>OU744356.1:22090992-23340992 GCA_916610255.1 Lasioglossum lativentre
TACACGACGATACACGACGATACACGATACACGATACACGATACACGACGATACACGACGATACACGACGATACACGATACACGACGATACACGACGATACACGACGATACACGACGATACACGACGATACACGACGATACACGACGATACACGACGATACACGACGATACACGATACACGATACACGATACACGACGATACACGACACACGATACACGACGATACACGACGATACACGACGATACACGATACACGATACACGACGATACACGACGATACATGACGATACACGACGATACACGATACACGACGATACACGACGATACACGACGATACACGACGTTACACGACGATACACGATACACGATACACGATACACGACGTTATACGATACACGATACACGATACACGACGATACACGACGATACACGACGATACACGATACACGACGATACACGTCGATACACGATACACGACACACGATACAGGATACACGACGATACACGACGATACACGACGATACACGACGATACACGACGATACACGACGATACACGACGATACACGATACACGATACACGATACACGACGATACACGACACACGATACACGACGATACACGACGATACACGATACACGACGATACACGACGATACACGATACACGACGATACACGACGATACACGACGATACACGACGATACACGACGATACACGATACACGATACACGATACACGACGATACACGACACACGATACACGACGATACACGACGATACACGATACACGACGATACACGACGATACACGATACACGACGATACACGACGATACACGACGATACACGACGATACACGACGATACACGATACACGATACACGATACACGACGATACACGACACACGATACACGACGATACACGACGATACACGACGATACACGACGATACACGACGATACACGATACACGATACACGACGATACACGACGATACACGATACACGATACACGATACACGACGATACACGACACACGATACACGATACACGATACACGACGGTAGACGACGATACACGACGATACACGATACACGATACACGATACACGACGATACACGACGATACACGACGATACACGATACACGATACACGATACACGACGATACACGACGTTACACGATACACGATACACGACGATACACGACGATACACGATACACGACGATACACGACGATACACGACGATACACGATACACGACGATACACGACGATACACGACGATACACGACGATACACGACGATACACGACGATACACGATACACGATACACGACGATACACGACGATACACGACGATACACGATACACGATACACGACGATACACGATACACGATACACGATACACGTCGATACACGACACACGATACACGATACACGACGTTATACGATACACGATACACGATACACGACGATACACGACGATACACGACGATACACGATACACGACGATACACGTCGATACACGATACACGACACACGATACAGGATACACGACGATACACGACGATACACGATACACGATACACGATACACGACGATACACGACACACGATACACGACGATACACGACGATACACGACGACACACGATACACGATACACGATACACGACGATACACGACGGTAGACGACGATACACGACGATACACGATACACGATACACGATACACGACGATACACGACGATACACGACGATACACGATACACGATACACGATACACGACGATACACGACGTTACACGATACACGATACACGACGATACACGACGATACACGATACACGACGATACACGACGATACACGATACACGACGATACACGACGATACACGACGATACACGACGATACACGACGATACACGACGATACACGATACACGACGATACACGACGATACACGACGATACACGACGATACACGACGATACACGATACACGATACACGACGATACACGACGATACACAACGATACACGATACACGACGATACACGACGATACACGACGATACACGATACACGACGATACACGACGATACACGACGATACACGACGATACACGACGATACACGATACACGATACACGATACACGACGATACACGACACACGATACACGACGATACACGACGATACACGACGATACACGACGATACACGATACACGACGATACACGACGATACACGACGATACACGACGATACACAACGATACACGATACACGATACACGACGATACACGATACACGATACACGTCGATACACGACACACGATACACGATACACGACGATACACGACGGTACACGACGATACACGACGATACACGATACACGATACACGACGATACACGACGATACACGACGATACACGATACACGATACACGATACACGACGATACACGACACACGATACACGATACACGATACACGACGATACACGACGGTAGACGACGATACACGACGATACACGATACACGATACACGATACACGACGATACACGACGATACACGACGATACACGATACACGATACACGACACACGATACACGATACACGACGATACACGACGTTACACGACGATACACGATACACGATACACGACGTTACACGACGATACACGATACACGATACACGATACACGACGTTATACGATACACGATACACGATACACGACACACGATACACGATACACGACGATACACGACGTTACACGACGATACACGATACACGATACACGACGATACACGACGATACACGATACACGACGATACACGTCGATACACGATACACGACACACGATACAGGATACACGACGATACACGACGATACACGACGATACACGACGATACACGACGATACACGACGATACACGACGATACACGACGATACACGATACACGATACACGATACACGACGATACACGACACACGATACACGACGATACACGACGATACACGACGACACACGATACACGATACACGATACACGACGATACACGACGGTAGACGACGATACACGACGATACACGATACACGATACACGATACACGATACACGACGATACACGACGATACACGACGATACACGATACACGATACACGATACACGACGATACACGACGTTACACGATACACGATACACGACGATACACGACGATACACGATACACGACGATACACGACGATACACGATACACGACGATACACGACGATACACGACGATACACGACGATACACGATACACGATACACGATACACGACGATACACGACACACGATACACGACGATACACGACGATACACGACGATACACGATACACGATACACGACGATACACGACGATACACGACGATACACGACGATACACGATACACGATACACGATACACGACGATACACGACGATACACGACGATACACGATACACGACACACGACGATACGCCAGGGACATTTATACGTCAGGGGCATTTATACGTCAGGTACATATATACGCCAGGGACATTTATACGTCAGGGACATTTATACGTCAGGGACATTTAATCTAGATAATCTAGATAATAGATAATCTAGATAATCTAGATAATAGATAATCTTGATAATCTAGATAATAGATAATCTTGATAATCTAGATAATAGATAATCTAGATAGTAGATAATCTAGATAATCTAGATAATAGATAATCTAGATAACAATATAGCTTCCTTTTTTATAGAAGATATTTTTTTCTGTACACTTTTTGCAAAAAAGGGCTCTGTACGGGACACCGCAATAATTCAGAGAACATTTCAACGCAAAGAGCATCAGGAAATATTGCTTCCTCGCTAAATGAAACCCGAGTAGCCGCATCGAAAAATCCAGCCATTTAATAAAATACCAGAAGCGAAAGCCCTATCAACACATTTCATATTCGTAATTCAAATGTGCAAATCGTACATTATGAAAATAACTTCAAAAAACTACTAAATTACAATCACCGACGAGATATAGAATATATAGACCTATCATCTTATGGGACTTCGTATCTCACGTTCTGAAATACCGACTGTTCAAAAAACCAGAGCACCGACGAGTATCTCGTCGGTGCCGACGCTCGCCGGTGCTGGCGGCACCGACGAGATACTATTAAAGACTACCAGCACCGACGAGTTACTATTAAAGACCGCCAGCCCCTGTGCTATTCAGCGAGACCAGTAACCGGGCGCGACCGGGCGCGGGGATAACGTGGAACTTACAGTGATCTGATATACCACATAGCTAAAAGTTCCACCACCGACGAGATACTCGTCGGTGATTCCGCGCTCTCTACCTAAATAGAACATTTGCTCAAAAAACTAGGTAAATGGATTTAGTCCCGCAAATATTCAATAAAACTAGACCGGAGGTACTTTGTATAGGAGCACTTGCGAAAAGTAAGATACTAGTTGTAAGATACTAGAAGTTCTTACAAATAGAGGATAATACCGATTGCCCAGGTCTCACCACGAGGAGGTTGCTGCGCAAGAGACCCGGAAAGGGAGTCGGAACGAATTCAATATTCCTTCTGGCTCCCTTTCCTAACTACGAGGAACTTATATTAACGCAAAAAGTCGAGTAATTATTGCGGAGCAAAAGGTGTGAATCGGAGAAGAAGTCTCCGATCCACGGGGGACTTAAGGCGAATCAGAGCAGAAGGCCCTGATTCTTTCAAAGAGAGAATCAAGTGCGAACCAGAGCAGAAGGCTCTGGTTCGGGGGTGACGCAACGCGTACAATGCTTGCAGCCCAACTCCAATCAGTAACGATACCCGACGTGTCCTCACCAAGAGCAATGGCCAAGAGACGTGTTCAAACCGTATCCCACTTCTCAAGCAACCACCTGCCACCTTCGGTGAACGTGGGTGGAATTACCGAAAGAGAGTGTGGAATACAGAAATGAACACTATCTCTCAGCCACCCACTCTCGATGTATCAACGTTGAATACCGCTACCAACTGGTCTGGTACATACAAGCAAGGTCCGACACAGCAGAAGGCTGTGTCGGAGTCAAAAAAACGAGCCGAGCAAAGTGAAGTTACGGCAATAATTACTCGACATATTTACAAACGAGGATATACAATCTTAATAATTAACGCACGCACGCAGATCGAGCAATTATTGCCGACAAGTAAACTAAGTCGCACAAGAGGGAAGTATCAAAGCAGAAGGCTTTGATTTGCAAAGAAGAAACATGAACCAGAGCAGAAGGCTCTGGTTCGGGGGTGAAACTAAGACAATAATTGCTCAGCAAATATAATTAACTTAAAAATACGCCGCAGTCTTCGATGGTATGTCCTCTTCGTTCGATGTGTCCTCTTCGTTTGATGTGTCCTCTTCTTCGACGTTAGAAATAGAAACAACGATGATCAAAATGGGACGAGATGAAAATATGAACCCCGTACACGAGTACGGCCTACAAGCGCTTCGGGTTGCCCCGGGGACGCGACACCCCGTACTCACTCACGGTTTCCCTATCCGTGAGTGAGCCCCTGAGGGACATCCGATCGGAGGAATACCAATTTTAAATCAGAAATATGCATTTTGAGAAGACTGAAAGTTCCGACGGAAATTTCATTTACTATATCAGAAATAATAAACGACGGTGTACGTTGAATTAACAGTTGACGGAGAACATTGTTGTAGGAGGGCCAAGGGTAATCAACAAAAGCATTGTAGAACCCTTGGCCCACCCTGTGCTATAAAGCGGACAACCCTCACAATTAAAAAGAAAATTGTTTAACTTACCATTGTTGAAATTGTGTCAGCTGGATGACTAGTGGTCAGCCTCTGGTCAGTGACTGGTCAGCCAAGTTGTCAGCCAGGTTGTCAGCCCGGTGGTAAATCACACTGGTAAATCGCACTGTTAAACCGCACTGTTAAACCGCACTGTTAAACCGCACTGATAAACCGCACAGTCCGCACTGTTTAAATCGCTGTGTTAAATCGCACTGTTTAAATCGCACTGTTTAAATCGCACTGATAAATCCCACTGTTAAACCGCACTGTTAAACTGCACTGTTAAACCGCACTGTTAAACCGTTCTGATAAACCGCACTGATAAATCACAGTGTTAAATCGCACTGTTAAATCACTCTGTTAAATCGCACTGTTTAAATCACACTGATAAATCCCACTGTTAAATCGCACTGATAAATCCCACTGATAAATCCCACTGTTCAATCGCACTGGTAAATCGCACTGGTAAATCGCACTGGTAAATCGCATTGGTATATCGCACTGGTATATCACAGGTAAATCGCTAGTAAACCACTTGTTAGCCTCTGGTTAGCCTCTGGTCAGTCACTCGCAGGTCTGTCCTTGGTCCTCCGCAGGTTTGTCCCTGGTCCTCCGCCGGTCCTCCGCCGGTCCCCCGCCGGTCCTCCGCAGGTCCTCCGCCGGTCCTCCGCAGATCCTCCTGGTCGCGGAGCCCCACCGCTCCTGCCGCAATCACTGGCCCGTCTGACTAACAGAGTGCGCGCCGAGTTCAGGCGCACCTGCGCTGCGCGGTGATATGAAACTGTCCCCACTCCAACTAATATCGATTGATTTCGATCGCCGTGATAGTAATTATTGATAAATGTATTATTTCTAGCTGTTTAATGTTTATAACAATTCCTTTTGCCAACGATGTCGACAAGCACTCCCTTGACATTTTTTCCATGTAATTTTTTACAGTAAAGTCTTACTCTGTTTTTCAACATACTTCTGTTCCCACAGATCGATTTTTGGAACAATTATGTATAAAAACAAGTGAAGGAAATAATGCTCGTTTATGAAATATTTTTATATTAAAAATTGAGGTATCTCATATGAAATTTAAAGTGTTACGTACAATATTTCTTGGAATTTTTTGTCCTTGATATTAGTTTTGATATCTGAAATATCTGAAAATGATTGTCTGAAATATTTGAATACGTTCGTCGGAGAATGTAACATTTCATGATAACCGATATGGTTCCGTGATGATTCACCTTTTCACCGAGAAGAATCTCCTCAGTGGTCTTCTACATCGACGAGATGTCGTCGGTGGCTTTCTGTTTCTTACTCCGGCGACAATATATCCTAGAGGGCGTAAGAGAACGTCAAAATTTGTTTGACGACGCGATGTCCCATAAGGGTATAGATCTCTCTCACACACTCGAACTCACACACCGCTAGAAACTGTATACGTACACGAGATTGCAAGGGGTCCAGTTCTAGACGTGCCATTTTTCTCTAATGCACATTTGGGACCCCTACGTAGCACAATCGCTAGATGAAAGATTTCTCCATTGCGCGGGCTCACCCACATGGTCCACTTTTGCGTTTTCGAGGCGTAATTTACATTATTCCACACAATTTAGCGGAGCCACGAGAAGCATCGAGCAGCGCGACAGTGCTGCCACTGTCAAGAGACACACATTTTCTTAAATATCGAGAGAAGTGGGATTTTTATAGAAACGATCGATAGCTCGCGCAATGCGGGGGACACATACAATGTCAATGCAACGTTATTATGATAAAATAAATTAATTTAAAAAAATGGCACGTCTAGAACTGAAGCATATCTCAGAAGGGACGGTCCTCTGAAACTACAGCTCCGGCATTTTTCCGCTACGAGCGCTGATGTCGGTTCTTAGCATTCGGTCACCCGGCAATTCCATCATTGTATCGGTAAAACGGAGGATGACAAGTGTGCCGGTAAGTTAGGCTCACACGCACACGTGACGTCACTACGTTGATGCTCGTTGGTGTGCTCGAGTGAGAGTGTGTGGCACAGCTCACCGCTCGGGAAGCGTGTAGGTACGTGCGCCTGCTGTGCCTCCGAACCATTCTGTAAAAACTGTACCCAGCTCCCCTACTGGACGGAGCTCAAACTAATTTCGAGGTCAAATCCAGATCTACACCCATAAGGCTGGCAGTCTTTAACAGTATCTCGTCGGTGATAGTACGACAGCTGACTCTATCGAAACATCTTAAGGTAACGTTACTACAGTGATGCCAGAATCGTGGACCGTGGGCTTTTTCTCCTCCGCTCGCTGAGCCGACTCGACCCCCCACTCTGACGCACCGTTGTCGCCACGTTGCTTCTACTGCGCACGCGCTACACACGAACGTATCTCTAGTCTGTCCGTGTGAGTGCCTGTTCGATTGCACGCGCGCTACACGCGACGACGGTGCGTCAGAGTGGGGGGTCGAGTCGGCTCAGCGAGCGGAGGGGAAAAAGCCCACGGTCCACGATTCTGGCATCACTGCGTTACTATATACAGATTCCTGTTGCCGCCAGTGATGCCGAAATCGTGGTACTGTGGTACTAAGCCGTGGAACTAGACCTCCCCACTACGACCTACTGTTGCCCCTACAGTCCTTTTCCAACGCGCTCGCGCGCTACACGCACTAGCGTACCTCTACTATATAGTAGACTATATACTAGCGCATGTAGCGCGCGAGCGCGTTGGAGAAGGACTGTAGGGGCAACAGTAGGTCGTAGTGGGGAGGTCTAGTTCCACGGCTTAGTACCACAGTACCACGATTTCGGCATCACTGGTTGCCGCCAAGTCCCATAAGGTGTCATGCAGTGTCATGTCTATTCCTATATCTCGTCTGTGCTCCTACATAAATACTCTCTGCTATGAAATCGAAATAAATTTTTTATTCCAATTTTATAACCCGTAAAAAATATCGATACTAATTTACTAGATAAGTAAAACTGCTGGAATCATAGAAGGAATTTGAAATATTTGAATACTTTCTTTCGTGGACATATTCGGCCACTTGTAACAAACTCAACGATGGTATTTATTGTTTAAAAATTCGTGTAATTTGTTAAAATATAAATAAAGGCGCACATAACAGCTCTATAATGCAGGTTTTTGGGAGTTTTGTAACAAAAAGTTTCAAAATTAGGCTAGAATATTGGTTCCAACATCAGAATGTATCAATTCTGTCATCATGAAGCGATTCATAGGTGTGTTTCAAACTAAAACTAAATAAATGATACAGTTGCAGAATTTTGTATGGAAATATAAATATATTTGTTACATATTTCTAAGTTTCTGACTCAGGCATTCTAAAACAAAACCAGTTTCTAGATGTGGATGGGTTCACTCTTAGTGTAGTAATAGAAGAAGCATTATGGAATGGTATATGCCAGTGACTTCCCGTCTTTTGAACACCAGAGTTTATGTAGTGCTCACGATCCATAATGGATCCACTTAGTGGTACTAGATTAACCTGATGGCCTTTGACAATATATGTATACTGATGAAATTGTTGCCACCTTTTAAAAAGCATAGAAACCTTTGGATCATTCAAGGCAAATTTATGCTGACGCATAAAGTCGTTAGATATAAATATAGTGTCTTGTCCACTCGATACTGTTGCAAACAGTATAAATTCATCATCATTTGACCTAAAATTTGGAGAATATATTAGTTATATGATATACCAGGGTATGAAAATAATTACTTATAGATGTCATAATACTCACATATTTTCTACAAAATAAAAATCTGCTATATTTTTCAAATTGTCGAGTTTTTTATACTTTCGCATATGTGATTTTCCAATTACAAGAACTTTTTTGTTTTGTGCATGAACATGATCAAGAACGTGTATCAACTGAAAAATGATTAAACTTAATGATTAACAACATGTTTTATAAAACCACGTCTTATTTAGAAAAGTTGTACATTACCGAGAAGACTATGGTATATTTTTAATAATTTTTTATAAAATCACTTACACCATCGATATAGCGAAACTTAGTGTGGGAAACCCTCGAATATACAACATTTAATGCATCAATAACAACATCATATGGTTTCTTTGATTCTATAAACTTCACAAAATTAGCCCGTTCTCTCGGATTAGTTATCTGATAGCCTTTTTCTATAATTAGTTTTTCCATGATACTTTTTTTCAAAATTTTGAATTCTTCTGTTGTTAAATCTGATTGGTACGCTTTCAGTTTACATCTTTCACACATTGATCTATAACAAAAAGTAAATGTGTCTAAAATAATACTATGTATAAAGTATATATTACAATAATGTGGATAAATATTAGATACCGGTATAGAACTGTAGGTTTTGCCGACCAACCATGTTCATTAGAAGCAATTAAAAATTCTTGCACAGTTTTTTCATGTGGTACAATTCCATATTCCGCCCATAATATGAATAATTTTTCAATTTTTGCATTGACATCTTGCCTATCTTTTAAACAATATTCTAAATATTTACTATAAACTCTAGGTGTAGGTCCTGCACATTTAGTGAAAGAAATAATCAAATATTTGTACATAAGTTCTATCTTCTCTTGTTCTAATAGACAAATAATTAAAGCATCGTATCCTTTTCTGAGGAATTCCACTGAATCATACTTTTCAAATTGTTCAATAACTTTAATACATTCTTCAACATTACCCAATTTTGACAGTATTGTGAGGCAAGCATTAGCAATGTCTGCATTTAATACTGTGTACTGTTCTGTAATTTCTTTATATACTTTCCAAAGATGTTGTTTTTCTGCATCGCTCAATGGATCATTCTTATACCCATACAAAAGTAAATATTCTGAAGTAGTGATTACAGATGGTTTCTTATAGCTTTCTAAAAGCTTATAATATTGTATTCCTGCATGCATAAAATTTTCGGTTTGGCATGTACTTATAATGAAAGTATCAAGGGCTAAAGGTGTCACATATGTTTTTTCTAGCATGTCTTTCTTTATTTCGTCCCATACTGTTTCCGAAATATCCGGCTGTGATAATAATTTCGCATAGGTGTCCCTGCACTTGGTCATTACCTCATTCCTTATACGATGCAGTGACGGAGAGCGTGGAGAATATTTTGTAGAATATGTTTGTGCTTGTTTGAGACATGGGGAAATAAATTGTTTGAGAAACGCCATATATATATATATGTATACCAAAATTTCTTTCGGGAACACTACTATAAACAAATTAATTTCCAATGATCTATTTTATCCGATTCCAAGATCTAACAAAGTTGTTTATATTATGTGTGTATTTTTTATACGAGGTAATATGTCCTAACCTTAAAAGATACTTCATAAACGTGTGTATAACGATTTTAACGAAAGTACAATTAATTAATTTATAGTGATATAAGAACTAAAAATTAATTGTTTTGAGCGATATCTTTACACAGAATGACAAATATATTTTAATACAATTGTTTCTAACACATGTAAGCGTATAAGCGACTTTTGTTATCACCGCCATAGGCCACAGACTTACGATCTCTACAGACACTGCAAGCAATGCATTTTTCTGTCTACGGTTCTGAATTACCGACTCGAATGAAACGATCAATAGTGAACTACATGGGTTTGCACGTTTGCACAGCCGTTTGCAACACCAAAGAGTATGGTAACACAAAAGGTGTGTGGCTGAGGGAGCTAGATTTTACGGGGGTGTCCCACTTGGACTCCGACCGATTGGACACGTCCCGATTGGACTGTCCCGATTGGACGCGTTCCTTTTCGACTCCGTGCCGATTGGACTCGTGCCGTTTGGACGCCGTGCCGTTTGGACGCCGTGCCGATTGGACGCCGCGCCGTGGCGGCTGTATTCATGACGTTTGGACGCCGTAAATTTTATAATCATTGCTTTTCGAAGTCTACATACGCTGATATTGTATTGTGAAATATATGGGAACCTATTTAATTTGGATCTGAATTTTAATTTTTATGTGTTTCTTGAGACTCGTGCCTTTTGGACGCCGTGTCGATTGGACGCCGTGGCGGTAGGATTCATGACGTTTGGACGCCGTAAATTTTATAATCATTGCTTTTCGAAGTCTACATATGGTGATATTGTATTGTGAAATATATTATTAAATATTATTTGGAATCTATTAAATTTGGATCTGAATTTTAATTTTTATGTGTTTCTTGGGACTCGTGCCGTTTGGACGCCGTGCCAATTGGACACCGTGGCAGTTCGATTCATGACGTTTGGACGCCGTAAATTTTATAATCATTGCTTTTCGAAGTCTACATATGGTGATATTGTATTGTGAAATATATGATTAAATATGATTTGGAATCTATTAAATTTTAAATTATGATTAAGAATCTATTAATGAAAAATAATGATGTACAGCTTCGGAGGGGGGTGATTCCGAAGTCTTACTCCGGAAAGTTTATTTTAAGAGCGAGTGGAAATGACATTAGTCTGGGTTAGGTTTGGCTAGATAACTGAAGTTGTTGTTAATCGGACGTTGTTAACCATTAAATTATGATTAAGAATCTATTAATGAAAAATAATTATGTAAAGCTTCGGAGGGGGGTGATTCCGAAGTCTTACTCCGGAAAGTTTATTTTAAAAGCGAGTGGAAATGACATTAGTCTGGGTTAGGTTTGGCTAGATAACTGAAGTTGTTGTTAATCGGACGTTGTTAACCATTAAATTATGATTAAGAATCTATTAATGAAAAATAATTATGTAAAGCTTCGGAGGGGGGTGATTCCGAAGTCTTACTCCGGAAAGTTTATTTTAAGAGCGAGTGGAAATGACATTAGTCTGGGTTAGGTTTGGCTAGATAACTGAAGTTGTTGTTAATCGGACGTTGTTAACCATATATTTCACAATACAATATCATCATATGTAGACTTCGAAAAGCAATGATTATAAAATTTACGGCGTCCAAATGTCATGAATCCAACCGCCACGGCGTCCAAAAGGCACGAGTCTGAAGAAACACATAAAAATTAAAATTCAAATCCAAATTTAATAGGTTCCCATATATTTCACAATACAATATCACCGTATGTAGACCATATGTAGACTTCGAAAAGCAATGATTATAAAATTTACGGCGTCCAAACGTCATGAATGCAGCCGCCACGGCGTCCAATCGGCACGGCGTCCAAACGGCACGGCGTCCAAACGGCACGAGTCCAATCGGCACGGAGTCGAAAAGGAACGCGTCCAATCGGCACCGTCCAATCGGGACGTGTCCAATCGGTCGGAGTCCAAACGGGCATCACTCGATTTTACAGGGTTGCCAGTCTCCCTGAGCCAGTCAGCATTCTTGTTATAAATGTTTAGAATATAAGTTATGTATATGTGCAATACAAACATTTTATGTATGAATCTACAATGAATAAATAAAGACAAAGTAATAAAAAAGCATATCTGTGTATATATATTTATTGAACCACTAATTTTTTCCGAATGTCCGATCAGTTGTAGAGTTATGCTACTGATCTCCGCGAAAATGTACCCTCGTCTAACTTGTCATTGAGTTACTGTACTGATTTGGAATTGCAAAAATAGCGAAACTTTGAAAAACAACAATTTTCGGCCGCCTAGCTTGTCGTTGAGTAGCACTACAGAATTTTCGATATTTTCCGGCTATCTGGCTCGTCGTTTAGTTGTACTACTGAATTTTCGTGTCACCTCCTTCGTTATCATATTCTCCTAATACAAAACTCAATTTTTGAGATTTTGAAAATTTTCGGGTTTCTAATATGAGAACATGATAGTAAAGGAGGTGGCACCAAATTTTCCTGCTATCACTTTTATTATGATATTCTCCTAATACAAAACTTAATTTTTGTCTAATTTGAAAAATTTTTCTCTATCCAAAATTTTCGAAGATATTAATCTAATTCTGCTATCGAATATTCATGTACAGGGTGGGGAAAATGAACACATTAACTGTTATTACTAATATTCTTTATTTTTCACCAAAAAAGAATATTAAATGCGTATATCGTGGTGAGATGAGGAGATGCCTGGCATGAATCCGGTGACGGATCAGAGTGGAATGAAGACGCCTCGCTCCACACGCATTATATATCGTCTCTAACCGAAATACATATTGGCTAGAGCGCTCACACATACTATGTAGTGTGTGCGTCAAATGTATACATTGGGACTACGGGAGCGTTAGAGGTGCAGATAGTCGGACTAGGTCCTAGTGATAGACACCTCTTGTCCCTGTGCCGTCGCAGGACTAATCTTCTCATCTCACCATGAAACATATACTTACAATATAGAACAAATTAGAATCTTAGTTAGACAATATAGAGCAGGATTCGGAATTATTGTCTCGCAACGGCCGATTCTCGAAGGCTACGCCCCCTCGAGCCGGCCGCGCGTCTTACTCCCCGTGGCAGCCCTAGTTTTCGAGCCAGTTCAGGCGCGTACCATAGGCGCTATTCGTGGCGCATTAGGACACCCGTATCAATAGGATTCCACATTACTGTCGAGGTACTATTGTCAATGCATTTTTTTTTATCAGTGGTATCCCCCCTACTTGACTTCCTACAGAAACTCGCGATTCTTACCTTTCAATAACCAATTCGTGACGGTTCACAGGACATTTCCAGTTATCGGATAAGAGGGGGAAAAAAGTTGAACCTGCGCGAATGAAGATGCTCATTTTCTAAAATGAATTACAATGTAAGCGTCGGCGATGCGAATAGCTATTTACGTCCAAACTTCCCGTAGATCTTTCCAATTTGCCAAGCACGTCTAAACTAAAGTTATCCCAGATGTTAATACAATATTTGGACAATACAAACTATTTTTAAAATTTATCTTCCGAATTTATTTTTATATTACGTTTGTCGGTAAAAAGGGAGACAGCTACGCATTTTCACAGCAGAAATTCACTTTATCGACATCTGCCACAATGGTGCGACCTGCCCTGTATTTTGTATAACAGCAATCGCCACATTAGTGCTGCCGTCTTACGGGTGTAGATTCCTTTTTCCAGGATTGCAAGGGTGCAGGATTCGCGTTCTCATTTCTCGATAATACAATAATTTGATTTTTCAGTAGTCAAAAACGCTAGATAAAAGATCGATCTAGGCCGCGATCTCTCTCGAAAGTCCTATTTGTACGTTTACGAGTCGCAATTTGCACCATTCGGAAGCATACAACTGCGCACATAGCTATATTTTCATGACATATAAAGAGCCTCTAAGAGCCCCGTGGAACCTAGACACAAAAGTCCATAAGATGCAATGTCTGTAGGATCTTAAGTCTGTGTGATAGCACCGACGAGATACTATTAAAGACTGCCAGCCCCTGTGCTATTCAGCGAGACCAGTAACCGGGCGCGACCGGGCGCGGGGATAACGTGGAACTTACAGTGATCTGAAATACCACACCGCTAAAAGTTCCACAACCGACGAGATACTCGTCGGTGATTCCGCGCTCTCTACCTAAATAGAACGTTTGCTCAAAAAACTAGGTAAATGGATTTAGTCCCGCAAATATTCAATAAAACTAGACCGGAGGTACTTTGTATAGGAGCACTTGCGAAAAGTGACAGAACAATAGTAGTTCGAAGTAATCTTATTCGCGTTAATTCAATAATCAAATGAACCAGCTTGAATAATAGATTTTGTTTTGAGGGAAGGTGATACTGCAAAATGGAAATATATTTGAAATAGTCATTGAAATTGATTTTCAAGATCTTTATTGACAATCTTCCAATACACAAATTCTTATATTTAGCAAATCTTAAATTCTGCAATACAATGTTATCGGAAATTCTAAGTGTGCAGCTATTAGCTCGATATTATCCACTATTTGTAAGATACTAGAAGTTCTTACAAATAGAGGATAATACCGATTGCCCAGGTCTCACCACGAGGAGGTTGCTGCACAAGAGACCCGGAAAGGGAGTCAGAACGAATTTAATATTCCTTCTGGCTCCCTTTCCTAACAACGGCGAACTTATACTAACGCAGTATGTCGAGTAATTATTGCGGAGCAAAAGGTGTGAATCGGAGAAGAAGTCTCCGATCCACGGAGGATAAAAGGTGAATCAGGCAGAAGGCTCTGATTCTTTCAAAGAGAGAAACAAGTGCGAACCAGAGCAGAGGGCTCTGGTTCGAGGGTGACGCGACGCGTTCAATGCTTGCAGCCCAACTCCAGCCAGCAACGATACCCGACGTGTCCCCACCAAGAGCGATGGCCAAGAGACGTGTTCAAACGATATCCCATTTACTCCTAAAACCACCTGCCACCAAACAACGAAACGTTGAGGTGGCTCGGGCGGTATTACAAAAGAGAGGATTTTTCACTTAACAGTGTAACACGATGAACACTGCCTCTCAACCACCCACTCTCAATGTATCCACGCCGAATACCGGTACCAACCGGTCTGGTACATACAAGCAAGGTCCGACACAGCAGAAGGCTGTGTCGGAGTAAAAAAAACGAGCCGAGCAAAGTGAAGTTACGGCAATAATTACTCGACATATTTACAACGACGATATACAATCTTAATAATTAACGCACGCACGCAAATCGAGCAATTATTGTCGGCAAATAAACTAAGTCGCACAAGAGGGAAGAATCAAAGCAGAAGGCTTTGATTCGCAAAGAAGAAACATGCACCAGAGCAGAAGGCTCTGGTTCGGGGGTGACGCTAAGACAATAATTGCTCAGCAAATATAATTAACTTAAAAATACGCCGCAGTCTTCGTTGGTGTGTCCTCTTCATTCGATGTATCCTCTTCGTTCGATGTATGTTCTTCGATCGATGTATCCTCTTCGTTCGATGTATGTTCTTCGATCGATGTATCCTCTTCGTTCGATGTATGTTCGTCGACGTTAGAAATAAAAATGACGATGATTAAGATGCGACGGGATGAAACTATGAACCCCGTACACGAGTACGGCCTACATAACTCGCACACGAGTGCAAATCTAACCAGCTCTCAAGAGCCAAATTAACCCCGCATACCAAGAGGAACTTGTAAAAGTTCAGAACCAAATTTCAAGTAGAAATCGAGTAACAAAAATGACGATAATGAAGATTCGATGAGAAGCAACTATAAACCCCGTACACGATTACGGCCTACATATCTCGCACACGAGTGCCAATCTAACCAGCTCACGAGAGCCAAACTAACCCCGCACACGAGTGCGGCCTATAGTCGCTTCGGGTTGCCCCGGGGACGCGACACCCCGTACTCACTCACGGTTTCACTATCCGCGAGTGAGCCCCTGAGGGATATCCATTCGAAGGAATACCAATTTTAAATCAGAAATATACATTTTTAGAAGATTGAAAGTTCCGGTGGAAATTTCAATTAGGTTATGAGAAATAATAATCGACGGTGTTCGTTGAATTGACAGTTGACGAAGAAAATTGTTGAAGGTGGGCCAAGGGTAATCAACAGAAGCATGTTAGAACCCTTGGCCCACCCTGTGCTGTAAAGCACATAACACTCACAAATAAAAATAAAATTGTTGAGACTTACCATTGTTGAAAGTGGTGCAGATGGAGTAGACTAGTCAGCAAGGCGAATAAACACTTGGCAGCCTCTGGTTAGTCACTGGTCAGCCAGGTGGTCAGTCACTGGTAAATCACGGGTCAGCCAGGTGATCAGTCACTCGCAAATCACGGGTCAGCCAGGTGATCAGTCACTCGCAAATCACTCGTAAATCACTCGTATATCCATCGTAAATCACTCGTAAAACACTCGTATATCCATCGTAAATCACTCGTAAAACACTCGTAAAACACTCGTAATTCATATGTAATTCACATGTAATTCACTTGTAATTCACTTGTAATTCACTTGTAATTCACTTGTAATTCACTTGTAATTCACTTGTAATTCACTTGGAATTCACTTGGAATTCACTTGGAATTCACTTGTAATTCACTTGGAATTCACTTGGAATTCACTTGGAATTCACTTGGAATTCACTTGGAATTCACTTGGAATTCACTTGGAATTCACTTGGAATTCTCTTGGAATTCACTTGGAATTCTCTTGGAATTCACTTGGAATTCACTTGGAAATCAAACACTGGTAAATCTCTGATCAGTCACTGGTCACTCCCAGGGTGGTCTCTGGCAGGCTCTGGTCCTCCCCAGGTCCTCTCCTGGTTCCGGCGCCCGAGCGCTCCTGCCGGAATCCCTGGCCCGTCTGACTAACTGAGCGCACTCGCCGAGTTCAGGCGCGCGCACCTTTGTAGCGATGCGCAACTCCCCCCGCTCCATCTAATATCGATCGATTTCGATCGCCGTGATACTAATTATTGATAAATTTATTATTTCTGTCTGTTTAATGTTTATAATAATTCCTTTTGTCAACGATGTCGACAAGCACTCCCTTGACCACCTTGCTATCTAGTTTTTTAGTAAAAGTAGGTAATAAAACTCGAGGCACAGAATAATTTTTAAACCATGAACATTCGCACGCATTAATTTATTGAACACAATACACTGATAAATTTATTATTTCGAACTGGTTAATATTTACAATAATTCCTTTTAACACCGATGTCGACAAGCACTCCCTTGACATTTTTTCCATGTAATTTTTTACAGTAAAGTCTTGATCTAACTCTTGATCTTACTCTGTTTTTCAACATACATACTTCTATTCCCACAGATCGATTTTTGGAAGAATTATGTATAAAAACAAGTGAAGGAAATAATGCTCGTTTATGAAATATTTTTATATTAAAAATTGAGGTATCTCATATGAAATTTGAAGTATTACGTACAATATTTCTTGGAATTTTTTGTCCTTGATATCAGTTTTGATTTTAATATTTTAGAAATCACCCCCAAAATATTGTCTGAAATATTTGAATACGTTCGTCGGAGAATGTAACACTTCATGATAACCGATATGGTTCCGTGATGATTCACCTTTTCACCGACAAGAATCTCCTCAGTGGTCTTCTACACCGACGAGATGCCGTCGGTGGCTTTCTGTTTCTTACTCCGGCGACAATATATCCTAGAGGGCGTAAGAGAACGGCAAAATTTGTTTGACGACGCGATGTCCCGTAAGGCTGGCAGTCTTTAACAGTATCTCGTCGGTGGTGATAGGTCTATTCTATATCTCGTCTGTGCTAATACGCCCAAATCAGCGAGCTGTCGGTAACATGAGGCGCGACCCTGAAATGGTACTCTGTCTCTTAGAGCCCCCCCCCCCCCCCCCGAGACCTAGACATAAAAGCCCATAAGATGCAATGTCTGTACTGATTTTTTTAGTCTGTCTTCATCTTTATCTTTAGCATGGAACAGACCCCACTTCATTGTTACTAAATCCGTTGCACCGATCAGAACTAGCTTCAACCAAAATTTCGTGCGACATTACCATTAATTAGAAACTGCTTTCATAGTACTATGGATGGTATTGAGTTGTAAAAGAGTGTTGAACAGAGCTGTAATGCAGCCCATACGAGATCAGAAGGACGATGAAATAAAGAAAAAAATATATTACTTCATAGCTTTTCATTCGATAACCCACGACGCGACGTACTAAAGAATAGAAGAGAAAAGAAAAGGGATCTACGACCACCATAAAAATGCGTTCGTTATTGTTGTAAAAACAAACCATAATTATGTTTCATCACGTTCCATTTCATCAGTTGATTGTTGCGGCTGATAAGAATCCGGTGCAAGTTGTGTTATATTTTTTGATAAGTATTTTTTAAATTACCTTCCTATATTTCGCACAGAGTGTATTGGCTTTAATAAAAAAATTTTCTTAGATTGTTTCAGTTTCTCCTAGTGCTGGGTAGAATAATTTCCCCTATTGCCGGACAGTGCAAATCTCGGGTCTTGCGTTTTCCTTTTTGTACTACTATTTATTATTTCGGTTTCAGTGATTTAAAAAATACACCGAAGCAGCATGAATAGTAAGAGAAAAAGGTTAAAGGAACAATTTTTTAAATAAATTCCAGATTGCTAGATCGCTAGAACACTAGAACCGAGACAGGCGAACCAGGGGACCATTTGCGTATGTAGTTTGTTCAGAAAATAGTGAAGAAGATTGGATTCAATGTTCAGGCTGCGAAAAATGGACCCTTGAGGCCGATATCCTAGAATGTTCTATATTTGCGATCGTGGTAAATGATTATTACAATTGGTAATTTTAACTGTGTCTGGCACTATATAGGCGGACTCTTCATCATTTCTTAAAATCATATAACCAAAGTATAATATTAATTTCAGTTAATTATTACGAAATGTGGATTACTTTTCACTTTATTTTGATTTCTGATATTGTTGATTTATAACTAACGCAATATAAAAACAATAAAATATTTTGCGTATTTTAAACCTTTATTTAAGAAAAACTTTCCCTACAATACAATAAAGGAAATTGCATTTTCAGTAATTGTCGTCTTACTTTTCTAATTGTAGTGCCAACGGTGATTCGAAATTCTTCCGATTAAAATAAGTCCGAGCACGATGTAGATTGCTTCATATTAAATCGATAAAATTAGTCCGAATTACGTCATGTTTGAACTTTAAGGAGTGGGAGAGAACTCTAAATATAAAAATTTCGATGGTGGGTCTTGATCAGTGTTTCAGATATTAATGAAACTCACACATGTTCCATACAACCTGAAAAACGTTTTTTTGAAAGTTTCTCATTAATATCTCAAAGTGTAATTAAACGGCTCGCGATTGTAATTTAATATTCAGGGTTCTCTCGTCCATCCTTGCCCCTTCTCGAAATCTGAACTCATAACTTTGCGTGGGTCATAGTCGATTTTAGTCTTGATTGATTTAGTCGTTGATATCGTACATTTATTTCAAGTATCCTAACAATTTCCGCAGCCATTGTAACTTTTTCTTCACGGATCCCGTTTCCCTTCGTACCGAAGGATTGAATGTCTTCATCCAGCGCAGGGGCACGATGGTTAGCACTCTCTCGACTGGACGCGCACGTTCTCGCTGGTCTCGGCCGTTCGCTGCCATGCCATACCGTCGCGACGACAGTGCACAGTTCGACTCGCGTTTGGCCACGATGGCGGGTACAAGCGCTTCCGAACCGACTTATAAAGTGAACTGATAAAACCAGATATCGTTCAGTCTCGTTCCCGGCGGTTCCACATCCCGTTTCGACCGTGCGTCCCAGTTTTCTCGTGATCCGCGAGCTAGCGTGCTCTCGACACTCTGAGAACCAGCAAAACCGACCGGCCCAAGCGGATAGAGAGAGAGGGAGAGGGAGAGAGGGAGAGAGAGAGAGAGAACAGTAGGATAGAGAGGGGGCCGAAGCTTTTTGCAACCAGCGGCTTCGAACCAACGAGTAATTAACGACGAGGTAAGCCGATCAGCCGCAGTCGGATTAATCGGAGCGACCGAAAACGTTTCGTCGATGTACCCGGACAATTCTCAATGAAAGACTGAACGACAGAAATCTTTGTTACTCCAAACACGCTCCCTTAAGCTGTCCAATGACCGGAAATTGTGCGACTGGCCCCACTGTGGGAACTTTTCAAAAAGAAACAACGCATAGTGAACCTCGACAATTATTATGTTTGCTTGTGAATTACTTCTCGCTCGCGCAAACGTCTTTGAAATATGGTCATTGATAGCAGATTCGAAGGGACACGCGTTGGCTAATATTTAAGAATTTTTTTTTCTTTACATAATGTTCTCCTTACTTGCCGATCGTTGTATTATATTTTGTCAAACATGGAAGACTTTGGAACAAACAGTTTCAAAATTTTAACAGAAGGCAAAGTAAGTAAAATACTGAAGGAAATTGTATGACGTGTTTGAAAACTGTTGTTGTTCTAAAAAGAAAATAAACAGGCTTCATGGTTTAAGTTTATCATTTATACAGCAAAATTTTCAATATTTATCGTGTATCATCTCTGCTCACTCATTGTCAGTGATGATACACGATATTGTGTAGTTAAAAATTATCAAAGTTTCTTTGTTGTCTTAAAAAATACAAGAAGGTTGCTTGAATATTTTACATGCAACGAGTTTAGGCGCGTGAATGGTACTCCAACGTAAGCTTCAATTGGCACGGTACTGGCCATCAGTGTTCTTACTTTGGAAGGACGATTACAAAGTCGAGTTGTTGACAAACGTTCTACTGTTCATGACTAGGAGTATTATAATGTTTGTATGTTTGATTTCTGTTTTTTTCTAAGTTTCCATGAAGATTGCGTGAACGCTTTTATCCGAATGAGAACAATTTGTGACGAGTACAATAAAACGAAGAGTTCAATCAATTTATTTGTGAACTGGAGACGAAGTAAGTGCAGCGTACGTGTATCAAAGTAGTTGAAATAATCAGTTCGATTTAAATTCTGACAAATTATATCAATTAAAGTGCAATTTGGCTGGTTCGGACACGTTATTCTACTTTCATGCTACTGCACGAGAGTGACCTTCATTATGCCAATGCCATGTCCGTGAACAACATATGAAAAATGCATTATCGCGACGCAATATTGAAAGTGAAAAGACACTTTATCACATGACATATGGTTTACTCTCCTAGTTTCTGATCTATGTGACAAATCGGAGGCCGTTAGATAACGCGTGACAAATACGTAATTGTTGTTTTCGACGGATCAATTATGCACAAGATTTATAGTTCGGCCTCGATACCCTAGAATAGTGAGAAAGTGAACGAGATAATTGAAAGAATGGAAGCCAATCTCCTCTTCGATTACCTTCCTCCAGTTGTGCGACTTACGTTCGTAATTATAAATGGATACCATTCGCAACTGCCATAAGTAGACAGCGGATCTTTATGCAAAATAAAGATTTCCAATACGAATTGCAACAAACTGGAGTGACATAAAAATTTATTTTCTTTCTTAATATGCTTAACAGGTCGAAAATAATATAACGGTATTTTTAAATTCTATCGGATATGGGTGTTAAGAGAATGCACACTGTTACTTTTAAAATAAAACTGTCTTTTATTACACGGCGCGGGAGGAAGCTCTTTATTCAACAAATTCTTAGCTGCGACTGATCCAGAATGGAAAGCTTCTGGAACACCAAAAGAAAACTAGGGACCCTTCTTATCTCCAGACTGTTTAGGTTAGGCCCCATAGTTCGGCTATTGAAACAAAGTATCAAATGGAATAGTTCGAAATCTCTGTTTAGAATACGATTCTGAGATCGTCGATTCATTTTTGACGACGAACAATAAGTCCACTGTGCGTGTAACTTATTGATAATCCAACAAATTCTTCTAATTGTTTTTACTGTTTTAAATTACACTTACTAATGTTTGTCATAAATGCATAAAATCCGCTGTCTAGCCATAAGGCAATATGAATGGTGTCGATTTAATAGAGTTCTGTATCCACTGTATTTCAGTTCTGTATCAACGTTATGAAATTATTGATTGAAAGGCCATAGCCGAACAAACGGTTCAAACTAAACCGATTTTTACGGATATTACGCTGTACAGGAAAAGCACTTTTTGCCAAGTCTCAGTCCTGTATCTTCACCGTAAGGGTGACTACAGGGAAAAATCAAAAGCTCGGTTTTCCTCTATATGTTTTCTTTTAATTTCACTTAGAAATTCGGAGAAAATCGTACACATTTCGAATTACGAAGAACATATTGGAAAATTACTTTTGACATTTATTGTTGCAAAGTAGAAATAGTTTCAAAGCTTGCAGTTTCAAAGAATTTATCAGTTTCGCGACATTGCTTAATCGAACATTCGAAACGAGTGCAACGTTTCAGAACGCAGAGAGACAGAGAGAGGGAGAGTATTTCATGTGTCATGCGATTTGGCTTATCAATCACACTCCGTCCGCGGTCTACGAAAGCAGTGGTACTCTCAAGATAGCCGACAGAAACGGGCTGCTGAAATGTGACTTGCATATTAGTAGCGGCAGGCTAGTTACAAATAAACGCACTTGGTGTAATCGTCATCGGAACATAGTGTTCACGTGCGCGAGATAAGTCGGTGATGCGAAGGGACACCGACGCGGAAAATGTTTGCAGTTTTGTGCTGAATGCTCGCCGACCGCGTCGAGTGCTTTCCTATCGCATTTTTCTTTTCAGGTTGAATTTCGCCCATCCATGGAGAGTTACACTTCAGACTCCAGCGATTCGGACTCCAGCGCGAAGACGTTGGATCTGTCTTACCTGATGCTCAACACCCAACTGTCGAACGACCATTTCATGAACGTGAAAAACCCTGAGCAAGTCGACACATTGTTACTCCACCGAAACCGTCTGACCAGCATCCCGCTCAGTATCACACGGTTCACCAATTTGAACACGCTGTCCATATCGAACTGCGGTTTGCATCGAATGCCAGATTTCCTAGGCAATTGCCCCTTGTCCTGTCTCGTGGCCAAACACAACAATCTAACGAACGACTCGCTGCCCAAGAGTTTCGAGAACTTGGTCGGCCTTCGCGAGCTGAATCTCAGTGGGAACCAGCTGACAGAGTTCCCCGATCAAATTCTCGTTCTTACGGAGCTCAAGTACCTTTACCTGGGTGGCAACCACATCACCGAAATTAGCAAGGATGTTTGGAAACTGCAAAGGTATTTACAGCGTCGTTTTCCATCTTTTAGGGGGGTCGCTGGCAGATACGATAATTACCCTCGGACGGCGGACCATTCTTGCAACCGTATGATTGAATGATGGTGTCTCGAAGCATTCGCTCCTTTATTTAGCAATTTTTTGAAACATATTTTTGGAGCTACTTCTCGTAGCAAATGTTAGCTGATCTCAATGAAAATTTAAAAATGTATACGATGGCTGACACGAATCTAAAAAAAACTTATTTTCTAAATTTTCGGTACAAACTCAGTTAAAGAAAGATGTATAAGAAGCAACTATTAATGTTTTCTCCGCGATTCCGATCAATTGAAATTTTATTGAAATTTCGTTTACGCGTTATCTGACAAATTAATCCGTCTAACTTCGAAAAAAAAAGACTCGCTGTTTGATTTAATCGTTAGGAAGTTATTTGATTCTCAAAAATATCCGAATACGCTCCGATCTCTTATCAATCAACTGCCTAATCCCTTCATTTACGTATTTATGATTCAAGAAATGCATTATATCATGTTGTTGCGTAGGAACTGCACTTTTACAAATATTTTTATCGTAAGAGGCTTACAAACTTCGACTTTCTTATCAGTTTCCTTGCGAGCGAAACCCCGTTGGTCGTAGTCCAACGAGACAGGCATGCTTTCTCATCGAATAGCTAAACAAATATTTCCTTCGGGAGTATGCTTATCCGTTTGTCTCATTAATTAGTTGGCTTGCGTGGTACGTATGACTCAACAGCTGGATAAGACGCAATAACATCGTCTAAATATTACTTGTTGCTTTCAGATTGCACGTGCTGTCGATGGGGGGCAACAGACTAACGGAAGTTCCTTCGACACTGAGCCAGCTGAAGTCCCTGCAAGCTTTGGTGCTTTGCGACAACATGCTGGAGAGTTTGCCTAGCTCCATTGCCAATTTAACTAACTTGAAGTCGTTATTGCTTCATAAGAATAGACTGAGGACCTTGCCAACCGAGATTATCACCTTAAAGTGTTTGACCGAGGTAGTTCTTCCAAAGAGAGTGTAGAACAGTTCAGAATATTGACTGTCACACTAAAAAATCAATATTCATCATAGTAATTGTTCTTTTGATATTATTGAATAGTTCCTACCTAAGTCTGGTCTATTCAGAGTTACTCTATAAAGAATTGTTTTAGCTTTGAACTAACAATTGTGTCAACTATTATATATACATATAGATTGAACTGGCAGTCAAAGCGTTAAACTGTTAAACTACACCAATGTGCTCTATACTGATTCCTAGACTGCGGATCTTTATGTAAAATAAAAATTTTCCATCTGAATTCCAACAAATTGGGGTGAACTAACAATTTATGTTATTTCTTAACAGTAAACCTACCACGGTCAAATGACCGGTTTTCCATTTCATAGTTATTGAAATTATGAAAACGCTTTCATAGGAAATGACTGAATTGACTTCTTCATTTAAGCACATATTATACTGAAAACCGTACAAAGTTCAAGTAAATTCAATCTTCTCACTTCTCTAAGGTGTTTCACTTTTATATGTTTTCTGCTTGGTAGGTTTAGCGTTAACACGATTAATAGAATGAAAATAATATAACAGCGTTTTTAAATTCTTCTAACGTTCAGTTTTTGAAATTACAACTACTCATTTTTGTCGCAAATGAATAAAATCCGCAGTCTACTTATTCCAAGCCACATTCCATTGAACCCTTACCACGTTCGCTAAAATGTTCAAGTGATACTGCATGCGAGAATATAAATCAAATCTGAACAAGTATTCTGCAATTGGTACATTTCTATCGTTCGGATGAGAGTATAGGTTGCACCGTCGTTAACTTCGATTCTGTTCTCAGTTATCCCTGAGGGACAATCCTCTTGTAGTGAGATTCGTGTCGGACATGACGCACAATCCTCCGTCGCTGCTCGAGTGTGCAGCCAGAGTAATTAAGACCAGTGACATCCGGTACGACGAGGCGAGTATACCCAAACACCTCGTGAGATATTTGAACAGCGGCCATCACTGTGTCAATCCAAAGTGTCAAGGTCTGTCACGTTTGATATTCGAGTATCCGTCGATAAAACGCATAGCGCAGACGAACGTGTACGAGACCGATATTTTGCACTTTCGCAGGTGTGTTCTTCAACAACCGAGTGGAACACGTCAAGTTCGTTGATTTCTGCGGCAAGTACCGTTTGCCGTTGCTGCAGTACCTGTGCAGCAAGAAGTGCATCGAGTCACGGGACGGAGACGAAGTTGTCAGTGGTGCGATGATCAGAAAGGTTCTACTTGGCTGATCCCTTCTGGCTGTTCTCCACCATGAAGATCTAATCACGCATTTAACCGTTTGACTACGATCGGCGTATATGTATGTATATACGCCATCGCAGAGATATCCATATATACAAAAGACGGCCCCATATAAGCTATCAATATACAGGGTGTCCCAACGCAACTGGAACAGGCTTATCTCCTAAACGTTTGGAAATAGAAGAAGCTGTTATAAGTAAAAGTTAAATGGCATTAGACGATGCATAATATGCAACTAATTTTGTGCACTTTTGTGCATTGGTGCATCAGAAAAATGCAACTGCACTTTTTTTAAAAATGGAAACCTACGTTTTTGACTGCACCAATCGATGGTGTTTCTTGTGCTCTGCATAAAAGTAGTAACATACTTATGCCCTAAACTTATTCGTTAAGAAGTTATCGAAGCTAAAAGTTCCCGGAATTATTTCGGTCTCTCGGAAAGTGTTCCTGTACCTACATTACAACAAGTCTCCGAACGGTTCTCCATTGCAGTTCAAGCACTTTTCTATCCGCTTCTTGACGTTGCGCATTCCTGATATCCATTTCCGTGAATTTGGATACTTCTTGGATTTTCTTCACGGCTTCGGAGTCGGTAGACAATATTGATAACTCCGACTCCGACTCCAACTTATCTTTCTTTTAAAATCCAACTCCGAATCCGAATCCGACTCTCTAAATTGAAAAAATATGTACTCAAAATAATTAAAAGTTGTAATAAAACCGAATAGATAGTAGAAATATTGTATTAAAGTCTAATTATATGAAACAGATAACTTTGATACAACACAACACGACTGTTACTTTCTCACTTTTAGGAAATAGTTAGAAAATGTGTATCAATTTGAGAAATTTATTAATGATTTATATACAAAATAGCCAAAGTCGGAGAAGGAGTCGATATATTTTTTCCCGACTCTGACTCCGACTCCAGGAGTCGATATATAGCTTGTTCTTACTCCGGCTCCGACTCCAATGAACAGTAATTACTCCCAAACTCCGACTCTGACTCCACGACTCCGACTCCGAAGCCCTGATTTTCTTAAATAATTCAGGGAACTTTTAGCTTCGATAACTTCCTAACGAATATGTTTAGGGCATAAGTATGTTACTACTTTTATGCAGAGTACAAGAAACTGCATCGATTGGTGCAGTCAAAAACGTAGGTTTCCATTTTTTAAAAAAGTGCAGTTGCATTTTTCTGATGCACCGATGCACAAAAGTGCATAAATTAGTTGCATATTATGCATCGTCTGACACCATTTAACTTTTACTTATAACATCTTCTTCTATTCCCAAACGTTTAGGAGATACAGCCTGTTCCAGTTGCGTGGTACACCCTGTATATACGACAGGCGTGTTATTGTATACGATCTCTAAATTTCGTTTACTGTGACACATGCGTGTACTGTTTTACCAATTTAGAATTTTTTTATCTTCGTATTTAATTACGATTATATGTCCTTTATAAAGATATTGCGCACCTATGCGAACGAAATGTAATATATTGATGGTTCCGCGCGTGAGTTGCCCCGCAGTAAAAGGGTTAAGAATCTAGATTAGAAGTTAGTTTGTTGCCGGCGCAAGGGATTCTTTTAATCAATTCGATGAATTCTTTCTTCTTGAAATCGCGTCATTTTCGACTAGTTTCAATTGTCCCGAACATCCCTGACATTGCGAACAGTACAGTGAAACTTATACTTACACCTCACTTAATTCTCTCGGTTTTCTGCAAAACAAGAAGTAAATATCTAGAAGTATATCCCGTTTGGATCTCGGACGATCCAGCGAAATCGTGACGATAAAGGACCCGCAGATATTTCACGCGATAAGAATCTCCTCACTGCCATCGATAAATCGGGATTTTTCCGACGAGAAAATGGCACGTCTATGTACTCCCAACTAGTCTCGTAAGATGAATAATGCTTCTCGAGTTCGTTCGCCTGCCCTGCATGTGTACTTACGTTCTCCTTGTCTGACTGTGGATCGCGAATAAAATCGCAGCCCGATTAACATTATCGTTTTATTGTTAAATAAACCACAAAATGTACAATAATAATATTATCATATAGAGCCCCGCGAACGAGGGCGGTCGATCCTCGCTTAAACACATATCCATTAATATTCTACAATTACCATATCGACTATGTGTGTTCTGTGTGTGACCGTGTGAAACTAAAACACATCCGAGAAAGTGAACGTAGCGAAAAACGCGACGGCCGATACATCATGCCGTCGTATCTCGTCGTAATCATTTAGGATTTTATAGAACATCGTTTAATAATTCGAATAATCGGTGACGATCGTAAACATAGCAGTTGTAATAAGAGTTCGCTACTTTTTTCTCTCTCTCTCTCTCTCTCCCTTTCGTTCTCTTGCTGTCTCTCTCTCCCTCTCTTTCTCTCACACACGCACACACATACACTTTCTCTTTCGCTCGTTCTCTTCCAACGTTTCATTCTTCTCCTCCTCCTCCTCGTCCTCGTTTCATCAGCTAATTCTTATCCTCTTTAAATCGTCATATAGTGTCGCCTGTGTAATTACCTATACATACATATACATATTCATATATATGCGCTCTGTATTTATACATTACATACATATATATGTGTGTACATGCTTCAGTTTTGTTTCTCGTTTCCTTCCATCTCGTCCTCTCTCTCTCTCTTTCTCTCTCTCTCTCTCTCTCTCTCTCTCTCTCCCCCATCTTCTACATCGCGAAACGAGTTCGAGGGCATGATTTTCTTCCTTGCACGCAAACATGCGCTTCGTCACTCTAGCTCTCACACAACACGCAGTTCAGCCACTTGCACACGAGCACACAGAAACAGGAAACGCGTTCGTTTCCCTCTCTTTCTCTCTTTCTCTCTCTCCCTCTCTCTCTCTCTCTCTCTTTCTCTTTCTTCAGCCTCTTCGGATCAGCGTAAATTATCTTATAGGCGTGTGTTCACGGTTGTAACTAACGCTACTCCATTCCCTCTCTCCCTTCGCTTCTCCGTATATTCCTTACTTAATCATCATCATCATCACCATCATCATCATCATCATTATCCTGCTCATTGCTTCCCCTTCTTTCCTATGCTCCATTTCCCCGCTCTTTCTCTCCCTCTTTTTTTTTTTTGTTAATCTTTTTTATTTCTTTAACTGCGTCGTAAATATCTTCTTTACGTATTACTATGTATATTAACACAATTTTTCCCTAGTATCATACAGTCGTAAGTAACGGCAACCCTCTCGGTATAGCGTGTACAGTTGGCGCATAGTGCTGTCGATGATTAAAATCGTGATTAATGGACGTCTTGCTGGTTGAAAAATGAAGATATTACAGCTCGCTACGTGTCGATGATATTTCTCTCTCTCTCTCTCTCTCTCTCTTTCTCTCTCATTCTCTCACTTTCTCCCTTTCATTCTATTTCTGTCATTCTTTCTCCCTTTTTTGATACGGACACGACGCTCGGGATTAACAGCCATCGACTATAGTTAGCGGGTGGGTGCACGCTTAGCGGCTGCTAACGATTGTTGGCACGCGGGCTTGAACTAAGCACTTAATTAAGCGATCGACTGTAGCCAACCGCCTCGAGTGATAGTAATCAGCAGCCGTTGATACCATTTTCATCATCACGGCTGGCCCGAGTAAGCGTGTAGCGACGACTATAGTCGACTTACAGTCTAAGGGTAAGCACTCGCGGGGAGATCGACTATAGTCGTACAAGCTCGACGAAGCGTCCAGATAGTCGACTACAGGTACTTCGGGTAAAAGGATAGGATACACAAGTCGGTCGCCGAATTGTATAGTTGTCGAACGAGCGGCTACGATCGACGCGTCGACCGGAGAGTGAGACTATAGTCGATGCGGGCTCGGGATATAGTCAACTGTAGTCTCTATATAGATATCGATTTTAATTGGGTGATTATAATCGACGATAATTTAGAAGAACGGTATACGATCGGTTATAGATGGACCGTTTCTGTATAGTCGACCCACCAACTCAAGTAAGCGCTTAATCGTCGACTATACTCTCCTCACATGCTCCACTAAAGAGGACTATAGTCCATGGCCATACCGAAAGGGGCAAGATCACACTCCACAGACGTTGGCGCGTTCTCATCTGCATGATAACCGCACTAGTAATCGTCGGAACAAATACAGTGACTTTGTTTAGACATCGACTCGAGTAAATTTATTTCAATTATATCGCTAGACGCTCGACATTGTATCCGAAAAGAAACAAATTCTCTGCCAATTGCACACGAATCCGGATAAGAAAAATTAAATTTTCATCAATTCGTTCCAATGTAGACGAGAATCGGATGTTGTATCGTTTCGGGTAGTCAAAGATCGATTAAATTTAGTGGAATGATAAATTGTAACGATACAACGTCCTTCGTGGAACATAACTAGCCTTAACGACGTGCTTCGAATTGAAATTTCTAGATGTCTGAGCAAGGGTAAAGTTCGAAAATGATCGTGACTACATTGAAACATCGATCGTGTCGCGGGACACCTAGAGTCTTCCTTTCTTCCGAAGTCACTATATTTAACTCGACAAGCGTACGGTTTCTTTCCCAGTTGCAAGTGGCTAGGCAAGACCTCTACTCGTCCACCTGCTCCTCCGCGACCACTTCCTTCTTCTCCTCCTTCTTCGTCTCTTCTTGGCGCCTGTCGTCCGGCTTCTCTTCCTGCTTGTCCTCCTCCCGCTTTGACTCCTCCATCGTGTCTGTGCTTAGCACACTGTCCCCACTTTCGCATTCTTTTACCGTGTTTTGTCTCGCGTCTGAACCAAGAAAAGGAAATCTCTAGTAGAGAGCCGTGACAGCGGGGGTCTTAGGGGCGGGGGCAGGGGGGGTGGGTGGGGGAGTAGGCGGACGGGTTATCGGGAGATAAAGGAAGAGTATGTAGAATGATAGATAGATAATCAGGTGCGTTTTTCACACTTTTGGGCAGGTTTGTATTGATACGGACGTGAGTATACCGGCGCGCGATGATGGCGAAGCGATCGATCGGCTTCTTGCACGATCTCGTTGGGAGAACGATCAGGTGAATCCCAAGCCTTCGTGGAACCCGCGGTCTCGCTCAACGAGGTGCACGATGAAACCGAATTTCATGACGAGATTATGGGCTGGCGATCTGCATTTGATACTGAGGACAATGGGTGCTATGAGGTTGATTTCGTGGTGTGTCTGTAAACGTTCTGACTCGATTGAATCTGACCACCCGTTGAGTTCATGTTCAACGGAATATCAGGCTAACCTGGACAATGTACGTCCCCGTCTCCGGATCGAACTCGATCTCTACCGACAGAACAACACTTCTGAAGAGGATGTCCTAAGCATTCGCTTAAGCGAGTGCTTAATAGCCGGTGCTCAAGAGGAACGGAGCTCTGTACGAAAACGCGATTCGGTGAGAGTTAACTAGGTCTAGTTGTGCTGGACCAGGCGCGGCGTCCTGAAATTATCGATTAACACCGTTCGCACTCTCGCTATTTAGTCGCTGGAATGACAGTAGTAACATCTCCAAAACCTGTTAACAGGTCTATGGGAACACCGTGTCCATAGGCTGGGTGGTGTTCCAAGTACTTGTTGCCTCGGAGAATGATTTCTTGTCACTCATCATCCCGTTAAGTAAACGTTACAGATCTATTAATAAGAGATCCACTTTACGTTTTAATGTGCAGATGCAGTTTCATTCTTGAAAAAATGGCGCGGAGCATTACAGAGCGAGAACAATTAACGTTCGACGCAGAGAGATTAAAAGAAAAATAGTGGATTACTTATTGGTACATTAGAAATAGACACGACCAAGCGTCGTATCATGTTTTTCGAAAGTGCTCCAGATAAATCGGTTCCAAGTTTCGCAACGAGAGCGAGACCAAACATGACACGATTCAGTTTTTTGTTTGGAGATGTTACGGTGTCACGAACATGCTTCTCCCACCTATCTAGTTCGCTCTCTCTCTCTCTCTCTCTCTCTCTCTCTCTCTCTCTCTCTCTCTCTCTCTCTCTCTCTCTCTCTCTCTCTCTCTCTTTCTTTCCAGTTCGTTTCTTAACGTAATCTCTACAGACTTAGGAAAATAGTAGAAGTGTCTTAAGTATTGGTCGTCTGCGACGTAAAACCTCTGACGTTTCGTCGACTCGGCTCCCACCTTACGCGGAGGTAGAACACGTGTAAAACGTGACGAAGTACGGACAGAATCGCTAGTGGTGCAAAAGTAAAAAGCTTATAAAAAGTCGAACGTTTGTTGACAGCGTTCCAGGGAAGTTCTCCTCGATGAGTTCCAAGGTTTCGGTCGTGGTCCTCGTTCCCCAAGAAACCGTGCATTTCTTTCATGTAAACCGCTCGTGTGTCCCCGGTACGGCATGTAACTATGAAAAAGAGTGTATGCGTGTACGCTAAACGGCGTCGGTACGGGCTAGAAACGTTCTCGCCATTCATTGTACACGTGCCACACACGGTTTTCGGTTATCGAAGCCGAAAACCCGTGTCGATCAAGTTCTTAAGCCTACGTCTCGTGCTAAACATATAAACATGACTTATCGCGAGCACGTCTCGAAGTTGGATCAAATATTGTGCTATCAAACGTTTAGCTATAGTACGGTTTTTAGAATGAAATCGAAGCTTCGTCCGGCGATCCAAGCGTTTTTATCCTTTCATCTCGATATCTTCTCGCAGTGGAAAATAGACGTTTACGTTATTCTAAAAGTTGTAGGTTTACGCGGGGTAAATACGGCAGCCCTGGAATTTTCTTAAAGAGAAGAAATTCACGTGAGAATCATTTGGGAATTTAGCGTCACCGTATATATGTATACATATATATATATACATATATATGTATATCGCTATGCTCACAGTTTCAGTACAGAATTTAGGATGAATACTTTACAGTTTGAGGTTCTTGGCAAAATTCCAAAGACACTGTACTTGTTTTCCCTGTTCACTCTCCTCTTTTCATTAGCCTCTTAAGGGTCTTCGCGAAGTAGCACGTTCGCGCAGACGGGAAAAGTCACGTGTATCAAAATCGGATAGTCTCGCTAAATCGATTTCCAGGTTAAGGGCTCGTAGAAATGAGGAAAAGCGCATATAAAAACCGCTTCGAATTGACTCGTGTTTTAGTGGATAAACGTTATAATCGAGCTTGAAAAATCCTGCGTGTCGACTGTAACGCGTTCGAAAATGTCGAACAGTAGAAATCGAAGATTATGGTTGATCAAGGTCTCTTCATCGTCAACAGGAGGTTCCATTTTCCTCTACCACAGGCATGGTACACGTAACTGCATTCAAATTTTTAGATGGTTCCAGTAAATCGAACAGTTTTTAGTTACGGAAGAAAGTTTCGAATAGCCTCTACCCCTTTTAATTAAGAAAGAAAGGAGCTCGTGAAACTACGGGTGTAACGCGTTAAAATAGCACCTTGAACAATTGTATTCTCTGGTTTCTGCTATAGCGTGCTTTCGCTTGGTTGTCGGACAGTCTGAGAAATTTTCAAAGACGACGGGAACGCGACAGTGTCTCGCAATCGTCAAAGAAAGTCGCCAATCGAAATTCACATCGTTAACCGGCTACTTTTTAATTTCAATATAATTCACTACCTACAACAGAGACATAGACTCGAGATCATAACAAACGCAGGAAGAACAGTACAAAACGAGATTACACATCGGGTGCATGGAGCGTCGATACAACAAAAACCCGCGCGGATCGTGGAAATTCAATACGAAATCATTTTGTTTTATTGCATCCAACGCTGACCGCTCGTCGGAATAGAAAACTACGTCTTACAAGCCGCATTAGTCGATTCGGAATCGTTCGTTTCTGTTCGTTACTTCTATCCGTAGATTTCGTATTAAATCCATCACGCTTATAATTTAAAAAACATGATTCTCGCAGAACAGGAATATCATTGAAATATTCCGCAACGAAACAAAGTTACAGATATGTATATACATACGTGTATATATATGTACATACATATATTTTGCCGAATCGAAAATTGTTCGTCGCTTCTACAATGCCGAGAACTAAGAATAATGCAAATTGAAATAATCGTAACAATAAACTACTAATCGAGCGCCTCCACGATCGTACGCGGTGGGACGTGCATCCCCGGCACTATAACTTCCGCCACGATCGTTCGACGTTCAGCTCGAACGGAATATTTCTGTTTCGGGTTTCTCTCATAATAGCAAACGGGTAATGGTCCATTTGAGATATGCCGTAAAACCGGCAGAAAAAGGTAGCTTCTTTTGGCAAAGAGAAACAGTTACTTTGGAGCATCGTGGATAGCTCAGACGTGTCTCTATCCCGCGAGGGAGCTGCAGTTTTCGGTGAGGTTCGAGTCTTCGTATCGTCTGACTTATAACGAGATACTCGTGGAAATGTACAATAGTGCCTCGAAAGATGCTCGGTCTCGGAACAGAGAAACTGCACGAACATCGTCCTTACCCGATCCTAAAAATTAAATAAACATATCCCTCGGCATTGTATCAACGCAGAAAGGTTTTCCGAAATCTCGACGGATGAGCATCTTTGGAGGCACGCTGTCACCGCGATCTGTTCTAGCCATTTTTCGTGTCGAACGATTTGATGAAACGCAAAAAATGATCGATGGCTGAATGAATAAGAAGCCCCCATTTAAACATAGTCTCGCTCGGTTGATTACAGCGTGCTTAAATACTCTGCAATTTGACGTATATACATATGCACACACACGCATACATATATGCATATATATACATATTAAATTAGTTTATTAATCTTTCTTTACACAATTATTACACTTTATTTACTGGATGCGTCGAAATGAGTGCGACATGATGTAATAAGGGTAAAAAAAAAAGAAAATGGAACGTGATGGTAGTTGATTTCCAGTTACTCTCTTTTTCTCTTTGCAACGGTTAACGGTGGTGATGAAGTATGTCAGGCAAAACGACGAGCATTGGTGTTGAAAGAATCGATACGTGTACGTGTATGTGTGTGTAGGTTCTTTTTTTCTTTCGTCCTTCCCTTTGATCGACTTTTCCTTTTCTCTCTTTACAACGATGCAGCAATGTTATTCGCTAACCGCTATCATTAAAATTAATTTGCATATATTTATATATATATGTAATTTAATTATCTATATATACATACACATATATATATATAAGTATATAAATATAAGTATATAAATATATATATATATATATATATATATATATATATATATGTATATGTGTATATATAGACTTTCAATATTTTACACGGGCTCTTCCCAAACGATTTTACTCTTTCCCTCGGCTCTATGAACGTGCGTCGATAACCGAGCAACTTGGTTCAAGCTTCGGAAAAATAAAAACGGAAACGCGGCGAAAGAAAGGAAGACGTGAAATGCAATACGCGAAGCAACGAAAATTTCACTGCTCGTCGGATGATTCGCGAATTTCTTTCTCGCCTCCGTTCCGTTTCGAACGAACCACGTTTCTTCTATCTTCCTTAGTTTCTCTTCCCATCTTAACTACGACTATACACACAGATTTGGCCAATCTCGACCTGCTCAAGAAGAAGATTGTATACGAAGCGTGCATCGAATGTACAAAAATCGGCAGAGTGAACTGTACAAGTCACTACAATCGCCTCGGTGCCGGGCATCATCGAGTTCCGTGACGTTTACAATATATGTGTATGTATATATGTATATAAAGACAAGATGAGAAAAATCAAATCAAACTAAATCGATGAATTTATTTATTAATTAATAATTACGATAAATAACCAACAATCTATGTTCAAGCCGTGCGATTTCAAACTCCGTAATACGTATCATCGAAATAACCTCTTTTGTTCATGTTTTGCTGTTTTTTTTGTTTTCTTTTTGTGTCTCTAGACTCTTTTCTTTTTCACAGCTAGATTCGGGACCATTTCTCCTTCCATTTTGTCTTCGAATTTACCCGTGTTCCTATCGGCCTGAAAATTCGAAAGAAGCGCTGCGTGATTAGTTGAACGTTCGCATCCCTTAATCGATCGCTGTCCACCCCTGACGCACCGGTTAGGGATGTAGTGTCAGAATGGTTGACGAACGACGATGTAGGCACATCAAGCCAGCTGTACGTTGCACGAGCACATAAATAATTTAAGTCTACTGAATTACACCGTTCTTTCGATCACTAGTTAATTTGTACATACGTCGAGTTTCATCCTTTCTTTCTCTTTTTTTTTCTCTCGTCGCGTAACCGTTTTTGAACAGCTCGCCTGATGTTCCACGGTTCATATTAGCAAAATGTTTTGGAAAGGTATCGGAAAAACAAATTACGTGTTTTATGCGTTCAGGGAAAGGTCTGGGGTGTGAAGTATGCCAGAAAATAGTAATGTTCCATGATTCGTTAGCAGCTCGATAAACTCCGGGTCGGACGAACGTGTCTAAGAATGTAACGGAAAAAAAAGAAAAGAAAAAGAAGGTGTTCTCGGTGCGTGAAGATCGTGTTGTCGAACCGTATAAAAAAACGAAAAAAGAAACAAATTACAGATTGCCCTCATCGGGTCAGGAAGATAAAGAAATAAATTCACGTAGTTTCTTCTAGTAATGGGGTACATTACTAAAAAAGAAAGTTGTTAATTGTTTAAAACTTAAGTTATATATCATCAACATTCATAAAACTCTAAAACGAATACTAAGAGCTCCCACTCTCTTCGTTTCCTCTTTCTTTCTTGTCCACTCACTCACGCTCCCTTTCGCTCCCTCTCTTCCTCACTATCTATCGCTTTTCTTTTTCTCATTTTGTCCCGTCGTCGCTATCGTTTTCTTTATCTCATTAACATACGGTTGTCCCTTCTCGAGAAAAGGAACTGAATCGGTACTAGACTTTCTCTCGTCGGCAGCCATCGTTCTATATCTCTCACGGCGCAATGATATGTAGATGTGTATACGGGTGGTTCTAGTCACACATGTCCCGAAGCACCAGCTGCACAGGGTTACCGCCATTACACGCAAATTGTACAAATTCGTCCGTACATATTTCCTATTATATATGTATAATAGGTTCCAATTTCGAGGCCCCCGTTTCCCAGAGAAAAACCGCGGTTCTGGTTCGCCGGGTAAAATAGCTTTCTCTTCTTGTTTGTTACCTTCTAACATGTTATTCACCTTGTTTCGTCTTTCTTTTCAGAGAACAAACAACGCACTGTAAGTGCGATCGTTCCTAGTCAAATCATCCGGTAAGGTAACAAGTAAGCAAAGAACGCTGTAGGCAAGGCGGATTATTGAAAATGAAGCCCCGTATGACTGGCACTTCGGATATACAGTATGCATGCACGGACATGATCGTTTCGCTAGCTCTGCGGTCGCGTACATTTCTTGGACAGACGGTACGTCGTCAAGTCGTCGCTAAAAATTTTGGAGGACCCGAGTCTAGGTAGTATTTTGCTTGCGAGATCGTTTGTATTCGCTAATATAGTTCGCTAGGTAATCGGAACAGCGTGATCAGGGGGTCGAGAGAGACCGACGAGTCGGACCATCAAGGCGTCTGACTATGTAGGATAGTCATCGTTATATCGGTAGCTGGTGAATATCTTTAGCCCTCCAGGTTGTTTCTCGTCGTGCCGATATACGCAGCAGGCGTGACTTTCGCATCGCGAGATGTGTCTTACGATAAATAGAGATTGTGCACGCAAATACTCCGTGTGTGTTCCCGTGTGTGTACAATGTGTATGCAGGTGTTCAGCCGAGACTCTTCTGCGTGTTATGCGTGTTTCGCGCGCTGTCGCTTGTTTTTCTGTTCCCTGTTCCTCTGACGCCGTTCGACTTTTGAGCGCGACGAGATACTCCAGGCGTGCCCACCTTACAGGTTGTCTATTCCGCTCGGGACGAAACACAGACCCGGTGAATATAATAATAATAATAATCGTCGTCTTATCGTCAAGTGTACGCACGGTGGAAAAAAAAGAAGACGCAAGTTTTCAGTCTTGGCGAGTGAAACGTCTTGCGAGCCGAGTATGTAGCGATCGTTATCATCATCATTATCATCATTCGTTTCTCCGTTGACCTTCGCCGGCACCAATCAAGCTGGTTTTGCAGTGTATCTGTATGTATATATCTATTTATGTATGTACGTACGTATGTGTATATGCATGTGTAAGTGTGTGTACGTGTTACGTGGTGTTCTTTTCAATAAAATGACGACGCAAGCGACGTTAACGCGCTACTAGACATTATAGATTACACATTTTTCAACTAGAAAACTTCGCTTTCTTTTTTTTTCCTTTTAGCAATTATCATTTAAAGAGGTTACGGGCCAGTTTCCTATAATATATATACATTGAATTCAACTTGGCAATATGGTGGCAATCAAGCGTTCGCAACGCCACTGTGTAGTCCATAGCTAACCCGTTACAAGGGAAATCATCGTTTTAAATCTTCATTTAATATATTTAAGCGAACAAAGCTCAAGGACCACTCCGTATCGCCATTGCATTGAGTTCAATTTACAACGGGGGGCGGGGGTGTATTTTTCTTGGGTGATTTGGGCGGTAAAGGGTATTTGGGTGGGGATGGGGGACATCCTCCTCAGAAGATCATTCTTTGTTTCCGTTCATCTCGCCACCGTAAGGCTAGCGCTAAACCGTGAATTCTTTTCTCTTAGTTTTGTAACGTTTTTTTTTTTTTAAATAAAATAGCTTAAGCCATATTCGATTGGCTGGGGTCTGTATTCTGTGTAGTGGATGGTGTGTTGGTGTTGACGTTATTATCACTAGAGTTACCGCTAGCCCCCGCGGCAGCACTCGTGGCTTCCAATTGGCCTCCAGGATTGTCCGAAGACTGCATGTACTTCGGTATTAGGATCGAGTTCAGAGCCGGCTGAATTCGCAGCTCTTGCTCTGTAAAGTCGAACAACGGCGGCAGCTCCCGGCCGTTCGGTAACCGTGTGCCCTGTTCTCGCAGTTCGTTGAAGAACGAATGGGCACACGCCTGTAGTGGCGTCATCCGTAACGACGGCGTGTACTCTAGAAGCCGGGCGACCAATTCCATTGCTTCCGGGGGCGTGCGTGCCCTGAACACCTGAAAATTAGTCGTCTTAACGTCGACATCACAACAGAACTAAAAGCAGTATCTACGTAGCTAAATAAAAGACTAGAGCATGGCAACACACACGACCGTCGAAGTCGTGTGAGAAAGCGGTAAAAAACGGCTGCGACACTTTCCCAGAGGAAAGTCTGCTCTCGAAATTCATGGAATTAGATATTATGCTAGCTCGTTGAGGATGCTCTCTCTGATCTGTCCTTGCTATTTTGGATGAAAGTCATTATTCGTGTATCGATATCATTATTCTTATGTATGTCGAGGGTCTTTTACTTTGACGACTTCAAAAAAATCGACCAAAAAACTAATGATCACGTTGTGATCCCTACTAGATATAAAACAACTTTCATTTGAAACACTTCCCATACAACCGCTGATTTAGTAAATTTAAGTCGCGCCGTTACGTAACTTACTGTATAGTTAGTAAATGTTCGATTTTCATCTGAACTAGATCTAAAACAATATTTGCAAGATTCAGTTTTCGTAAGTTAAAAAAATCAACGAAGTTTAAGCAAAAATTTCTCATTTATTCTAGTTTAGATGATAGCCATACTCATACGAATTAAAAATCCTTTCGATTTTCTAATTCAAGTTACAACGGCTGATCATGGTAACAAGTATTAATATATGCATTCTGTAAAGTATTGTAATTGAACCACTCCGAATGAAATCATAATTTTTGTATAAAAAGAATTTCTTTATATTCCGTAAAGATTATTAAATATACCTATAAAGTTTAAAATTAATGTTTTTTCTATTGAAGAGTCCTGGAAGGTCGTATCATTTTTCCATCATCAAAGTAGGGAGACTCTTCAAGGGGCTATTCTCATGACACTTGTTACTTTTCGTATTGTTTTAAAGAGTTTAGTACAGGAAAATGCTTCAGGGAATGAATGAAATTCTTTTTGGTAGACACGAAACAATCCCCTTAATAAAAAAAAAGTCGTTAAACATACTCAACAACCAGAGTTATATTAGTAACATGAGATGTTTAATTCTAAGGTATTATTACGGTGTAAAGTATAATGACATAAATCTGGCAATAAGCCATTCATCTGTATATACTGTTCTCTTTTATCAAAAGAATTACAGAATATTGTTTAGACAACTGGACTACTCAGTAAAACCATTTATACGTTTCTCGATCAACAATGAACAAAAATGCATTTAACCACGATGATGAGAGACGTGTTTGGTGAACACAAAAAACTGTAACACGTTGGAGATCAAGAAACCGAGGTACCGTGTAATCGCGAACGTACAGGCAATCGTTCATCACTCTTGCAACAATGGATCAACATTGACTTTCTGCATAGGTTCGTTTTAGACACTGGAAAATACAGACTTCGATTACCACCAGAACATTAGAGTAAGTGATACACGTTGATAGTTTAAGTGAAACACGACATATTGTTTCAGAAACAATACACTGTTAGTGAAGTTAGGGCGAAAAGTGATGATGCAGTGATGTGTGAGACACAAAATGAGAAAGAGAGAAAAAAACAAGATAGATAGAAAGAAAAATGGATACTACATGACTTGGCAAAGGTGCACGCCGAATGATTTATGCGAATGATGCAAAAAGATCGAATGAAGGTCTCTTTATTTTGGTTGGTCATCCTCCGTTCGATGGATCAATTAGCAGTAATTGCACATATCCTATGTAACCGTTCAGATGCTGAAAAGTTGGTTACAATTGGTTAGTACATTGGGCCAAGAGAGAAAAAGAGAGAGAATGAAAAAAAGAAAAAAATAAAGGAATAATTCGCCAGCCATATATATGTATATATATATATAATATAAGAAACATCGTGTGTTCAACAGGGACCACTTACTCTAATCTTTTGGTGCTCCGTGGAACACTTTAGTCCACTCATTCGCTGAAGCATAAACTGTAACCACGAGTACATGTATTGATGAAATGTGATTATAGCGACAGGTGTAGCAAGACCGTGTTCAGTTAGAAGGAACGAGAGACTGCATGTAGTCATTACCATCGCAAACAACTTCTGTTCTCATGCAATCATGGTTACTATACTCTATTTCTTAAGAGAAGAGGCCAAAGGTAGATCAGTGGTCACAATAGCTATTAACTTCTCTCCATCTACCCAAATGTTATGAGCCTAGAGTAATTGCGACCAATGACATACCTCGGTTCTCTTTCTTTCAAAAAAGAAACTATAGTTCACCACAGCACGCTAAGGATAATGCTGAACTTCATAGTAGTGCTGTAAAAATTCAAATGTTCAAACTTTGAATTATAGCAGCAAATATGTCACACTATTCAAATAGTATTCTTGTGAAAAAGTTTGTTGGACGGTCATTTCTTACTTATTGATTTAAGATAATTCTATTTTAAAATTCTTTTTATAGCTCAAAGGTATATACTGTCGAGAACTTTTATCACACTGATTCATTTCTGTTGGATATACTAAAAAGTCTTTATAACATTGATTTGCGATAACTTATTATGTGATTATACAGGATGTTAAAACGACACTTGAAGAATTTTATAATTCGATCGTATATAATGTGTAAAAGTTTTAGTAAAATTGCAATGATATGATAAGTGTATCCGCGTAACATACTTTCTAGGCAGTAGAATGATCCAAGTAAGTAACTAAAACCGATAAGTCAAAATGGCTGCTTAGCAAATTCTCAATAGAAATAATGGGTCGTATGCATAAAGGCAAGTTAAAGCTTTCATTGACGAATGTATAAGTAAATACTACGTACAAGTATTTACTGAATTCGCCTACCTAGTACTAGTAGAAAATTATCTATAAGGAACGCAGTATTTGCTTTTACTTATACATAATACCTACAAGCATTTACTTATTCTTATGCATACGACCCATTATTTGGATAGTTCGAAATATTTAGTACAAATCGAAGTTTGAACAATAAGTTCTTGATTTACAGTGACACTTTATAGGTCTCTTCAGAGGTCGCAAGATATCCTATAGGAAGGCACAACACGATCCTATAACTCTTTTACAAGGCTACTTTTTAGTCACGAAGAACGATGAGAGAAATGTGCATACGAATAAATAAAGAAAGAAGAGAGAACGATAGCCGGTACAAATTGGAAAGAGATACATAAAGAACATTTTCGGACAGCCTGAAAACATCACGGTGTTGGTGCCACGCATACAGTGGCTGTATTATTACGTGTTACAAATACTCTGTACTTTTGTCTACGGTAAAAACAAAGTTAGATAATAGGCTACCTTTTGCCAAGGATGCGACTTAATCTGTGGGAATTTGAATTCGGTATAGTTGGGGTTCATCTCACGTATCTGATCGCGGGTTGGTGTTCCCAGAACCTTGATAATCTCAACCAGCTGATCCACGCCACTGTCGCCAGGGAATATCGGCTGACCGAGCAGTAACTCTGCCAGTACACAACCAGCACTCCACACGTCTATAAGAAACAGGATGTCCTTCATTATATAATGTAAGTTTGACCGTGCCATACGTTTGTAAACGTACCAATTTTTGTAGTGTAGTCAATAGCACCAAAGATCAGTTCGGGCGCGCGATAGTAGCGACTGCATATGTAAGAGACGTTCGGCTCTCCTTTGACCAAATGCTTGGCCGAGCCGAAGTCGCAGAGCTTTAGAACGCCGGTCTCCGGGTCCAGCAGCAGGTTCTGTGGCTTGATGTCCCTGTGGCAGATCCCCAGGGAATGTATGTACGCCAGGGAACGGAACAGTTGATACATGTACAGCTGCAACATCCAACAAACAGTTTTTTTTTTAGTCGTTCATCCTCAAACGTTGCTACAAAGTCAGTTGTCTGTCCAAGGCTAGGCTACTTCATTAGAGTTTCTGGAACATTGTTTCCCAACTTGCTTCTTGACGCAAACCCCTTTTACATTGGTAGCCACTACTTACAGTGACTCCCATTAATATTCGGACGCTCTTAAAAAAACGATAACTTTTTTGATATTGCACCATACGATTTCCACTTTTTTGAGAAGTTAGAGCAATTAATTTACTACATGATGTGAAAAGAAATTTTTTCAGAAATTGAAATTGGTCGGAATTGTAGAGAAAATACTAAAAGTTGCATTTTACAATTTTTTTATGTGGGTCTACATTGAAAATTTAAAAAATATGTTTTATAGATCTGAGTCAATTATATGCATTTTAAAAGTTTCATGGAAATCGGTTGATGTGGGAAAAAGCGACAGGCATTTAAAGATGTATGAATCCTTAGATTTATTGCAGTTAGAGGCCGAAAATCGTGAAAAATGGCAATTTCTACCATCTTTAAACGTTTGTAGCTCATTGCAACGTTGACCGATTTTAATGAAATTTTCAGAATATGTTTAATTGATACAGATCTACGAAACATGTTTTCTACATTTTCAATATGAGCCCACATAAAAAAGTTGTAAAACATAACTTTTAGTATTTTCTCTGCAATTCCGACCAATTGCAATTTTTTGAAAAATTCTTTTCACGTTACGTAACAAAACCGATTGTTCTAACTTCTCAAAAAATCCAAGTTGTATGGTCGAATATTAACAAAGTTATCGTCTTTTTAAGGGTGTCCGAATATTAGTGGGAGTCACTGTATATTGGTACCGTCACTCCTACATTTTTACTAGGAGAGAATCCCCTATTTTTGTTGCTATTAGATATCAGACCTTAAGCTGGGTTTACATTAGTCCAGTTGCCGGATCTAAAGATTACATTCCAGTGGCTTGACTAGAAATCGACCAACGTCTGCATTTATTGCAGTCACTCGATCCGGCGATTTACGTTTCAGTGGTTTGACTGAAAATTGGTCAGTGTCTGTATTATGTACATACCGTCGTGTGTTCGCGCGTCGTCTAGTCTAGACCTAGACGATTCCAGTGACGCTGGAATATTGTTTTCATGGTGGTGGGGGTAAACACTGGATTGAAAAGTAGACTCCAGTCATTTGACTGGATTGTTTGCTGGATTGATGCCACTGAACTGGTATAAAAACATTGTTTACATTATTCCAGTTACGATCCAGGGCTGGACTGGATCACTGGACTGGAATGCTACTGGACCAATGTAAACCCAGCTTTAGACATTTGATGAAACGGTGATTGAATAAATTGGGGTAGAAGTCTGAGTTGTCTTGGACAGTCAACCGGTCTTTTCAAATAAATGTTTACTCAAAGATTCTGGGGCTTACCTTAATGAAGCTGATCGGTATCGTCTGCTTGCTTTTGCTATAATGTCGAGCGACTTTGTACACAGTTTCGGGTATGTATTCCAGGACTAGATTCAGATAAACCTCGTCCTTCTAAAAGAAAGCGATGGAATTATTATTGATCGGTCCCTGCAACGATGCTCGCAAGGTGTGTCGTCTCAAAGGCACATGGTCCCGTAGCAATGAACTTCTCTAGCACGGTCCGTACTGGTAATCGATTACTATCAATTCCCATCGGACAGTTTACGCGTGTAGTACCTTTGAACTGCAAACACACTGTTCCGGAAGATTTTCCGTCTATGACTAGCGAAGCTGCGTTTACTACTGGACTGAGATTTATTGAGAGAGCTTGTGTCGATCGTCAAGGTGTCGTACAAACTAAAGGTTTTATCGTTTATAGAAATGTATATGTACATGTATATAGGGTAAGTCGACCATAGATAGCCATAGCTTTTTTCAAAGTTGCTTTTTAGGATACAAAATACAGAAAAACACTAACTTTTTTCTATTATATACAGTCTATGATTAGTAATCTTTGGTAAACAAAACTTTGGCATCGATTGTAAGTAAAAATAAAAAAGTTAAATCACAGAAAAAATGTTTTGATTGGCCATCTTATGTGACATGTACGTCGAAGATGCCTATCGTAAATTTTAACACAATGAAATTGTATTATAATCAAGTATGAACAAAGACAAGATTGATGTGGGATTAGATTATCGGCGAACCACTGCATTTTATGAAATAATTATAAAAACAACCCAATCTTCAAAACTAAAACCACACTCTTAGAATAATTCAAGATTATGAACAAATTTTAGACCCATTCCAAAACTTTAAGCAGGAAAACATTTCCTTTTTTATTTTGTTTTCAAAAACAAACACCCAAACGATCATTCTTGTTACTGGATCTATGGTCGAATTACCCTATACAGGGTGAGTCACCTAACGTTTGCACCTCAAATATCTTTGTTATTTTTAAAGATCAGCTCTCATATTTTAAATCTTACACATTTCCTCTGCTTGTGACCCTGAATAAACCTCGGTTAATTATAGTAAGTGTTTAAAAAGGGGTGGCCACATTAAAAAAAAAAAATGGAAGTGACCTTGAGATATCTAAAAAAAAAACAGTAACATAGAATCAAATATTTTGATTGCATCGTGTGAACCACATTGAACCATTCAAGTTCGTTCATAAGATATTTGACGTATCGTTAAAAACAACAAAGATATTTGAGGTGGAAACATTAAGTGACTCACCCTGTATATTTGTATAGTAAGATATATACATATATATATATATATACATATATACAATATACATATGTATATATATACATATATTTGTTTCTCTCGTGAATCGCTACTAGTTTGCGAAGCAAATCTGCCTAAGTGTTTCTCAAAAGGACTTTCTCAAACTACTGGGTACGCTTTTCACTTACGTCCACATGAAAAACTGGATTAGTTGCGTTTAAGATGTTCTACAAAATAACACAACAATGCCGCATGCATTAAACTAATACGTATACACGGAGTCGGAGTTTATAGAATTCATTGTAAAGAGAACTGACTGTTTTTTGCGTTACTTGAAAGGGTGTAAACACTTTCACCTACGAGTAGACAAAAAAAATATAAAGGAAATTGTTCTGCGTAAACACATCGTTTTGTATTATAGACGCTCGTGCGTACAGGGTGCTTCGTAATCGATCCGCGTGCACGCGAGCAAATGAAAAATATAAAAATAAATCGACTCGTTGTCCGATACATATTTCGAGTTTAATGAATCGCCGAGGTGCTTTTCGAGGCCGCGAATATTTGCATAGACGCACGCGCGGTCCCCGCTCGCGAGGAATACAAATGAAAGGAAAGCGAACTCCTTTGTCAGTGAATTACGAGACACCCTTCGTAACTCTAAGAATAAACTAACAGATCGCATTCCCGATGAGTCGGTAAACTTTCAGTCGCTTGTTCAATCGAATAGATAAAAATTGCATAGTTACCTTATCACCACTAGAGTAGAAGAAATATTTTAGTTTCACGATGTTGCAGTGCTCGAGACGCCGCATGATTTGCAATTCTCTGTTCTATAAATAATAGAAAAACATGATTAGTATAGTGTATCCTCTGTCACTCTTCGCGCCAAATATTGCATTTATATAGATACGATATTTTACTGTTTTTTTTTTTGTTCTTTTTCGGTATTGGGTATCAATGCACCCGAGTTTACATTATTGCGTACAAAGATTTGATACGAGAATTAGGATCTCGCGATTATCATTCTGCAAACGGATCAATCGTGACTGACAAGATTCGGAGCTGATAATACCGTTGGACGTTTATTGGATCGAGAACAAGGCACGATTCTTTCAATTCTACTAACGTGATCGACGAAAATAACGAAAATTTCCGATCATCAAGATAGAGATATCTTGATAAGATTCGAAATTGAACGAGTTTATCAAGATTTAAAAATTGCATAGGGTCAAAGAAGATATTTGCCTCAAATTCTTCAAACAAATTGTGTTGGAGATGGAATTGATCGAAATTGTATTAACACATTTTTATGATAAAACAGAAAATGAAGTTGAAAGGTGTGCCACAATCTGGAGGCTACTTTTTATATATTTTTTGTTACAGACATTATTTCATTACAAAAACGTGACCTTTCACATCGTGTAAAAAGAAATTAGCTTCAAGTAATAAGTATAATAGTGCCGTAACATGTAACATTGCATGATTCGTTTGACGAAATGAAGAGGCAGCTCCATAAATACACCTATATTTCACTGTGTACATCATTACAACATTATCCATTACAAATGCATTATCCTTTCTGATGTAAGGAAGATATAGTTATCATTAGACTCCGGATCTTTATGCAAAAGAAAAAGTTTGTGCATCAATTGCAAGACACAGGAGCTAAATATAAATTTATATTTTTCACTAATAATTTTAATATAGTGAAAATAATATATTAATACTCTTAAAGTCTTCTAATTTGTTCACTGTTCTAAATTGCACGTACTCATTTTTGCCATAAATGCATAAAATCCGGCATCTAGTTATCATATTCCGTGTAAAAATATGTTAACACGAATATTAGTTGACTATAAAATAGCACGTTTGGAACATTGCTTGATTTTCAATTCCTTTTTGAACATTCAAATTATCTGAAAATGTAGCTGTCTCCTATTGTAGCAGCCCCTTCAAATGAAATACAGTAATACCTCGATATATGTACAAAAGATGTGTACGATATTTGTGAAAAGTTAATTATAACAGATAACATTTTTGTTAGCAATTATTTCTTTTTGGAACTTTTAGCAACATATGCAGAACATTTTCCTGATCACAACGAGACCAAATATGACATAATTCGGGGCATATTTACTTGTACAATTGACTATTCAATAGAATATTCTGAATTCTCCATTATCTTAATACGTGTTTTACATGTAAAGATTCAATGTACACGATTTATTGTACAAATCAGTACAGATTTAATCTAACAACACTGTATCTAGAGGTAACTGTCCCTATTATCCGAGCAATCATGTTCCATTGATTTGCTCGGATAATCAAGGTTCTATTGTATCGCAAATTAAACGGGTAAATATGAGCCAAATTGTGTCACAGAGATAACTAAAAAAAAAAACAGTTTTGTCGCTGGATTAGTAGACGTCTCATCTACACGATATAAGCAACACCTCGGTTCCCAAGTTTTCACACATACCGATACATTACTGTACCTATCGTTTTCAAGACAAATAGAGCCAAACATTGTACGACGATCGAGGGTGTTAAACTGTAAATAAAAAAAAAATACTGATTTCAATGTTACCTTAAATCGCTTGTCCTGGAGAACCTTCTTGATGGCAACCATTTCTCCCGTATCACAGAGTTTCGCTTGGAAGACAACGCCGAAGCTGCCATTACCGATTACTTTTGTGTCTGTGTAGGAGACCTCTTCGGGGAGGTCTGTAAGAGCACCGGTGGTAGCCACCACGGTCGTCACTTTGCTGCCATCCTTGCCTGCATTGTACATCGCACCACCCATAGAAACAATCGAAAAGCACAACGCTACAGTACAGCGAAAGTAACAGGGTAAATGTATGGCTGATAAAAAGCTTAACCAAGCGGTTACTTCAAATATATAGGTATAATAGCGGGAAAGACTTGGAAAGTAATCTTAAGCTAACTGCGAATCTTCTAATTATACTGTGTTACGCTTACAGCTCTGCGTTTAGAGTTTGCCACCTTCTACTTAAAGTTTTCCAAACTGAAAAATAACTTTTGTCATCGGTCCTTGAACGATAAGCAATGAAGAGTATCATTCGAACGAAATATTAACTAGTCAACAACACTAATAGTAAGCAACACTAATTCATATTCGCCCCAACAAAAAGACCGATGCATCACAAAGGTTTCTATGCGAAATAAACGTGTTCGAAGTCAGTTCTAAGAAAGAGAAATGAAAGAAAAATGTGCTTCCCCTCTTAGTAATTTGTATTAGGTTGGAGTGTTTTCAAATTTGTCCATATTTTCACAAGTTTTTAACCGATTCGGTTGTGTCATGAATGATAAACATTTGCATAGAGCTAAACGTTCCTATCCATCGAGATCATGAATGGCGTTCGTCCGTGAAAGTGCAAGAAGCGAGGAACAAAAAACTACCGTTCTTTTTGCGGAAAGGCTATTTGCCGAAGATGATGGACAATCCAGACGCTTTGAAGCCTTCGTGAGACCATTATTCACTCGAACAAGGAGAGCAGCAATTATTGGAATGGTAATACGAGCTGATTCATCACGGCGGCGCGGCGGCACGCGGGAGATGAATCCTCTCGGAAAATTAATCGAACCGCTCTAATTACGCAACTTTCAGCTGATTAATTTCGCGGAAGACATTCAAATTCACCGAGCGGCTAAAACAATTTTGCGCGGATGGGGACACGCGAGAGAGTACCTCCATTGTGTCTCGCTCCGCGAAAACTGAAAATAACTTCTGGTCGATCTAGCAACCCATTCCCGACCGATGTTGTATCAACGTACACCAGAGGTTGCACGGATGTGTTGTTAGACGCGTGTAATTCTATTGCTAGCCGCTTGAACGCGGCTGCGACAGGGATAACCTTGATAAGATGCAACCACGGATAATGCGAGGTAGCGCGTTCGCGGACCGGTTTTCTCATTGAACCGTCGCTGAAAATAACCACGCGCACGCCCGTATCTTTCACGCCTCTAATAATCCGTCGCGTGAGCCGTGACGCGGGATCGCCACCGAAAATCGCCGAGACGATTTACGAGGATCCAGAATAACGAGGAACACGTTGCCTCTTCGATCCTCGATTGCCTGTTTACCGGCGCCCGATCAACCGCGCCAGCCACGTTTCACTTTTAGACACTTTCCAACGCATTTCCGAACGCTGTTCCACGCTTCCGTACATTTCCACGTGCAAACCTGCGCGAATATTCCTGTTCTGTTTCCATGATCGATCTCGATCCAACTTGCTCACGGTGCAGTGGATCCTTATCTATTTTCCCCTTTTTCTTTTAATGGATTTCTTACTTTCATTTTCTTGCGAGATGCGATCGCGCGGATTTTGTGGGAATTAATGCAATTTTTTGGAAGGATGTTTTCATGTAAACAATGGTCAATCCTCAACTACTGGTGCATTCTAATATACTCTGTCAAGCAAATAAATTCATATTTTTTCAAAACCAATCATTCGATTAAATCTATCGAGCGCATTAAAATCATTACAACTTTATTTATAATTAATATGGTCAAATGAATATGGTAAATATTTCTTATAAACCCACATGATAGGAACATCCGTCTACAACTCGATCCTTTTCATGTTCGAAAAATAAGTATGTAGCATGATTTGTGTCCCAGATTATTTATTTTGGAATTGTTGAGATTAGTATATGACTCTTTCGTAGGAGATGATTGAAAATAGCAAAAAGGAAATATTATCCTAGAATCTACCACTATTGCTGAGGTGTGTATGAGAATTAAATTGTAACATTTAATAAACTGTACAAAAATCGAGTAATGTATCAATTTAAAGTAATGTTGTTTCAGCTAAACCGTCCCAAAAATCGATTCATTTGATCAGAGAGAAGGTCAACGCGACCGTTCGCTGAATGCAAAATCGTGAAACATCTGCGGAGGTCCTCGAAGCTAAACTTTACGACTTTTAAATGGCGCTACCGGAGCGCCGGAGTTAATATTTTTCGCAGCGTTATTCGCGGAAATCGGGCTGATTTCATTGGAAAAAATGGCAAAAGATTCGCCCCGACGGTGCTCGACTACGAATGGGCAAATTTTCCGTCAAAGTGGTCGTTCGCGAAATGTCAGCGGGGTATCGTTTATGTGAGCCGGGCATCCGGGAAAAGGTCGGGACCCTCTGATGCGCGCGTAACGCGGCAAAAGGGAGGCGGGAAAGTGCATATCCGGATCCTTGGTTTGCTGCGCTTTTTGTTGCACGCTGGATTTAGCCGGCTCGGGTCCAAGCGACGCTTTTGCCAGAGATCGCCGCCGTTTGACCCAGTTTTCGGCTTCTCTGCGCCCCTAAGGACCTGCTCTCTCTCTCGACCGGAACCGCGGAGAACGTTAAACGATGCTCGGGGAAATTTTCTACAATTTTTCTACCCCTCCGATATTTCTGCCACGAGCGAGCACGGAATTCTCCCGGAATACACAATTTCGATCGTTTCATTGAAATATTCCCCGGCTAAATTGTAATAAGCGAAATAGCGTTACATTAACCTTCTGGCAGTCGCCCTGTTGCGCGCTGCGTACATCATCGGTTTTTCTCGAAGGACATTTATTAATAGCCTCTCTGGTCCCCTGTTTACTATAATAAATATTTATCCGCGTACAAGTTGCATTTCGGTTCCTTTTAATCGCTTTTGTTGGCCGGCGTGTGTTCCGTTACACCTTGTTTGACAATTTAAAACTGTTTGAACAATTTTAGAACGAAAGCGTGCAGGCTAAAAATAACGTTATTCGTAGGATCGATACAATGTTCCTGCTGTTTTCCTCTCTTTATATGTACAGTGATAGACTTTTTCGGTTGTTTTTTAATGTAAAAAGATTTCATGTTCAGCGTAAAAATATAGTTTTAGTAGCGGCATTAGCGAGCGGTACGTGGAGCGGCTCGTTAAAATTTGAAGAAAGTATGTTTCGAGAAAAACCCGTTTGTAATCTCATACTGGCATCGCTACTCCGAAGCATCGTTCTCCTGGAATCGTTCTAAGTTTATCTGAATGAGTTTAAGCATAATATTTTGGGAGAGTATTTTTAAGATTCTGTACTTTCAAAACACGTCCAACAAAACGATTGTTCGACCGGTTTACACGAGACGAGTAGAAGAGAAAACACATTTTTATTGAAATTCAGTTCGTAGCAACTGGGGGAAATTTTTTTGTTTTTTGCATGAATATCCGCGCTAGTCTAGTCGCGTAATTACACTAGAATAAAAGGCTTCGCGACAGAATCGATACCGTGATTGTATTCGGATAAGAGAGGTCCCACAGTGCTTACGAGATCACCACCCGACATGGGCAGCAGTGACCGACGCCCATCGAGCCTATTTACGCCGACGTCGCAACACCGTACGAGAAAATGAATTCCACCATCGCATCGGTTTACTCCCGATACGTGTCCCCGGTTAACGTCCTCTCGAGTTCTTCGCTCTGGCAGCCGTATAATATTCAAATGACATTATAAGGAATACTTTCGCAATAACCGTTCTCCCGCGTCCGAGAAACCAGGCCTATACATAGCCCGATTGTGCGCAAACGGAATATGTATCATCGAGCTACTTCTGCCTGGTCGCGTAAATATTTGAACAGTTTGTGGGGGACGTCGCCGGGCGCAATCTTTTGCGGAAAGTTCTGTCTCCGACGCTATGCCTACCGTCGATACACTTTCGCGAATCGACTTCTGTTCCCGGCCGTAATCATACTGGATCGAGAGGACTCGTGTATCGCAATCGACAGATTTCACTCCCTCGAGCGTATATCTTCGCGCGTCGATCTTTCACTTTTTCAAGGACAACTTTTTTTTTCAGAACACGTGGACGTATCGTTTCAGCTTCTAATTGATTATGCTTTATGCAGGTTAAATAGGTACGCAAGGAAGAACGGAAATAGACACGGACATATATATTCGGCGAGATGGTGTCCATCGAGCTTTCGTACCGCAATGGAATTATTAGGTTGGTACAAAAATAATTACGGTTTTTGTTGTTGAACAAATAAATTGCATTCTTACAAGTTTTACATGGATTTTCCTAAGAATTTTCATTTTGGCACTTTCAGCATTTTTTAATTCCACTCTTCAAATTGTCGCTTCGGAAAAATCGCTCAAGTTTAACACTATTCTTACCGGTCAAATGATCTTTTTGAAAATTTCGATTAGAATTTCCTATATACAACGTAATTGCATCGTCTTTAAACTTCGCGACTTTTCCTAAAATATACGTATAAATACATTTTTCAATATTCACTTCCTTTTTTTATTGTTTGTTTTCTGAGAAAAATTTGTAGTCTGTGACCGCGACCGGTCATTCGACCGGTTGAACGATTTATATCTTTTTGTAATAGTATTCTCTCGAAGACACTCAATTCCGAAACTATAAAATCGTTACAAACGAAAGGTTATGCAATTGTGGCATGATTTTAGCCAAAAAGTGCCTTTCAGGGACTGCTTTACGCCACCTCCAAGTGTTTACAGTTCTCGCTCTCCTATCGGCCTCGCGGTGTTTATTTACCAGATTAGTATCCCAAGCGATCCGAAACCTCGGATGTAAAAACTCCGGTGAAAACGAATAAAATGTACATTTTATACTTCTGAATAAAAGAAGCTATATTTTTATACTGTCAAATTGGCTATTATCTTTTATAATAAAAAATATCAGTTGTGCTAAAGACTCGTCATTTCACCGGTCGCGATAAGAATAGGTGTAAGTGAAGTGTCGGTAGGATTAGTGTAAAACTGACGAAAACCGCAATTATTTTTACACCAACCTAATATGTACACGTGTTCCGGTATCTCTGAAGAGGTCGAACAGGTTTCTCTTCGCGAATGACGTTATTGTTCGGCTTGTTTTTGTAGCAGTGCTGACAACATTTCTGGACTCGTCGTACGTCAGATGCGCGTGCTCTTTTTTCTGCTAACGGACACGTTGGTTTTTGACGGAACTGGGATTCCGACGAACAAGGTTTGTTTACTTAAAGGTCGTTGCTCCTTGGAATTTTTAGCACTTCTAAACTACAGTTAGAGCTTTCCGAGATAGCACGAATCAATTAACACCTGAACTGCCCGGACAATAACGATGAAAATCACAAACGAGGTGAATCAGCGAATTTTTTGTTGACCGAGGATGCTTTAGGAGTTAACATGTGGTATTTATCTTTTATCTGTGCAAGATTCATAAGTGCTGGCGATTTTATTATTATTTTTTTTTTAATCAGTACTCTCTACACTTGAACGTTGCAGCTGGCGAATTAATTAATATTAATTCGTGCAATTGAACGTTTCGAGCACCGGTGTCCGCTAATGTGTATAAAAAAAATGTTTACGAAGACGGTCGATCGGCTTTGCGGAGGAAGTGACGCCGCGTCTTTCGTCCTTCTTTTCCTCTTTTTTGATGTTAAACGAGAAGTTGACGCAGCTCTTGACGTATGAAAAAATAAATTTTTCGCGTGGGTCGACGCACACAACAAAAATAAATATGAATAACAACGGATAAATGTCACCGGGTCGTGTATTACTTCTCGCTGAATAGTTCTTCTTTCTTGCAGATGCCACTTGCGGTTTTCTAACCTTTCCTGCTGAAATGGCAGAGCACTTTGTGGACGCGCAAACAAATCACGATCGCGAGCAATATTTAAAAATATACATTATATTTCCACCTGAAGGCAACACAAAGTCTTTTGATTTTTCTAAGATCGAACAATCTGTCGAGTCTCCTCGAGCTTCATCGTTAGATATTAATAATAATCGCAAGTTTCTACTAATCGGTAGATGACTAATCGTTAATTGAATTCAATTTTTTGTGAAAATAATGAGTCCACCTAGATGGATTTTCAATCATTGAAGTAGGATAGAAATAATTTAAAAAAATGATTGAACTCTTATAGTACTTTGCACAGTTCCATAGAATAGTTCGGTTTAATAGATTCGAGTGTGAGAACAGTGTAACGCATTTCTGTATTTCGTCGCTTGTACAAAATAAAAGTGAAATGCAAATAAACGAAACTATCGAAAGACCGCTTCGTAAAACAGAAGCAACAACGCGAAGCAATTAATCGCTAATAATCCCGACGTTAACGTTTTAGACCTTGGATATTTCAATCCAATTAGAATACGAAGCTTCCCTATAAAGATTGGAGAATCAATCGACTGTGTGCAGAATGCATTTAATACAATGCGTGGAGTCAACAATACTTGAGTCAAGTTGGAGCGCACACGTGGATATGTGTGTATACCATAATTCGAGACGGAAATAGAACTGCCATGTATGCGTTCCTTCCATATCAATTTTTATGCTTCTTTCTTTATTGCGATTTTTATGTTTGTTGCAGGCGTAACGAGTACGGCGGCTATCATTTCTATTAATATGCTATAAATCCATGCGATCCGCGGCCTACTAATCGAATTACTCGGTCATAATTATATTTAGTAGCGTAGTCAATCATTTCTACGAATTGGCCAAGAGGTCTGACAACCATCCGCGACACTTAGGGTCCTATTCTCAAACTGTCGCAAGAACAAATTCGTCTAGTAATTGTATTACTGGGTCACAGTTGAAGAGCTCGGTGGATGAACATGTTAAGTGAGTTTTTCGAAAAAAAATGGAAGGATGGTAGAACATGTTACGAATCTTACTAAATTTAAAGTTGATTTTCGGAAATTCACCGAATCGTTGCTCAACATGTTTGTCCAATGAGCTCTTAAATTATATTTGCTAGTGTAAACATTTCCACGAATTCGCCAAAGACGACGACCGACTGCAAAGAAGGGCTCCACAACCGCGACACTTACGTTTCCTATTCCCTAACCTCCGCAAGAACTTGCAGAACTTTTTGTACGCGGTGTTCGCCTCCTTGCTGCTCAATTCCATCGCGCTCTTCACCCTCTCATTCTTCTGCTGCCCCGACGGGCAAAGTTTCGGGTACCGCCAATGTTGGCACGGTTCTGACCAGTCCAGACCGGTAGCCGGTGCCATGGCGACTCTTCGGCTCCGAGAACTCGCGAGACCGTGATACGTTTCTCGTTTCTCGGCACTGTCGAGCTCATCGACGATTTAACATCGTGCACCGTTTTTCCCGGAAACTTCGACGACTCTCGCCGCAATGTTCTCCGGACGAATTCGATTTTACACTGAACAGTTTGCGAGAACGAGGGGAGGACACTTTCGCGGGCAAAGTCACTTGGTTTTATCACCGCGCCGAAAGAATCTCGGCAACACTTTCTCGTTCTTCGTTGGAAAGACCAAAACCCGACCCGCTATTTTCAAGTCGTTCGGAGGAAACACGTTCACAGGGAGAAGCGGAATGTGCCACGAATTACATACTAATAACTCTCAGACTCGAGCCGAGATCCTATCGAGGCGGATTACGTGCCGGTCTGGAAAATCGGAGCCGTAAAGGGTACCATTGTTCGTTTCCCGGTACGAGAGATAGCGTGTGCCGGTGGGAGAACAGGCTTTTAGATATACGGTAGGAAGGCCTAACTTCTCGGAAGCCGCGGGGGGATCGAAGACGTTCAAATCGAATTCTATCCTGCGGAGCTTTTAACTAGGAATTAATCACAGGATAAGTTTCACGTCCAAGAGAGAGTTCCTAGTTCTCACCCACTAACAGTTCACCGAGTACATATACAAAGTTCACTGAGCACAGATATGCGAAGTAGAAAATTTCGAAGACTTCTCGCTTAGAGTCTAAGATCTCGGAAGGTGTCACTCGGAGAACACTTCCTCGTCAATTAGATTTCCCGATTCTGTGTAAAATTGGCAAATTCAGAGTCGTCCGGCCAGCGTAAAATGTTCACCGTGTTAGGGACTAATGGGAAATTCCCAGTTCGTTCACGAAGGAGCCCGAATCTGTTTTCGAAGACCGGGCGAAAGGTAGATCGCGTGATCAGCCGGGTTTCGAGGCCGGCGAAACGTGCTCCGATCCCGTACACACCCGACACACGTTTACGCTCCGAAATCACGCGACACACCGAGAGAACCACCGCACCGGATTGATTGTCTCCGGGCTGCGTGTTCGTGTTGTCTACGAGCGATCGCGTTCCACGCGGCTACGTCGCCGCAGACGTTCTCGTTCCGTGGCGTCTCGGCACGCGACTAAACCGAACGCGCCGCCAATCGCCATTGCTCGCGGAAGAATCAGCTTCCGAGAGGGGGCAGCCGGCGGCCGCAGGTGGGGGCAACGTTGCGGATGTTCACCGCAAAAGTGAACATCGCGACCAATCGGTTTGCAGTCATCTTTCCGCGATTTTTGTCGCCCCTTTGCGAACCGCGCGCGTTTGCCCCACACCACTGTTGAAGACAAATACCAAAAAGTCCAGTTTCCGAGGTATGAAATGTAAAAAAAATTTTTATGTGGCAATGATGTTGTTTATAATATCACGCACAATTTTGCCGATATATTTGAATGTATTGTTCAAACTAATGAAAAACCTGTGACCTGTTGAGTGAATGGACACTTAAACCGTCTGTTAAAATTATTAGTTGGAGATGGTTATTTCATTTACCGAGTACTATTTTTGATATGAAGAATGTGTAATTGTTGAGATAATATATTTCAGAACATAATTCGATAATCCTTTTTATATTGACTATGAGATAATCTGTAATCGCAATACTGTTTTGTATTTTATTATCACGTTTCAATACCCAATGTATCTTCGTGGGTAAGAATAACCTCGAATTGTTATTCGGCCTCTCACGTTCCTCGTATGAATGTTTACTCACTTTTCTATTTAAATACTGCAACATTCTATATTTCTCTGTGGTCGTGTCGTAACGTGTATTTGTCTAAAATAAAACATAGTTGGTCTAATTAACAATGTCAATGCCCACATACCTGGGTACCTATTTCTAATTTGTTGTTACAATTGTTTCTATGTTCTACTTGACAGACAGCTACATTGTTATAGATTTTTATTCTTTTATTATTAATGTATACTTGAGGATAGTTATTAAGGATAGTTATTAATGGATAGTTATTAAAGGATAGTTATTAATGTATACTTGAGGTATAAAGATATTGCGCTGAAACTGTACAGTTTAGCGACTACTATGTAAATGTTGCAGAACATATTGTGTGTTCACATAACTATTAAAGTATAAAAACAAAAGTGGATGAAAAAACTGTTTGAAGATTTTTATGCAACAATTTTTAGGGGTCCGTACGAGGGTTAAATATCGCTAAATCCTTGTTCAGTTATAGACTGCGGATTTTTATGCAAAGTAAAACTGTCCAGCATCAATTGCAAGATCAAAATTTCGTTCTTTCTTCAAACATTCTAATGAATTGTAAATAATGAATGGATACTCCTAAATCCATTCAATCTTCTTATTGTATTAAACCGTAGATACCGATTGTTGTTATAAATGCATAAAGTCCGCAGTGCAGTTATGACAATTGAAATACATATTGCATAAGTCAATAAAATCTACCGTTTAATGATGAGTCACACTAACCCAGTGGAAACCCTTCAGTTGGCCTAAGGGGATCGACGAAGATTCGTTAATCAACGTCGCCGAGCAAATGGCTGGAACTGAGCAAATAACGGAGACGGATTTGCCGGTGGTATGAAGGAAAGAAGCCGGACACATTTCATTTGCATGCGGCAACAAACTCTTTGCGAGACCGCGCGACGCGCGAGGATTATTCGCGATAAAGTCTATTTATAGTAGGCCGAGTCGTCAATGACGGACATTACGTCGGATTAAATAGAACGTGCCAGTTCTGCAAAGTAGAATTTCGCGGTGTCCACTGTGTCTCGAACGAAAATAGTGATTTTCTTGGAACCCTCCTCTGTCGTTCTGGAAGCAATCGCATTTTAAAAAGTGGATCGAGAGCCGTTCAACGGTAGCGGCTATACTAGTTGTAAAAGTGCGATTAAACACGGTAAACAAAGTGACATAATCAACCAGATCGATAAAAGGAATTTTGTTCTTCGGTAGGTCTCAGCTGATGGGGCTACCCAAACCTGTTGGCAGGAAAAGTGTAAGCATAAGGGTAGTTGTAACTAGTAGTATGCCATGAATATTTTTGAAATTTGTTTTACTCCTTCGGTAGCGATATTTGCCCTTTACAGTGACACCTACTAATATTTGGACACTATTAAAAAGACGATAACTTTTTTATTATTCGACCATACAACTTGGATTTTTTTGAGAAGTTAGAACAATCGGTTTTGTTATGTAACGTGAAAAGAATTTTTGAAAAAATTGCAATTGGTCGGAATTACAGAGAAAATACTAAAAGTTATATTTTACAACTTTTTTGTGTGGGCTCGTGTCGTTTTTTTTTCCCACATCAACCGATTTCGATGAAAGTTTTACAATGCATATAATGGATCTACAATGCAATTAAAATGCAACTTTTAGTATTTTCTCTACAATTCCGACCAATTGCAATTTTTGAAAAAATTTCTTTTCACATCGTGTAGTAAACTAATTACTCTCACTTCTCAAAAAAAAGTTCAAATCGTACAGTCCAATATCAAAAAAGGTATTGTTTTTTTAAGAGCGTCCGAATATTAATGGGAGTCACTGTACCTGCGTTGCGAACTGGTCGAGGTTTTCCACTCTCGGAACACAAAGAAGATTAGATAATATAACGGTGGAAAATGGGAAGTTTCGCAGCTTGTTCGTGAGACGGAAGGATTTAAATAGAACGATTAATTAATTGAAATGGCGCTCCGGGTGACGATGCGAACGAAATTAACCGTAAGTTCCAAAATAATAGTAGCCCGGCGACTTCCGGCCGATTGTGCTGCAGTGCGCGGCCGTCTCTCGACAAAGCTCATCCATCGCAACCAATTATTTTCCCCAGTGTTTCCAGCCGTTAAAGATCGCAAACTCGAAACTGGATCAGCTCGGTGTTACCAACTAACTCTTCTCGACTTGCTTCGCCGAAGTCCGGGCAAGAGGAAGACTATTTTTTCCTTATGAACTTTAATTGGATGTAAAGCGGCACTCGCGACCCGGCTTTTATCAGCGGATCTGGTAATTGGCGTGGCAAGATCGGCACAAATAAGATACGGGAGTTTGCAAAGTCAAGAAACTCGCCTCTCCAAGACGGAACGAAAGTTAACGCGTCAAATCAACCGACGCTGTTTGGTAACTTTTATTATTTAACACTACTCCTACCGACATTTCACGTATACCTATTCCTATCGCGACCGGTCAAATGACCGGTCTTTAGCACAACTTATATTTTTTAATATAGCATGAAGATAATAGCCAAGTTGACAGTATAAAAATATAGTTTCTTTTGTTCAGAAGTATATAATGTACATTTTTTTCGTTTTCACCGCATTCGAGGTTACGGACCGCTTCGGATACCAATCTGGTAAATAAACACCGCGAGGCCGATAGGAGAGCGAGAACTGTAAACACTTGGAGGTGGCGTAAAGCAGTCCCTGGAAGGCACTTTTTGGCTAAAATCATACCACAATTGCATAACCTTTCGTTTGTAACAATTTTATAGTTTCGGAATTGAGTGTCTTCGAGAGAATAGTATTACAAAAAGATATAAATCGTTCAACCGGTCGCGGTAGGTAAGACAGACTACAAATTTTTCTCAGAAAACAAACAATAAAAAAGGAAGTGAATATTGAAAAATGTATTATACGTATATTTTAGGAAAAGTCGCGAAGTTTAAAGGCGATGCAATTACGTTGTACATATATAGGAAATTCTAATAGAAATTTTAAAAACGGTCATTTGGCCGCGGTAGGAATAGTGTTAAATCGGCGAAATAGTTTTTACTTTGGTTGAAATACGCTGCACGATTAGCTCGGGAACGTCTCGTACCAAGTTTCCATAACGCGTTTCCGTGCGGTTGTACATACATACATACCTCGGAGTCGGCTGTAGTTGGGGAACTTTTAATCGCCGCGTCGGCTCATTTTCATTGATTCCGGGCACGCGTGTCTACCGAAAAACGAGATCTATACGATCGCAACGATTCTCCCGGGCCGCCGAAACAACACCGAAGCCTCTCGACAGCGCCGATATCGGGCTGTTTGAACGCCGGTTAGAGCTCTCGCTATATTTAGCCGTAATAAGTAGATAACAGTCCCAGTGCGGGGCACACGGAGTACACGTGAGACATGTCCGGAGTCGTTGCGAATAACTCGATTTCTTACGAAAAGAAATATTCAAAGAAAACAAACACGGATAAAAGCGAACGCGATTTATCGACGAAGTTTATCGGCGCGACCGACCGCTGATTAAAGGTGCCGATCGATATCTGGATACCGGGAGGAGAAAACAAAGCGCAATCGGCGTCGCTTCTTATCCCGTGGCCTTTCAATCTACGATGCTCTTGTCATTTCCTTCCGGAAACGTGCACGCTAAATGGAGTCTCTAAACGGTCGGATCCTCGACATCGAAACCACCAAGGGCTTTCTGCGGCGCGCTAGAAAACAACTGGAAGTGGATCGACACCAATCTAGGGTAAATGTACCGATTACTGTGGTATCAAGCTTCGATCGTATTTTATTTTAATATTATTCCTAATTTATCATGAAATAAATATGTATGAGCATTTTATGGACGAATGATGTGTTCTGAATACAAACAAAAAATTGGTGGACGTCAAAACCTAATACAACATGAGAAAATATTAAAAAATAAATTAATAACATTTTGTGCATACTGCGGACGAAAAAGAGCAATGTACCAATTACTACCGATTGGATTTCGAAATATACTAGCGAACGGGAACAATCTACGTATCCAGGCATTAATTAAAATAAATCCTATTGCTAATGAATTTGAAATTACCATTAGCACGCTATCAATAATTTTCGTTTTTTGAATCTCTCTTGATTGGACTGATGGGCTCCTCCTTCACTTTAATGTACGTAATGGTGAGGGCTTAATTTCTTTATTAAAAAGGCAAGAGAAGCTTGTTTTTAATATTTTTATTGTATCGAAGTACGTATCTAAATAATAAAAAAAACTTTCCCCTATGCAATTTAAAGCAATATAAAGAATGTACCTTTGGTGATCGAGATAGTAGAAAAATCGTCTTATTTTTACGCTTTTATGAAGAATATTTTTTCAAATCCCGAGATTATAAAAATATAAGAATGATCGACAATTTTGTTTGCCTAGCTAACGAGAATACATTCTCATTGAATTGTACAAATTTATTCAGGGCAAAATATTTATTTTTACGTATTTTAATCTCATTGGGAAAAAATACCGCAGTATGTAATAAGTACAACCGCAGTAATCGGTACATTTATTCTACTCGGAAAATGAAGTTTACTAATGACTCCGTGCACTCTCGCTTATAAATATTGGGATACCCATTGTGTCTGAGGAACGTGTGACATTTTATAAACATCACGTGCCTAGCACCACTTATCTTAAGTTGTGCTCATATCAACATCCTCTATTTATCTGCGGCGCACTCTGAAGAACATTTACTTGCTCTCTCCTTCGATCATTTTGACTGGTCCGACCTTGCTGTACGCTTAATATGAACTTCAATAACACTGAATGTATACCGTTCGGACTAAAGTAGATTCCAGTTAATCGGGACAGATACCAAGCATTGGAAACAAAATCTAGAGATTCAATCGGACAGCTTACCGCCCGCGTTAATCGGGATTATTGAGAGTTGCGTATGTATGTTTGAATTCAAAGAGTGTTTTAAAATTATGCGATTTTGAATTGAATTTTTAATTAGGTGCGTGTTTCTCTGAATATATAAGTGTTCAATATTGCATAATATACCTACAGAAAACTAAAGAAACATCGAACAAAATCTTATTATTATTTTATTAGATTATTTATTTTATATATGTATCTCATTGAAGTTTCATAAAACTGGCATCTCTACAAGTTCTACGAGAAATATGCATTTTTTCGTATTTATAGAGATGTTCAATCTTTGTCAACATGTTCACCTAATCCGAATAGTCTGACAAAATTAAACATTGATAATCACGATGCAACTACCATAAAAATATAAACGTGGTCATCTAACATTTTCAATATAAAATCAGCAATTTTGAGTTCCCGGAATTTAAAAAAAATCGATTCTGCAGTAAAAAAATTCTGAAAAAATGCGAGTCTTATCATGTAGAATATTCATAAATTTTCCCGTAATGTTTTGTTAAGTAGAACGGAAAAAATTCATTAACTACTCTTGCAACTTGTCACGAAGGGTTTTCATCGGGAGCTTTATCGACCAGTATGAAAGAAGATGAATTTGGTTCGAGGGCACATTTGACCACCTTATCTGACCTTTATGTGTATAGGAAGTATTGGTTTCGTTGCAAGGAAGAATATTTAGAGAACTATAAACATTCTGCAGCTTGCGCGGTAGCGACTCAACGTTATCTGTTCTCGGTCTGAAAAGATCATTAACGTGGCGTTAACAACGCGTAGAATGACGCACGCGGGTATCAATAACTGCGGCTCGTTTCGAAACAGTCGCGTTCCAGGGAAGCGTTGAATTTCTACCAGTTTTCGAAGCTTCGCAGAATTATTTTCGTCCTGGACTAGAATCTTGTCAGAGTTTCAACGTCGCGTCGAAATCCTCTTAAGATCGATCGGTGATCGACGTCGATCCATTATTCATTGTTCAGTTTAGATTGCCTGGTCACCGATAACGCCGGTTTCGTGGAACAACACCCAGAGACATCAACGCTCGATTGATAACCGCACGATGAAACCTTGTATCGATAAAAATTCGACTGATTGAGAAATTTTCTGATGAACACTGTTTGAAGATCGCCGAAAATCTCTCGGCAACTCGTTTCGAGTCACGTAACGTAGAGTGGACGTGACGCGACGTGTCGGCGTCGGCACACAGAAGCCGATGGCTGTATCATCCATAAATTCTCTATTTCTGGAGGAAAAAATACATCTGTTCGATAATTTGATGCGGGCCAGTCCACTTCGATCGCGTAACACGGGAGTAATGGATCGTTTATACTGATCGGTGGTATGTGAAATTTACGATCGGACTGTGGTCGTTCCAGCCGTAATTTTATAGGCCAAATATCTGTTGATGCATACATCATCCATTAACGTAGTACCTATGCACGGCTTATCATTGTTTTTTCGAGAATGAAGCAATTTACAGATGAGCAGGCGATTTTCGAATTTGGTCAGGTCGTCTAGTTCGTCCCTCTTCTTCATATGTCGTTAAAAGATATTGTAACGTCACGTCTGCGATATAAACTCTCTTTGGATTAACGAACACAGTTAATACTTTTGCAAAACACGTGCTCTAATCCATGAAATAATATGCCGTGTGATCATATGAGATTCAAGATAATTCTTTGATCAATTTGAAAATCTCCATCTTGTAATATCGAGTCGGATCTGATATTATTATTAACACATACCGTTAACATTCATGGATTATTTTAATTCATTTCGATGAAAAAAGAAACTACAGTCATTTGTAGACTGCGGAACTTTATGCAAAATAGACATTGTCCAAGTCAATTGTAAGAAACAGGAGTTAAATGATAACGCATTTCCTCTTATAATAATCCTAATGAGCCGAAAATAATATAAAAACATCATTCAATTCTTCTAATGTCTTTTGAAATGTCTATTTGACGAATCAATTTTTGCCATAAATGCATAAAATCCGCAGTCTAGTCATTTATTTACTGCCAGACACGAACGACTAATATCGCGAATAAACTTTCAGAAATTACGGTGTAATCGGTGTAATGTAAATGAATCAGACAGCATAATGGAGCGATACCGTGTCGATGAGACACGCAAGAGTCCAGTTTCGCTCTCACGCCTCATTTTCCCTCTGCGAAGAATGCCGAACATGCGTAACGCAGCGCGCCCGCGTACAGCACTTGCAATCGAATTATGAGCAGGCCGTGCAGCTGATCGACCATATAAATAGATCGACCGTACATTGAACGGTTATTCTCGTGGTACCGATACACTTCGACCGGCGAGGACGCAGAGAATGATCTGACGCAAGACCGCTTCAACGATTAGCTCGTGCGCGCGTGCACCGCTTATCAGCCTCCTTTTTATTTCCAATTCCGGAGCGCGCACACTATTGCTCGACGATGGGAGCACACTTTCAGGAAATATCGCGCCTCGATGCTGTGCAGTTGATTACACGCCACGATACATGCAGCCTCGCTCCGCGATACAGTGTGCGCTGCAATTAAAATTAATTCCCATTCAGCGGCCTAAGCACAGCATTCTCTCCGTTAACTGTCGCAGAGATCTCTACCGTAACTGGCAAAATTTTATCCCCCACGATTTATTCGTCTCGTTTTCCTAATTGAAATTACGCCAAACATATGAAGAAGTGGGCAAGACTTAACGCAGAAATCTACTTGTGATTTATTGCAATGCCAATTATAGAGATTTATCATAAATAATATAATTTATTAATTGTAGTAAAATCGTAAAATATCCATTACGCTAGTTTAGATAATGTTATATAAGCGTTACATCTTGTTGTAACTTAATTGAATAAACCTACGAATAAATATTTTAATTTTTATCTTCGAATTTTAATTTAAAAACGATACAAACTCTCTAGCATTGAATTCTTTCAAATAGTTATTTCTTATTTTCATTCCAAACAAAGTTTTCCCCAGGTCTGGATATTCTGTCTCGAAAGTTCCATTCTTCTTATCGTGAGCAGAGTACAAAAAGCTTTTGAGAGGACAATGGCGTCGAGCAAGCACGTGATATTCAGCGAACTGAAAAAATAGAATAACGCGACGTTCATCTTCGCGGAGCTCTGTCTTCCAAGATTTTTAATCTGGCAACACGTTCAACGAACTTAATGATTCACTGTTTCCGAAATGAATGATTCTGACATCTTGACTTCCTTTCTGCATGTAGTAAACTAATTGATCTAACTTCTGGAAAAAATTCAACTTCTATGGTTCAGTATTAAAAAAGTGATCGTCCTTTTAAAATTGTACGAATAAGCGAGTCACTGTATGCATGTCACCCTCGATAATTCCGATTACGTGTCCTACTGCGAAATCTCTTACGACCGGGATTTTACAGTGGAAAATTCGGAAAAAATTCACGGTCGTGTGCGCTGTCAGATGGAATGTTCATGAATTTTTTCGTAATTTTTTGTTAAGTAGAACAGAAGAAATAGAGCGTAATTAATTCAACAGTGCTCACCCTATAACTACCCCTGTGGTAGGGGTACGTACCTCACACTTGCCACGAAGGGTTTTGTTCGGGGGCCCTATCGAAGAATGATCAATTTTGTTCGGGGGCACATTTTACCCCCTTATCCGGCTGTACATACAGCTATTTCGAGTGAAAAAGAAATATAAAAAGAGAGAAAACGAGTTCGATAGTTATGCTACTAGGAACGAAATTTTAGGGCAACCGTGAGTTCGTTCACACTAATCTAGATTCGAGATAATGTCGTCATCGAGCAGGTTGTGGTACGCTTCTGGCCGGCTTCCAGGTCGGAGGAGCAAGAAAGTGGCGTAGGGAGCTAGTAGACAAGCGTCTCATCAAAGGGTACTCGTGGTAATTAATCGGCGTTTGAATTAAGGGTACAAATTGAGTGGAGGAATTCCGGCACGCTCTCTGAATAATCCCAACTGGGGCTGGGTTCTCCGTTTTCCTTTTATCATTCGGCTTCGAGTCAGGTTTCTTTAATGCGGAAGTCGAAGGACGGTCGTCTCGCGCACTGCGAGTCTTTGTGCTCTAATTAGTGATCGTTAATGAACGTTAAACCTTACATAGTCGTCCAGGCCTTAACGATAAGGCGACGACCATTTTATTCCGTTTCCTTCGTCGTAACGTGATCTGGTTACACATTATACTTGGATGGAACGCTCGAATCGGGTCTGACAACGAGCTTACAGAGAGGTAGGTGATCCAGATTCGATGAAATATACCGAAAAATCGATGTATTTAAGACAACTGGAAAATTGGACGGATATCAAGGGGTGTAGACGCTACGTTGAAGTTCTGCAGGGTGTTTCATGACGTGTATCTTCATGTTGGCACCGTTCCGATAACTAGACACGAAGAAAATGGGTCAACATCTTCCAAGCTGTAACCAATGTGTTTTTTTGGAAACTGTTCCGAGCAATTCTACTGAACTTTTTCGGCCGAATAACTTTTTCTCAAAAAATAAGGAAAATCTGAACGGTAATGCTAATCTCTTTCTTTGTAGTAGTAAGACTTCGACAGTTTTTAGGAAAACTGATTTATAATAACTCGTGAAGCAAATAATGCCTACAGAACGTTGAAGTTTTATGATTACGATATTGTAATTATTAGACAGCGGATTTTATGCATTTATGACAAAAATGAGTAGATATTATTAAACTATTATTGCTATATTATTTTCAACCTATTAAACACGTTAAGAAAGAAAAGAAATTTCTATTTCACTGCAGTTTGTTGGAATTCTGGTGAAAAAAATTTTATTTCGTATACAGATCTGCAGTCTAGTAATAATATTTTCTTCGGAGTACGTACACGTGCCTATTTAGTGACCGACTAACCACGTATCTACCGTTGCAGCCTTGATATTTCTTGCTCACAGTGCGAGGTAGGGAAATGATCTTGAAGAAAGATCTAATCAGTGCCGTGTTAGATAACCCGTGGAGGACGCGGCAATGAATCCTATTGAGAGCGTATTGATTGGGTAGCGCGGCGTGGAATCAATGTGAGTAACGATACCAACGTTTACCAGGATGCGATAGATCGCGCAAAATGGCGTGACAACGGTGCTCACCGAAGATCAAGGCCCGCGTCTTCGGGGTGTCGGCCGGTCACGAAGCGAATTAAGATCTCCGATTCCCGTATGTGCACCAGCGTAACGAATAGAAAAATTCCGTTTTCAATCTTATCCGCAAGGCTGCTTCGCGGTTCCCCACCGGGGGGCACACGGTAAGGCCAACCGATCAGCTGTGTGTAAAAATCGTGTAAAAATGTTGTAGAATAAAGGAAAATTATAGAGAAGCTTTCAGCAGAAGCTTATACAAGAATTATCGGGCTATTTTGCCACAAAGTTCCATGGTTTGGCCCGCTGTGAGGTACCTCGAGGAGAACGTGGATTTAATAATAGGCTATTGCGGACCTTAGAGTAACACGGAATTACGGTGTTTCCATACAATCAATAACTCTGGCTCTCTCAGGGTCATCCGTGGCTCACCGCAACCACGTATCCTGCGCAAACGATCATCATCCTCCATGGTAGTTTCTCGGAATTAACATGTACCTATCAAGCGTGACGTAGTTCGCGAGTACGCAGTTTAGATATATATATATATATATATATATATATGTGTATGTATGTGTAGATACACGCCAGGATATCACCGCCATTTCTCTGTACAGCCAGGAAGTGTAAATGGAACAGTTCCTCTTCGATTGTCGTGTTGTTCTCCGAAGCTTCGGCGAGAACTAGTTTAATCCTTTCCGAGAAGTTAGCGTACACATGACGAGTCACCTCGATAATTCATGCAGTTTTCGAAGCGAACGGAAACGTTCTAAGCAAAAGTTGTTTAGCTCGGAAGAAGCATTGTCATTGAAATTTATTCGCGGGCTTTGTTCTTTATTTTTGAGAATGGACCCATTCACAAGACGATTTCAATGACTATGGTCGTTCAATATCGCGGACCTAAGGAGCGTGAAAAATAAGAAGTTTTTTTCTGAATATTCTCTGTTTAATCAGGCCAATTTTCAAATTTCATTATCTCGAAAACTAGGCGAGTTCCACGAAGAAGACAGTTCTCGGTTCGCTATTCCTGCTCGAAATTACACACAGCGCGTGACTCGTTGCAACCATAACACTGGTCAAACAAACTAGCACCAATCGAGGTGCGTGATTCCCCGGAACGGGACGATAACTCAGCTTCTAACAATACACTCCAGGACCAATGACGTCAACGATTCCATCGGGTCAGCAAAATTTTCCGAAGCGACGAGAAGGAGCGTCGCCCATCGGAAACGAGTTGGTCGGATGTAAAATTGAAACAGTTGAATTTTATGGGCTGGCGAGGTGGTAGCGACCAAAGAAACCGAGGCCGGTTCGTGAAAAGGAGCCGCGTATGTTTTCGGGGACGGAAGTCCACGTCAACGGAAGCTACCTTGACGCAAGATGCACCGATGAGCTGGCTTTCGAAGTACGTGACTTTCGTAACGAGTCTTTCACTCCAACCGGTCGGCTATGGACGGTAGTAGCACGCCGAAAACGGTTGTTACACCGTGGAACCGCTGGTTACGCAACCGATGAAACAGATTCCTTCCGCCCTTAATCGTGGACGTTTGACGAGGTGTGACGGAGCGGAAGATTTCCGACAGACTTCCCGCAAGGCGAAGACATCGTGCAGCCATGCGAGCGTTTAATCAATGACTAAGCGGACATAAGTCCCGGGAATTCGTGTGACCAATGCAGGTGGAATCGTCTGGGGATACCCACGCACGAGATCGTCTTTTGTACTCGTAAACCTATTTCTAATAAATGCAAACAATTTTTATTTTGCATAAAGATCTGCAGTCCAGTTATCATAGTCTCCATAGAAAGTTACCAAAAACGAGCTCCTTGCCTCGAAAAAAGGCAACTACAGGTAGCGATGGGCGTGATACAAGTCTTTCTCATGATCTTCAAACAATTCGATAATTAAGTACTTGTTTGGGTGTTTCGATATGTATCAAAAGATAAGGAACTTGTAATCGATCTGTGATACCAGTACGTGCCGAAATGATACCATGTAGTATTGATATCACGGCAACGTCGAATGTATCGATACTTTCGAGTCGGCGTCAAACCTTCATGTACTCGAAAAATGGTATCGATACCTAAACAATACCTTCTTAAATGTCTCTGTCCTTTATAATATTAATATAATATTAGTAAAGAAATGTTTGGTCTTGGCTACGATAGGCGTATTCTACATCTTCGAATCGATGAAGATCTGTTAAAAAAAGTTGCCGCAAAATTGTCCTTGACCTTGAATGTCAAGGTCAAATATTTTTTTAATTGCATGATGCATAGAATACAATGCGATAAAAAAAATTTGATCTTAAAATTCAAGATCAAGGACAATTTTGCGGAAACTTTTTTTTACAGATCTTCATCGATCCGTAGATGTAGAATACGTCTATGGCAGCCAAGACCAAACATTTCTTTACACCCTGTACATTACATATGTATATACTTGTCATTCAGTCGACTCGACACCACAGGATTGTGATAATATCGATAACAAACTCATGCAAGATATACCTATAAAGGATCTATTAGGGATCGATACTTTTTGATACCCAAAGAATCATACATGCTTGTGATACCATGATTCTTTGTTACAAGGAATCGATACCGCTTGAACATGCTCAAGGCCCATCACTAACTACAGGTTCGTTAAGATAAATGCGGAAAAGTCGTTATATAAAAAAAACGGTATAAAGAATCGAATTACTTTCGATATCAGATGCTGGCTCGAGACGCCTTTCGACGTACTGCAGATAGTGATGGGCCTTGAGCATGTTCAAGCAGTATCGATTCCTTGTGACAAAGAATCATGATATCACAAGCATGTATGATTCTCTGGGTATCAAAAAGTATCGATCCCTAATGATAGTTGCTCAGAAGCCTCGATTCTTTATAAGTATGTACATCTTGGATGGGTTTGTTATCGGTACTATCACAATCCTGTGGGTTCGAGTCGACTAAATATATGTATAATGAAATGTTATGTTTACTAATATCAAGCGTGAGAAACGAAGATAGAATGAAAATATTATGTTGGTACGTTCAAAACGGTGAAAACGTGAATTGTGTTTCTTATCTTTTGATACATATCGAAACATCCAAACAAGTACTGAAATATCGAATTGTTTGAAGATCACGAGAAAGACTTGCATCACGCCCATCACTAACTGCGGACGAGGGTAGCCATTCGACTTGACATTGTTCTTGAGTGGGCCGAGAGTTTACGAGTCCCATGAAGTTGTCCGGCAGACCGTAAAGTGGTGAGCCGTGCAGCGATATCTTTCGTTGGAAACGGATGGAATATGACATACCTTCTCATTCTGGCACTGAGCGCTGTCGAGCGGTTAACTTCAAACGAAGAGGAGGGGATAATAGAAATTTTCCTATTGCGACGAGAACATCGTCGTCTTATATCGAACGAAAACTGTACTTCGTAGTAAACAAGGTACCGCTCGAAGATTGGTAGAATTGAAAGTGCAGATTTTATATTACCACGTTAAGTATCTCGTTCAGAATGAATGAAACTTCGCGCCCCTATGTTCACGTGGCGGATTTTTCAATTGGCAACGTACCTACACGTTTGCAACGATAAAATCCCGAGCCTGAAAAAAATGCCTGTTCCTAGTGACGGCTCGTCTTTGGCGGACGATCAAACGCGTCTAAATCCAGCGACGTCACCTCTGACGTTCTCCAACGGAGTCTGCTAATAATTCTCTGCAAGTATGACGTCACCGGTGGCCGAGAAGCTCATACCGCTGCCAATTCTCCGATCGACTGCCGCCGCTACGAATGCTAACTGTACCACGAACTCATGGCAGGAGTTCAAGCATCAAGGAAACATGCGTGTTTCGGTGAAGCTATCTTTGATACGGCCCGGCTAAATCGAGTTACACTTCGGCACGACCGTTCTACGATGAAGACGAGAGAGACTCGCGAGCTCACACGTGTTCCGTGTTCCGCTAATAATGTTATGGTCGGTTTATATACACGGATCGACTAAAAAGTTATCCCGTGACTTTTACGATGCGGGAACGTTTAAATCACGATCCTTGAATGAAAATTAGAAGTACGAGGTGCGTCGCGGTACGATCGTGGCAGTGGTGGGGATTCTACGACGTGAACAAACACGCCAAATATATGTATAGAAAAAGTATGTGCTTCTTACACACGTATCTAGCTATGTTTTCTAGAACATTGGCCGAATATTTGGCGAGTATGCAAGCGTAACTATTTACAATTTACAAAAACGAGAGAGACGCCGGTGAGTCGGATGCGGATCTTATGCATTTATGAATAGACTGCGGAACTTCATGCAAAAATAAACGTCTTCTGCATCGTTTACGAGGTGCTGGAACCAAATAAAAATTCGCTTTTTCCTTTAATAATTTGAATAAGTTGATGACGATGCACACAAACACTCTTAAATCCCATTTATCTTTCTACTGTTTCATGTTTCACCCACGCACTTCTGTGAAATAAGATTTACAGAATTCAATAAAATTAAAGTTGAAATATCTCTTAGATTAATCATTTTTCGACAAACATAGATTACTCATTTTTGTAGAGAATAACGAGCTGCATCGAATAGTGCATCGAAAAATACATGTTTCTATCTTTTTTAAATGAAGGTGACCTTCAAATCTCCGAAACTCTTTCACCTAAAAAAAGACTGCTATTGTCATATTGTAGTCGACTTTATACTGAAAAACTTTGTTTGATAAAGTTTATTTTATATTTTCAGAAACAGCGGAGATAGTGATGTGCTAATATAATGATGTTCCATTTGTTGTATAATGATATGAAAGACCGTACGAAAGTAAAAAGAGAAACGATTGTTGAAATTTCTCGGATTTGTCAAATTCTTGTTCGAAGATTATTGAACTACGTTAGAATTCCAGAGTGGCACTTGATAGTTTCGACGTGTTCATAAATTTAGAACCAGGCTTATTTGCATAAATGGAATAGAAATGAACGGAATTCTACTGTATATTTAATGCATCGAGGATGACTAATCGAATACGTGATAATGTGAATTATCACAGGATTCAATTCCGTTGAAATTCGCAAAAGAAAGGAAATCCGAAAGTGTACTCAGAAAACGGTTCGAACTCGAAAGAGAAACTCGCTGAAGAAGGCACAGTAAAGTCGTGATCTAAGCCGGACGGAGCTGTACGATCTTAGTAAGTACGCCTACCCCCTCCACTGGGGGGCTATCCCGCGAGGGGCCCAGAAGCTTGAGCTGCCTCGGTCGCCGAGAAGTGTAAAGTATAAACATGCCGCGTTAAGGTATATTTATACCGAAAAAAACACGGTGGGACCCCGGATCCGGGCGAAGTTTGGTTACCCTGTTTTTGTATCTAGCACTTATATCCGTCCGTGCCGTCCCTGTATAAGTGCTAGATACAAAACCTGGGTAACCAAACTTTTCCCGGATCCGGGGTCCCACCGTGTTTTTTTCGGTATAAATATACCTTAATCCGGTACGGGGTCGAGTATATCGGCGTGAACCACTACTCCAATTACAAAACTTCTTCGTTTTTTATTATTTTTTTATGGGACTTTCACCAAGTTATTTCTGGAATTCTTCCGATTAAAATGACACAAAGCATGATATAATTTGAACCGTATTTAGTGGTTATAATTCTGGCCTGGGCAACCAGTACTCCGAGAGTCGATGACGTAGAATCGACACTACCCCCACCCGGCCGGCCAGAGCAAGTCCTGTCCGGAGTAGCCGATTACTATAAATTGTATCGGCTGGCTGCAATGTAGCGTTACTTTTAATAACCGTTTTACCGATGTAAATAAGAGCTGTTGATTCATCGCGTGTGACACAGTTTAGTTTCTACGCGAATTCGTCGCGCCACGACGAGAACAACGCTTCATGTAAATTCCATCCATTTGTATTGCATCTCATTAAAGAAAAACGAAACAGGAAATCGCGTAGTCGTGGTAACAGTTACACCAGGAATACTATCGGGATTTGTAATATTACGCCATTCCAATGTTAATTCAGAAAACGAGTTTCTTTTCAACTCCGCCTTTTATAATTCAACTATAAAAGATGTATGCTGCAGCTCAGTAATATTTGATAAAATCACTTCTCTGTTGATTAATGAACGTCCTTGTTTCGTGACTGAAACTGTGAATGGCTCCTTAAGATGTTGTATAATTTAAGATAACTGATGGGCACAACTGATGGGAAATAGTGAAGCTAGAATCATCGTAGCACGGTCTCAGACGTCTTTCATTTTGTTCGGTAAGTAGGTCGTAAGTAGAAGAATCGTAAATATTGTACGCTATTATTAGTATAAATGACATTTTATTACAGTTATTATAATCCTTTTATAATTTACAATCTACACAGAAAAAACTATGCTTCCTAGAAGAAGTAAAAAATCATGAAAGTATTTACTTATGACTGTCTTGTAATGATACAAGAGGTACATTATTGGTATTCAGTTCAATTTGTGTCTTAATGAGCGCGCGAATGGAGAAATTTCTACTTAAAAATTTTTTTCGTAAAAGTAGTTTTTAATTTCAGAGTAATTGTAAAATAAGAAATTCTAGATAAGTCATTCCAATCCATCGGATACTTCCAAGTTGTTCAAGTAACTGAATATGCGTAAACGTTCGTAGTGCAATTATTACAGCAAAATTTCGTAGAATTACATACACAGCATCGAAAATTACTGTAAATCGTCATTCTTGCTCAACGTTGCAGAAAAACATCCGATTCGAATTTTAACGCCATAACTAAAAATAGAACGGACCAGTTGTTTTCCCCGCGGCTATGCTCACAAAAATAGCACGCGTTCATCTCGAAATCGTGTAACGTTCCACGCGTTCGCGATTAATTATCGTTCCGTGAACGATCGCGATCAAGTACTGAACGAGCACGTGCGCGTTTTCCACTTGGCGCAAAAGAAAAGAGCACGAGCGTGAAAGCATCGCCATCTTTGATCGGTCTCTGCCACCGAACAGAATTTTCCTTCGAAGAAACTACCAGCTGTTAGTTGGGTTTGACAAAAACCGTTGACAAGTGCCAAAATACATTTTTCGAAGGTGGGTCAGGGTTGACCTAATATTTCTTCACTGTCATTGTCAAACCGATTCGTGGTAAATGCAGATATTACTGCACGAAATGTTGCAAGTCGATTGATGATGTCATTCACGGACCCACTTTTTTTCGGACTGGTAAAGTTCAAGTTACTGAGAAGTTTCTTTTTCGAAAGTTATTAACAGTAGAAATAGGTGATGAGTTGAAATGGCTGGTTTTAGATTTTCTTGTCTATGATAATTGAAATTGTAAGAATGCTTTTATGGGAAATGATATGTATAATAATTTTGGTAGATACTTACTATAATCAAATTTACACGAAATTAATATGATATATTAATAATAAATTAATGACTGTTAACGCTCGATAGTTCTATTGTTAATTAACCTCAAAAATTTATTCACGTATGTGCTACCACACAAGTCCACAAAACATATTTTCATAATTATAATATGTTTCATATTTATAATTTTAATGATTAATAATCGGCTATAAATTAACAAACGTGTCATCAGTAATATTTGTATAACCGTGTAATGATTTTCTAATGTAAATCAAATTTTCAAAACGGAAAGTTTGAATCGTCTTCTTTACCGACGAGAAATATCATCGATTACAGGCCAGAAGGAGAAGTGCCTCAGTTCGAGCAATCAACAGCAGAGATCGCTATCATACGAGACGCTGATTACTAGCCGGACAATAGAGTATGTTAATTGCGATAAGGAGTCACGTGTTCGCGCGTACTAACCGAGCCCGACTCACTAGAAAGTGAAAATTGGTTCTCAGGTGTTTCAATTCGTTCACATTCCGTTCCCACATTAGACTAAACAAGATTACCAACCGTGGCACACAATGGGAGAATTTGCTGTAATTATTTTTCATCGCAGTTGAACCACTTACGAGCTGATGTCAAACGAAACTGACACTTTTTATTGGTAGTTTAAATGAAATTGCTCGATAACGAGTAAAGACTGTAATAATTTCGCGTTATCGCGGCACTGCTAACGCGTTTCCGGATAATATTCGCGAGATTTTCCTTGTTCAAACAGTCAGCGATTCAACAATTATTAATAATATGTAGATGGTAATTTTAATTACCTATACGTGTATACTTGATAACAATTGAATTCGTTAAACTTTCCGTGAAATGATTTTCAGCGATTCCAGCTGCTCGGGCAACAGTTCGCTAGCTTTCCGCCGAACAATTATTTTCTACTTTCTCGAAATTAACTGGAAGTAATTGGAACGTTCGGACTAAAGACTACGATTTTGAACGTGTATTGAAGGAACACGTGTACACGAAAGATTTTTCGGAATCTAGAATCTAGAATCTATAGACGTGTAAAATAAATTGTCAACCTCTTTCCATTAAATTATAACGGCTGAACTACCAAGCCGATAAAAATGAGTTTTTAGGTGCTTCTAGTGAAAACGTGAGAGAATCCAATAAAAATTATTTCGGTTGAAAAAAATTTTGTTTCCACCATTTATTTTGCAATTGTTTTCGTAGCAAGGGGAAATTGAGGAATTTGAAAAATTGGTATGTAGCCCGAAATTCCCATTCACGCACCCGTTTTGAAAAATGTGGAAAAATTGGCCAAATGAAAATTATTCGAAGTGAACGCTCCACTGCGATGCAGCGTCTCGGACGAATTTCACGTGGAGCGACCCATATTCGTCAGATTAGAATGAACCCGTTCCCGTGTATTGAATATTACACGGATTAAGATCCGGATTCGTTTATTACACGTGTACACGTGTGTTTACATATACGTGAAACAGGGACCTCTAATTCGGACGCTTGTGATCCTTCCTTTGCACGAGCTGTTCCATCACAATAGCATCAATAACTCTGCGAAGGCTGCTCGGTCGATGAATTTCTGAGTTTCGTGACTAATCTCGCCAAGCTGACCGAGAATTATCCTTCTAGAACGTTGATTCAGTCTCGCTCTGAATTGACCAAGCATTTACGAGCGTCTAGACCCTTTCAGACAAGTAAGTCGTGTGTTCTCGCTTGTGGACGTCCACATCATCGTCATGTCGCGTGAAGACCAAGGATTCGAAAATAATGTTTACTGAAAACTAAGTACTAGTTCGAGTATTTGTCTCACATATAATGGATAAAAACAGTGCTGACACGGTCAGATATCTCGCAAAAATAACAAAATAAGCATATTGATAAAATCTTTATTTTTCTGGTATTTTATCATGTACATAAATGTAATATTGATTTGAGAACGTTAATAATGTATCATTAAAAAATGACACGAGTCACCTAAGAAAAGCCACCTGAATAACTTTTTTGCGATAAGAAGCAATGTTTCAGACAAAAGTTTTTTGCTTTCTATTATAAAAGAATGAAGTATATTTTACTATTTGTATTTTAAAGTAACGATACGTTACCCTATAAAACAGATCTCCTAAGCAACCACCTTCAAACACATACCAATGTGATTAGGCTTTGCAAAATTAATTAAAACTGCATTTTCGGATAATGTGGATCTTCTTCAATAAGTTGCAAAAAGAATATGAAAATTTTACGCTGGCCACAAAAATGACTTTTGTGCAGCTAGATTGGCGAACCGTTAGACTGTGCGACGTACAGTGGTTCGAACTAGGAAAACAATCAATTTTTCGAATGTTATGTATATAGGTTTTTCATTACAATTTCATTTGCCAGATAGTTGGAGTATTTAAACCAACAAAAATTTTTTATAAATATCAATCATTTCTTGGAATATTATGACATGAAAGTTAGGAAACAGGAAACCTGCGATTTTGGGTTACAAATGCGTCTACATACAAACATTAAAACACGTGAACAATATTATAATTTGATTATGTTTATAATAGATGAATTATTTAACGTAGATAAAAATGTCAGTGTCATTTGTTTACTCCTAACACATAAATTGAAGAAAGAGGTATTTTGAATAATAGAATTCAAGTTTAGTTCGACATAACTTTTTTACGTCAAAAAACCTCAAGATAAAACTTGTTGCTATATATGCAACACACTTTCAAGTACATATCCTGCAAGTTTTGGCTGCAAACTCTTGCGAACTTGGCACTGAGACTATTTTTTTCTAACTATAGTCAGTCGCATAAGTATTATTCGTACGCCCTTTAAAACAGAATAACTTCTTTAAACTTTTACCAAACGATCCGATTTTTTGTGAGCAATTAGAAGTATTTATTTACTAAATGACGTGCAAAACTATTTCGAAAAAAATAGCAACAATACAAATTTTTTTTTTGACCCCGCAAAGAAAATTAAAAATATATGCGTTTTGTAGATCTATGTTAGATATACACATGCTCAACATTTCATGGAAATCGATTAACATACACACGAGCTAAAAGCGGTCAAAAGTGGTTAAAATCGTAGTCTGCCTAAAATCTATGGTACATCTTCCGATCCGTGTCGTTTTTTTCTGCGTTAACCGATTTTGATGAAATTTTGAGCACGTGTGTAACTAACATAGATCTACAAAACGCATAGTTTTAAATTACAATCGCAAATCAATATTTTTTTATCTCGTTGTTGTATTGTTAATTATTGGATCAACCAATTTGTTTCTCGAAATTTTCACTTCAAATTTATAATTAACGACCTCAAAAACCCTGGAGCATAAATTTTTACCCAAATTGAACCAATCATATTGATGCTATCATATTTTTCCCTAGATTTGGCTAGTTCAGACCTGTATGACGGATAGTTACAAGGAGAGTTATTGCTCCAATTGCAGCGAAGATTGGCCGAAGGTGGCCGACATTTTTTAAACACTGTTAGTTCAATATTAAAACATTACCAAAACGATCAGTGGTAGAACAAAATCTATTAAAGAATTTGTTGCACGCTTCCAGAAATAAATAATAAGCGTAATGCAGAGGTTTCCAATTAGTCCATTTTAGTTACTGTTTAATAACTTAGAAAAAAAATTTTTTCCAAATAAGCGTTGTACCTGTGGCATGGTTTCCACAAATTTTCAAACAGATTTGTTGAGTAGTTTCGTTTTTACGGATTTTTTTCCACTTTTTGGCCAAATGGCACCACTGTGCGACGCGACGTCTGTATCGTTTGACCAACAGCTCCTCCAACAAACCACTGACAACAGTTAAACAGCGCTCCATTTCCGGTGCGAAATCAATACTAGTCGCATTTATGAAATTCAATTTGGTATCTTCATTGAGTGTTCTCGACTGGTCGATTGTAAGCCGGTGGATCAAAGCATAAAAGGTACGAGGCTTGTTCCCTTCGATGGGAATCCCAGAATCCAATTGCACCGGCCAATCGGTGTGTAGTATCGACCGGGTTAGCAGTCGCACGGAACGCGTGCACCTACTAACCGGCTTGAAAGCATCGGCCTTCTCCTTTCGTCCACCGGTCGCGACCGGCGCATAGTGTTTGAACTTTTATGGGAGTCGGCGGAAAATTAATAACTTCTAAACTAATCCGTTTTCGACCCAAGACCCCTAACAATTGTTTTTAAACAGGATGCAAAGCTATGTCGATAAATGAAAGGAAATACAATGTTGCTAAAACAAAATTGAAGCGATTTTTATTTTTTTATTAAATGGAAACCTTTTTGCTAATTTCTCCTCGCTAATTTGCTACTCTTATAACTTTATTATACTATTTTTTAAAGTGGACGCGGAGGTATATCGATGAATGAAAGAAAATACAATGCTGCTAAAATAATTGAAGCAATCTTTATTTTTTTTATTAAATGGAAACCTTTTTGCTAATTTCTCCCTAATTATATACTAAAAAAAAAAAAATTTTTTATACCGTTGAGTGAGCCAATAAAATACCCTTAAAATTTCGAAAGTAAATATTAAATGCATTTTCTATAAAAAAAATTCATAAAATTCGTATCGTATTTTAGCGAAAGAGGCTTCCTTCTTCAGCGATCCATGTATTTCTAGCATTTCCTTTATCGATTTCTAAGAGTCATTTAGTAAAAAAATGTTCGATAACACTCTTTCCACTATAAAAACTGAAGGGCTATACATATATAAGGGTAAATCTATTTTCAACAATACTTTAGAGAAAACTGTCTTCCATGGTTCTCTCAGTAAAATCTCTCTCGCTCGCCTATTGTCACTATCAATAGATGTAGATCAGACCATTATCTCCTGGCTGCTTCTTTCGCTCGCATAGGTTTCAACAATGATCCCAAATGCAGTTGCAAGGTGGAGGATGAGACGCTGAACCATGTTTTATGGCAGTGCAATTTGTATGATAAAGAAATACGAATATTGATTGAAAAACTCCGTAAAATTAACTTTCACCTGTCCATGGATGTTTCACTACTGATAGCTAAAACTAATATCAAGGCTTGCCTTTATAAGTTGTCGTTTTTTAGGAGCTGCGGTCTTACGTTTTCATCTACTATACTACACCAACCATAAGTGTTCTTACATATGTATAAGTATGTGTGATTGGAATGACTTTTCTGTGTTTATTATACATGTATCAATATCAATGACCATATATTTGTGTATTCTTGCGCTGTAAAATTTCTCTTGTTTGATATTCTTACATTGAATTGTGTAGAATGTTGAAATAAATCTCTTCTGAGATTTTCACTAAAGTTAAAAAAAAAAAGGTCCCCCCCTAAAATCCTGCACTGTGCGGCGGCGTGTCTCCCTCTTTCGGGCAGGAAAGGTGAGCCTGAAAACTCCGGGGCCACCGTTATGTGAGGACACCACATATAAGGATTCCAGGGATTACCGGAAGCTCGAAAGATACCTGCCGCGGTCCGTCACGTAGACGCCGAGAAACTGTTGGCCGAGTGTTGACACGCGACCAACACGCACAGAGAGAAGAGAGACCCGAGCGAGTCGAGCCGACGCGACGCGCGTTGTCACGTGCATACACGCGCTCACGTGTCGAACCCGTGCCGTACCGTGCCGCGCTTCAACTTTACGGCCTGTCCAGGCCTGTCGTCGCCGCATGCTGAAGCTGCCCGATCATTCGATATGTCCGAGAAAGGATGACCGGTATCTATCGGTTTCCCTATTTTATTATAATTTCCGAACTATTTTCAAGCACGGGTTTAGAACTAGTTTTATATTATTATCGATGTTACGACAGCAAATACCGAAACCGACATGTAGTATCGCAATTGCTATTCATACAGGATTAGAGGACAGAAGCCAGTTTCATAGACGAAACGGACACATTAGGTTCATTGAAAAATACTGTAGAAGTACCTCTCGTCCGCAAAGGGCTTTTTTGGAGTTAAAACAGCTCCGAGTGAAAATGGTTAATTCACAAAACCGAAGCTAGAACGTTAGCCCTTCACGCTCGAAGCTATTTCGATTTCAGAATTCGTACGCTAAGGGTCGTTCCTTTGCAAGTTATGCGATTTCGCCTGGGAGCTCAAGTATTTTATGAAATGTGCTAGTCAATCGATAGATCGCGTTACTTTCGATTATATCTAAAATTGTGAAATACAAATTAAAGATACATTAACAAAATAAAATACAATCTGCACCGTACAATTTCTATTCATCGAAGAAGGTCAAATTGGAAGCAGGTTTTTTTATTTACGTCCTCTCTGTATTTGTATATCTATTTATAATACATTATAAATTCCCAGAACATGGTGAACTACTATGCCAGAAGGGGCACTAAAAGGTTCGAGGCGTTGAGATGGAACATGACCCAAAAAAGACTCGAAGCCGCTGCTCTAGCCCTAAACTTTCAAATATAGACGACATAATTTCCTCCCCTGGTAGTACCAACGCAGCCCCGGGTCTACATTCTAGCTCCAACTTTCACATGCACCTCGGAATATTCTTGAAATTCCGCGATACTCGAATAGAGCCCCCCCCCCCCCCCCCCTTATACAGTTGCCGGGTTTTACTTTCGCTCGATTACAATCCATCCATTCATCCTCTCGATTCCGATTCCAATTGCAATGTTCGCAGCTGCGAACTTCGGATACCTGAAGATTCATCGAGAGATAGTTTCAGGATCAGGTGGGCAGAAGCACTTGATCGGAGATCACCGGAACAGATAAACATTTCGGGGAATGATTTTCGAGATATACAGCAGGTGCCGGTTTGGGTGGGGTCGGGGCATCGACGAGGCCGCGATGGAGTTCGCTATTGATCGATAAGAAGGTTTCGGGGATTAATTCGAAATGATTCGCTGGCGATAGATCAACGGGGATAATGGTATTGCGGCGCGGCTCATAATGGTTTCCGCTGCATGAATGGAGAAAGGTGAACGCGTGTTGATCAAGGACAAGCTCGGTGTAACGGGGGACACGACGTGTCGGAAGGCGAAACGCGCAACAGCTGATTCCTCGTCGACGATGACAGATCAATGAAACATGGACCAGATGTTCGTGATGCTCGGGAAAGAGCACGCGAGTTTCGCACGCGCTTCGCGAACGATCACGATAGACCTCGAGACCCTATACCGTGTGTAATCCTACCAAGCTCTGGATACGGTCCTCGGGTACTTCTTGCGCGACGTCTATTTTCCGCCCTCTGTTTAGAACGTCCCGGGACACGTGCTCGACATCTGGATGCACCGCAATCGCGGTAACCCGCTTAAAATAGAGGAGATTCCTGAAGAACTCGACGGACACCGCCGGGTAAGTTAGCGTAATGCCAGTGGTTTTTTTCCGGTCCGGGGAGGATGATTTATTAATCGGTGAGCTGGGAGTTCGTCCGTGGAACTAATCGGATCAACGAATATGCAGGGAGATTCGGAAATACATACTCCGTAAATATCTGATATACTTTTTCTTTCGCGATGGCAATGGCGACCTGCAAACTATTATTGATAAATAGAATTTCGGAAGAGCGTGTATTTGATTGACAAGTCGGCGTTAATAGTGGTCGGCGTGACAAAAGGGGAGGGGGGAACGGTATCGATTGGTCTGGAAATGGTCGAATGGAAAGGGCGCGGACGCGAAATTCCTCGGTGTCATTCCTGTTCGCACGTTCTGCTTTACTAACCGAGAGCCACAGTTATTTCGTCGCTGGGGGCGCCACCGAGCGCAAGAAAGTGGCGCCGCGGTTCGGCGACCATACGTTTAATGAGCCATCGATACGTGGGCGCAAAATCGCCTCTACGCGTCGCTCCTTCTTAGGCATCATTTGTCTTTCTCCTCGAACGGCTCGCACGCGAATAACCGATTAATTTTTCATCGGGAAAAACTCCGATCGATAGCCACCGAGCATGCAACAGAAAAGATTGAACGACCTAACAGAGAGAGAATAGATAGAGGCTGGATATATATCCCCGACAGGGACAGGTCTCGTCCAAATCCTTGGGTTTTCCAGCGATACCCCGATAGTTCGCTCAACTTTGACTTTGATAGAGTTACAGCCAAGGCTGGGCACCTGCTATCAGAAATAGAAGAGCAACCGCGCAGGACAATAGTTCCCGTGGCAGCTGCCCGCTCCGGTAGCTTCCGTTACATCCTGAAATCGAATTCCCGCGGCTCGATTCCGCACAAAGTACGAGTCTCCTGGCCCGGAAATTGATCGCGGAACTTTAATGGCTGCCATTTAGGACGCGACGCGACGCGACTCAGATATCGAGTCCTTCGTTTCTGTAATCCTTTTGCTTTAGACCGTCTGCGAGCTTAAAAGCTTCGAAGGGTCTATTCTGATGCGCTTTCCTTCGATCTACCCGGTGGTCCAATAAGAACATCTTACCCCGACAGCCTCGAAGATCGGCTAGAATTTCAAGGATTATCTTTGTCTCTATTTAGGTGCGTGCATCAGGAATCGGTCTGAGCACTCCTTAATTTTGAACGAAACAGGGAAGAGGATCAACGCATTGACTGCCACGTTGGTCGTAGGGCGACCTGTCCATTTAAGGATATTCTAAAGGTATATAAAAACGCAACAAAATTTTTGTAAATTTGACAAGATATAATTCTTACTAAATTAATGCAATTACCAAAGTTTGGGTTCGATTCACTGCACCGTTTAAGAATTATAGCATGTTAAAGTTTGCACGTTTTAACACGTCTTCTTATGGAGAATTCATAAAATTCCACTTCAAACCCTATTTAAACCTTGAAAAAAGGCAACTAGAAACTCCAGTTCTTTTTTGTATATAGTAAAAATTATGTAATTAATTAAAAACAGGACAAATGTAATGTGTTGATACTCGTAGATTCCTTTAATTCCTCATTTTTTGTCATAAATGCATAATATCCGCAGTCTATTAATAACATACATATTTATTAGATTCTGTTGAGAATCTTCATCGCGAGTCTAACTCGGCATTGTAGGGCAAGGGGTTAAGCTGCATGTCCGTTGAAATTAATATTCGCGAATCGTTATTTCATTTCCCGAGTGCTATTTCTGCAAGGAGGCTGTGTGACTGTTAAGCCTTTACATTCCACAACACAATTCTAACAATAATTGGTGGTCGTAGCTTGTATTCAAGATCTGGCATGAGATTAAGTGAAAAAAATGGGCCAGGTGACCAATAATGTACTTTAAACCACAATAAAAATAAATAAAAATTATTCGAAAATAAAAAAGTTATTCGTCCTTTAAATTTGAAGGTTTCTTGTGGACCACCCTGTACTATTGTAATCTACAGGTTTATTATACATCATTTGAAGGTACAAATCTAGTTTGTAGTTTATAGTTTCTGTTACGAATTGGTCATTTCATATACAACAACCTAATAAATAGTGGCAGAAAAGAATTGGAAGAGATGCACGACGTTGGGAGGACGCTAGCGAATATGAAGGATCAATAGGCAGCCATCCGCGGACGAATTCAAGCGCTATGGTACTACACCCAATTTATCCCTGATCCAGAGTGCACGTAGGCGTGGTTTTTCTAAATCGCAAGTTGCTCCGATGTATATGTGGACATAAGGACGGCATGGTCGACGAATGGTTAACCGAATCACCATCTAATTAGCTTAATAAATGTGTTTAACGAGCCACATTAATTATGAAAGTGGCTGGAACGTGGCCGACCACTGGCCGCGCCGCATCATTAAAAATCCTGAGGTCAGACGGTCTCGTCCAATGGAACCTCTAACAACAGCGGAATGCGTCACCGGCGACAGAGGCCAGGAGGTAGTCCGCGCGCTATCAACAGCGGTCTCGCTGTCCAAAGCAAATAGGGGTTAACAAAACACCCCGGGTAGGCAGATAAAATGCAGCGTTCTACAGAAGCGGCGAGCAGTTAATATCACCAAGTGATGCTAACGAAAGGCAAACACGGCGGCGATGTGTACCGAGCAAACAGCGGATTTTCATTCCGCAACGGAAAACGTCGAGCCTGCATCGCGACGATTACATGCCGTTGCGCGAATCGTACGGGCGAACCGAGGATCGAGCACAACAGCCGTAAAAGTTTTCGCCGATCGAGGGAACCGGCTCTCGTGGGCTTTGTCGCCGTTTAATTCGTAACATCGATCCGAAATAATGCATGGTAACACACAGAGCGGACTTGCGAGGGACGACACCGAGCGTCAAAGAACAACCCCCAGGAGTCGACACGCGCGCGCGGGCCAAGAGGAGAGCAGAGTGTCGCGAGCCTCCCTTTATCTCGCCCGGGCCATTATCATTCTTGGCCATCCTTTGTTCCCCGTCTACCTTCCACTTTGCTCGCTGGCATTTCCGGGGTCACAGAGACAGCAGTGCTCTCCAACCTTTCTCTCCACCGACTTTCCACGGAAGGAGTTCCTCGAGAGCACGGCCACGTCTGCGGAAAAGTCAACGACAAAGCGTGCCAGCTATCGCGCGTGCAATACGATGAACAAAGAGAGAGAGAACGCGCGCGAGAGAGTCAACGGGCTCATCTCTCGTCGACGCTGTTCGCGCAACGTCGCCGCTGACCTTGGGACCAGAAAAACAACCCGTGATTCGCGATGGTTCCTTGGCCTGCTACCAGAATCCGCGTTATTAATTTCCGAAAATACGACGCTGATTCGCGTTCATTATCCTTCAGAGGTGGAGCGTGATGGACTTTTCGCTCGTCTGGCCGAGAGAACCACTTCGAGGATGCTGGCTGCTTAAAGAAACCCTGAGAGCCCTTCCGCTGGAGACAGCGTCCGGATCCTCGAGACGTCTCCACGCATTTTACCTCCTCCACTTATCGATCTCTCCAGCTCTGAAGTGAACATCCTCGAAAAATCAATCGCCCGACAATGTGTACAGGCTGAATTGAAAACCGTCCCGCAACATAGAAAGATTTTATACAAAGTTGCGGACATAGTGCAACAAGCCTGTTTCATTCGAGGCCTTCTTCCCCAGAATATCCAATTCTAAAAGTTGTCGGGTACACGCGCGCACGTGACAGGTCCTTTACGGAGAACGGAAGGTTATACTCCGCACGCGAAAATAAATAAAACGTCTAGGATAACACCAGTTTGAAAATCGATTGGACAGACGAGTATTTTCGGAATTAGAGTAAGCTTTTGTCGAGTGAAACTCTTTCAACTGCTGCTACGATCTGTGCAAAGAGGGAATTCGAGAAGAGGATGATGGAATTTATCAAAGTATCCGAACCGTTACGATGTTCTTTTTAAACAGTTTTTCGTCCGATCGCAGCTTCTGCGTTCGATGCTTTTGTCGCGCAGTCGGAGCGGAACCGTTTATCTCTCGGTTAATTAGTTTATCGAGTGCACTCGCGATTGCTCGTAAAAATTCATTATATAACGGGTTTGCGTAGCGACGCAGATAAAAACAGCTTTTTCTGCGTAAGCTGGTTATGCATGCGTCGAACAATTTCGCTCCATGGACGCTAGGTTTCGATCGCTATTACGTTTCCCACTCTCACGATTCGATTCGATTCGATTCGATTCGATTCGATTCGCGGGCGCACTCGTGTCGCGTTTTAATTGTCGTCGGGAAGGCCGAACGGTGTCGAAAGCGGCGGATATTAAAACTCGTCGCGTAGCGTCACGATCCAACTCCTCCCCACCGCTTTTCGATCGCGAACTGCACTCGGGAAGTGCGTGACGGAGATCGAGAGAGCTTCGAGCGCAGAATTCGAACTTCGATCAATAGAAATCGAGACAGCGGAGAAAATTCTTCGGAATTTCAAGGCCTTTCTTTGTGAACGCTCGGATGTCATCTCGATGCCTTTTGTTACGCTACAACGTAACATTCTGTGAATAAACTCAATTTCCTATGAGTCAAGAGTATGATGCGTCTTCTTTCGCCTTGAAACAAAGAGACGGTACCACGGCATAATGAGGCGACTTAAGGGGGTCATCCCATGTGGCAGATCCAAAAAAATCGAAAAATTCTTTTTTGCACAAATTGCTTCTATAACATTGCATATTTACAGATCCAATCAAATAACACTTTTGTCTTTAATTTTCGATAAAACTTTTACCAGTGCATTTGTGACATTTTTCTGGTTAAAATGAGACCAAACACGCTACAATTCAGAGCATATCTTCTTGTTCGATTGATGATTTAGTGGAATCTCGATTATCCGAACTGATGATATTCGAATTTATCTTAACCGATTTTTTCACAATAAATTGTGTTGCATATGGTTCACTTTAGACTGAACTGTGTACATGTGAAACACGTATTCGGACAATGAAGAATTAATATATCACCTGTTCAAATATTTCTGATATCTGCTATAGTTTTTTTTTTTAAGCTGAAAAAGACGAAAAAAATGACGAAATTTGTATCTCAACGTTTAAAACCGTGCCAAAAATTCAATTTTCGATATTTTTATATTATTTTGGTACCGGCGATTGCCGCAGTACTACAAATTAAAATGCCGTTTGATTTTTTTATATCAGATGATCGAAACCTCCGGAATCATGGTCGCCATCAACCTACTTTTTTACACATTAGTGTGTTCCGAACTGTGTAAAGTCGATCCAACTCGTTATTTTGGTTTGAAAAAATTCTGAGAGACTGTTAAAATGTCAATAAATGTGTGGTAAAACTGTCAAGATTGTATGTTTTAAGGGTCCTTCAGAAAAAATTCCTAAAAAAAGGAAGAAAAAGCAGCTCACACATGGGATGACCCCCTTAACGATCTTTCTATGTTACTGAACGACAGAGATAATTCGTAATTAGTTTTTTCGGAAATCAAACGGTTATTCCAGCATCAATGAAGAAAACGAAGAGTAGAAAACTTCGAGCTGACTAAGAGAGATATTAACAGTTTAGCTACCGTATTCCTATTTTCGATAACTGTCCTGTACCAAATGGAAGCTTAAAAATCTTCTTCTGTACAATATGATCCCAAACGTAATTCGTAGAGTTTTCGGTTTATGATTGAAGATTGAAAAATAATGAAATAATCGCCGGTAGACGCGTGAAATAAGAACAATGGTGGGAGCGACGCGGCGAAGAAAGAAGTGACAAAGGGAGAAATGTCCACTCGAAGGAGCGTCTTTAACGAAGTAAAGTGACGAGAATTTGACACGATGAACTCTTAGGTTTACCATCGACGCGTGTAACCGAGCAAAATTCAGCGTTTGGCTCGCGGTCAAGACCGACAGGAACACGGAAACGTCGGGGACGTCCGCGTTTATGAAATTAATCGGAAGCGCAGTTTCCAGGAAGCATCGCCAAGTTGTCGGCTTGGTCCGCGGTTTGAGCATCGATGGAAAATAAAATTGGTCCTTCCGTGGCCTCAAGATACGTCCGCGCGGATAAGGAGCCCGTTAAAGACGGAAAGAATCGGCCGCGATGAATATTTATGCGGCTGCGATACGTGGCCGAGTCGATAAATGCCGCCTAATGGCGAGAGGGCTTCAATAAAGGTGTTCCCGAGACCGTGAGGGGTATAACTTGCGACGGTTTAAAAATACGGGATTCCTATGGAAGGCGTCCCCTAACTTCGACTGCCGTTTTAATAATTTATAAGCACGCCGTAGTTGTCAAGATTACTTTATATCGATGAAACTTCAAAGAGACGTGCAAGTTTTTCTTGAGAGAAGCGTAGGTCGAGGAAGCAGCAGCAGCGGCGGGTTAAATCTTATCGATTCGCGAAAGAAAATTGGAGAGCATTGGGTTTTATATTCAGTTAGCCTAGATCGTAGCGATTTTTAGACCGTCGTATTTTTAGAGATAAATTGGGACGTTCCGGTTATAAAGAGAAACTAAGTGCTACGGGAGAATAGCGTCGGAGGATGCCTCAAGGGAAAATTCTAATTCCACTTTGTCCGCCATTACTATTCCGCAGGTATATGTTGTTGGAACAGAATCGACGCGATAACGTTTTCAATCGTTGTATCTAAATCTCGACGATGCTGCTGTCCCTCGGACATGATACGTGAAGCTGCGTAAATAAACAACGGCTACGATCAAGCGGATCAGAAAGCCGATCCAATTTTTTGAAAAATTTTACAAAGAGAATCGACGGTGATAGTTTCCGAGACCTATTTCGATGCGTGACCTAGGTACACTGTGTGTTGTTAATCCTTCGAATACGTAGATCCTCTATGTGTAAACGTCCAATTAGATGCTCTCTCGAAGAACAGCACGTAAATGCATAATACTCGTTTAGACAAAAAAAATAATAATTTCAAAATGTTCACTTTGTAACAAGAGCTTAAGGATGTTCTGGAGGTACAATGGGAGACAAAAGTACAAGAAATTCGAAATCCATCAATACATTGACAATGAAAACCATTTATGAGTATATTTTGCATTAAAACAATAGACTACTTTCAAAAGCTTTCGTTTAATTAGTGAATTTCATGTTATATTTATTTTTTAATCAAATTGTCTTCATATTATAATAAAATTGTAAGTGACTTTTGCGAATAATTGTACCCTCTGATTTGAACTTCAAGATAATACATTTGTAATATTCAATATATACAATTACGCAATAAAGAGTTAAAAATAAATATATAAATAAATTAAAAATACTTCAGAAAGCAATATTCATGGTTATTATTGAGATGACAACACGATAAATTTGACGTTTTGTAACAGTTTATAATTTTTTGTTCTGTAACTGTTTAGTAAATCCTAATATATTTTGAACATAATTAATTACATAATTTTTACTATATATAAAAAAAAACTGGAGTTTCTAGTTGCGTTTTTCCAAGGTTTAAATACGGTTTGAAGTGGAATTTTATGAATTCTCCATAAGAAGAAGTGTTAAAATGTGCAAACTTTAAGTTGCTATAATTCTTAAACGGTGCAGTGAATCGAACCCAAACTTTGGTAATTGCATTAATTTAGTAAGAATTATATCTTGTTAAATTTTCAAAAATTTTGTTGCGTTTTTATATACCTCTAGGAACATCCTTAAGAATAAACTGCGGATCTTTGTCAATTATTATTGATTTTCTTTGTCAACTACTGGTACATACTGGGGTACTATCAGGCATTGCAGCCAAATAAAATTTGATTCGTCCTTTAATGCTGTTATAATACTATTAAACTGTATCCTGTGTATCTGTCCAGCAATGTTTCCTTGACCTCATATAATAAACGAATCGAAATTCGAGTCCAATGACTGTTCAATGGCGAACACTTCGCTCGGCTGTCTGTATCGAGTGGCGGATTCTTCCGACAGAAATACCATGCGATTACTTCCCGTCATGGCGACTCTGTAGAGACGCTTCAGTACCGAAAAAAATTTTGCGAAAATGTAAGGGACATCTTCGATCGAAGTGAACTTGATTCGAGGTCACAGCCACGCCGCCGCAAGGATAATCGATCCTTAGCCGACCAAGAGGAACAAGCACTCCGGTATTGTCTCCGTTCTGCCTGGCAACCGCGAGATATCGATACGTAATTGCTTCGTCGGTCATCAGGCGCGATTATTTATAAATCGGATCTGTCGACGTTATTCTCGTCGAACAAACGGTACCCGCGGCGCGTTGTCGAACAGTTTTCCCGACCCGACTTAATCGTTATTTAACGACCGCGTGTTCTTTTCGTTTCCTCGCCAAGCAATCGTTCATCGGTCGGAATCCGGGGGTGTGCGGCTACCCTAAATTTCGGGTTCGAGCCGGGCCGGATCGTGTCGGAATCAGGAAAGTTCGCAATACAGTAAACGGTCGATTCTTGTCCAATAGCCGTGTTTTTCACGGACAACTATTGTGCCCGGACATGCTTTTTTATTTATGACTGCGTCTAGATATGTATATAGCGACGAACGCGTCGAGCGAGACTGCAATAGAGAGCCGAACATAGAGAAGGACAGAATGAAATACGGATCATGTGACCGAAGCGTGTCGCCGTCACAGTTTAAAGGTCCACGTATTCTCACAATGTAATGCCGATTAAAAATGCTTTGTACTAAATACAATTGAAACTATGTATATCGTGTTTGATCTTGTTTTAATCAGAAAAATGTCAGAAACGAGCCAGTGAAAGTCCCATAAAAAAATATTGAAAATTAAGAAGTTTGAACATTCGATTCATGGTGTTCACACCGATATACCCGAGCTTACATCAATCGTCGCCGCCCTGCGTAGCGGCGCGGCGCGGCGTTGACAGGCATTGGAGTGGGTAGACACTGGACAGGAATTGTGCCCACGACCCCGGACAAGAATCGAGCATTTACTGTATTTGGATACCCGAAGCTGCAGGCAGGTGGAGTCAAATTTGACTATCTCAAAAAATGTTTTATTTTAACTTTTCGGATACATTCGAAATTTTCGGGATCCCGACCCGATCCGTTCCGAGACTCGGCTACCCGCACACACCTACTGGTTAATTTTCGGTCCACTCGCTCGAGCCTCGATGGCCCCAAGTTAGTGATCGAAGCTTCAAGTTCGAAGCGCGTACCTGTCAAGGGGGTCTCGAGATTTTCTCGATCGCTGGGATCACCAGGGGGAACAATCGAGTCGTGAAATTCACGTGTCACGAACGGTTTAATATCACGCAGGCATATTGACCCAGATCGCGACACGTGAGTAGGTAACGTGATCGACCTTCTTCCAGCGTGAACGGTCGAGCAAGTTTCAACGGGAGACTGTGGCTTCGTGTCGTCATCGTTGGCGGAAGAAGATAGCCGACGATGCCGAGCACCGGGTCGCGGACTCTTTTTCAAAAGTTTTTGAATAATATACACGGTATGCTGCGGAACTGGGTCGAGCTGTATCGTCGTGACGATTCGAAATGGAGAGAGCACTTGAAAGAGCCGAGACTGGATAAGAAAATTCTGAGATGTTAAAAACACTTCAGAATTAGACTTAACGCGCAATCACAGCCACCGAAATATTACGACATTACCGCAGATGTGCGGTCTCAAAGATCCTTATTAATCCTAATTCTTCTATGTATACATATTGTGAATGAAATTAAAAACAGAGTAAAACAATATTTTCACGAGGTGGTAATAGTGAAATTAATATTTCACAATTACCACCTATTCTGAAATACCACAATTGTGAAATATCAATTTCACTATTACCACCTCATGAAAATATTGTTTTACTCGGTTTTCAATCTCTTTCACAATATGTATACATAGAAGAATTAAGCTTTAACCAAAAGGAAGCTTAGAAATATCCTTCTACATTTCATAATTGCAAACGAAATTATTACATGACGTAACCGGGGTTAACTTGTTGCTTCACAATTGAAATTGTTGTTGCTGCTGATTTGCTTGATTAAATGATCATCCATGGACCGTAGACAAAAAAATTATGAAATTGTCGCCGTTAGATAATGTGTTCACTTTTCAATTTGTCACACTTTTCCTTCAGACACTTTGCAATGTGTCTACGCGTAAGTGTGGAATGTACCATGTTGCATATAATGAAGGTGCTAAATATCTTGCTCCACGGCCAAGAAGCGAATTGAAGATTTGACAGCACACTCGACTGGATGATTCGAAAGGTGTACGAGATTTTTCGAAGCGTTCGATCAACGTGCCCTTGACGACACCCATCGCTAGGGTCGCCGCCGATGACGACGACATTAGCGACGGTTTCGGGTCGCTTATAATTTGAAATTCTCATTAAAGTCCGCGGAAGGCAGCGAATGATAGGGCGATGGCTCACCGGCAGAAAACTTTTCATTTTATTTGGCTTTTGTTCGCGGCGGAGCGGTGCGAACGACGCGTGTCAACGCCGCGCCAGGATATTGACCCAGTTTCCTGAGCGCGGGTACCGTGCCACCCATGAATGTGTCATGCGATCATTTCGAGCTTGATGCACCCGCAGCCCCACCGGAGGGTATGAATTTTTTAAATCGGCCGACCGCGGGTTTCTCCGCCTTTTTCGTAACTCGAAATGCGGGCTCCGAGAGCCGAGAGTTTTATCTCTTCTTAATGGACTTCGATTAAACGATCGGGTCGAATATTTAACAGACACGAAACAGTATTTAACTGGATAACTCTCGTGTTTATATAACGAAGGAAAATTTTTAAGTTCAATGTGTCTCTTAAATTGTTCATCTATAATGTATCAATAATTTCGTGTGACTTGATATTTTTATTTCATACAAAACCGTGAATTCGTAATTGAAAGTTGGTATATTCCACTCCTTCGGGGTGGATATCCTCCGAGAAAGGTAAATGTTTCGTGCAGAGAAGAATTGACGACCCCCGGAATGTCCCAACGGACCCCAGAAACTATAGCACCACTGTTACATTAGAATAGGATTTCTATTATACATCATGAAGGTGGATTTTACGACCATATCCGTCTGCAGGAAGAACGTCTCGCATAGGGGAGATTCTTTAAGAATGCATTGTGTATCCCTAATTCAATTATACAGTCACTCGCGATAATATTCGGCCACTTTTATAAGGACGACAACATTTTTCATATTGAATCATACGACTTGGATTTTTTTGAGAAGTTAGAACAATTAATTTACTACTGGACGCGCAAAAAATTGTTGAAAAAAATTACAATGGATCGGAATTACAGAGCAAATACTAAAAATTGTTGTTTAAAACTTTCTTTCTGTGGTCCTATCCTTCTAAATTCTCAAAAACATCCAAATCGTATGGTTCGATATTAAAAATATGATCGTCCTTTTGATATTGGTCGAATAATACTGTGTGCCACTGTACGTTTCTATTACAGGCACGATAATATCCAGAGAGGCTTGTTCGAAGATAGCCCGAAACAATCGGCGGTAGACGAAGGTATCGTTAATATAATTAATTGTCTAACCGGGGCATAAAGGGAAACCGGCTCGGTAATCATCACCCACGGCGGGCAATTCGTTTATGCAATTACGTAAATTGATTAGGTAACAAAGCGTTATATATCAGCCGCGCGGGGAGATCGAAGTTAATCCGATTCACAGAGTTTAATCCGGTGAGAACGAAGGTGGCCGCGAAGGTGACGAATTTCAACGCTGCTGGCAGAAAAATTACGTGCCAGCGGCGTGTAACGACTGCGGGTGCGGCGGCGGCTCCGCAATCGGCGAGTTGCGCGCGGACCGAACGCCCGCCAAAAATTCGATGCGCGTAAGGCAGCTCGATTGTGCCGCGTCGATATCAGCCGCCGATTGACGAGAATTGAAACTCGAAGGCTCTTTATTTCGGGCGTACCCGATATAGGCGAAAGTCTGCCATTAAACATTAACATTGTCGGCGGTGCTTTTTCAACTGCGACATTGAACAATAGCGCGTTAACCGTCCAAACGAACCGCACGGACGATCATAACGTTTATATAAATTATATCAGCGCGTCCTTCGACCACCGAGATTATTGGCTGTATATCGATAACGTGCGACTGGCAAACATTTTTACTCGATGGAATTCATCTGCCGTGCAGGAACGCTGTCTTTTCACAGTTAGTTCAACATTCTGGACTTCGACGCTTTGAAGATCTTCGTCTCGTTTTTGCTTTGAATCGTTAGGAATATTTATGCACTCTGCCCTCCAAATTTCATCCTCGCCGACAAGTTAACAATGCACCTGTAAAATGCAATTACAGTTTACTAGGAAATCGAGGGTACACGCGTGTGTTAGGTAAATCTTTGCATTGCTCTTCCGGATTACTTGCAGTTTTTCTCGAATTCCGTTGGTCCTCGTTATTTTGAACTCCCCTATTTTTACTAACTTGAAACGAGTTGGCTGAACGATGAAATAAATCGGCAAGGGAGGCTGCAAAAAGAGTTTCTACAGTCGGAACATGGAAATCTAAAGCCTTAGGTATCCTGGAAGATGTCGGGAACAGTGTTACGAATCCGATGCAAGTTGGCAACGCAGCGAGAATTCTGATCTCCCTTTTCGTGCCGAGTTACGGAATCCCTTATTGTGCCTCGGAAATGGAGAGAGTATACCTGAAATTCGAAAGGGACTCGAAGGGCGTATCCCAAATTTCAGGCAGATGATACAACCCGATTGTTCACCGCCATGATACCGCACCTCACAAATTTGTTCCCCGAGAATATTCCACTTTGCCGGGTATACCCGAAGACGTGCGAAGGACCTGTGCGTATTCGGTCGAATTCGCTAGTATATTTACAATCCGATTTTTCGATGTCCGTTTAACAACAAACTTCTGGTTAGAAAATGTTTCGTGTTTCATTGGCTACTTGGAAATACCAATATCGCTAGTCGCATGGAAAATATTTGCTCAAATGGAGATTAAATGGAAGTCTGAACTGAGGGAGTATTTGTATTCGAAGAACAAAGCACCGTGAACGATTTACACAAGTGTCTACAAATACCTGTGTTTCAACATCGGAGATTAATTTAGATTACGGTGCATTCTTCGATAAAGTAAGTGTTCACGGTTATTTCCAAATGGAAAAGTAATATGATTTTTAATGCAATCATATGTTTCACGCACGCTGTACTGGAGAAATTGTTGCATTTACCAGATAATGTACCTATGCTTAAATAGACATTAATGAAATTACACAAACAGTTGCAGTTTCGTGAATATTGAACCGCATTACAGATAAGATTTATCTATGTATGTACAAATAAATATGTTTTATCTAAATGACACGTAAAAGCAGCCATACTCTGATAAATGAATTCTGTATTTAAGCGATAAGCTACTAATGGAACCAATGCTAGCGAAAGTTAATATCCCCGAAATTTTTCTTTCTCACCACCTTTCTTTGCCATTTAGAATTTTCATATAAATAACGAGAATTATTATGGAATTGGTGTCTTTGACACAGCATCATGGTGACGCTTTGAAACAACTCTCGAAGTTCTACATCTTTGCTGTGTCCACACTGTACGATTTTCAGAGGACGATATAGAGAACATTCAATTTGATCTTTTAAGTCGTTTCGGTTGATCATTTTCAGGTATCGGTAACACTTCGTTCTGTAGCACCGCCTGACACGGTATGTATTGTACAATCGAGAACAAATAGATTCCAAAGCTGACAACCATCAATCGGTTCAAATAATACCTATAAATACATATCCTGTGATATTCGACACACCTTTGTGCGATCGAGTGAACCCCAAATTAACAGTTGACAACGTACATACTGTACTCCGACCGAACAATACTCGAAAACTCTGAACAAACAAGTACACTAAAAACTCATCCTCGCGAAGCACCATCGGACATATGCATATATCATTGACGGTGATACTATCCTGAGCCTACGATGTTCCTAAACTACAAAACTCAGTCATGCAATCAATAAAGATAACTGAACATGAACATGCCAACACTGTACTACGGTTAGCTCTGTGGTTCAAACGGGTCACACCTTACTGAACAACCGTTCGCTGCAGAGGCGATCATGCAGCCTCTGAGCAACACGCTACGTTACCCGAGCGGGGGGGAGCGGGCGTCTAAACAGTGAAAAGAACGGATCTCTGAGCGCAGCGGGTAACGGCCGAATACAATGTTTACCGTTCGGCGTGCTCTTCCGATATCATCACGATACACGCAGTCTTGGCTGTTGGATTGTCACCCCAGGTGAAACCGACGAGCACAGAACGTTCGTAAAAAAAGTGAAACTCCGTGACGACGAACTACTGTAGTTTAGCAGGACGTCGAAGCGGGCGCGTTCCGGTCGACGGCGACGGGCAGACGTTGCGTTTTCACCATGTCGCGGGCGATGGTACTGCGCGAGCCATCGAGCACACTCGCGACACGCGTACCGCGTAAACATCGAATTCAGCCGGAAGCCGCTAAAATAGAGAGCAGAAGAATCGCGAGAGAAAGATGTATGTATCTAAAGCGGCGGCGGCCCAACGGGCAGAGAAAGACGAGGACGAAGACGAAGAAGAAGAAGAAAAAAAAGGAATAATCCCCCCTACCCTCTTCCTCGGGCAGCCGCTCCATCGCCTTCCCAAGAGTAACCCAGGCACTCGCACGCAGACGCACAGCTCTGCATTCGGAGACGGACAGGCGAGAGCGAGCAAGCGGGGCGGCGAGAGAAAGAGCGCGCGCGGCGAGAGGGGAACGAAAAGGAGCAGTAGTGGGGGACGTCCTGGCCGAGGCAGGGCGAGCGAGAGAGAGAGAGAGGAGAGAGAGAAAGGAAAGGTGGGGGAAAGAAGAAGCGAGACAAAGTGGAGGGGAGAAGCCTCGAGACTCCAAAGCTGTGCTAGAGGTTAAGGCACGTCCTACGGTACTCACTGCTGATCTTCATGCCGCCCAGGGGCGGATTCGTGTGCACCTTGTTGCCCTCGGCGAAGGAGGTAGTCCTCGGTCGGCCGCTCATCCTGAAATCGTATTCACCGGCTCCTCCACCTTACACCGAGGTCTGGAGTATGCCGCCTCTGGTTCCGTTGGCCGCCGCCTCGGCTGGCCGTGCCACTTCCTCCTCCTCCTCTTCGCGAACGCCTCACGTGAAGATAGCCAGGAACGCTTGGTCGTCGTCGTCGTGGCCGTCGTCGTCCTCTTCGTCTTCGTCGTTCTTGTCGTTGTTGACACCACCTCGGACATCAATGACAACACGAACGATAATCACATCGCACGCGCGCATACACGTCCGCACGGCTCCGTTATTCTATATATTACGCCACGGCCGTGCTCGATCGACGGATCAAGGGAAGAGAGAAAGAGAGTGAGATGGAGGACTTGAACAGACGGAAAGAGCAAAAGAGAGAGAGAGCGAGCGAACGAGCGAGCGAGCGAAAGAGAAAGAATTGGTGTGTTCGAGCGATAGAGAAAGAAAAAGAGAAGAAGGGCGGGAGAGACAGAGAGAGTGAGAGAGAGAAAGAGAGAGTAGGAGGAACAGAAGGGAGGGAATGGCGAGCAAAGCGCGCGCAAGATCGAGAAAGAAGAAATCACGGAGAACCGTGGATAAGAATGATGACACGGTTTGGGATGCAGAATCGGCGAAAGGAAAAATCGTTTCGTTGATAAACTATTATTTTTTTCTTGTACACTCCCGACACTTCCTCCCGTGCGATACGCTCGTACCCGTTGATGGTGGTCGCTGGCGATGGCAGCGACTCTCTCGAATGAACGTTTCGTCGCGATGGAACAGCGCGCACACCGGGGTTATATACACCACTCCGTTCGCACCAGAGCACGTTCGAGCGACCAGGCCTTCGGCCGTACGATCCGTTTCACACGATCCTCTTTTTCCTGTCCGAGTCCGAAGCAATGTCCACCGGCGGCTACGATAACCGCGCCGGTGGCGTCCAACTACGCGGCGAATTGACACAATTTACGACAATCTTTCCGTATTGGCCGCCGCTGTCAGGGAGTATATCGCGGACCGAGAAGCGCACTTCTAACTACCTAATAACCTGGACGAGGGCGCGGAGCGTTGCGGAGAGCTATGCCGCGAGGGGAGGCGCGCGGGGGTCGACGTTTTTGGAACGGTTCGTACGCGTTCGCGACAGTGGAGGCACACCGCCGCACTTGGTAGCCTTCCTATATAGCGCGACTACGCGACGGTCTGGTTGTGACGGGTCGGATTTCTTCGTCGTTACCGACCTATGTACCTCACCGTCGTTTCTATGAGACCGACCGCAACGATGAATTTTCTATCAATCCGACAACGCCTCCGACAATGGTTGTCGTCGTCGTTTCTCTAGGCTGCACCGACCACTCGGACACACCGTTTTCCTCTCTTTTCCTCGGTGACCGTTTCTCTTTTTCGGTCCTGACGGCGCAGTGAGTTCGCTGCCTCTGTTCGTTCGTTCGTTCTTTCTTTCTTTTCTTCTTTCTTCCTTTCTCTTCCCCTTGTGCACTCCGCTCTGTCTTTTCTCACTCTCGCGCTCTCGCACTCTTTCGAAGGGTGCAGGGGAAGCGCTACCGCCTCACCTCCGCCACTGCCGCTCTTTCTCGCTCTTTCTCTCTCTCTCTCTCTCTCTTTCTCGGTGTTACGTTGAATCGGTCGTCGGTCTTCGTCGCTCTTTCTCTCGCGCTACTCGATTCCTCAGGCTCGACGTTGTCGACTTGCCAGGCTTGTGCACAACATTTTGCCGCGATGGGCGCTAAGCTACGCAGACGAAACGACCGGAGGCCCCGCTGACGCCGACATGGACGTCTTTCCTCGTCACGGTCGTCGTCGTTGTCCGTGTCGTCGTTCCTCGAGGGGAGGTCGTCGTCGCCGTCGTTGTTCACCTCCGCTTTCGACGACCGTGAAATCACTATGCGATCGAAACGACGCCTCGTACCCAGCGCCGGGTAACGGGTTCAGGCGCGAACTTATTCTTCGTGACGAAATTAATCCTCGACGATCGACGACTTCTCTTTCCTCGCCGAGCACGGGAACACCACACCAGCTACGAATTTTTCGAAGCCTCCTCAGACATTGACCCGTTCGGGCGAGATCGGGCTACTCGAGTGGCGGCGGACATTGCCGAAAGTGACGTCAGCAACACCCCGCCCTGCCCCTTGCCAAGCGAACGATCGTACGGCAAGTGGGATGGCGCGTTCTTCGTCGAACGCGACATCACCTTGCGGCTGCTTTTCCTACCAACACGAATCGCCGCCAAATTTAAACGTGCATTAATTAGATTTGACATCGTCCATGTGGAATATATTGTTGCAGCATTTACATTGCAATACTAAATTGTATTGACGATTCAATTGCCTGATCACCTCGCCACAACTGATCAAACAACACCGTAGTTTTTCTAATGTCTCATTGGCTGACTACGTGTCATTTCTGCAGTCTGCCAATCAGACAATTCTATGAATTGTATATAGGAGAAATAATATTGTAATAATATCCCATTTTCTATACTCTAACTATAGAGTCTATAGTTTTAGTGATACTTCGCGCATGTTTCTTTGAGCTTATTATATACGTCTTCTTTGATTTTAATTATCAATATATTCGATATTGCAATTTGACTGATTCATGCGGTATTCGGTTTCAAGCGATCTTAGCGACATCTACTCTTCTATGATTGGCATCGGACTTATTTTTTAGGAGTGTTTCATGTAAACGGGTCAAAAAATCGATTTCATTCTTGTTGCATTTTTTAAAAAGTATATAGAACCTTAAAAATACTTTCCCAGAATATTATGCTTAAATTCATTGAGATAACGAAGTTATAACGATTCTAGGAGAACGATGATTCGGAATAGCGATGTCAGTAATAAACGCGTTTTTCTTGAAACATATACTTTTTCATTTGGCGTAGATATAGAATCTCAAAAATTACATTGCCGATTGTTCTGAAATTTTAACAAGCTATTTCACATACTACTTGCTATCGCCGACTGCAACATTATATTTTTACGTTGAATTTATCATACTTTTTATCATTCAAAAATGCCCGATAGACATCTCGAAATGTGCACTTTAAACATTCGTCATTTTGCAACTTTTCAAGTTAAATGATTTCAAATTGTAGACTATTTTGAAATTTTTGTTTCAGTCCACCCTGAGATTTCGAATCATTTACGCCAGCAAGCTACAATTTTTAAACATGCATTTATATTTTATACTGGGCGAGATGGTATCAAGAAACAAATATAATTCAAACTTTATAAAAAAAGAGATTTAAAGAAAATTATAGTGTAAGACGTACCATAACTTTGTAAAAATTCATGAAAACTGATAAATTTGTCAGCGTTTACACGAGACGTACAGACATGGCTTGCAATGCATTATTCTATCTACGGTTCTGATTTATCGACTCTGTAGAGAATGTCATAGACTTGATCACCGACGAGATACTGTTAAAGACTGCCAGCCTTATGGGACATCGCGTCGTCAAACAAATTTTGCCGTTCTCTTACGCCCTCTAGGATATATTGTCGTCGGAGTAAGAAACAGAAAGCCACCGACGGCATCTCGTCGGTGTAGAAGACCACTGAGGAAATTCTTGTCGGTGAATCATCACGGAACCATATCGGTTATCATGAAATGTTACATTCTCCGACGAACGTATTCAAATATTTCAGACAATATTTTGGCGTTGATTTCTAAAATATTGAAATCAAAATTAATATCAAGGACAAAAAATTCCAAGAAATATCTTCAAATTTAATATAAAAATATTTCATAAACGAGCATTATTTCCTTCACTTGTTTTTATACATAATTCTTCCAAAAATCGATCTGTGGGAACAGAAGTATGTTGAAAACCAGAGTAAGATCAAGAGTTAGATCAAGACTTTACTGTAAAAAATTACATGGAAAAAATGTCAAGGGAGTGCTTGTCGACATCGGTGGTAAAAGGAATTATTGTAAATATTAACCAGTTCGAAATAATAAATTTATCAGTGTATTGTGTTCAATAAATTAATGCGTGCGAATGTTCATGGTTTAAAAATTATTCTGTGCCTCGAGTTTTATTACCTACTTTTACTAAAAAACTAGATAGCAACGTGCTCAAGGGAGTGCTTGTCGACATCGTTGGCAAAAGGAATTCTTATAAACATTAAACAGACAGAAATAATAAATTTATCAATAATTACTATCACGGCGATCGAAATCGATCGATATTAGATGGAGCGGAGGGAGTTGCGCATCGCTACAAAGGTGCGCGCGCCTGAACTCGGCGAGTGCGCTCAGTCAGTCAGACGGGCCAGGGATTTCGGCAGGAGCGCTCGGGCGCCGGGACCAGGAGAGGACCTGGGGAGGACCAGAGACCGCCCTGGGAGTGACCAGTGACTGATCAGAGATTTACCAGTGCTTGATTTCCAAGTGAATTCCAAGTGAATTCCAAGAGAATTCCAAGTGAATTCCAAGTGAATTCCAAGTGAATTCCAAGTGAATTACAAGTGAATTTCAAGTGAATTTCAAGTGAATTACAAGTGAATTCCAAGTGAATTCCAAGTGAATTCCAAGTGAATTCCAAGTGAATTCCAAGTGAATTACAAGTGAATTACAAGTGAATTACAAGTGAATTCCAAGTGAATTACAAGTGAATTCCAAGTGAATTCCAAGTGAATTACAAGTGAATTACAAGTGAATTACATGTGAATTACATGTGAATTACATGTGAATTACATGTGAATTATGAGTGTTTTACGAATGTTTCACGAGTGATTTACGATGGATATACGAGTGATTTACGAGTGATTTGCGAGTGACTGATCACCTGGCTGACCCGTGATTTACCAGTGACTGACCACCTGACTGACCAGTGACTAACCAGAGGCTGCCAAGTGTTTATTCGCCTTGCTGACTAGTCTACTCCACCTGCACCACTTTCAACAATGGTAAGTCTCAACAATTTTATTTTTATTTGTGAGTGTTATGTGCTTTACAGCACAGTGTGGGCCAAGGGTTCTAACATGCTTCTGTTGATTACCCTTGGCCCACCTTCAACAATTTTCTCCGTCAACTGTCAATTCAACGAACACCGTCGATTATTATTTCTCATAACCTAATTGAAATTTCCACCGGAACTTTCAATCTTCTAAAAATGTATATTTCTGATTTAAAATTGGTATTCCTTCGAATGGATATCCCTCAGGGGCTCACTCGCGGATACTGAAACCGTGAGTGAGTACGGGGTGTCGCGTCCCCGGGGTCCCGAAGCGCCTACAGGCCGCACTCGTGTGCGGGGTTAGTTTGGCTCTCGTGAGCTGGTTAGATTCGCACTCGTGTGCGAGGTATGTAGGCCGTAATCGTGTACGGGGTTTATAGTTGCTTCTCATCGAATCTTCATTATCGTCATTTTTGTTACTCGATTTCTACTTGAAATTTGGTTCTGAACTTTTACAAGTTCCTCTTGGTATGCGGGGTTAATTTGGCTCTTGAGAGCTGGTTAGATTTGCACTCGTGTGCGAGGTATGTAGGCCGTACTCGTGTACGGGGTTCATAGTTTCATCCCGTCGCATCTTAATCATCGTCATTTTTATTTCTAACGTCGACGAACAAACATCGAACGAAGAGGATACATCGATCGAAGAACATACATTGAACGAAGAGGATACATCGATCGAAGAACATACATCGAACGAAGAGGATACATCGATCGAAGAACATACATCGAACGAAGAGGATACATCGAATGAAGAGGACACACCAACGAAGACTGCGGCGTATTTTTAAGTTAATTATATTTGCTGAGCAATTATTGTCTTAGCGTCACCCCCGAACCAGAGCCTTCTGCTCTGGTGCATGTTTCTTCTTTGCGAATCAAAGCCTTCTGCTTTGATTCTTCCCTCTTGTGCGACTTAGTTTATTTGCCGATAATAATTGCTCGATTTGCGTGCGTGCGTTAATTATTAAGATTGTATATCGTCGTTGTAAATATGTCGAGTAATTATTGCCGTAACTTCACTTTGCTCGGCTCGTTTTTTTGACTCCAACACAGCCTTCTGCTGTGTCGGACCTTGCTTGTATGTACCAGACCGGTTGGTACCGGTATTCGGCGTGGATACATTGAGAGTGGGTGGTTGAGAGGCAGTGTTCATCGTGTTACACTGTTAAGTGAAAAATCCTCTCTTTTGTAATACCACCCGAGTTACCTCAACGTTTCGTTGTTTGGTGGCAGGTGGTTTTAGGAGTAAATGGGATATCGTTTGAACACGTCTCTTGGCCATCGCTCTTGGTGGGGACACGTCGGGTATCGTTGCTGGCTGGAGTTGGGCTGCAAGCATTGAACGCGTCGCGTCACCCTCGAACCAGAGCCCTCTGCTCTGGTTCGCACTTGTTTCTCTCTTTGAAAGAATCAGAGCCTTCTGCTCTGATTCGCTTTTGGCCTCCCGTGGATCGGAGACTTCTTCTGCGATTCACACCTTTTGCTCCGCAATAATTACTCGACATACTGCGTTAGTATAAGTTCGCCGTTCTTAGGAAAGGGAGCCAGAAGGAATATTAAATTCGTTCTGACTCCCTTTCCGGGTCTCTTGTGCAGCAACCTCCTCGTGGTGAGACCTGGGCAATCGGTATTATCCTCTATTTGTAAGAACTTCTAGTATCTTACAAATAGTGGATAATATCGAGCTAATAGCTGCACATTTAGAATTTCCGATAACATTGTATTGCAGAATTTATGATTTGCTAAATATAAAAATTTGTGTATTGGAAGATTGTCAATAAAGATCTTGAAAATCAATTTCAATGACTATTTCAAATATATTTCCATTTTGCAGTATCACCTTCCCTCAAAACAAAATCTATTATTCAAGCTGGTTCATTTGATTTTTGAATTAACGCGAATAAGATTACTTCGAACTACTATTGTTCTGTCACTTTTCACAAGTGCTCCTATACAAAGTACCACCCGTCTAGTTTTATTGAATATTTGCGGGACTAAATCCATTTACCTACGCTACTGACGCAGTCTTGCGTAGTGTTTTGAGCAAACGTTCTATTTAGGTAGAGAGCGCGGAATCACCGACGAGTATCTCGTCGGTGGTGGAACTTTTAGCTATGTGGTATATCAGATCACTGTAAGTTCCACGTTATCCCCGCGCCCGGTCGCGCCCGGTTATTGGTCTCGCTGAATAGCACAGGGGCTGGCAGCTGGCAGTCTTTAATATTTAATAGTATCTCGTCGGTGGTATAGGACACAAATGGACCAATAAATGGTGATGATGCATAATCGATAAAATAGAAAACTAATATACGCATTATCAATAATAAAGGAATCTACATTTGCAAGAATCCTATGGAGGATTATTTAAATGCATTTTGAAGAAAACAATCGTTTTATTTTGAACCTACTTGTGTTCTTAAATAATGTCCCAGGAAAGTTTGATAGGAAACGTTGAATATGATTTTTCTTAAAAATGGGCAATATTTGGAATCCCTTTTTCATCTTTACATGTTGTTATTCGTGTATAATTAATTAAATATGAATTAAACGTGTTGATATTTATCATTGTTTCTATACCATACTCTTTATCTTTTCGAGCTTATGTTACTTCGACTTTCAATAGACGATAAATCATTGTAAAACAGAATTGGAATAAATGTTTGATATAATAAACGCTCTGTTATTGATCGGCTTTGCTGCCATGGAAATGTAAACGGCATGTAGTAACATTTTACAACATATGTTTCGCCTGTGTAAACCTAAATATCATAATTTTATATTCAACTAAAATAACGACGAAAACCAATAAAAATGTCTGTTTCATTGCAAGCGAAAATATTTTACGGTTTAAAAACTAATATAATTTCAAACGCACATTACATTTCGGACACGGAAATCTTGTATCCTGGTGGTAATTTAATAATACTTCATCATATTCCGCAACGTCGCCAACGATTGTTACGTTTATCCGATAAACAGGAAGTAAATATTATCGCTGTTACCCATAATAAGTACGTTGCTCTCTATTTCTGTAAATTTATTTTCCGTACAAAGTTTGTCAGTAACAATACATGTATATCTTTGAAATTGCAGGAAATATGTTGCCACATGTGAAATGGGAGAAAAGCCTACTATTTCTATATATGATGTTCAAACATTAAAGAGAAAAAAATTACTTGGAATACCTTACGATGCACCCGAAGTTACTAAATTCACCTGCATTGATTTTAGCTTTGATAATCAGTACTTAGCAGCAGTTACAGGAGAGCCTGATCAAAAAATGCTTTTCTACAATTGGGAAAAGGGAAAATTGGAGTCGAAACTGAAAGTAGGCACTCAGCAAACACCACCAGCTATTGTTGAATTAATAGCTTGTAATCCATCCGATGTAGGAGTGATTGCTGTTGGTGGTTTACGTACATTCAAATTCTTAAGTCTTTCTGAGACTGTCTGGCGACCATATGGATTCTCTAAAGTAGATAATGTACTTGCATGTTCTATGACCTGGTTGAATTCAGATAGATTATTACTCGGAACCGAAGACGGCAGAATACTTTATTTAGAGAATGGCGACTTAAAAAATATTTATAAAATGAGTGATACAACTGCTATGAATCTCAGAATACGGGAAGAGTATGTTATACAAGGGAGTGGTTCATTTACGGACGTTAAAGAAAACGGCGATTGGGAAAATAATATTCGTTGTTTAATTGCTTTTCCAAAAGGATTCGCATACGCACATGGTTTCAGAACAGTTGTGCTATTCGAAAGAGAAGGTCAACATAAATACGTGAAAAGAAACGTTTATATAATTCCACCACAAACATCGAAAGATGAGAATCACGATTTATATAAAGTTAAAACTATAAACGTTAATATAAGTTTGGATCATTTAGTGGTTACAACAAGTTGGCCTCAATTATTTCATACAAGATTATGGGGGCCAGATTTGAATGTAGATCCAGAACCACAAGAAGTTCAGGTCTTAGGTCAAGCATTACATTATGGAGCTATCAGTAATCTTTCAATGTGTGCTTGGAAGTCGATGTTCATGACCTGTGGAGACCTGGATCATAGTGTAAGACTATGGGATTTTGAGTCAGGAAGCTTAATATTATTTAAACAATATACAGAGCACATTTGTGGAATTTCTTTGCATCCCACTGGACTTTTCTGTTTAATTGGTTTCAGTGATAAGTTACGTTTTATGTGTATATTAATAGATGATCTATTAACAATGGAAGAATTTCCTATAAGGTGCTGTAAGACAGTAACTTTTAGCCATGGAGGTCATTTATTTGCTGCTGTGAATGAAAATATTGTACAAATTTACACAACTGTTAATTTCGCGAGCTACTTCATTTTGAAAGGACATACCAATAGAGTGAAAGCTGTGCTTTGGTCACATACAGACACAAAACTGTTAACATTGGGCAGTGAAGGTGTCATATACCAGTGGGACATGAATACTGGTACTCGTTTCGCAGAAGTAATTTTAAAAAATCTAAACTTACATGATATTGCACTGTCTGTCGATGAACAGGTTGCGTATTGCATTGGAAGTGATACTTTTATACGCGAAATAAAGGAAAATACGGTAATTCATTCATGTATATAGTTGACCCATTCGTTTTCGTGAATATATTAAGAACATCGTTTCTAATAGGTGACGCGAGAATATAATCTTCCAGGAGTAACTATGAATAGTATGATGTTGGGGAAACAGGACCAGGTTCTATTTCTTGTCTGTCCCGGCGGCAATATTTTAACAGTAAAATATCCGCTTCAAGAGCCAGTGCAGTATTTAGAGTTCAACATGCATTCTGTTGACATTACAAAGGTGAGAATGTAATACTAAAAACGTATGAAGATTTATAAAAGACACCTGCAGAAAATTTGGAATTTACTTTAAAATATCTGTTGAACGGTATTAATACTAACATTAAGTGGTGCTTTCACAGATTGCACTTTCCTTCAATCAACAGTATTTAGTATCTACAGGAATCGATGGTAGTTTATGCATTTGGAAGCTACACTATTCTGAAGGAAAGGGGAAAACAGGAAAAGAAGTAAAATACACAAACGAGGTGTTAATTAGCAAAGGCGACTTGGTAGAAAAGATACAGACTATACAAGACTTAAACGTTCGAATGAGGGAAAGAGAAAACGAGCTTGCATATAAAATGCGACAAATAGAGGTCCTACACAATGACAAAGTTCGAGATCTTCATAAAGGATACTGCGAAGCTATCGAGGAACTTAGGGACAAGATAAGTAGACTAAAGGAGGATCACAAGAGTGAACTAAATATAATAAACGCAGATATAGATAAAATGAAAGAGGATCATAAAGAAACGATGAAACGAGTGGAAATGAACTACGATGCCAAACTTATCACAGAATATGACAAGTACTTGAAATTAGAGGAACATATGAACGGTATGCGACAAGATTACGAGAATCGTTTAGAGGAATCAGGAAAACGAGGAGCAGAAAACTTGGAAAACGCGACGAATAAATACGAAGCGTTATTGTATCAATGTAAATTACAAGTAAAGGAAACTCAAGACGAAATGGCACACCAGGCACGAGTTCATGAAAAATTGGCAACGCAGATAGAGGATGATGCCGATCAAGAGATTCTAGACTTACGAACGAATTATGAAAATTTGTTGCACGAAGAGAAAGAATTGAACTTAAAACTTAAAGGGGAAGCTGGAATGATACGGAACAGGTACTTAGTTAGCCAGAAAGCTGTCGAGGAATTGAAGAGACAAGTGGAACGAGCTCAAAATGAGTACACTTACTTCCAATCGTCCATCCAGGATTTAGAGAAAAATAAATTAGATCTAAAGAAAGAGATACACGAGAGAGACATAACAATCCAAGACAGGGAAAGCCAGATATACGAGTTAAATCGTTCACACCAGGAGCTAGAGAAGTTTAAGTTCGTGTTAAATTACAAAATAACCGAATTGAAAAATCAAATCGAGCCACGAGACCAAGAGATTAGAGAGTTAAAAGAAAAGATACAGGATATGGAAACGGAGTTGGTGAATCTTCATAAGACCAACGTCAGCTTAGAATTACAGCTGTACGAACTGAGAGAAAAATTAGGATCGGCGAGTCGCGAAGTGCAAAATGAAGTGCATCGAGGCAAAAGGTGTCAGCAACTTTTGAAGAGAATTCGCGTGGACTTGCTGGACGCATCCGGGCTTGTGCAAGAGCCGCAGGCGTTGAAAACTGCTATAATGAAGCTATACCACAAGTACAGTGCTGGCGATGATTTCTTGCGTAGTCGGAAAGCAGACTTTGACGCCCAATGTGAATTCATGAAGCAGAGGGATCATCTAGAAAGAACGGTAGCTTCTCTTAGGAAACAAGTATTTCAGGATACGCCTGGTGTTGGCAAAGATATGGATAAAACGATGGAAGAGAATATTATATTGATCAGAGAATTGAACGCTCTAAGGGAAGAATTGAAAGACGCTAGAAATCGCATATTGCATATGGAAGGTCTTCTTGGGTTGACTGGAAAAAATGTTGCACCATCCGAGGCGAGAAAGAAGTTGCGCAACGCATGTTACGGGTACCAAGAACTGCAGACCAAGTATAAAGCACAGTTGCAAGAGTGTCAAAATATTATAAACACGTTGAAAGACGATATGCTCCAATTAATAAATAAACTACCGTGCGAGGAGAAGGTAATTAAGTCGACCTTTTAGGCATTAGACACGCGTATTTTAAAAGATAAATGAATTAGTCTGTAAGTATGGTATTGTGTATACTCCTGTGTAAATTGTTTATTTAGAGAATAAAAGTATTGGTAACAAATTCCAGAGAACTTAGAAACATGAGAGTAATAATTACCGATACCATGTTCCTAAATTAAAATTACTGCTATGCATTTACAGTATAAATGGAAAGATAGCTTTTCGACTTTTGGGATAGTTTGAAAATTCTTTTTTGTATGCCTTGTGTTTTCCTAATGCCCAGAGGGTCATCTGGTATGCGCCGGCAAAGGTAAACAGACCAGCTGAAATAAATAATTCCAGTGTAAGTTTACACATTATTTCTTTTTTAATAGAACAGAAACCAGGGCTATATACTGTTTCGAAAATAACTGTTTAAAACTGTTTTATAAAGGTTCCAATTAAAAAAGTTATGAAGAATATTTATTTCGAATAACTGTTACGAACCGTAGGTGAAACAGATATTAGTTGAAAATTTTGGTTCTTCGTAACAGTTATTTGAATTAAAAATTCTTTATAACTGTTTTAAGAACCAAAACCGGTATTATAACAGTTTTCAAGCCCTGGCAGGAACTTATATTACCTGGAAGGCAAGATGTCATAATGGTAAAACCAATCCAACTACCAATTTCATATGTGTAGTTTGGGCAAGAAACCATATTGAAAAGTTGTGTGAATGGATTTGAAGTAGCGACAGGTATCTTCCTCACTGTGGAACCTGCTGGCCTGAGATTTCTTAGAGCTAAATGAATGCTTAAATTGCCAAGCTCACAAAGCATGAACATTGCTACACCCACAGAAAATTTAATTGCACTTGCACTTGTGAACAGTGGGTGATTTACATGATACGCTACATATGCTGCAAATAACCAATAGTAGGAACAATTTTTAAAAAGATTACGCAATGGCATTGTTGCATGACTGAATCGATGCACAAACAAAGTCTCCAAGAGTCGCTTTGCATAATGTATTGACCAGCAAACAGCTGCGACACTGAAATTACGATTGATTAGAGTATTATTAACTAGCTTTTTCACACATGCATCAAAATAAACTTACTGGACTGTTGTATCCATCTTGGACGTGGAAACATTGCCATAAAAGATCCAAGGACGCTGATATATCCATAGGTACAGAATTAGGGGACCAGCATATTCCACAAGGAACACACCTTTCCAACTGATTTGTGGTCCAAGATCTTTTAAATATAATTTCCCTCCATCAGTGATGGACAAACTTTTCAGTGTATCTGAATCTGACAAAGTCTTTCCTTTAGGATCTGGCCTTAAACTTTGCCTATGAATATTCGGTGCTTTTTTTAACTTATATAACTCCTCCTTGACTTCTTTGATAGTGGAAGTCGGTTTTACCTACATACAAAAATCACAGTACATAAAACATTAGCAAAAATATACAGCTATAAAAATTTATGTTGTAAAACTATCTCATTAGAAATTCAAACTAATTTTACAAATACTAGCATGTAATTTTTATAAACGTCTTTATCATTATAATAATTTCTAACACACATTACACATACATAATACACGATTATTTGAGGTGAATCTTTCAAAGGTTCCCCAAATAAATTGTGATTATGAATGATGTATAAAAACATTGCATTTCATACACCTTAACTCGTTCCTGTTGGACTTTGACATTGTGTTTACTACTTACGAACACATTGGACACGAATTTCGACGACTTTGCGGTCAATATTTGTATCTAAAAAGCGAGAGAAATACGTTATTCCAAGAATCGTTTTTCGAAGGACGTAGTTCGATAAAATGTATTACGTATAATTTTACTGCTAAATACCTCCATAATCCTTGGTAATTTCACCCGGTAAGTAAAACCTTCACACGATGACCACGCTTCCAGTAGACTAAAACGCTAAGATTCGCTGAGATAATGGTCGCGACACTTGCGGCAGAACGCGGCGCTGTGATCGTTCGATCGTACGATTGTACAAATAGCTTCGATCGACCAATGAAATTCTTGTGACTGTGTAAATTTAAGTAGCTACGCTCGCAAAGCGCCAGTTAATTAAAATACTACGCGAAGTCTATAAAACCAGACTTTGGACATTCGTTAACAGACAACATTATGTTCTCGAAAATTTACATTTTTCTAGCCGGATTTAGAACTGCTACTTCATATACGTAGTTTGTTTAGAGTCCCAGCGAGGTAAAAAGTAGTATCAATTGTAGTAAATTTTATTATAGTCTTTGTTTTATTAAATCTTCGAGTTTTTGGAAAATTTAAATGTATAGAGAATATAGAGACCTATAGTGTATTCATTAAATCTATTCCTGCTTGATTATTTAATTTTTTTTTCTTCAATGACTTATTTAATTACGAGTATTTACGTAAGTTTCTTTTTAAGTATATCTAGTAATAATGCAATGACTTTTTTTCTGATATACTAGTTACGCAATTAAAGCACGAAGCGGAATTGTAACATGGTAATTTAATGGTAGTTAAAAAGTAGTGTATAATTTGTAGGTAGTATAAAACTGTAAAACTGTAAAATGTTATCTATATGCAGTGTGTTTATTAAGTCAACGAGGAGAGAAGTGCATCGGTATCAACGTAATGTAAAATTTGCCACATCATTCTTGTATAAATATTCACAATTAGCATGTAAATACATTCAAAGCAAGAAAGATTCAAAGGTGAGTTGAAGAAACGGGTAAACTGATTTCCATTTTAAATTTTCGCAAACAAAATATATGAACAATGAAGTGCTGAAAATTAAAATGTGTAAAATATAAGATTGTGATACTTCTTTCTTTGCTCACGAGAAACGAAAAATGTGAATACATACGCAAGAATAAATAACAGAAAACATTAACGTCGGCATAGAAGATCATTTCCTTATCGATTAAATCAATGAAATCAAATATAACCGACAAGTGTACACCGTATCTCGAATAGGTGTCGCTATCAACTCAAATCACGCGTATCTGAAGACAATCATTTATTGAAGTGTACTGTTACAATCTTTCAATCATAACAAAATTGATTCTATCTTAAATCACACCTGTGGCTTTTCGGTATTGGCCAAAGTGTTCCAAATACTGTTGTATGGTGTCTAGTGGTTGATAGATATCATTCATTCGGTTCTGCAAAAAAACAATAAGAATGCTCTAGAAACAAACTACTACCGTTTTCAACTTTTTTTTGCTTAAGTTTAAAATGATCAATTCTTTTAAAATTATTTTTAATGCTACAAAATTCTCTTAACAATTTATGAGGATTAAATCGAATAAATAGATGTTACATTAGGAATAACAGAGAGCTACTTCCGGTCATCGGTAATGGTTACTGGTAACCGAAAAAAAATATTAATCATTTAAAATAGTTATTCGTAATCAGAATATAAAAATTTATTAATTTTTAATTATTTTATTGTTCGGAAAGTTTCTTTGAGATTTATTGATAACTGGCATTCATTTAAATAAATATTAATTTTCACTCAATGCCTTTATTCAAAAACATTTTAAAAATAACTTTGGACATCTGGTTATAAACATAGTCAGGCGTCCAAGGGTTAAAATGATCACCTCTTAATTTTAAATTATCAGTGTATACAAATTTGAGTCTGATTATTAAATTCTCACCTGTAAATACTGCGGAGCTTGATTGGATACTGTTGGTCCAAGAAAACCTTGCAAGAACTCCCGCATTAGCTCCCATGCGCTTCCGGGAACGACACAGGGTCTGTATTCAACCTGCGGAGGATATTGATGACGATAATGTAATATTTTGAATAGGTGTTGATGAAGTTTTAATGAAAAAGAATATACTAGCTGTAAAACGTTTCCTCCCTTTTATTTTTCCTCGGGACAAACGAATAATAATGACGGGTACAGAATACGAACACTTCGTACAGTGCACGGCACGGAATTGGCACTTTTGCCGGGTCATTGGTTGACTAGAATGAAACGGGAGAAAAAAATAAGAATGGGTGTATTGGTATGTTCCCTCGAGCGTTGCACTTTATTCTTCCTTTAGAAGAGGGTATCGCCGGATATAAACCGTGTGCGGGAAAATAATGGAACACCTCATCCGAAAGTATTCCTTATTTATAAGTACTTTAGGCATGTATACTGTATACATGTAAGGCCCCTGTATTATGTGTAATAAAGAACATGCTTTACTAAAGTATTTTTAAATGCTTTACTTAAAGAATCACATTAATATTTGGACACTCTTAAAAAGACGATAACCTTTTTAATATTGGTCCAAACGACTTAGATTTTTTTTTTAGAACTTGGAATAATTTTACTTCACGACGCGAAAACAAATTTTGAAATATTGCAGTTGGTTGGAATTGCAGAAAGAATTATTGAAAATTTAAGAAATACGTTTTGCATATCTGTGACAATTATACATATTCTAAAAATTTTATTAAAATCGGTAAACGTTGCAATGAGCCACAACCGTTTAAAGACGGTGAAAATTTTTTCACAATTTTCAGCCTATTTTTGCGGTTTTATTCTAGTATTCGTACAAATGTGAATTTTGACTTTAAACAGTGGAATATTTGTAATCTGTTTTAATGTTAATTATGATAATTCGCGAGAAAAATGGGTAGTAGCTTACTTAACAATACGAAGCTCTCTAAGTATTTCACACTACAACGAAAATGCGTTCCGCATTTCGACGATAACAAATCTACGTCCGACGAAACGATATGCTGCTCTCTTCTTCCCTCTTTTCCTCGCCGATCAAGATCTCCAGCACTCGGTGCCAAAGGATCAGCTATCGCTTCGATCAAGAGTTACAGCTTTTCAACGGTAATCGTTGAGGAAAAGCCAGAGAAATCCTGGTGACATCTTCTTCTTGTTCTGATTTTTATAAAATACTTGTTCAAAGTAGGATCTTGCATAAATATTTACTACCTATTTGTTGATCAACTTTTTCGAATACTTTGCAGCGCTTGGGGGATTCTTTTGTAACAAATTAAGAAAATCTATTTCTTTACTTTGTATACATCGAGAGTACATTTCAATTTAGATTTTTGTTTATCGATATTTTATGTCATCTTTTTGTCAAGGAGTGTAGGCAATTATTCCGCGTGTCGACGAACTGCACCTGACGAGATTCGCATTGCAAGTATTGCGAGAGTGCAACAACCAAGGTTCTACTGTACATAAATTGGCTTTTCTATACATTCTATACAGTCGCATCCATAAGTCACCGGACACTTATTTATATTTGGATTAGACGATTTTTTATTATTAAAGGATCTATATTATGAAATAAAAATGGTATTTGCTAATTTAAATCAAATTGTATGTCAAATATCTGACCAAAATATCTTGTATTTTCTAAATTTTTAAATTTCAAGTGATTGTTTTCCAATTCGGTTTCTAGAGGTGTCCATGATCGTTCCACAATTTCTCAATCTCTTTTTTCAACATTCATTCAAATTGTATATATTTAATTTTTCATTTATCTACAAATTTATCGTACAATAATTGCATTCATCGTACAATATTGGTTGCATTTATCGTACAATAGCTACATCTGATCAAAATAAAACAAATTTGAAACTTTTATTCTTGTTTCAATTAACATTTTGTTGAAAACAAGTAAGTGTCCAGTGATTTATGGACGGGAGTGTACATTGGCCGCGGTTTTGATCCAATAGTTAGGAGAGGGTGTTATAGATGGGAAATCTTATGCGATGGATTGAACATCTGCTTCCTTGCAAAAATCGTGATTTTTTTCCAGGAATACCAATCCCGTTTTCGTGCTGGTCAGCGAGTGACTACTATGTGTTGACCTGCGTATCAGGAGGTGCGTTCAAAATATCAGAAAATGGACTCGGTGGTACCTGGGAAGGATTCGAAGAACTGTATCTTTCTCATGAGCTGTGTACTGTGTGCCCCCGCGACATTTTTCTTCCTCTGGAGAAAAAAGCGGACGCCGAGAGTAGACCGTAAGTTAGTGGCAGTCGGCGGGCCCCGACGGCGTAGTATTTCTCCGGTGAAATTAATGGTGGAACCGGGGGTTTATCGTAACGTATTCGACGTCGTGGGAGGGTACAAACAGCGCCGTTACCGATACGAATGGCCGGTGCGGCGGATCGCTTAGAGGCCACGTAGTCCGACACATTCCTCCGCACGAACAGCTTCGAGCCGAGCTGTAGAACGGAAGTCCCGCCATTGTCGCTGTAATAGCCGCTACTCTGGCTACATTTCGTGCGACAGCCCCCTCGCTCATACCGTGACACCTGAACCGGGACCCGGAGATAGGAATAGATCACTCGACTAATCCGTTGAAGTTCGGTAATCCGATCACTTTTCCAGCTTGATTAACACTATTCCTACAGACACTTCACGTATACCTATTCCTACCGCGACCGGTCTTTAGCACAACTTATATTTTTTAATATACAGGGTGAGGCAGTAACTATTGCCACCTACAATAACTCCGAAAGTATGTTAGTAGTAGAAAAGTTTTCGAAACAAAAGGTGCATGGGACAACAGGGGCTGTAATATGGCGTTAATCTTTTTTACCTATGTGGAGTCGCTACAGAGATGTGAAGGTTACCTTTGTTTTTTTAAATAGAATGGTATGTTTTGGTACCTGTTTTCTGATAGCGACTATTGAGACGAATCCAACGAGGTGCATCATTAAGCTCTTTGAAGGTCAGCAAAGGTCATTTATGACAAGAAAGACGAAATAAACTTGCATTTACAGAAGCTGTTCAAAGTGATTGCCATTGGTATCAATGCAATGCTGCAATCTTCTTATCACGGATTGAGATGACATAATATAGTTTCTTTTATTCAGAAGTATACAGAGTGTCCCATCTGATTTTGACATCTTGATTTTCTGAAAAGCGTAAAACTGTACCTACGTAATGCTACTGGGTCAAAAACGCTCGGAACTTTTTGGACGTCGGTGTGCACGTGGTCGACGAGTCCATCGTGATATTCAAAACGTCGAAAATACACGTGTTAAAGTGACCCAAATGATTAACCCCTGATACTCTCTTTCTCTCTCTCTCTCTTTCTCTCTCTCTCTCTCTCTCTCTTTCTCTCTCTCTCTCTCTCTCGGGACGAATCTCGGAAGACCAATTAAGGTCAACACCGACGCAAGATTCGGGGGAACGAGGGGCGGGAGGAAGCGGCATCTGTTCCGTTTTAAATCGCAGTTTCGAGCTGGGTATCTGGAAGTTTTCAAACGCCTGGAAAACTTTTCTCTCCCTCGGGGAATGGGGATGGGGATGGGCGGTCTAGAGGCCGGAGATAATCGGTTGAATGAATAATTGCGGCAGATGTCTGGCTCGGGTGATTTTCGTGAAACTCGTTACGCGAACCCTGAGAAACGACCGCTATCTAATTAACCCGCGATCGAAACTTGCCGAAACACCGTCGCCGTTTACGGATGTTTTTGCCAGTCGCGTGCGACGCGACGACTCTCGTCGAGATATCGATTGATAATATGGTGAACGTCGGGTCTATTGATTGCGGGCATACCACGGGCAGGGGTTCGTCCACTTCCGTTTGGAAATTGGTCAGGAAGCACGAGTCCGAAATTTCAACCAATGAGAACGAACACAATTCGCTGATTGGAGGAAGTATTCTGAACTAGACTGTTATTTTTTGTAAATAGTCAATTGACTACTTTGTCTTCAACAGTTTTTGTATGTTCTTGTTGATAAATATACAGGGTGGTCCATTTGTCTTGGGTCGACATCATGCAAGCAACATATTTTTCTTCATGAATAATTATACAGGGTGAGTCACCTAACGTTTGCACCTCAAATATCTTTGTTGTTTCTAAAGAAACGTAAAATATGGTAAGGGCAGGGTTCGATGGTACAATGGGGCTGACAGGATGCCAAAAAAAAATTTTGTTTTTATGTCATTTTTTCTAGAGATATCAAGGTCACCTTGACTTTTTTAAACGGAACCACCCTTTTTTAGACACCTACAATGATAGTCCCTTTCCATTAGGAATTCAGTGACTATAATTATTCCAAGGTCATTCAAGGTCACAGACAGAGAAAACGTATAAGATTTAGATTATGAAAGCAGAATACGTTTATCACGGTTGTCATCTCTCAGATGATTTTAAATGTTAGATCATTGTAATATAAACAATATTAACACTCAATATCAAGTTACAAACCGCTACGATGCGTATTTACCGAAACATTTAGAGCTCATATTCTAAATCTTATACGTTTTCTCTGTCTGTGATATTGAATGACCTTGGAATAATTATAGTCACTGAATTCCTAATGAAAGGGACTATCATTGTAGGTGTTTAAAAAAGGGCAGTTCCATTTAAAAAAGTCAAGGTGACATTGATGTCTCTAAAAAAATTTCATAAAACCAAAATTTTTTTTGCCATATTTTACGTATCTTTAGAAACAACAAAGATATTTGAGGTGCAAACGTTAGGTGACTCACCCTGTGTAATTATGTATATATGTACTTACTTCGACAAGGACACCTTTGAAGTTCTGATTGATAGTGACGCTTCCGAGTTTCACACAGAAATCGCCAATCTCGAACCGCGGCCCTTTCGACTCCATCTTCTGCATCTTGTTCGTGTAGATGCTGGATATCTTGTACATGAGGAGGTCGAACAAACCGTCTGCTATCAACGGAACCACTTTATTTCCGGATTCGAGGATGGAAAACACCGAGGCCGGTTGCTCCGAGTTGTGCAGAACGTGAAGGGTTCTTTGGACACCTGGAAGAAACATGATCGTTGCCATTGGATCTATTTGAATTTTTCTGTTCTATCTACAATATGATCCGTTTAGCATCTATCTTCTGCGTTTCAAAAGAGAACTTTCTTTTTCGCTTATTTTCCGCTTAATACATACAAGCTTTATGTTCATTCACTGGACAGGTCATTTTATATCGAGAGATTACTGTACTATGATTTTAAACTCGGTTCTAGAAAACGGTCATTCTATTTGCGGAATGAATCATGGATTCGTAAAAAGGGATCTCATGCATAGAGAGCCACAATGGGAGGACAGAATCCCGCGCGCTTAGTATGCTGGAAGTAGTTCCTGTTTACACCCCCTACGTGCACGTGCATATAACGCAAGCGACCTGGCGAAACTTCAACGCGACTTGAAGTTCAACATCCAACTTTCGTCCGGGTCGCGTAACGTTTTCAAGCTGCGCGTTGAATCCTCGGGACACGCGGAGAACTATCTGTACCGCCCAGTCACGTTGCCACTCTGGATCTTGTTCTTGTCAATAAATCCAAATTTTCTTAAACTACGTAATAAAACTAATGTTCAAATGCAGTGGTCCCAACAAATATGTATTTGAACATTAAATTTCCAATTTTCGACAAATTTTCGACGTTTAAACTTTTGCAATTCTGTAAAAAAGTCAATCGTGTCATGTCTTCTTCGTTTCACTTATTCATATATTTATTTAACTCGCTCACTTATCGATCCAATACGCGAGTGTACTTTTGAAAGCGACAACCCTCCGATTTTGCTGAAATTTTTGCCAAAGCTTATCCTTGATTAGAGAAGAAAGTCCCTAAAAGGATTTTTGGCGACAAAGCCTCGTTTGCCCCCCAGCCCCCTTCAAAGTTTTGACAGTTCTTACTAAATATTTTCGAAAATATTGATTTTAGAGAAAAAAGTTTCACACAAAAAATGAAGCTCACAAAAAGCTCTACAAAAAAATTATTTACATTTTTTACGTAAACCTATTATTGTGGCTGTTATGACCCAAAATAACTCGGCGGGGGTCAAATTAACTCCGTCAAACATTTTTTTAAATTTCTGTTTTATTAAATATGCAAAAAGTTTTCAATTTAAAGGTTACATATATTTATTTAACGTAAACAAAAGTTTGAGAGGTACTCCCGGGGGGCTGTATAAGCTTTGTTTTGGTTGAAGTTTAGGCTGAAGTTTTGGGTTAGGTCTGGGTTAGGAAGGAGTTAATTTAATAAATATTCTTTACGATAAAGAAACTCAAGGCGACTTTTATATCTCGATAAAAAAACAAAATAGAAAAAATTAATTATTACATTTGTACGTAACTCTTGAAACCGTACAACTGTGGTCTGAACTACTTTTTTAATATACCAAATAGTTTACAAGTAATTTGGGTGGCACGCTCAGCTGAATTCCCCTGCGTGTACAGTAACATACGATAATTTGTTTCTCGAGAATACACAGATTCTCTGACAATTGTTTAATAGTCCATCTTTTTGCTGGTAGCATTTTTCCAGCGAAATCGTTACGCGTCCGAAAGCCTCACTCGATTCCAGCCGGCGCGCGGCGCAGAACCATTAATTACGCAAGCCCGTTCGACGGTCCAGTTCAAACAGAAATCGCGTCGTTCGCAATACCGCGCGGCCGAAGCATTAAAACGAAAATGCAAACTGAAGCAGATTACAGCCAGACGATTTATATCTTCGAGTTGCGTTTTTTTTTTCTGGCCAAGGATTTTGAAAATAAACTTCAGGAACGGAAGGGTAACAGCTTCCACGCACTTCCAACAATCTATCATCTTAACAAATATATCCTCCTACTCTCAGTGTTCTAATATTGAAAACAAACATAGATCCTAACCAAAGATACACTGAATATGAATGGTGTCCCAGAAATGTACTTCCTTCAAAGAGATTCCTGAGGTCATTCGAAGTAAGTTTTTCCTTTGCGAAAATGTCCTCCGCGGTTTTGCAGAGGAGTTATTAACGAAAAACACGGACCAATCGGAGCGCGGCTACTGTGGACGGGCTCAGCGGGGTCTGTCGTAGCCGCGCTCCGATTGGTCCGTGTTTTTCGTTAATAACTCCTCAGCAAAGCCACGGAGGACATTTTCATAAAGGAAAAAATTTCTTCGAATGACCTGAGGAATCACCTCTTTTAAGGAAGTACACCATTTTTGGGACATCCGGTACTATAGAACAACAACTTATTTTTAAATCTGGATCAATAATTCCATCAGCCATAAAATGCATAAAGTCTTCCGGTTCCGAGAAAGTTGTTGAAAGTAACACGTGCAATAGTTTTCGGAATAAAATATGTAAATCTGAATCTCGTACTATCCTGGATCGATTTTCCACTTTCCGCGATCACGCAGTCTGGTTACGTTAGCGCCATTATCCGTCCCGGAAGAAGGCGGTTTAGTTCCGATGGGATTCCGCAAGCCGCTCTGGATCCCCGCATGCATCGGAGGGATTAATGCCGGACAGTTCCGAAACATACGATGTGCGAACTACGCTGAATATTCATAATTCATCGGGCTACCCCTCACCTGGTTCGTCCACATAATGCTGGGGTATTGCTGCGTGCAACCTCCGCCGTATGAATTATTTATGGGCCGAATTATAGCGCAGCACTCTGGCCGCCGTCAAATGACAAAATTCTTAATTGCAGATCACGGAAGCCGCGGACAGTTTTATGCGAGTTAATTGTACACCTATTACGCTCTTATTTATTATCACGCCGGGGCATGAAACATTGGACTGACGAAGAGTGTCCGAACTACTCAATTGTCCCAGCGAATAAATCGATTTTGATTCATTGATTCCTCGGAGCCATTCCTTAGATACAAGGCTAGATACCAGGCTTAGGATATATCATATATAGATAGCATATATCATCTTATTATTTATTTACAGTTTATTTTAACGTGGTCGCATTGACAGCCAGATCATTAGCGACCACATGATTTACGCTTGCCTAAAACATATTAGACATGTAATTTGTGAAAAGGCATATAGTTAACATTGACATTATGATAAGAAACAATAACGGATAAACTACCGAAAGCGACAACCCTCCGATTTTGCTGAAATTTTTGCCAAAGCTTATCCTTGATTAGAGAAGAAAGACCCTAAAAGGATTTTTGGCGACAAAGCCTCGTTTGCCCCCCAGCTCCCTTCAAAGTTTTAAACCCCCTAGGAAATACCTCCCAAACTTTTGTTTACGTTAAATAAATATGTGTAACCTTTAAATTAAAAACTTTTCGTATATTTAATAAAACAGAAATTTTAAAAATTGAATGACGGAGTTAATTTGACTCACGCCGAGTTATTTTGGGTCATAACAGTCAAAACAATAGGTTTACGTAAAAATGTACACAACCTTTTTTATAAAGCTTTTTATGGGCTTCATTTTTTGTTTGAAACTTTTCTCTCTAAAATCAATATTTTCGGAAATATTTAGTAAGAACTGTCAAACGAGGCTTCGTCGCCAAAAATCCTTTTAGGGACTTTCTTCTCTAATCAACGATACGCTTTGGGAAAAATTTCAGCAAAATCGGATGGTTGTCGCTTTCGTAAGTACACCTACAATAACATAAAGTTATACAGGGTGTCCCAGCATCGGTGGTACAAGTGAGGTCGGGGTGATTCTACATTAAAAAACAAATCGAAAATAAAGAATAAAATTTTTTCATTTGAGGTTTCGTTCTCGAGAAAATCGGTTTTGAATAATCAGCGAGTACGCGTGCACGTAACTATGGTTTAGATGGATGGATCCCGATAAAAGACATATGTCACTAAGTACATAGTACTAACATCGGAAACTAAGGCCGAGCGTCGGCAACATGTATAGGGAAAAGTTGTTCAGAATAGTGACCTTGACAACATATTTCAAGGTCATCGAAATCGGTGAGGTCGGCAATCATCTACATAATTACTGAAAAAACGTTTACAAAAAAGCTATTCCAATTTCAAGTGTGTGTCATCTATTATGACACTGATGAAAGATAACATGAAGTAGTATTTGCTAATTCGTGAAAACGTTGGAATCGCGTTCACAATTTTCGCCCACACAAAATACAAAATCTACACGTTACTCGTCGAAATGATTGGTCGAACGAGGTCGCGAAAAAAATTCGATACATTCGTCGATAGGACGCGTAGATATGGTTGCGTGCGGTTTTGGTTGTGACCTATTTCTCTTCGTAATTCGTGGAAAACAATGCGAATACCACGGGTCCGCGTTTCGGATTAACGAACAGGCTGATTAGAAGCGTGCTTTCCACCCCCGTCGACGGCGCCCACGCCCGCTTTCTGGGGTAATTCTCACCAGCGATCGTATACGTCATACGTATACGTATACGGTCCTGTGACGCGCCGCATGCCGCATTCCGCATCGTCTGCAGCGCACGTATGCACCGCTGCTACACGGATGCACATGCACAGGCGCCGCAGGAGCCGCAAATGTGTTCCGCCACCCCTTGCACTTGCTCCGTGCAAGGATCACCGGGCAATAACACCTTATCGGCGCAACGACACCCTAATAAATATCAATTAGATTAATAATCCCACGATCATGCACCACGCAAATTCGAAATCGTACATGTACATTCGGGATTCTGCACCTTCATTTGTAGAGTACAGTGGAAGAAAAGAGGAAGTTTAAATAGTAGGGGCTTATATTAAGGATGTTGGTCTGGAGGTATAATGGGAGACAAAAGTACAAGAAATGCGAAATCCACCAATATATTGTTAATGAAAGCCATTCATGAGTATATTTTGTATTAAAAAATAGACTACTTTAAAAAGCTTTAAAAAGATTTTTTAATCAAATTGTCTTCATATTATTAAAAATTGTAAGTGACTTTTGCGAATAATTGAACCCTCTGATTTGAACTTCAAGATAATAAATTTGTGATATTCAATATATACATATAATTACGCAATAAAAAGTTAAAAACAAATATTTAAATAAATTAAAAATACTTCAGAAAGCAATATTTATGGTTATTATTGAGATGACAACACGATAAATTTGACGTTTTGTAACAGTTTATAATTTTTTGCTCTGCAACTGTTTAGTGAACCCTAATCAAGTTTGAACATAATTAATTACATAATTTTTATTATATATTAAAAAAAGACGTGTTAAAATGTGCAAACTTTAAGTTGCTATAATTCTTAATCGGTGCAGTGAATCGAACCCAAACTTTGGTAATTGCATTAATTTAGTAAGAATTATATCTTGTCAAATTTTCAAAAATCTTGTTGCGTTTTTATATACCTCCAGAACATCCTTAGTGATTACTAGATTATTTTATGCATTTATGACAAAAATGAGTATGTGCATACTAATGAACATACTATTACATTATTTTCAACCTTCTAAACATAATCGGGAAGAAAATAAATTTCTATTTCACTCCAGTTTGTTGCAATTCAGGTAAGAAATTTTTATTTTGCATAAAGATCCGCAGTCTAGTGATTAGATTAGTTTGCTGACTTATTGTTGTACATGTATTCTGGTGAGACGACAGGAAGGTCCCTTGTAGCAGTGTCACCAGATGAGGGGAAAGAGCACGAATTGAGGGGAAAAGTTACCCTCCCTCAGCCAGTACTGGGCGACAGAGACGAAACGCGTCACGTGACCGTGCCGCGGCGGAAGCGTGGGGAATAGCGTCGTAGAAGGGGAAGATAAAGTGGGGACACAAGTCCTGCCCCGGGGACCTTCTTGTCATCTCAACACACTAGAAGTTTTTGTGTAATCGTGACCTAAATTGTTATTTTTGTCATACCTGCTGGAGATACATTCCTTATGTTTTACAAATAGCGCAGATCGATGTAAATAACATTTTCATGTTATTAAATTCCACTTTAGAGTAGAGCACTTTGTAGAAATGTTTACGTTCAAAGTTCGATTTATTGCGATTAATAAAGAATATAATTTATAACGTATATCTTCGCATGTATCATGTTATTTTATAAGTTGCGCGTTTTATAGTTCGGGTTCAATAATAATTTACGCACTTGTATTGCTTCATGGCTCGTGACGGTAGTATTTAATAAATAATGTTGCGATAATTACGAGATTAATGTAGCGTTCCTCAGGGTGCCTTCGTTCCGGGTGATTAACTGTTACAAACGGGAATACTTGGCGTTTTACGACCGCTGTGTCAATCTATAAGTTAATATGCGACGCTAACTCTCAATGCGAGTTGTTCAAACTTGCTTTTATTTACAATCATCCATACGTTAATTGACGTCCCATTTTTTAAATAATTCTTTTAATTCGATCTCCAACAAAACTTGAATATCTTGCATTAAAACTTGAATATCTTGCATTTTTTAACATTTTCGATCATTAAATTTGTTTACCATAATTGGTCCGACAATCAGATTCCATGGATCAGGAAACACCTAAGACTCTGTTTATAACGAATGACATATACATCACTAACAAATATGTGAATTTTGTCCACTTGTTACATTGATTGTCCACACATGAATTTAGCCCTTTTTTTGGCAAAACTGTTATACATCACTGTTATACAGTGAATATTACAGGTACTCTATTCCGTCGCGATAATGTTGGCTCGCACATGTCCAATGCTATTTTTGCGAAACCTACACATTATAATTAGCAGCTCGTGCTGTATCCTGCTTGCTCTCTTTCTGAAATTAATGATCACGCTTTATAATTTTCGTTAGAGGGTAAGGATCGCCGTAACGAAGGTCGAAGGTGAGCTACGAGTGACCATCGACCATTAGAAGGTGACCGTAATGGAGGGTATCGGGTATTCGATCGGGGCTCGCGCTCGCAGCCAGTGCGGCGTGCAATTGCTGCTCGTTATCGAACTGCACACGTCCGACAGCCGTGAAACAGGCCTCATAAAAAATAGCAGTTAGCAACGAATTACGAGATAAAGCCTGGTCGCCGAAATCGTGGACAGCCTTTCAATTTTGATCCACGAATTTATCCCACTGAGATGCCCTGATATGTTTATTCCTTCTGTGCTCATGTTGCTTTTCAAGAGACAAGTGGTCAATGAACGATGTTCAAAATGTTGAGATCCAATATGACGGGACACACTAAAATATCATTGATATTTTTTTCTCCGCCATTGCGACCACTAGCAATTTGAAAAGAAATTATTTACACACATCAATATTACAAACATCTGAAAAGAAAAACTCAGCTCAATCCAGATTTGAAAGAGTTATTCGTTTTTAAAGGGTCTATGAATACTTTTTACACTGACTGTACATGGGCATGATCGGTGGTTTTTGAAAAGTACTAAAAGCATTGTATACCATGTGGTCCATTTAAGTAAGGCCATCTAAATATCTCTTCAGGTTATTGTGATGGAAAAACTAATTCTTACGTAATGTGCATGGTGTCAATGGACCAACATCTGGCAACAACATTTTTCCCCCAAGGTAATTTTTTTCGGAGTTATTTTTTGGAGTTAACTTTTGATGCATCGTGTAGCTCGGCGAGAAATACACTCAGATATGTATAATAACATGACCTTCAAATGTCCTTGATCTCTGAAAATGTTCAACGTCAATTGCAAGATACTAGTACCTGATAATATTTGTTTCAGTCTTAAACAATTTTAGTAAGTTGGTACTAACGCATTGATACTGTTAAATTCTTTTGACCTTTCCACTGTTTTATATTTCATCTACTCATATTTGTTATAAATGCATAAAATCCACAGTCTCGTCATCACAAATAAAGGAGATATTTAGGTGGACCACCCTGTAGAAAATGTGCTTGTGTTTATAAATAATTACAGCACCGAGTATACACTTTCGTTTCCTGGCCACGGCAATCTCGTTTCATCGGAAGTATCCGATCCTTTCTCTTCCGTTTAGTTGCTTTGTCTTATCATTACGATGCAGGACCGCGGCGGGCCATTAATTACTTACTCTCATTGAACGATCGCGGCGCCGAAATTGCACGTGTCTTTGTCCCGGTCTATCTGCCGCGCTGATCCAATTTCGGCGGGCCCCGCGGGCCCGGGCTCTTCCCGCGAATGTATATCACGGTGCCCGTGAGAAATTATTAATGAAGCGTTACCGTATGAGAACGCGGTACCAGGCGAATTATTTGGCCGATAAATCAGCCGTGTTTTCGGGACGCGGAGCCCGTTGCTCGCCACTGTAACGAATTAACACGCATCGCGAGCCCGGCATTGGATTTATCGTCCCCCGTGATAGCTCACGAGCGCGCGAATCCCGTCGCTGCAGTTTGAGACGTCCATGATAAAATATCGACCAACGTTCCCGCGCACTGGCCCGGCATTTTCGAACTAATTTCACCGGCGAATCTCTGCCGGCCGGATGTTTCGCAACGTTAACGTCCCAAGAGAGTATTCTGATTTTTCGTTCTCGAAAAATCGAGTTTTTGCATTTTTTTGAAATAGAGATGTTGTACAATATAGGCGTGTAAAAGGATTTGTTTGATTTTGTAAAATTAGTTATACAGAAATTACATTAGTTGGTGACACACATTTCAAATCAGAATCGATTAGAATAAATTGGAAATCTACGTTATCGACATCGGCGCGTGCGTGTGGTGCCATCTAACGGCTGCGACGCTCACTACATACCAACATGGCGGCGCCCTTACCTATCAAACTTGAAACACGCATAACATTTGAACCAGCGGATTCCTAAGATTAAAACTTGGATTTTTGGCATTTTCACGTCAAAATCTACAGGATTATGTAGAAAAAGTTAGAAATTTCTGGTTTCCTCAGGTGAAGTTTAACCCAATTGGCTTTGAGCTGGACTCTTTACTTTCTGCGAAACTGGAATGAAAAAATTAAGAATCCGGTGGCAGAAGTGTGTAGATTGTAGTGGAAAATACACAGTAAAATAACTCAAATAGAAAATTGGAGGAAATGTCCGGTTTATATTTGAACTGGGCCTCGTATGTAAGGGTTAATTCCTCCAGGAAGTGTACTAGATATTTCTTCAAGGTGATTGTTCCTATCAGGCAAGTGTGGGCACCAGCTGTCCGTTTTGGCAAGAATTTTCCTGGCGTAGCGTTCAACAAGCAACACAAGGCGGACATTTGTATCGATGAGCTCGTGACGCGAATGCAAACCTTCCACGGATACGATGCGGAAGAATCTTCTTATTATTATTCTTCTTCCTCCTGCCAAGGAATCCTTTTTCCAAGAAATTCATAGATACCGAGTTTAGAAACTTTCACTAGGGGAATCGGCGCGGCGATCGGCTGGCGGCAGCTGGAACTTTTAATAAAGCGATCGCGAATCTCTCGCACGCCGATGGAACGAGCAAGAAGAGAAAACTGACCCCCTCAACGCAACTTTCTCTTTCACCGGACCCACCCTTCAACCTCCGACCGCGTTCCCTTCGATTATACGCCCCGTACAGGTATTTGTTCGAATAGTTCGGCGAACTATTGACTTTGATAATAATGTTAGGGCTTAAGGAGGAAGTTCGAACGATGTCGGCGAAGTTGAAGGGGTCGCTGATCGATAAAGAGCTGCACGTACCCCCCATCCGCCCCCCCCCAGCGACTTTTAATTTTACGGTGTCTTTGCGATCCTCTTCAACGACCCAGACCTCATAACCCACAAATTTGCTTCCTTAAGGGTAGAAGACCCTATTAAACAGCTTATATTTTCTTGTTAGAAAGTAAGGATGTATGTACAGTGACTCCCATTAATATTCGGACGCTCTTAAAAAAATGATAACTTTTTTGATATTGCACCATACGATTTGAACTGTTTTGAAAAGTTAGAGCAATTAATTTACTACATGCTGTGAAAAGAAATTTTTTCAAAAATTCCAATTGGTCGGAATTGTAGAGAAAATACTAAAAGTTGCATTTTACAACTTTTTTATGTGGGTCTATATTGAAAATCTTAAAAAATATGTTTTGTAGATCTGTGTCAATTATATGCATTGTAAAAGTTTCATCGAAATCGGTTGATGTGGGAAAAAACGACAGGCATTGAAAAATATATATATCCTTAGATTTATTGTAGTTAGAGGCCGAAAATCGTGAAAAATTGGAATTTCTACCATCTTTAAACATTTGTAGCTCATTGCAACGTGACCGAATTTAATGAAATTTTCAGAATATGTTTAATCGATACAGATTATTAATTAATGTGAAATAATCTTAATTCGTACAAAGTACACCTGTACTTGAGTGCATGTAAGGAATTGTAATATTTTTGGAGGTTTAAAATATTTAACTTGAATTTTCAGTATACTCATCACATTGAGCGCGCAGTTACTTCTATGTATTTCAAAACTTCGCGCTCGATTAGGCACGCCCTCCCGACGTTCGATTGATCTAAAATTTTTTCATGACATGGAACAATATTGGGGGGGGGGGGGGGTGCGTGTCCAAAATTTTTAGGTCGAAAAATAAGGTCCATCCTAATGCACATGTTCAATACGTGCTCTATTATAAGTGTTTCTAATAAAGTTAATAGTTAATTGTTCAGTCAATATTACTTTTCCTTAACATTTCTATCAATTTTTCAGAATTTGTTGCAAAGTGACCAATGCGCTAATACGTTCGGAACTTTAAATAAAGAAAAAATGTTTACGGAAATCACGCAAGAAAATTGGTTCGAATGGGGTGGCCGTTCGACTCGGGAGACAACGGAAATATTTTTTCGCGTCAGTGTGTATGAAGATCGATGATCCTGCTAAAACGATGATTACAGCAATCAACAGCAATCGTTCCGATCTGCTCCTCGAACGATCCGAGACGGTGGAGCGCGTGCTCCTCGAAAGCTCGTGACAAATTGGAGCCGGGGTTGAAGATTAATCGGGAAAAGTACTGCGTCCGATGCTCCTCATTCGTTCCACTGCACGAAATTCGTTCCGTCGAAAATCATCCTGCTTGGTCGACAATAACAGACCCCGAGAGTCGCCCTGTACGCGCCACCTTTTCTCCTCTCCTTCTCCCTCATTCTTTTCCTCTTTCTCTTGCTATCCCGTGGCTCGTGACGCAAACAGCCGGTACCGTGACTCCATTGTATTTTGTATCCCTTCGTGGCACGGGGTCACAAACAAAAAATCTCTGCGGGGGGGGGGGGGGGGGGGGAACGAAGGGTGGCTCGATGTGCACATTGTCAAGCAATTTATCCCGCATTCAGGTTGCGACCGATACGTAGAATCCTTTCCTGGGGCGTGTCCAGGGCTCGCGTCCTGGAATGGCTTTTTATTACGGTATTTAATTCGCTATGGTTTCGTCGTTTGGTAGTGTGGTCTCGTGATTCCGCTCCGTCGGATAAGCTGAGGGTGATTCGGCGGTTCGATCGCTGGCATTATGCTCACTTTTCGTCTGGTATAGCTCGGATCTTTTCGATTTTAAAACGGGGAGCCCGGTGCAGCAGCGGGTCGACGAAACGCATTCATTTAGTTTGCATAAATCGATAGTTTACTTTAGTTGGGGGCAAAAAGTTTTTCTTTCTTTTTTTATTTAAGGGGGTCATCCTATGTGAGAGCTACTTTTTCTTGCTTTGTTTGGGAATTTTTTTCGAACGACCCTTAAAACATACAATCCCGAAATTTTTACCACACGTTTATTAACATTTTAGTAGTCTCTCAGAATTTTTTCAAACCAAAATAACGAGTTGGATCGACTTTACACCGTTCGGAAGACACTCATGTGTAAAAAAAGTAGGTTGATGGCAACCATGATTCAGGAGGTTTCGATCATCTGATATCGAAAAATCAAACGGCATTTTAATTTGTAGACCTGCGGCTATCGCCGGTATCAAAATAATATAAAAATATCGAAATTTGAATTTTTGGCACGGTTTTAAACGTTGAGATACAAATTTCGTCATTTTTCTTCATCTTTTTCAGCATAAATAAAAAACTATAACAGATATCAGAAATATTTTATTACGGGCAAAATTTGAGCGAAATCCGTTCAGTAGTTTTTAAGATATCATGGTCGCCAATATGAAAAATACAGTTTTGAGAAAAACGCGTTTAAACACCATTAGTCTGCTCTGTGTTGAGAAATTGTCTTGGCTCAATACTCCGAAGTGCACGTTCATTCGAATGCACTTTTTTCCAGCACAAATTAATGTCCAGCTGAGTGATATTTCACTGGTTATTTATTAATACTTTAATCGTAATGAGCCAAACAGCTGTTCCGTTCTACGTTTATAACAGTCGAACGACTTCGAATATCGAAATATCTTTTTACCTGCATATTCTACGAGTGTTACAGAAGGTATAAAAAAAATTTTTCGATTTTTTGGATCTGCCACGTGCGATGACCCCCGTAAGTTATTTTAATTACCATCGAGATCCTTCCACAGAGAAAAAAATTCTACTGAACTCTGTTCTGATTTAAAAAATAGTAAACTGCATAGACTTGCATAATCTCCTTGCCACCATCTCAAGTTGAAACAAGTATGCAAGCGCTGCAGCAAAGACAAAGACGTTCGCGTAATGGTGGCTGCAAAGTCGAATGCTAGATCGAGCTAATCGAATATTCTTCGGGTCTCGCAGTTAGTTAAGCTCCGCATCCTTTGAGGATTATGTTCGAAGCAATTGGCTTAAAAATCGCAAGCTCTCTGCGACACACCTGAAGGGGTCAATCCGATCGATCCGTCGCGTCGATTACAATTTATGAAATTATTTTTCACCGCGTGCCTGACGATATTTCACAACAGAGTCCAGCGAATGATTAAGGCAGCAGTTGCCGATTAAACGATTTAATCATCACAGTTTCTCTTTTTCGAGTGCTGCAGATCGCTATAGTGGATCGAATGGGAACGAAAGTTCATCGAAAAGTAGAATATCGACTGCAATTTTCAGGCAGCTCGGCTGCTTTGAACGGCAAAATCCAATCGGGTTTATTAGCGTAACTCGTCGCTGAGGAGCTTCCGTTCGCTAATTACTGCGATAAGTCCATTGTACCAGGTCCACGGTAATTTTATCGCTGCTCCCGGGAAACTTTGCACCATACGGTGGCGACAGGACTGCACACCGGTTTCCCGGGGAAACGCGTTTCGAGGACTCTTTGTTTCATTATCGATAACTCCTCTGTAAAGCCACTAGAACGTCGAACAATTTTTCATCGTTTCGAAACGGAATTTTCTACTCTCCCGTAAGAAGTCGCAAAAAATTCCTCATCATATTGAGAGTCGAAAATGAATCTCACTTTTCTACAAATATACATTTTTTCAAACGAGGTGTAGACAATTTTTGTTGGGAATGTCTTTATATGTGGGATACGTTATTTAATTAACTACACTTTATACCGTACATAGTTTATTACTAATATAAATATGCTAGTGTAAATAACGCCACAGTGTTTCCGCGTATCTTGTATTTTTAGTGAACTGTACAGGGTGTAAAGAAATGTTTGGTCTTGGCTACCATAGGCGAATTCTACATCTTCGGATCGATGAATATCTGTAAAAAAAAGTTGCCGCAAAATTGTCCTTGATCTTGAATTTTAAGGTCAAATTTTTTTAGCGCATTGTATTCTATGTATCATGTAATTAAAAAAATATTTGAACTTGACATTCAAGGTCAAGGACAATTTCGCAATTCTACATCTTCATCGATCCGAAGATGTAGAATTCACCTATGGTAGCCAAGACCAAACATTTCTTTACACCCTGTACAATGTTGCGATGTCCTCAGGCTAGCAGCTTTTACCGGACTGACGACGGTCCTGACTTTGTGTGCCCTCGCCTGGGTCCTTCCGTCCCTGAGTAAAACCGCCCCTTACGCCTTATACCTAAGATATACCCTTATACCTAAGACTCTATGGTATCGTTGTATTCCAACAATTTTAATTTTCGTTTAGGTATATTTTATACTGTTTAGGTAGAAAGGATGTTTGTAAGATTAACAAGAATGAGACTAATGACTAGACTGCAGATTTTTATTGCGAAATATAAATTGTACGAATTGCAGAAAATATGACAAAGTAAAAACACGTGTGAGTTCCATGTCAGTAGAGTAGACCAAATACTGAGACAAAACTGTGGAAAACATTGGAAGGAGACAACTTCTCATTGATCGATGTATTGACCAATCGATATTTGGCGGTGAATTCGAAACATGACAAGACTCTACATGCCAACTTTAACAAATTATATACCATCTTGGTGTTATGGTAAATTTTTGTATGTTAACATACAGATTGAACTAGACCTAATTAACATACAATTAAGATTGTATGTGAAAAGGTAATACTTAGTTGTTTTGATAAACTAGCAAAGAGACCAAATTTATTTATATATTAGAAACAAAACAACATAAAACATTACTGGTTCAGTAATGTTGCGTAATAATCGTGTATCTTAGGTGTTTCATACCTAAGGTTTACGCTACGATGTTTAATCATGTGAATTGTTTCTAATATTATTCCCTGGTGTAAGTTCTTTTCTTTGTCTACTACTTTTGCGCATTCAAAATCAAATGTATGGTCGAATTCTATTGCATGTCTCGTCAATGCAGCGTTGTTGTGTTGGTTGTAAATTGGTTACGTTTATGTTTTTTTATACGCGTATCCAAATGTCTTGATGTTTGTCTAATGTATGTTTGACTACATCCCAAACACGGAATGGAATATACTATATTATGATTTGTTAATAATGGCAATTTATCTTTGATAGGAGGAAACCAATTTTTCAAGCAAAGTGGAATTTCGAATATTGTGTGTAATCCTACTTTTCTAAAAATCCTTCTTACGTCATTAGAAATGTTTTCAACATAAGGAATAATTATGGTGTTTTTCCAATTTATTGGTCCAGTGATTTTACGTCAGTCTTCTGTTTTTCTTTCCACAACAAGAGTGTGGTAAATTTCAAAAATACGAACCCGTGCGCTAACATTAACACATTTCTTAGAGTGCACTACTATACGAGTCTCCTCTAATCGGTGTTTTACCGGTTTCGAATTCCCGCTCGCCGCGTGCGAAGGGTTGAAGCTCGAAACTGATTTCCACATTTCGGCGGGTGGGTTTTTGGTGGGTTGAAGGATCTGATCGAAGACGGGGCGAATTCGTCGTCGTTTGGACGTCCCGACGTCGGCGTGCCGCGCCGACAGACGCGATAGCGTAGGATGGGGCGAGAGGGAGCAGAACGTTGCGCAGGGGGTTTCCGTGCGCGATGCCACAGCCAACCGACTGGTAGCTATCTGGGGGGCTGTTTTCTCCCTCTCAGTTGGCCGCGATTCAGCGCCGGGTGTATGTCCCGCTCGTCGCGGGCTTAGACCGACCGACGCGACGCGCGAAACAACGGGAACAGCCAGCCAGCGAGAGATTCGGCACGTTCACCTTGCACTCGAACCAGCCCAACGGGATTGTCGGCAGTACTATAGGGGGGTTCACGCGTGTTTAACACTTCCGTGTTCAACGTCCCTCGATGACGCTAAACCGTAGACCAACCGGACGAGACCCTGGGACCGGGTAACGATCGATTAAGTGGCGAAGAAGATCGAAACCGAGCAGCCTCCTTTTCTACAATTTGGACGATCGGCCCTACGAATGGTGGTAATGCTGGGATTAATCGTTGCGTGGTTCGAGTCGGAGTAAAGAAACCCGGGATTTAATGGGCCATCGATGATCAAGATCACTCGCAGACACCTCGAGCACGCTTCATCGGGAGATCGACGAGATCGGCGACGATTCATTAAGCGATTCGAGTGGGCAAAAATTCTATCAAGGTTTGGGAGAACGCAGGCTCTGTTTCCGGGTGACGCCGCGCCGCCAGGAAGATTGATTGCGTTAAAGTGGAACTGGTGCACCGATCCTCCTCGTTCCCGTCCCGATCGGGCTCCTCTCTGCGTTTCCCCCAGTCCGCGAATCAATTCTCTGCGCGACACCGCCGCTGTGTGCCGGTCGAGGGAGTAACAATTATCTTTCTCTCGGTGTCCCGAAGAGGGGGATGGAATCCCGCAGGATCTCTGCCAGTCCCGAGGGGTGGATCAGCAGATAACGGGTGCCCCGAGGAGCTTTCTCTTCCGGTGACCCTGCGGTTGGCAAAAAAATCGATGGAAACCAGTTCCCTTTCTCTTCGTCAGCTGCGGGACCCAGTTTGCTTGTTACGGAAAATCGTCTCTTCGCCGTTCCGCGTCTTTCGAGTTCGCTTGGACACGAATCGACGAACGACACGGGATCCTTCGACGTAGCTCTCGGTTGTTTTTAACGTACCAGTGTTCTCGTTCGAGCCTGCAACATCCTAGACGAGTCTCGCAGTCCGCAACGAACAATCGATAGCAGGTTCGATGATAATTGGTAAACCCGACGCGGCAGCCTCCTCAGCATCTAAACCGCTGCCTCCTCTGCCCGGTAATGCACCGTGAAACGGTCGCTGCGTGCTCCAAAATCCCGGCTGATTGTCTCGAGCACGAAAGGCACGCGTCACTCCTGAGCAAACCAGGTCGATGTCCCAGCTGCTCGGCTAATTAATACCATAGACGACGGCGTTCCGCGAGGAATGATCGGTGTTCAGTCATCGACTCGCGGTCACGGTTCCCGGAAGCTCGCTTTCGAATCCGGAAACGCTTGAAACCGCCAATTGGGTATTTTTTTTTGCTCGAGACTGGTACCGGAGGACGAAGCTAGCCCTAGGATCGAAGAAATCGTATGAATCTGTTTTCGCGAAGAAAATAGCCAGCTTTTCAGGAAATGCTGATCGAATCGTTTCTAGGAATGCACACGATCTCCGCGTTTTTATACGTTCTTTACGAGACTCCACGGAACAGATTTTGCTGTCGGTGGCAACGGACAAGCCCGCCGATGAAACTTCTTCGACCACGGATCAGCGTTAGTTTTTCCGGAAGCAAATAAATACAGCGGGAAACGATGCTCCTCGCGGAAAGGAAGAACGGTTAACGTTTATTAACATCAGCCGACAATACGGAGCACAGAGAGCCAGGCGATCGTCGCCGTCCGGGACGGAACGTGTGTCGAACATGCATGGTTTTAGTAGGTCACCACGGGGGGAGAAGAAAGTTCATAACTCCGGAACTTGAGGAAGCTCTGCATCGGCGAGTGCGCCGGACGGAAGACGTACGTAAACAACATTTTGGAAATTCATTCGTTCCCAATCGGAGCACCGGCAAGAACGTCGAAGATTGTTCGTTCGGATGGAAGGAACTAATTCAACGAGGAAACGCTCTGATAAATATTCAAAGAGGACGACTTGTTAGAAGTCATTGTGAATTGCGCGATCGATCGGATTAACGATTTTCGAGTTGGTTGTACGTAAAATCGAGGATCCGATCGGACAATAAAATCCTGATGGTGGTTCTCTTCTCGTATCTTTGTGATATAATATACATAGTATGCTCCATGACCGAAGAAATGCTGGCGGATCGAGGATTATATTGGTTTGCGTATTATCCTGCAAACACAAAGTGAAATTGACTAGATCGACAGAATATAATGGCCGGGAAACACGGTTCGTTTTGCGACTGAATGGAAAAATAAATCTCCCCGGAGAGCGAATGATGAAGCGGCGATAAATCAGTTCGCGCGTTCTGGTGAAAGTTCGAAGTGGAATTAAGTATTCGGTGCGACAATAAAATTCTGGATTTCAAAACACGGTGATAAAAGATCGATAAAATATACGAGTCCGAGCGTGATTGTCTTCACGGTTGGATAATAAAGTTCTGGGAGAACGCTCTTTTCTGATACGGAACGAAAAGATGAATGTTATACGGCGATAAATCGGTTCGGTGAACATTCGATAGAGAATTAAAAAATTTTAGAGTAAGCGGTGATATAAATTAAGTACCGCGAAGCCGACAGATCGGCGAAGGTTGGAAGTGACGCTAAATACAAATTAATTTCGACAATAAAATCTCGAGAATATCATATTTTGCAACTAAATAAGGAAACATCGTACCTAAACAAATCGGCGATAAATCGGTTAATAAGTTCCCAGTGAAGATTCGAAAGGTGAAACAATATATATTAAGTCGAAAAACAAATACGTATTCCGAAAGGTGGTAGATTAAAAGATCGGTGATAAATCGGTTCGTACCTTCCCAGTGGAGGGGGAAAGTGTGATCGGTAACTTGGTCGGCCAATAATATCCCGGGAGCGTGCGGTATTGAACAACTGGAAAGATAAATGCTCGTGGAGAAGAACACGGTGAAAAACCGATAGTGAATTAATTCGCAGGTTCTCGGTGACGGTTCAAAGTGCAATGGAATCGTTACGGCGTCACCTTCCGGGTGAACTCTGACGCGGATAGGAAGTGTGGGTGGTGTGCGTCTTGTCGAAACCGGGGCGAGGTGATTAATCGGCACTGCGGATACGTCGACGAGAGTCGATGCGGCCGGAAGCGTCCGCTGATTCTCATCAGCTTCGACCTTCCTTCTTCGCAGGAGCTTTCGGAGGAGAGCTTTCGCAGGGCCGATGAGGTTCGTCGAGGGGCAAGAGAAAAAAAAATCCCGCGCACACCCTGTGGAATCCGCGGACGAGGCTCGAACAGATCGAAGCGCACTCGATTTCGGCGAAACAGCTTGCCATTGAGAATCGCACAAAAGTGCTCTCGATTCGTGAAAAAAATTGCTTCCCACGAACGTATCCACCTTTTACAGAATTAACGGCCGGCAGCGGGCAGCTATAGCTTGTTCAAAATCTAGGAATTACACGGTCGATCGATACGATCGAAGCCGCAGTAGGTACGCAATTTTCCCTCGGCCATCTCGAACGCGTCGGTTTCGCAAACTGTCCGGTACGAGAAATCTACGGTCCGGTTAATGGTGTACGAGAAGATTATTGATTCGCACGAACCCGCACCACGGTGACGGGACTACGGGGACCGTGCTAGAGCTCGTAGTCATCTTCCAATGCCGAGCACCGAGACACATCCTCTCGTTTCATGTTTCACGATCGATCGATGAATTTAATCTGCGCAAACACCCGATGGCCCGGCGCGGCGTTATCAACATCGGCCACGGATCTTTGTTTTCCTTCCTCCGTGCGCGCGAGAACGATCGGTCGGTACCAAATCTCGCGACGCAATTTTCAAACGCTTTCTCTCTCTCTCTCTCCCTCTCTCTCTCTCTCTCACTCTCTCTCTCTCTCTCTCTCTCTCTCTCTCTCTCTCTCTCTCTCTCTCTCTCTCTCTCTCTCTCTCTCTCTCTCTCTCTCTCTTGAATCCGCTTTGGTAGGTCGCGTCGCACACTGGTCCACTCGCCCGTTGAAGCTGTTCATTAAGGATGTTCTGGAGGTATATAAAAACGCAACAAAATGTTTGACAATTTGACAAGATATAATTCTTACTAAATAATGCAATTACCAAAGTTTGGATTCGATTCACTGCACCATTAAAGAATTATCGTGTTGTCATCTCAATAATAACCACGAATATTGCTTTCTGAAGTATTTCTAATTTATTTAAATATTTATTTTTAACTTTTTATTGCGTAATTATATACATATATTGAATATCACAAATTTATTATCTTGAAGTTCAAATCAGAGGGTACAATTATTCGCAAAAGTCACTTACAATTTTTTAGAATATGAAGACAATTGATTAAAAAATAAATATAACATGAAATTCACTAATTAAACGAAAGCTTTTTAAATTAATCTATTTTTTTTTAATGCAAAATATACTCATGAATGGCTTTCATTGCCAATATATTGATGGATTTTGAATTTCTTGTACTTTTGTCTCCCATTGTACCTCCAGAACATCCTTAATATTTTAGCACTATTTGAAAGTTTAAAGGTATAATAATTTAGGTCGGTGGTTCCGTTTTGATATCAGCTACAATATTATGAAGTCAAAAATACAAAATGCGAGGGTTAGTTAAATATTAATCAGATTTTGTATTCTACAATCGCATAGTTGTCGTTATCTACATGACATCAAGTGGGGGTTGAAGTAGGCATGTCTTACTTCGATCTACATGTAAACTAGACCATAGATCTTCATGCATTTATGACATGTGGGAATGTCTAACATTTCTGTAACATTTTTATTTTATTTTAACTACGAGAAATCTTTTTATCGACGAAAGACAATTTTCCTTTTTCTTAGTTTTCGTAAAATGAAGCAGGGAAATGGGTATTTCCGCACTTGTCGAACAAAATGGATTACTAATCAGACGAATAAACAAAAGAAGTTTGTTGTCGTATAGTGTGGCGAGGATACCCGAAATTGTATGAATGTTGTCAATATTTAAAAAACCATTTAGGGCTAAAATTATTAATACTCATATACAGAAACTCGAATTTTAAACTTTTTTTTGTCCGTAAGCAGAAAAACGGTTTCAATATTATTGTTGCTCCTCCTTTAAAGTTGAGTCTCGAAGCATACTCTTGCGCATAGACTATCGCTACTCGCGTGGCTCGCCTCGATTATTCAGATTACTTCGGTCTTCTTGCGGGGGTGGCAGACTCGCGAGTTGTCAAGTCCCCCGACGATTCCTCGAACTTTCAGCAACTTTCCATCCAAAGTCGATTTACGCGAGACAGACAACGAACTAATTTTAGTTGATCATGTATAATCGACCAACGAGAGAGTTCACGACCTCTCCTCCACCTCTCCGGTTACGTCTTCACCACGCCTCCCCGGCTCGTGTACCAACGCGGTACGCCAGTTTGCGACTGACAGTTAAATTGTTTAACAATTACGTGCGGTAGCAAATGACTATCATCTGTCCGAACTGTTAATCGAACCCTCGATCGATTGTAACTTCTAACCCGATCCGAGGGTTTGAACGATCGTAGTACTCCTCGATCATCATCCCCTGTCGAAAGTGTGATCAATTTCATGTTGAGATCTTATAGGAAAATTTTCAAATCACTATAGATTGAAAGGCCACCCGGTTTATCCTGATATCTCGAAACGAACTGTAGCCAGAATATGCATATTCTAGGAATATTATAAAAGCAATTTGTGCAAAAAAATATTTTTCGATTGTTTTGGATCAGCCTCATGAGATGACCCCCTTAAACGCGGAGCTGATTACGTGACTTTTTCCACTTCACTTTTTATTAAGGCTTAAATACAAAAATCCCAAGACATAACGTTCTTGTTTTTAGATATTTTTTATGAAACTTGTTAGCGATGTATTCGTTACATTTTTCTGATTGTAATTACATCAAACACGATATCATTTGTATTATATTTACTTATTCAATTGACGATTCAGTAGAACCTCGACTATCCGAACAGGTGATATATTAATTCTTCATTGTCCGAATACGTGTTTCACATGTACACAGTTCAGTCTAAAGTGAACCATATGCAACACGATTTATTGTGAAAAAATCAGTCAAGATAAATTCGAATATCACCTGTTCGGATAAGCGAGATTCTACTAAATCGTCAATCGAACAAGTTTGGTCTCATTTTAATCAGAAAAATGTCACAAATGCACTGGTAAAAATTTTATCGAAAATTAAAGACAAAAGTGTTATGTGATTGGATCTGTAAATATCCAATCCCATATCGCATTACACATCTCGGCGAAATCGAACTTCTGAACGCCTGATTACCCAAACATTGCTGTATCGTTCCTCGTTCTTTTCGTGAGAGATCTCGTCGGCGTTTAAAAGGCGGACACGGAATTTCCCTAGCGATGAACAATAATTGAAATTAATCACTGGCATAGATACAACTGATTTAATGCGCGGCTTAATCTAGGCGCTGACACGTTCAGAGTGCGCTCGCGATGAGTTACGGCAATTCACGCGCAAGACAGGATCCATTTACAACGGAGACATTTACGGATTAGCGGTACACGGGGTGTGCACGCCGGTACAGTATCGGGAGCGTCCCTTATAAATCGTCGAACTAGAAAATATATCGAACATATTTTTCTCGATTTCGTCCGATCGATGAACGCGCTTCGAGATTTATAGATATGTCTGGAGACCATCCTTCTATCCTCGAGTCAACACGTTTGGAACGGTTCGGACAGGACACCCGGTAGACAGGAAAATTAGCGCGCGTTACGGGTCTATTCCCTTTAAAAGGGCCGCGGGCTTGTGCGAGCAGATGCGAGAGCGAAGAGGCAATAACACGTGATAACTCGCGCGCAAAAAGTTTAACAGAAAGACAGATAATGTTACATCATGTCATAATTATGGTACCTTGTCACCCAAAATTGGTTTATCAACCTAGGAACATAGAGCAAGTACACTCCCGACCATAAGTATCCGGACATTCAGCGAGTTCGTAGTAATTGTTCATACACCCTTTAAATCAGAATAATTTTTTTACAAGTGGATGAAACGACTTTAGCTATTTTTAAGAACCTGGAACCATCAGTTTCGCAGATGATAAAGATTATGTAAACATTGTACTTGGAACTATTGGAATATGGGTACAACAAATTAGACTCTATATAAAATATAAAATAGAATTTATTCAGTTTTATACATATATCTGAATAACACGTAGTGAAGCACATCTTTACTCTACGACAGGCCTCGGAATTATGTGCTCGCGACGGCCGGTTTTTGAAGGCAACGCCCCCTCGACGCGGCCGCGCGACTCACTCCCCGTGGCGGCCCTAGTTCTCAAGGCATCTCAGGCGTGTACCATAGAGTGTTACAATGTAAGTGTCGGCGATGCTAACAGCTACGTTCAAACTTTCCGTAGATCTTACCAATTTGGCAAGCACGTCTAAACGTGCACGAAAATCAAGTATTCCACATGTTAATACAATTTGGACAGTACAATTAAAAACTATTTTTAAAATTTATCATCCGAATTTATTTTCCAAATTTATTTTCTGCAGCTGTTGTCCGAAATTATCGTGCGACATAGTGGAATAGGCCTACAATGAATACCACTGACAAAAAAAAACGCATTGACAACAGTACCTCGACGGTAACATGGAAACCTATTCATACGGGTGTCGCTCTAATGCACCACGAATAGCTCCTATGGTACGCGCCTGAGGAGTTTCGAGCACTGTGGGCCGTCACGGGGAGCGAGACGCCCGGCCGGAAAAAGAGGGCGTAGCCTTCGAAAACCGGCCGTCGCGAGCACATAATTCCGATGCCTGCTCTACGACAAACACGACACGAGTGAGGATCGTCCTGGAAAAACGGACGACGATCTAAGAAACAATTGAGAGTTGAGGGTCCCATGACGCGAACAGCATAGATACAATGTATCATTCGAAAGTTCTCGAAAGTAAAGCGATAGAATATCCTACTAAATAATAGTAGATTATATTTGTCAATTTGTTTCATAAATAAATTCCAACAGGAACCGCGAAGAAAAGTTGTTTTCAATTTATTGTGGCACCGAACGTGTCGAATGCAAAAAATGTCTGTCTTTCTCTAAGAAATGAAATGCACAAACGCTAAAGACAAGATGTTACTATTATTTTGTTCAGCCTCTGTAGATCCGGGCTGGTGGAGCGGAGAATGCATCCGTGCGCAAGCGAAAATAAATTCCCGGTTCCGACCACTGTGTCGATCGCTGCGATTTTCGATGCGGGGGAGTATCTGGGTTTCAACGGACCGCAAAAAATGCACGAACGATAAGGAGGCCGCTGTGCCGTGCCGCGCCGGGTCGGGTCGGGACCAAAACCGCGCGTCGTTCGTTCTGCGTCGGTTTAGAGCGGGTCAAGATCATCGTGTCGCGGTCAGAAAATTTCTCGGTGCAACCCCAATGACACACTTTTCGCCAGGCGCGCGGGCTGTGTCAACCCTCGACTCTCCGGCAATGACGCCGAGTCGATACCGGATCAATTATCACATTTTTTTCGGAAAATTTTGGAAATGTTTCCAAAAAGAATTAACACAAAATGTACAACTGGTATACGTCATTTTATAAAAATTAAAAGACTGAATTCATTTAGATTTCTCGCAATTTTTTTATACATAACATATGCTCGAATTAAGAAATTTATTTAACACTATTCCTACCACGACCGGTCAAATGACCGTTTTTAAAATTTCGATTAGAATTTCCTATACAAGTAATAAATAAATGAGAAAGCTTTTTTTTTAAAGAAATTTTAAAATATGTATAGAACGTAATTGCATCGCCTTTAACCTTCACGACTTTTCCTACAATATACGTATAATACCTTTTTCAACATTTACTTCATTTTTTATCGTTTATTTTCTGAGAAAAATTTGTAGTCTGTCTTACCTACCACAACCAGTCATTTGACCGATTCAACGATTTATATCTTTTTGTAATAGTATTTTCTCGAAGACACTCAATTCCGAATCTATAAAATCGTTACAAACGAAAGGTAATGCAATTGTGGCATGATTTTAGCCGAAAAGTGCTTTCCAGGGACTGCTTTACGTCACCTCCAAGTGTTTACAGTTCTCGCTCGCCTATCGGCCTCGCGGTGTTTATTTACCAGATTGGTATCCGAAGCGGTCCGTAACCTCGAACGCGGTGAAAACGAGTAAAATGTACATTATATACTTCTGAATAAAAGAAACTATATGTATATATTTTTATACTGGCTCAAATTGGCTATTATCTTCATTCTTGTGCATATATCAAAAAATATAAGTTGTGCTAAAGACCGGTCATTTGACCGGTCGCAGTAGGAATAGGTATTAGTGTTAATAATTTCTAATGGAAGCATCTCGGTAACCTCAACGATTATAAAATAAAAGACATGCAACCGGTGTACTACGAGTACGACAATCGTATACCGGATTCCAAGGCGAATTGAAAACAAAATGGTCGGCGATTGCGGAAACAGCAGATTCCATAAGCAAGCGACGCGGAAGTCGATAGTCGGGCGGAATACGATCGCAGTTCGCGTTGTTTATGTAATCGCGATCGATTAGCATCGATCAGGAAGCAACTTCTGACGCGTCTGGCAGATTTTTCGCGCGTACCAACGAACGCCGCGCCTCGCGCCGGTGAATAAGCCGCCGTGTTATAGGTTCATTAAGCCCGTTTCCTGAACGTCGAAGCGTTCGCTTTTCCAGTGAATAGCCTTTAATTACAAATTTCACGTTGTGCGTGGAATTCCAACGGGGTCATAGAGTCAAAGACACGCAGCTCCACGGGTTCCCGCAAACATCCGCGTCCCATAATTCATTTCGATCGGTTTTCCACCATCAGTTGGTCCCCAATTCTCGATCCATTATTACAATTACTCGCCCTCCTTTAGTTTCTTTCATTTTTGTTCTCGGAATTTCTTCTTTATCCGGAGAAGATCGACTTTGTTATTTTTACGCGGGTTCGGTTAATACCCACCGTTGATAGCTCTGTGCTACGTGTTTTAATGGGCCACCGCTATTTGGCAAAGCCTACGGCGAAATTACGCTAAAAAGTTCCTTCGGGCTATCTCCGAGCTGGTTTATCTAGGTTGCAGTTTACAGACGCTGTTTCGGAGACTCGTTCTGGCGCTTCACTGCCGTAGCAATTAGCTTTAACTTCGAGACGAGAGTGCATAGTATGGCAGTACGACAGAACAGTAATATGATAGCTCGATGTTACGGGAGTAGGATAGTTTGGTGGTATGTAGGACGTAGCGGTACGTAGCAGCATGAGAATGCACACTATTGTTCGACACAGTGGGACCACCCTGAGCTCGGTCTAACAAAAATTATACTAAAATAGACCTCGTGTGACGGACCCAGGATCAGTTTTACCCAACTCTAGATCCTATCTTCTTACAGTGATTCCCATTAATATTGGGACGCTCTTAAAAAAACGATAATTTTTTTGATATTCGACCATACGATTTGAACTTTTTTTGAGAAGTGAGAGCAATTAATTTACTACATATCGCAGTATTTGTGCTGAATATTCATAGATTTCAACATCTGTAAAGTACGCGTTCACTTCGAAATATGTGGGAGACGATTAGCAGTCGGTCGATGTGCATGCAAATTTTTATTTCTTATGGTAATGGCTTTGGTAAATGTTTACAATTTCAAAATGCACGTTTTGAATTTTCATTATGGTCACAGATTAAAAAAGTGGAAAAAATTGAAGTACATGTACTTAAAAAAGTGGAAAAAATTGTAAGTACATGTACTTACAATTTTTTCCACTCTTTTTACCTGTGACTACAATGAAAATTTAAAACTTGCATTTTGAAATTGTAAACATTTACCAAAGCCATTACCATAAGATATAAAAATATATACAGTGACTCCCATTAATATTCGGACGCTCTTAAAAAATATATAACTTTTTTGATATTGCACCACACGATTTGTAGTTGTTTGAGAAGTTAGAGCAATTAATTTACTACATGACGTGAAAAGAAATTTTTTCAAAAATTGCAATTGGTCGGAAATGTAGAGAAAATACTAAAAGTTGCATTTTACAACTTTTTTATGTGGGTCTATATTGAAAATTTAAAAAATATGTTCTGTAGATCTGTGTCAATTATATGCATTGTAAAAGTTTCATCGAAATCGATTGATGTGGGAAAAACTGACAGGCATTGAAAAATATATGAATCCTTAGATTTATTGCAGTTAGAGGCCGATAATCGTGAAAAATTGCAATTTCTACCATCTTTAAACGTTTGTAGCTGATTGCAACATTGACCGATTTTAATGAAATTTTCAGAATATGTTTAATTGATACAGATCTACGAAACGTGTTTTCTACATTTTCAATATGAGCCCACATAAAAAAGTTGTGAAACATAACTTTTAGTATTTTCTCTGCAATTCCCGACCAATTGCAATTTTTTCTCAAATTCTTTTTACGTTACGTAACAAAACTGATTGTTCGAAGTTCTCAAAAAAATCCAAGTTGTATGGTCGAATATTAAAAAAGTTTTATCGTCTTTTTAAGAGTGTCCGAATATTAGTGGGAATCACTGTACGTATACTTTTTTAACCCATTGCGGTTTAGTTCTTAACTTAGTATGTATTTGGTTCTCTCTCCTTTATTTCAAAACTTGCTATTTCTTGTGACTAGACTGCGGACCGGTATGCAAATCCTTATTTCTGAACATTGAAAAATGAGAAAACGGTGACTATCAAAACTAAAAATATATTTCTCGCTGAAAAAAGTCGATTTTAAACATTTTTAAAAATTCGGCAAATTAAGGATCACACACATCAAACATACATACGAAGATAAACGTTGGGTAATCCCCGAAATACAATCCCACAATATCAAAAACAAAATCGTACGCTCCATTGTAGGTAATCTATTTTTGACACAGAGAAATGGAAGTCGTTTGGTCCATTTATAAAAAAGTTATTCTGATCTAAAGTGTGTGTGATCAATTATGTGAGTAACTGTATTTGGTAAAAATTGTGAGTAGCATTACAAACTAGATCATAATATTAATGTTTTACATAAATTGGAGTATTGGGGTATATGAAGTTAGAATGGAATTTGTTGGAAAACAAGAGATAACTGTTTATTCCGATGTCCGGTTAGAAACGGTACGGATGAGGCGCGACAGCGATCGCATTAAATGCGGACGATCTCGTTGTCCGTTTCCGTTGATACGAGTTTACAATCAAGCAGGTCTCCGGGATGCAAATTCGACGCGGGTCGGATGTTGATCAATTCTTGACGGAGGTGTTCCCGTGTCCTCTTAGCCCGTCGATCTCGCGGTGGGTCTCTCGGTTGATACTGAACCAGCGTGGCCGAGCGAGCGTGGGTGCGGCTTAAGGTTCTTGCCGCGGGAAAGAGGGATCAAAACTTTTTCTCCGGAGCCGACGAGACGCGACGCGTTTCATAACTTATTCCTGTACGAGTGACAGCGACACTTTGCGGAGGCTGCCATGCCAGCACGCATAAAGACACGCAGGGGGACCGCGTCTTTTTATTTGCGTCCCCGCGCGCCGCGGTCGGTCCAGGACGGGCCACAAATCCCACAAACGAGCCGGGACAAATTATGTTCGCCCCTTTTTACCCTTGCTTCTCCCTTTCCCGCGTCTCTTTCCTTTCCTAATTACCCATCGGAAGGAAACACTCTGCCCGAAGCGACCCGCGACTCGTCTTGCTAACGAGACGCTGGAATTATTTTTTCTTGTTTATATTAGGTGTAGAAATAAGAGCTCTTTCCACTCAACTTTACACGGTCGGCGTACAGTCGGTGGAAGAAAATTAAGCGAACACCCTTTAAAAATTACTAACTTTTTAAAAATTGAACCAAATGACCTCAGATTTTTTGTGAGATTTTAGTAGGATTAGTTTACTAGATAATGAGTAAAGAAATCTTTTTTGAGATGGCTACTACTCGGAATTTCGTAGAGGTAATGAAAATTTAAAATACGCCCTGAATAGTCTTAACAATTTGTACTATACTGTATCGACAATTATTTTCCCTTGTTGTTATTGCCTCGATTCATGTTTAAATAATTTCTATACAAGACAAAACTTTTATTCTTTCTTGAGTTGGGCAAAATTGTCATCTAAATAAAAATTCCGAATAACGAATAAAAAATTTTTGATTCATTATTCGATGGTTCGCGTTTATTAGTTGTGGAAAGATTTATTCGAAGCCTTCGAATAAAAGATGAAAAAATTATTCAAAGTTCGAATAAAGCCACTTCGTATAAAAAAAATTATCTTTATCAATATCAAAAAAGTTATCGTTTTTTTAAGAGCGTCCGAATATTAATGGGAGTCACTGTATATCATATTTGCTTGACTTCTCTATCTTCGACGTTTCCAATAAAACTTAATTGGATCAATGGTTTGCAAATAATTCTTATTCTATTATTGTTCTGCGTGTCATTATTACTTTTTTCCAATTACTAATTTTTCCTATTAATTAGTCAACAATTTTTCTCTTCTGTAGTACCAGTTAGATCCATCTTTAGATAACAATGGGTCACAGTTGTTCGAGTTCGTAATCGAACGAGCAAATCGATGTCGCTCGATTTTTGAATGATTTTTTAGGAATTAACAGCAGGGAACTTGGCAGGATTTCCACGTCGACGACGCGGAAAACACGCGTTGCCTCTGACAGGGTCACGTGCCTCGTGTAATTGATGGCTGATCGATGCAATTGCAGTTACGGAGACGACCGTGTTATCCTCGATGCCGATCAGTCTTTCATTATGCAAATTCCACTGATCTTCAATGGGAATTTAAGTATCATTATCGACCGATAGCACGTATAATAATTGTTAAATCCGCGACTACTTAAAAATTTTTTAGTAAAAAACATTTTATTCTATTCGTATTTAATTCTATAAATAATCTCATCTATAAACAGCCATCATTAACTTTATCTGCGATCTTCTAGTATGAGAATTTTATTTTCAACTGATTGTGAGTATTACATACTACATATTCATACAACCAGCATTTGTAATATTTATTTTTATTACAATTAGTAGGTCATTTATAGTACTAAATTCTTTTTCTAACCATAGAATCCAACAGGTTTTACTTCTTCATTTCTAACGATCTATGGCAGTATTAAAACCATAATATTCTAAAATTTCGTAGATGTCCATGATATCTTTGAATTGATTTTTGCCTCACTGCTATATCTAATCCCCTCTATAATGTTACACTTCTTTAACCCTTAGTCACCACTACAAATTGCTGTACCATTATTCACAATATTGTTTACATAATGTTAAAAAAATTACATTATTAAATATGTGTTGGTAGCTAATCAATTACTAAACATTTAAGTATTGCACGAGGTATTATATCAATTTCATATCCATAAAATGAAAAAAATCATGTAAAATACAATGGAATTACTCTAGGTCGGAAGAAATGTTTAATTTTCCAGTTAAAATAGCTCCAACTGTATAAAGGGTTAAACTACCTATACTGTACTATCAGACAAAAATAAAAGTGGATTAGAAGCTATTATTGGATACATGCGCGGATATAAAGTTAGTGATCGGATTATCAGTTGTTGCCCCCATGTAACAGTAGTTTTACGATTCTCCGAACATGCTCGACACCGATCGACGACGAACTTATCTACTAAATTTCTAAATGACTATTTTGATGACGGATGATAATCCAAAGAAATAAATGTTCAGATACTGTAACCGAGTGAGTATTGTTAGGTGAGTGAGACTCTTGGTATATCGAAACACATTGCGTTAAAATCGGCGAATCTCCAGCAGGCTCCACCGAATATTATCTTACCGCTTCATTTTCAAATTTAGTTTCACACAAATACATCCATCACTCACGGTGGCAACTCGATAGCAGAATCCGTCCAGAAGCCTCTATGGTCCCTACAAACAACCTCCAAACCCGCCAGATTAAACATCTCTTTAATCATCCGCAAATTAATTTGCCCATCATTCTGGTCTTCTCGAATTTCTAATTCAAAATGATATGATACATTCATGACCCAGTATCATCCGTGCTAATTCATCGAGGTTCAACGTCCCAGCCCCAATCAGCCCCACTACCAAACTCCGTAACGACGCGAAGCATAACAATTTAGCTTCGGAGCGCGAGCGGCGCGGCGCGGCGCGGCGCGGCGCGGCGCGACGCGACGCGACGCTCCGGTGGGGCATTTAATCCGTCCGGTAATTACGGCGAATTCGATCGAATTGATGGCGGCGCGGCGGGTGCGTCGGCTGAGTTATCACCCGACTGCCAGAAACAGGGCTGGACTTCGTGACCCGATATTGTGCCGGAACGTTCCGATATTGGCAGCACCTCGGCCTCTCAGGAACGAAGAACAATAGGAGCAGCGGCGTGTGTGCTACCCGCTATCTCCATCCAGCCGGTCCCCTTTTGCTTTCGCCTCAACTTTCCGTCGAGTTTCCCCCCCAGATCGTCCCGGGGCCATCGCTGTCAACGTTTCCCGCCCGCGTTTTCCAGATACGTATATAGAGAGAGAGAGAGGGAGAGAGCGAGAGAGAAAGAGGCGGGGAGAGAGAGAGAGAGAGAGAGAGAGAGAGAACACCGCGTGACCTTCGCCCCATGACATAATCGCATCGCGTGCGAAAATAGGCGACCGGGACAAGCCCGCTTCCCTTTGCACTCTTCCGCCATGACGGATGACGCTCTGCTTCACTGTCATACCGTCCGCGAAATTACTATAGTTCCATGTGCAATTTCGTCGTAATTTCAGTTAAAAAAAAAACAAATACGAATTGAATACTACGATTTTGAATAGTTTCAAAACAAAATATTTTTTCTTTTTTAAGTGTTTAATTTAAAAAATATGTATTTCTGATAATGCGATATGCGACATTTCTATAGTTTCAGTTAACAAATAAGAGTTCATTTAATCGGCAAAATCAAAATGTTAATATAGTACATATTGTTACCACATTTCCTAAAATAACCTGCTATCAAAAAACAACTGGACCCTTCCCAATGATATTATACGTATACAGAGTCGTCAGATGAGGGAAGGGAGCACGAATTTGGGGGGAAAAAGTTACCCCCTCTCTGCCAGTATTGGGCGACAGAGACGAACCGCGTCACGTGACCGAGCCGCGGCGAAAGCGTGGGGGATAGTGTCGTAGAAGGGGAAGGTAGAGGGGGGTACAAGTCTTAATCTGGCGACTCTGTACAGAACCAACACCATCTGTTAGAAACCCATCAGGACTTTTGCAATAACCCAATAAATGACATTTTTAGTGGAACCATGGCAATCTCTCTGACTATACCTGTCCGCCATATTGAATCAGCTATTTTTTTTTGGAACTTGTATACATTTTCAATCAAATTCAGCACAGTGGTCAGGGCCGATCTAGCAGTTCATTTGGTAAAAAATGACTTGTCTCATATCGGTATTTAATGCATCTACATTAATTTCTAAATGTTTAGCAATGCCGAAAACGTCGATATTAATGGAATTTAATAAAAATTATAATTAGAACAACCATTTAACAATGAACATTTTGTGAATATGATTTTCGATCGAAAAAATTAATTTTCTTTTGTGAACCCTGCCGAACCTGTTTAATATTTCTAAAACATTTTCTTTTTGGATGAAGAGCATTCTTTTACCTTGAAAATGCATATCTCAAATTTAGAATTACAGTTCGTCATTTATTAAATAAGTAATTATTAATGGACTAATGAAAGTTGTCGAAGTTATTTCCTTTTAACAATATCTTTTGAATTCCAAATAGTTACGCATTTTTTCAAATTGGAATATTTTCAGTATACTTTTCCTTGTACGATGCCGCAAGAATCATTTCCACCTTAGTCCTTCTTCAGGAATTATTATTGTTTAATGTGTCACAGATACTTCAGTGGATATTGATGCTTGTCGAATGTATATTGCTTTCTAAATATCCATCACAAAAACGATTGAATTAATAAGATTATTGTTTGTTTTACATTTTTCTGGCAGTTCCGATAATGAGACAAAAAAATGTTTTAAACAAAAGTTAATCAACAGTTAGCGGTCTACAAATTTCAATACAAAAAATTAATAAAAAAAATGTGTATTCTATAAAAATCAAGTTCACGTTCAATTTTTAAAGATCAATCTACTTTTGACTTCATAATATTGTACCCGATGTCAAAACGAATCCAACGACCGATATTGTTATCTCCTTAAAGTGCCAAATAGTGTTAAAATCTTAATAAACTGCTAGATCGGCAGCCCGGACCACTGTGGGGGTCTTCAGGTTTTGGCCGCGTTTCGGCGATTTCTGGCGATCGAGCGACCCACTGCGCCGCGTCGCGCCGCGTCGCGCCGGGCACAAGCGTCGCGTTGTCGTGGCTCGTCGAAACGCCAGCCGAAGAAAAACGTTGTTGAGCAGTCTGCGGGAATTTTTGCGCGGCGTGACGCTCGTATCGTCGCTGTTGCTAATGGACCGCGACGTTTTTACAGGCGGGACTAAAAGCTCGGGGCCATAAAAGTGACGTTTCGCGTGCAAGCTATTTATTCGCGCTCGGGCTGTCGGCGGACGGCTGTTACTCTTCGCAAGGGTGATAAGCGCGTGCGACGAGTCGCGCGCTTCAGGAACGCGGTTTCCGGTTCGAACGAGTCCGCGTAGTCGTTCATCCAGCGGCTCGGAACGGTCCGGTTATTCCGCGGATCTCTTTCCGAGTAGATAAAACCGGGGATTTCTGACTCTAACGAAGTGCTAATAAATGTCTTCCATCCGAGACAGCCTTTTTCTACCGTCGACGAAGTGACTCGTTATCTAGGAAATTCAGATGATGAAGATGTTCTAGAAATGGAGATACACTGGTCCCTAAGATCATTAATATTCAGACACTTTATTAGGTCGTTCCATAAATTCGGACATGTTTATACAGTCTTTGCGAATGTGTTTCATAAACGCAGAGCGATAAGCGACCGATGGGACTTAAAGAAGAGCGGCCCTTTTTTTTTCATGTTTCAGCCTATCAGTATCTGTTATGAAGCAAATGAAATGATCGTTTTCCTATCTTTAATCGAAATCTTAAACATTATGAAAGTGGACCAAATCCATTTTAATAGAATTATACAGAAAACTGAAAAATTATATATCATGTATAATATACCGGGTGGTTCACGAGAAACAGGCCACCTAAATAGCTCCGTTAGGATTAGAGATCGAAGAATTGTTTTCAAGGTCTTTTGAAGGTCATCGATGATTTTTAAATGGCACCATATATTTTAAACTTCACAGTGTTGTAGCTGATGTCAAGACGAGTTCAATCATGTGGTACACTATGACCTTCAAATATATATTATGAGGAGAACTTTTGGAAGATCTTAATATTACGAAGACCTACATAAAAATCTCCGAATGCAAATGGTGCGATTCCCCATTGAACAAAATCCGAAGTCTCGTTTACAGAGCGAAACATGTTTCAAATGAAAACGCACACAACGTTCCGTTTCATCGAAATGGCCTTTCCGTTTCTCGTGGACGCGGAATTTATCGTCTCTGTGTTGAAATCGGAGCAAATCGCTGAATTTCTGGCTGGAGCAAAAAGGCTGTCGGCTCTGTCGCGTGTCTTGCAAAACGCTTTGCCCGTTCCTAGTCGGACTTTCTGCAGGATCTCGCCTCGGTCCGCCATTTTGCGGCGACCGCTTTGGAGACACCTCGATCTGTATTCCGCTCTGTACACGACTGTCCGATTGTGGCGGCGCACAGTGTCGCAAACCATGGACAAAAATCGAAAAAGTCACTGCTTCATATAGATTCAAAATTATGTTGAAATGTTCTGATAAGTATGTTTTGAAAAAAAAATTTTTTTTAATTCGGTAGGAAATTAGTTACAAGCGATTCTGTAAACGAATATTGGGAAGATCGAATAGTACATCAGTTCATAGCGTAACTTGTATACGTTGTGTTATGAACAAAAGACGTTTGTAGGAAATAATCTTTTTATAAAATGATGGCTAAGAGTTGGCTAATTGTAATTCATCTTCGAAAATTTTATAACACTTATATGCAATATAATAATTGACCTGAAATGAAACAATAGAATTTTTAAAGTATCGGTGATTTTGATTGTGTCTATTCGTAAGATAGTATACTTTGATATTATATAAGATAGAACTGCAAATACCTGCAAAGCTCAGAGTTATTTAACAAAATATGTAGCAAGAACCGGTCAGAAGCCGAGTATGCGGATATCCACTTGTAGATATACAATGTGATTTGACTACGGTTATTGAAGAAATAATAGAATTTTGATATTACATAAATTACAGATGAATATAAATTAAATAAATAAAAATGAATGTTGTAATAATCATTGATAATTATTTACAAAAAGGTAACACCCTCCGATAACACTGATTTTTTAGTATGTTATCACCCCGACTAATGTTGTAATGGTTTTACTCGTTGCTCATTGTTTATAAAAAAAGTTATTAACAAAAAAACATTAATCTACTTTTTGTAACGTGTGTAAATTTTCTCGCAGTAAAATGAGTGTATGTATCGAGGTGACGAATGTTTTAAGAGTTTAAAACGAATTTTCAGTTTCGAAAGAACTGAACTTAGAATGCATCTACTGAAAACCCGCAATAAAACAAAATTTTGTTTATAAAAATCGTTTTTCAATATTTAAATAAATGACTATATTTATAATAATATCATATTGAGATTACTTTCAATTTTAATAAAAAAGAAACCCAATTTGTTAAACGTCTCTATCATAAACAAAACGAAAGTTATTGAATTTTGTCTAAAAAACGGGCATTTCGCGACACTGTGCGTCGGCGTTATGTCTCGAAAAAAAAAAAAGAAAAAACAGTTTTAAAAGCAGCGGTTCCTCATCCGGGAACCTGACCCGGAATGCATATTCGTCGGTATTTTTGAAATTATGAATACGCTGGGGCTGACGGCCGAACAAGTTCTCTGGAAAGCGGATGCGGCACGTATCTCAAAGCAAGTCGCGTAAAATATGGAAGACGGTGTCGAACTGTCCGCTTTCCCCGTGTCCACGGCCCCTAGCCAGCCGCCGATTCTTTCGCGAATATTTAATTACGAAAGCGGCCCGTTGGCGAACGTGTAATCGGTTACTGAGCGCGAACGATTGCGCCCGGACAGAACCAATAGTCGTTAAAGAGCGACGCCGAGTTTTGCATATGAAAGGATCGGCGCGGCGATCCTAGGCGCGAGTCGCGAAAGTGTTACGCCATCACGACTATTTCTGTGCGAGTTTCTTTCGAAAGTACCCCGGAGCAGCGAGTCTCCACTGGAAAAACTGATCCTAAGGTTTTCTTGAACTTTCCGCGTACCGGTCGTTAGGTATTAATTGAATCTTTTCTTCTGCTTCGACAAGGTCAGCCTTCTTTCGAGAGATGTCGCAGTATTTCTGCTGAATATTCATAGATTTCAACATCTGTAAAGTACGCGTTCACTTCGAAATATGTGGGAGACGATTAGCAGTCTGTCGATGTGCATGCAAATTTTTATTTCTTATGGTAATGGCTTTGGTAAATGTTTACAATTTCAAAATGCACGTTTTGAATTTTCATTATGGTCACAGATAAAAAAAAGTGGAAAAAATTTGTAAGTACATGTACTTAAAAAATGTGGAAAAAATTGTAAGTACATGTACTTACAATTTTTTCCACTCTTTTTTACCTGTGACTACAATGAAAATTTAAAACTTGCATTTTGAAATTGTAAACATTTACCAAAGCCATTACCATAAGATATAAAAATATATACAGTGACTCCCATTAATATTCGGACACTCTTAAAAAAAATATAACTTTTTTGATATTGCACCATACGATTTGTAATTGTTTGAGAAGTTAGAGCAATTAATTTACTACATGACGTGAAAAGAAATTTTTTCAAAAATTGCAATTGGTCGGAATTGTAGAGAAAATACTAAAAGTTGCATTTTATAACTTTTTTATGTGGGTCTGTACTGAAAATTTATAAAATATGGTTTGTAGATCTGTGTCAATTGTATGGATTGTAAAAGTTTCATCGAAATCGGTTGATGTGGGAAGAAACGACTGGATTTATTGCAGTTAGAGGCTAAAATCGTGAAAAACTGCAATTTCTATCATCTTTAAACATTTGCAGCTCATTGAAACGTTGACCGATTTTAGTGTTTTCTACATTTTCAATATGAGCCCACATAAAAAATTTGTAAAATATAACTTTTAGTATTTTCTCTACAATTCCGACCAATTGCAATTTTTTCAAAAATTCTTTTCACGTTACGTAACAAAACCGATTGTGCTAACTTCTCAAAAATATTCAAGCTGTATGGTCGAATATACTTTTTTGACTTTTAGTTTTTTAAACGAAGTAAACGAAGTCTTCTAATATGTCAAGAAGTCTCAACTGATTTGGTTCGACTTTAAGAAAATTATGCGATTTTTAAATACGTTCGAATACTTCTTGCCAGGGGTTGTAATGTAACCAAATGATTACCTACACGATGGGACTTGTTTACTTTTAAGGAAATGTCTCTATTAGAAAGTCCTGCATCTTTACAAGCCATTAGCTTAATCTGCTCTTCCTTAGTTAATAATTCACGTCGTGGCATCTTGAAGTAGATTGATATAACTTAAAAGTACTATTTTATATAACTCAATATTTAAATATTTCCCCGTTAGAAAACTATCAGAACTACAGAACCATGATAATTTCGCTGGTGTTTACGATGCAATGTTCGCAATTATCGTAATAATCAAACTTCCAACAATTAGAAATGCTAATGAGGAAAACAAAAACACATCTAACTATCGCAGTGAGTAACAACTAAAAATTCCATCGATACCAATCAAAAACGCATGAAATTTTTAATAGAATTATGAAAATTTCGCTGGTTTATCCCACGGATTTCCAAACATTTTTAAGACTTAATTAAAAAAAAAATAAGTTCCGCAAGTTAAAAAAAGAAACACATTTTTCGCTAATGTTTATTGATACAAGATAATGAAACCACACTTCAATTTTCTAATTTCAGAAAAAACTTTTGAATTTTGGTCGCACGTTTTTCTATTTTTTCGAAAACTATTTGGTTACGAAAAAAGGTAATAGGACATAAAAGACGTTAAGTTTTGTCTAACATATTTTTCAACGCGGTAAATGATCAAGTAATTATTTTAATGTTTAATCGATTTGGGACACACGTTTTCCCGTTATGTGTGGCCACTCAAACTTTGCACAGATTTTTTTTTAATTATTCGGAACAACCCTGAGGGGTGCCGTAAAAGAAATTCAAAAGTCGAAAATAAGAGCCATCCTACTGTATATCTTGCAGTTAATGGGGACAATTTTGCGCAAAGATCCTCAGTCTGTTAATCACTTTTAGCCCTCGGTTATTCTAGCGTAGAAAATGTTCCGAGAACAATGATCGGGCAGTGATCGTGTTTCGGCGAGACAAAATTTTTCTACCGAGTGCGACTCTTCAGCAATGGATCATCGGTTGCTTAGTTTTGGGCAAATGAATTTTATTCGATAGCTCGACGGATTAAGTATTCAGTTAGCCGGCGCTCTGTCCGGAGGGTATACATATAGAAACTCGTTTAAAATTCCAATCAAGCCAAGTGGAATCGCGTTCAATAGGGGGAAAACAGAGTAGCTCGAGTCGGTCCACGATTCCACAGGACCGGTCAGTCGATCGCATTCTCGAACCTTTGTCAACTTGGTGAACCCTTTACGGTTTTCACAGGAGGATCCCTTCCACTCGAGTTCAAGAAGAAAATCTGAGAGCAGAACCGCGCGATGACGGAAGGGGACCGCAGCCGGCAATGACCTAGATGCGCGTGCTTGCGCGACGCAACTAGAAAAAAAGAAAATCAAGACAATAATGAGGAGAGCAGGGATCATAACTGCAAGCTCGACAATAATCACGTAAGACTGACGGGGATCGATTAGTTGCCGGTGACAGAGGAAGAGAGCGGGGCGTAATCGTCGAAGCGAAAAGCTGACGGCATAAGGAGAAGAAACTAAAAGGGAAAGACAAGAAGAAAAAACAGGGAAGTAGCGGAAGAAGTCGAAGAAGAGGATCGTAGGATATATATATATATATACATATGTATATATTTTCGTCGGCGTGTTTCCTCGCCTTTTTGTGAGAGACGGGAATCGTCGGCCTCCTCTCGGAGGGATGTAAAGTAGATTGTGATGGGTCATGAGAAACGACAGGTTCGAGAGCACCACTGGGAAAAAATGTTCGAGCGCATCTGAGACGGGAGACGCTCCGGAACCCCTGCGCACAGTTTCCAATTGCAAAAAGGACGCCGCCGCCACGGCCGGACCCAGAGAAGAGGAGAGATGTCACTGAATCACAGATACTACGTGAGTATTATGCTACCCTTTTGAAGGATTTAGAGGCTCCGGAGAAGATTAAATATTCATCTTTCTCTTGAGTCTGATAAAACCGGATAATAAACCCGTTTCCTTCGTCCCTGAAACGATATCATCCTTGATCTTCCTTTTTCAATTAGAAAAAATATATGAATAATTCACCCTCGCATTGTGTCAGTTTCATTTATATCGCTTTTTCGGTGAATTTGTGCTCGAACTGAATGAATTATTTCTAAATCGATTAATACATTATTGTTTTACAGGCTTCTATTGTGTAAGGAAAGTACACACATACATTTTAAATACATATGTATATGTGTTCTTGAAAATATTAGATGTACGCAAAAGTTTTAGTCTTTTCGGTAATTCTCTTTAATTTGTGCAACATGGGCGAGGTGTGCGAAGAAAATCTTATTTACTCGGAAAGAGCAATAAATAATGTTGCTATAACGGCTTATGTACTATGTGCTCCATTCATCAGAAACGCAAAATTCGAAGAAATGTCTTCAATTTACGAGTATGCCTGTAACACAAACCTTTTTTAACTTAAAAGATGAAAAATTCTGGGTATGGTAGCACTTAAAAAAAAGTCAACATTATTGGGATCAACAGTGAATTGAACAATATTAGGTACAAAAAAATCGGCTGTGGCTGTGTCGGGGCGCACGGAAGTTGATTTAACGTGAAACGTTTTTATCCTTTAATACACGTATTATTATTTAAATCGATCGATATCTACAAACAAATCGTGTGTTTGTGTATACAGGGTGTCCCAAAACGTCTGCGTTAAATTGAAATGGGAGGTTCCTTGGGTCATTTGAAGCGACATTTTCCTAAACAAAGCTGCGGGCGCCATTTTTGTTAAGGAATATGTCGCCTTAAATGACCCAAGGAACCTCCCATTTCAATTAAACACAGTCGTTTTGGGACACCCTGTAGAGTTTGTAGATATCGATAGATATAAGTAATAATAAATGTACTTTATACGCTTTCTGTTCTGGTACACAATTTTAAAGACGTTTCACGTAAAAAAAGATTCATACTGTGCACAATGTATAAATAAATTCGTATATGTACCAGAGCAATTCAATCGATTGAATACACGAACACATTTGCGAACATTTCGCACTGCTGCCCGATGATACGGTCCAGTTCGAGCATCATATGTTGCATGCGACCTTCATTTCCAATTTTTATGAATTTTATTTAATAAACTTGTATAAGAAAACGGGATATAAAATTGTTGTTTCCTAGAGGCTAAAAAATTAGATACAAGATTAATAGAAAACGATAAATGCTGTTACTTACAGTGACTCCCACTAATATTCGGACACTCTTAAAAATACGATAGCTTTTTGATATTCGATCATACAACTTGAATATTTTTGAGAAGTTAGAACAATCGGTTTTGTTACGTAATGTGAAAAGTTTTGTAGAAAAAATTACAATTGGTCGGAATTGCAGAGAAAATACTAAAAGTTATATTTTACAATTTTTTTACGTGTACTCCTATTGAAAATGTAGAAAACACTATAATCGGTCAACGTTGCAATGAGCTACAAACGTTTAAAGATGGTAGAAATTGCAATTTTTCACGATGTTGGCCTCTAACTGCAATAAATCCAGTCGTTTTTTCCCACATCAACCGATTTCGATTAAACTTTTACGATGCATATAACTGACACAGATCTACAACACATATATTTTAAATTTTCAATATAGCCCCAGATAAAAAGTTGTAAAATGCAACTTTTAGTATTTTCTCTACAATTCCGACCAATTGCAATTTTTGAAAAAATTTCTCTTCACATCATGTAGTAAATTAAATGCTCTCACTTCTCAAAAAAAGTTCAAATCGTATGGTCCAATATCAAAAAAGTTATCGTTTTTTAAAGAGCGTCCGAATATTAATGGGAGTCACTGTACAGGGTGTAAAGAAATGTTTGGTCTTGGCTACCATAGTTGTATTCTACATCTTCGGATCGATGAAGATCTGTTGAAAAAAGTTGCCGCAAAATTGTCCTTGACCTTCAATGTCAAGGTCAAATATTTTTTTAATTGCATGATGCATAGAATACAATGCGATAAAAAAAATTTGACCTTAAAATTCAAGATCAACGACAATTTTGCGGCAACTTTTCTTTTAACCGATCTTCATCGATCCGAAGATGTAGAATACGTCTATGACAGCCAAGACCAAACATTTCTTTACACCCTGTACAGGGTGTAACAAAATTTAGTGTCATGGTTTTGGCAAATGGTACTACACGTTCGGATCGGTGAAGATTTGTTAAAAGAAATTGCCGCAAAATTGACTTTGACCTTGAAATTCGAAGTCAAATTTTTTATGCTTGAATCGGATTCTACTAAGAGAAAGAAAAATTAAAAAATTTGACCTTGAATTTCAAGGTCAAGGTCGATTTTGCGGCATTTTATTTTAACAAATCTCCACCGATCCGCACGTGTAGAACCATCTGCCAAAACCGTGACACTAAATTTTGTTACACCCTGTACATAAACTCTGCTAGCGAATGTTTTACATTCTCGTCAGTAAGACTAGAAAAATACAAACTGAAATTGAACGGAGAAGAAGGTTCTTCCGGACCGAGATTTTGCAGGTTCCGGCCGCGTTTCCGCATTGTTCATTTCCGGAAATGGTGGACCGGAAATGTGGAAGCAGGCGGTCGACGCGTGCGAAATTGTTAGGGTTGGTCTCTCGCCGCGAGAATTACGGAACCGTGACCCGATAAACGTTATTCCGCTTCCGATAATATTTCTTTTCAGAGGGGAGCCATGCTTAAGATGCTTCCAGTGAGTCGCGGACTGATAGGACCGCTGTTATTCCTCCCTTTTCCCCTCCTAGCAGAAACTTTTCGGTCTTAAAGAGCCCCGAAGGAGTTTCGCCCGCGAACGGGAACGCCTCGGACGACGGGAAAGTCGGTTACTGGGTTGAAATCATCCCGGCGACCGAAAGACAAACGTCCGGGCCTCATATTCTGTTCGAATACAATGATATTTCTCGGTCGACGCGACGGCCCATCGCCGTGGAAATTAAGAAAATTCAGAAATAAACCGCTCTGAAATTCAACGTTTCGGTTAGCCGTAGCGCTACGCCGAACTCTGTGCTTGAAATGTTTACACGAGACTATCCTCGTGCTGAAAGTTCCACAAAAATTGGTAACCATCCTCGGTTTGTTTGTACATGGTTTATTAATACTAAAATATTTGGGAAACAAGTAGGCATTTCTTTTCTTACAGCAACAATATTTCAATAATTAATCATTTTACTTGTTCCTATTTCATTCTGATCAATTCTAAAGAGGAGTTCTTCGTAATAAGTTGGATTGTTATACAATCAGCGGTGCTCTAAATTCAGAACTATAAATTAGTGTTCTTTTTTTTTTAGTACCTTCATTTGCAATTTATTGAGCACTCCTGGATAATAACCACAGTTTACCGTATAATTAGACTGCTGATCTTTCTGCAAAATCAAGTGACGCATGCCGAAAAGGCAATGGAACATAAATCACTAGATTGTGGTTTTTAATGTGTAGACAGCGGATTTTATGCATTTATAACAAAAATGAGTAGTTGCACTTTGAAACAGTAGTAAGTTTTAAAAAATCTATGAGTATCAATATATTACATTTGACCTACTAAAATAATTAAATTGAGATGGCGTAGGTTGGTAAGAATTATACACAGCTTATCTAACCATACTCTTGTTTTCAATGATTTTTTTGAATCGCCAATATATTTCAAGGTCATCAACATCGGTGAGGAGGGCAAACTTGTAAATAATTACCGATGTCGGAAAACTAGTGTTGTTTATTGAATAATATATCGAAAAGATTTCTGATTACTCGAGAAAACGCGGAACCACCCCTCAGCGATTCTATCGGCGCAGATAATCAGCGTCTGGACGCGGTCGATGTCCTACCGTAACCCACAGAACTGGAAAAGTCCACCGGATAAGGAAATCTTATCTCTCCGAACACCGTTCGTTTCACGTAAATCCGTTCGGGATGATGGTCTGAGCAATAAATGACTGGAGACCACCACGGGTTTCTTGCTGGTTAGGGTTCTTGTCGTGTTCCGCGAATAATGCTCCCACGGTTGCGGAAGCGTCTCACGGGATTATGGTCACCGCTAGAGTAAATGTACCGATTACTGCGGTATTTTCTCCTAATGAGATTGAAATACGTAAAAATAAATATTTTGCCCTGAATAAATTTGTACAATTCAATGAGAATGAGAATGTATTCTCATTGACTAGGCAAACAAACTTGTCGATCATTCTTATATTTTTATAATCTCGGGATTTGAAAAAATATTCTTCATAAAAGGTAAAAATAAGACGATTTTTCTACTATCTCGATCACCAAAGGACTGTTGTTCACATGACTGTACATTCTTTATATTGCTTTAAATTGCATAGGGGACAGTTTTTTTTTTATATTTAGATACGTATTTCGATACAATAAAAACATAAAAAAAAGCTACTCTTGCCTTTTTAATACCAGCATTACGTACATTAAAGTGAAGGAGGAGCCCATTAATGCGGTACAAAAATCACTAGGAATGTGCCTAATACTGCAGTATGAATTGCAACTACGATGAGAAACGAGGTTCACTTCAGCCGAACGTTGTACATCTAGATTAAATTCGGTAAAAGTAAAAGTAAACAATTTTAGAGAAAGAATAATATTATATGTAGAAGAAATAAGGTATGCCAAAGGTTAAATAGAAATTTAATCAAGAAAACGGTAACAAAACTAAAAATCTAAATAAAATGAGGAAGAGAAAAAGATCTACTTATGGATCTAAAAACTTAAGAAACGCAGTAAATGAGGTTAGACAGGGAAATAATATTTAGTTATGCAATAATAAGATCATTTGTGTGATATTATACTAATAAGTTGTTAAAATTAAAAGGTTTATACATTTAAAATGTCATAATAATAAGATTATTTATGTGATATTAAACTAAGTTGTTAAAATTATTAAAGGTTTATTCATTTACAGTAGACTCCCGTATAACGCGACGAAAAAGTTGTTTAAAAAGACTGTATGGACTAAATTTACAGCAACGAAACTTTATGTAAGAAGACTGTACACTTTGTGCCACATAAAATACATACATACATACACTAATTTTAAACCATTTTTTCATCGCGTTATTTGGGAGTCTACTGTAAAATGTAATAATTATATAAATTATTGCCGAGGTACGTAGGTAGTTTGTTTCCGTGCGCTCGTATATTTCAAATTCGAATCCGCAGTAATGGGTACGCAGTAATTGGTACATGGCTCTTTTTCGTCCGCAGTAATACGTGCGAAATGTGATCGATTTTATTTTTTGATATTTTCTTATGTTATATTAGGTTTTGAGGGCCACCAATTTTGTTTTGTATTCAGAACACATCATTCTGCCATAAAATGCTTACACATATTATTACTTCGTGATAAATTAGGAATAATATTAAAATAAAATATGATCGAAGCTTGATACCGCAGTAATCGGTACATTTACCCTAGTGACGGAACTGTGGCATTTCACGGAACAAATTCGAGAGTTGGGACGCGCGGTCGATGGACGGATCGGTGGACAGAAGCTAGCAGATAAGCGTACACGGATGACTACGGGGGTTGTTGTCGTCGCCGGATATCGACCTGGCCCTGTTCAAAACAAACATGCCATGTCTCACTTCATCTCTCACTTTCTTCTTGTGGAACATTGCTTTGTGAAACAAGTACATTTCAAGCAAATCAGTGGAATTATGTTAAAATTATTAATGTTGAAATCGATAATTTATTCTATTTATGGATTCCTCTTGAGCATCGTAAATGAGGCTCAGCGTTTATCGCTTTATTTTTCGGTTAGCAGTAAGCGGATTAATTGAAGTTGTTATACGAACGTTGGGAAATAGTATAATTATAGTTTTCGAAATATTGACGGTAAGTGGTTTGTTTGATAATGAGAAATACGACTCGTTTTATTACTAACCACAGAATCATTTGATTTTTACATGCGGAGCAGATACCTGCAAGTAGTGATGGGCGTGATTCAAGTCTTTCTCATGATCTTCAAACAATTCGATATTTAAGTACTTGTTTGGGTGTTTCGATATGTATCAAAAGATAAGTAACTTGTAGTCAATCTGTGATACCAGTACGAGCCGAAAGGATACCAAGTAGTATTGGTATCATGTTTTGGATGAAATTGGTATCGTTACATTCGCAATTCACGTCTTCACCGTTTTGAACGTTCCAGCATAATATTTTCATAACCATAAACATAACATTCCATTATATAATGTACTTGTCTTTCAGTCAATTCGACCCCACAGGATTGTGATAGTATCGATAACAAACCCATCCAAGATGTACTTGTAAAGCCTAAGATATAGATATAGATCAGTGATGGGCATTTTTGACTGCCACGGACAAGAAGGATCGCGGAGCCACGCCCACCACCCACTCTTTGGTGCAGCGCGCACCTTCGCTGCGCAGCGGTGCCTCGTGCCTTCCAGTGCCTTCGTTTCCCCCCTCATAATACCCCTTCCCACCATAGCCGACGAGATTGGTGGGAGAAGCAGGCAACTCAGGGGCCCCTACCGTGCCCATCCCTGTTATAAAGGATCGAGGCTTCTGAGCAACTATCATTAGGGATCGATACTTTTTGATACCCGAAGAATCATACATGCTTGTGAAACCATGATTCTTTGTCACAAGGAAATCGATACCGCTTGAACATGCCCAAGGCCCATCACTACCTGCAAGAAAATGACTTGTACGAATTGACGTAGCGCGTATTAATGACTTCGCTTTAGTAAAATTCCTTGTAGGTTCCTCGACACGTTTTCCGGAACATTAATGTCGCGGCATTAGTGTTTCAAGCCCAGAGCACAGTAGCCTGAGTGTCGGTGATGCTTCGGGACACTCGGTATCGCGTAAGGGGCAATAAATTATGAGCCCCGAGGATTCCAGCTTCCCACACACATCTTGTCGGAAGATCGGATCCTGGCACGAAGGAGCTAAAGCAGAACGCGTCACGGTTTCCGGCTACACTACTTCCTCGTTTGCATCGTTTTGTCATACTACTTGTTTCGACCGTCCGAGAAATCCACGCGGAAATAAGAAGTCGCCTTTCCCGTGTACAGTGTCTCGAGAATCTGTTCACGCAACACGATCAGATTTTTATTTGATCTTGTATTTAGATTAAAAACACGGACCAATCAGACCGCGGCTATAGCGAACGGAATCCGCCTCGGCGACAGGTCCAGCTGTAGCCACGCTCTGGTTGGTTCGCGTTTTTCGTTCATAATTCCTTCACAAAAACGAAAATTTTTGCTAAGGAAAAAGTTACTTCAAATGAACGAACCACCCCTTCCAAGGTTTTCTGACATTTTTGGGGACACTGTATAGAAATCCTTGAATTTTATAGTAAAATCAAGTAAATGTATTAACGCTGGAAACAATGATAATAAGAATAAATAAATACAAACTAAATAACAATTGTTGGTTTGTAACCAGGGCTGATCGTCAAGATCGACGATATCGTCGAGAATTGAATTTTTCTCGTGAAACAGAATTTTTCCACCAATGTATTTTTATCAAAGCAGCATAGTAAGACATTTTGAGGTTTATCTTGTGTGAAGGGAATAGGATGACGGCCCGCGAACGATTTAATCCTTCCAACATGGAAATTCAGAATCGATCGATGGTAAAACGAAGGGGGAATCTGGCGTAATATGAAATATGTGTCTAGTGTGGCGGTAAAAGTATTGCTGACGCGTTGGAAAAATCACTACCGTTTCGTAGGGAATAAATTATTGATATATGGCCGTCTCTTTCCGTTATGGTCCGCCTAGTAGTCGAGTTCAAGACGGGATCCCCTTTGACGACGGTGCTTGCTTTGAAACACTGTCATCGATGAAAGTTTCTTCGAAAGAAACGGTGCCTCAGTTTCAGCATCAAATTCGGTCAGATAGACATTTCGTTAAGCTATTTTGAAAACACTGTAATAGTTACTAACGTTCGGAAAAATTCGAATTACTCATAATGGTTATTTCTAACCATAACAGATAAAATTTTCTGTTACTTATCTTCGCAATTGAACATTTTGTGTTAGAACAGTCCTTAAGCAGCTTCACAGTTTCAAATCCAAACCGTCTTGACATTGACGCAAAAAAACTATTATTTGTTGCGAGTGTTTCGCCATCCATGATAAATATTTATCTATATATCGATCGTAAATTGTTTACAAGAATTGTGTTAATGTTATCGGCGGCACGGGTTCGATCAGTTTTTACTAGTTAACTAGTGCCGATAACATTAACACAATTCTTGTAAACAATTTACGATCGATATATAGGTAAATATTCATAACAGATAAATCTTAAAATTCTTCAATTAATTCATTTCAGGAAAATCAGAATAATTGTTATTTTTGGTCTCTGGTTATAAATGTTAGTTCGCCGCCCATCGGATCAAATATTATGATTTTATTTGGACAAGCCCAGCAGGTGGCTCGGTACTTATGATCGGGGGTGTACGCGTGCTTTTCTATACCGGTGGATGCAACGGCCGCGTTTATTCATAGCCTCCCGGCACGTGCAACACAGTCACGCGAATCGCAGATGCGTGCAATCACGGGTTCACGCGGCCGCCACCACCGCGCCGAGCCGCGTCGCATCACGCCGATCGCGTTATCCTTTTGCTCTTAGTCCTCGGGGAACCGCGTCGCGCGTCGGCGTCGCGTCGACCGCACTGAATCACCACCTCTATTCACGGAGAGAGAGCACCTCGCGACGCCCACGCGGACTGTTCTCCTGTCTGTTCGACGGATCGCCGGATTTTTCTTGCGACCGACGCAGCCGGATGCACTTTTACACCGTTTTGCTCGTTTTACCCTCCGCTAATCGACTCGCGTCTCCTGAGTTATGCTCCCCATTGTCAGCGGACGCGAAACACGATGCCCGACGGTCCGTCAATCCGACGACAGATTGACGTCGGACACCGATGTCTGATTAATCCTTGTCTTCCGAGTAGCACTTGGGATCTCTGATGAATAATTGTTTTGTTCGAGGAACTGTTGACCTCCTAGAAGTTAGCCCCCCAACTTGTTGAATTAAATAATTTTAACAGTTGTGCTGAGTTGTGCTAGGTGTGTGCTACATTGTGCTCGAATACTAAAATTATAATATAAAAAATAAGACAGAAAATTGAGAAAACGATTTTTTTTAGTACCTAATAAACTACCAATTTTATCTAATTTCTAACAAAACAAATATTAGGAGCGAATGACCTGTTGCCATTATAACCATCTCAGTCGATACTCATTTATGTTATTATTAGACTGCGGATTTTATAGATTTATAACAGGAGTGAGTATATGAAAGACAAAATACAGTAAAAAACAGAATGATTGAGAAATATTTGTCTAATAATTATGCTAGTTTTATATTTTCGAAAGACACCGTCGCCGACTACCAATGAATGAATTTCGTTCCCATCAATGAAACTCACGCCACGTGGCCGTCCATCAAACGAGTCGTCGAGTAATTTACAATGACCGCGTAGGACTCTCGACTTATTGCGAACTTTTTCGACTTTGATAGAGTGGAGAATTCCCGAAAGAGAGCAAACTTTCGAGGAGGTTTCCCGGGAAGACGAACGAGACGACGCGACGCCGACTGGGAAAATACACCCTTAACGAGATTTCTCTGTTCGACCGCCGACTTCCACGGAAATACGGTCAAGTTTTTCATCTCGCAGTCTCTTTGGTCATCGTGGACAGCGTCTTCTCGACTTATAACATTGATGGGCATTTTTGTCCGCTGCGGACAAGAAGGATCCGCGGAGCTTCCCCCACCAACCACTCTTTTGTGCAGCGCGCACCTTCGCTGCGCACCAGTACCTTTGGTGGGAGAAGCGCAACTCAGGGGCCCCTATCGTGCCCCTCACTGACTTACAAGCAGAGTCGCCAGATTAAGACTTGTCCCCTCGCTCTACGCTTTCCCTTCTACGACGCTATTCCCCCACGCTTCCGCCACGGCCCGGTCACGTGACGCGTTCCGTGTCTGTCGCGCATGCGTCACAATGTCACGTGACTAATTCGGTACTGGCACAGAGAGGGTGTGACTGTATTCCCCTCGATTCGAGACAGTTCCCCTGATCTGGCGACACTGCTTATAAGCACCGAACAATCCCTTTCTAATGAAAGTAAACGCAATATGTGCAGCTTCATCATCCGCTTGACATCGAAGTATTCTTTACTGTTATGTTTCGATCGAGGAAAAACACGGTTCTCATCGGGTCGAAGTTGTACAGAATCGATTATCCTTTTCTTTATTTTTGCGCAGCTTAGCCGGCCAGCGATAAAATGTGCGAGCGAGTAATTTACGATCTCCGCCGGCCCGTTTTATTGCGATCCCGAAAGAAACGCGCGAAGCGAACTTCCCAGCTTTTCGCAGTAAAACCTTCGCGGAGGGAGGAAAGAGGGCGGCGAGACCGTTCAGGCCAGGCGCGGCGCGGCGTCAGGGATATTCCCTTTAACGAGATTTTTCAGCCCCGTCGCTGATTCTTTCGCGACGAGCGCTAAGACGCCGCCCCGGAACCGTTCCCACCGTTTCAGACCCGACTCTGCAAACAGCTTTGATGTCCGTCAACATCCCAGAACCTTTTTCTCTAGTAACGGTTCGATTTTTAGAAACAGTCATTCGAACGCAGTAATGATTATTTTTGTTGTCGGTAAACCGACGTTTTTTTGAAAATGCACGCAAAAATCGACGTTCTGCAACGAATAAGGCAGCTTAGGTTCGCGCGAAGGTCAACATATCGCCCCTCGTTGAATTTGTGTTTCCATGAGCTAAATGACTGAAAATAAAAATTTCGATGACTTTGAAATCTCGAAAAAAGTGATCTTGAGAAAAGTGTTTTCTGACCTTTTTTCCTATCGTAAAATATGAGCGAGATATTTAAGATGGCCAACTTAGGTGAAATACCCTGTATAGGGTAGATGCACCAGTGAGTAGACACTTCTATATGAAAACAAGCGAAATAAATTAATTAAAGAAATTAATGATTAAATGTCGATTTTTTTCTGATTCCTTATTTCAGATTTGAACAATTTTCACGCCACCCGTGGTCGATCATTTAACTAAAATAACCTAAATATTATTTATAAGTGCAGTGCACGCGTCGAGCGTGGTTTGCAATACATTACAAATATGTGTATGAACAATATAACAATTGGTTTGACACAAAGTTTACTAGATTTCTTACGTTTTTCAACCACTTATAGAAAAATCGAAAATATCGAATATCTTTCAATTACCGGTGAAATTAGCCTTTTCCTATAACTTTTTGTTAAAGTTTCTATTCTCTAATTATAGTATCTAATTTTAATCATTCGAATGCATATTAATATTATTGACCTTTAAAATTTAACCAGGAACGTTAAGAAATTCCTTAAGTGTTCAATCATTGGTGCATCCACCGTAGTAGGAAAATAAGCTGTGCGAATGAGTGAATGATTACAATATCTCGAAGTGAAGACCTCAGAATGATCGATTTGAATTTCCTCTACGGTTATAAGGCTCGACTCACATTTGGAAACCAATCGTGCGCTAGATCGTCATCATCATGCATACGTTAACCTCGAAAGGCATCATGGTTGAGCGGTTAGGTCCTAATAGAGTGAAGCCATCCCGCGATAGGCTGCATTATCAATCTTGCAACGTGACCACGTAGATGATTCGTAGAACTCGGTCACAGACAACATGATTCGACCGAGATTCGAGACTTCGCTTTGCGATCTCGCTGATTTTCGATACGAGGAATAGGGCCATCTCATTCGACACCCGTTTAGTACGTCTGCAACTTGCAAAAGAGTTGCTGGGATGTCAAAGAAATTTTGAGGGCCCGAATAAAAAATTGTATAACTCATGGAAATATTAGGCCGTATTGTTTCTCATTGTACTTTATTTTATCAACAGTCGTATTTCGTTCATGAGATACTTTCATAGTTCTACTCGTGTATTTTAAGATCTACTCTCCTGTAAGTGTGAAATGTGCATTAGAAGCATTTGGAATAATATTCTCTGTTTAACATCTTAGCAGACCTGGTACAAGACTTCAGTTTAATTATGATAAATCGAATTTCGTTAGAAGTTACCAAAGAAATAGGTTTAAAAATATATAAAAACAATTTGAACAGATCTAATCATGGCTTACGAAATTTTCAAGAGCATGTGGGACGAACTAATATTTTCGGTATCTATAAAAAGATTGTGGGACCTATGAAAAGATTTATCTAGAAAAATTTCGGTCCCACTGAAAAGTTCAAGGTCTTTTAAAAAAAAGGTTGATTTGCGAAAATAATATTGGTACCAAAAATCAATTTCTTAGTCAATGATAAAAGTGCCTGGACTCTATGAACATCATGATACGGCCCTGACGGGCAGAACCCATCCCGAGATCCGAGTAACAATATCTCGCGATGGGACTTCCGGTTTCTTCATCCCCAGCTTACTGCTTGGAAACTTCGCAGTTTTCTAGTGCAGGTTGAAAGCAATCATTTCTGTCGATAATTCTCGCCGGAAAATTTATTCGCGGCATTGAAATGCTCGACGTTCGTATTCCACTCGTTGAAAGGGTAATTTATTGCACGATGGAGAAAGTACTATTTGTGTGTACGTGTCTGTCTGTCTGCTGTCCGTGTGTATGCGTGTGTGCTTCTTTCAGCGAAGTCGATGTGGTACGAGAATAATGAAGGCTGGGCTTTGTGAACGATGAATAATTCCGATTCGATCAGGTGCGCGACGTTGTCGAGGGCCTCATCAAGATAAATTAATCAACGCCACGCCGCCGGTAAACCAGGTAGAAAAGTTTACAAGCGGCAACGTTTAACACCCGGTATTCGCATAGTCGATCATTAATCATGTTAAGAAGCCGCTCTTTTCGAACTCTGACACGTGTTTACGAAGCAATGCCGTTATGGGGATCAACGGATCCTCCTTTGAGACGTACCGAACATTTAACGGAATTGTACAGGGTGCTTCACAATGTCCATGGACGGATGATAAAATGCGATTACATTCTACTTTCTGCAGATTTGTTTCTTGAAAGTATATAGGGGTAAAATGGGAAAAAATTAGTTATTGCTTTATTTTTCCTATTTAGTCGTATTATAGTCGCAATTAATTGGGATTGTTAAGTTGAACATTCTGGTTGTAAAATATGAGAAACCTGAAACATCGGATAACTGCAGATTTCACAATGAAGTTTAAGAGCGTGAGGTACGCTGTGCTAAAAATAAATAGAAGACAGAAAAATTGCAAAGCAGTTACAAACGTGTTTTGAAAGAAACCACTGGTTTCTCGTAAACGGTCGAGCAGTACGTTCGTCGCACTGTCGAATTGAGCAAACTGCGTACAGCATGTTTCGCAATCCGGCCATAAAAAACATTAGACGACGATCTTAGTAAATAAAGTTAAGTAGGCGTAAAGTGCAAAATCGGAGAAGATGGGTGGAGTTTTCCGTGCCTGACAAAAATAGAGGAAGGAAGACGGAAAATAAAACCGTGCCAGTTGGGGGTGGATCCGATAATCTGGACTGCCGACGATTCCCCGGCGAGTCTCGATTGTTTACCGAGATTAATCGATGGCCGCGCGCGCGGCACAGGAGAAAAGAAGCGAAATGAAACTCTCTGCGTAAATCCGCAGCGGATATAGCACAGCGCCGCGTCCTCAAGTGGAGGGATGATCGCGAGGGAGGGAGGGGGTTGGGCTCGCACTGCCAAAACCCGCGACCCAGATACCGATCGACCCACCGACACACATTATGGGGGGATGGTGCGGGCCAGAATGCGAGGGAGGCGAGAGAGAGAGAGAGAGAGAGAGAGAGAGAGAGAGAGAGAGGGGAGGGGACCGAGAACCCACCCCTCACTACGTACGCTGCGTTATCGTGTGCTTTTGTCTCTCATTCTCCCCCTCTCTTCTTCTCTCTCTTGATCTTACCACCCCTTTGATGGAGTTTCACCCTCTTTCACATATTAGCTGCACACTGCCGGTCAAAATAATAAGACACTTTACATACAGTGAATCACTTTAATGTTCGGACTCGCTCTCATTTCAAATATTTAGGTGTATTTAATCCTTCTATTTAACAAAAATGTAAACATTTATATAATTCACAACAGTTATTATATTATCAATGTTAAATAAGTCTCTGATTTTAAGGTTACATTAGTATCCGAGCACTATACAGGGTGGTCCAGTAAAAATTATCACATGAATATCTCTGTTAATTTTTGAGACATTGAAGAACTTTATAACAACAGTTGTTCAAGGTCAAGGAGATCTATAACATGCCGGTTATAATTTTTTTGCAGCTGGAGAATTTTCGGAGATTTCAAGGTCACCTTCACTTTTTTAAATGCAATCATATATTTTTATACAGTACGTCCCAAAATTCCTTCAACTCCCTGAAATTGGCAGTTCCTGAGGTCATTTGAAGCGACATTTTCCTTTTCTAAAATGTCTGCCGCGGCTTTGTTTAGGAGTTATTAATGAAAAACACGGACCAATCAGAGCGCGACCTAGACGCGTGTTGGCAAAGATGGCCCGGCGCGCCAGCAGAGTCGAAATACGACGAAAACCGTACCGACCCCTCGTGTTAAACATCTGGCGACTGACGTCACGACCTCCGTATCAACACGGACGGACCTCGCGTATCTGACCGCGCATCCCAAATTCGACGAAAACCGTCTCGACCCATCGCGGTATATCGAAAATTACTGTACGATTTATATCACTGTTTTTATGACTACTACGTCACGATGTATGGATAAACACCTCGTCCTCGTATCAAGGAATTACAAACCCAGACGACTGCTGGCGCGCCGGACCATCTTTGCCAACATGCGTCTAGGTCGCGCTCTGATTGGTCCGTGTTTTTCGTTATTAACTTCTAAACAAAGCCACGGCGGACATTTTGGAAAAGAAAAATTTCGCTTCAAATAACCTCAGGAACCGTCCATTTCAGGGAGTTGAAAAAATTTTGTGACACCCTGTATACATTAGTAGATGCAGCTCGTAATTTTCTATAAAAAAATATTGACCTATGTATGTCGACCACAATTGCAACCTGTTCGGCTGTGTGTATATTTAATGAAGAATTGTACAATATACGTATATTCCAAGCTTTTAAGTTACCTATTGGTTACCAAGCATTGGTTCTTAAACTATATGAAAAAGCGTTTTAAATTATTTACAAATATTTGTCCGACTTTATGCTGGGCGAAAGTGATACAAGATATTGAAATATTTCATTGTCAGTATTAATTAGATGGGTGTTCCGCTTCCGGAAATTAAAATATTCGTTTCACGGAGAAACGTTGGATTACTTATTGACACACCTAATATTTAGATTCTTTCCGTTCTCTCATTTCTCGGCATCCCAGTTCTAGCTTTACATCGTTACCTCGCGATCATTGTTTCTTTTCTGCAACTTTTCGCCAACTTCTGATTGGAATACCTCTTTTCTTTGTTGTCTGCCGAGATGGGATAGTTTCCTGTCCTCTCTGTTTGTTCCAACTTTTTCTTTTCCTTGTTACCAAGACTTTCTCTCTAAAGATACCTACTTTTGCGTCAATTAAGCGATGGTTCGTTTTTCCTTCTTTAGAAAAGCTTTTGCAAAGTTTCTGTTGTTGGAATCCATCTCTAATAGGAAATATTCGAACAATCTCCTAACAAAATAAAAATTTGCAATATTCTAACCGTAATATCGGTATCCCTCAAGCATTCTGTATGTTGTTTCAAAAATTATAGGCATCATTAGAAAATTCTTTAAAAGTGCACATTATAACTATACTGCGTTTACGGTCAGAAATCACAGACCCGAATGTGTATTAAAATGAATTAACAATAAATAGGAGAAAATAATCAAATTTTCAATATATTGTTTAAACAAATAACATCTGCTAACATTTTCTTGCGCGACTGAATTTCCCATTCGAAAACAAACTTTAAAAAATTCAAGTTTTTTCGACCTCTGGTTTCCGAGATATCTCAAGAAATGTGGTTTTCACCCCCAAGTATGAGGGCTGTTTTCACCCCGTCAATGTGGATGGTTGCCGATTTAAAAAAAAACACGTGTCAAATATTTTTCGAAGAACTGTGTCCCACATAACTTTCATCAAAATTGTGTAACTTGAATATGTTCCCTTGTAACAGTGATAGAACAATATTTCTAAATTCTTTGACTGTTTTTACTGTTTTACATTTTCTCTCACAAGCGTATAAAATTCTCAGTCTAGCTATAATATTCTATAAACTGCGATACATCCTCTTCTGAAGCATTGAAGAAGACGTAACAGAGAATTATTGTATTAAAAATTGCATTGTGATCCGGTTTCGTTTGTTACTCGTGAAATAGGGATCTCTAGTTAAAATATTACGAATGGAATTTTCTACGAAATGATTCTTTTTCATTGCACGTCTGTCTCCAGTGAAGCTTGCTCTAATTTCAGCTGAAAGTTTCTCTCTACGTACAGTTGCAAGTCGGACATCGTCGAGTCGAGTCGAGTTGACATCATGAACACGTGAATACTGATCGCTGGGTCCTCGCTGTCTCTGGTCCAAGGGACAGGGTCGCGTGCTCTCGTGCACCGTTCCGCCTTGATGCGTAGCACTCGGTGCACGGAGTGCACTCAAAGTCTCGCTGCATCAGCGGCTGCCTCCTCTCGCGGTAAACGCGGAAGCTCGCCGTGGAAACTTCGGACGGTGGGCGCATTCCGCTTAGAATAGAATCGCGGCTACGCTTGCTACTACGAGCGAACACGTCGCTACACTGACTCATCAATGCGTTTATGTTGCGCTCGGCGAACGCCGAATGAAGTTGCAACACCGGTGCACAACTGCATCAAAAGCAGACAACATAACCGCGTTAACATTTCCTTCGTCAATTCTAACTAATTAGGGACAGATAGAAATGTGTTCCTATCTTAAGGGGGTCATCCCATATGAGAGCTACTTTTTCTTGCTTTTTTTGGGAATTTTTTTCGAACGACCCTTAAAACATACAATCCCGAAATTTTTACCACACATTTATTGACAATTTTAACAGTCTCTCAGAATTTTTTCAAACCGAAATCACGAGTTGGATCGATTTTACACCGTTCGGAAAACACTTATGTGTAAAAAAAATAGGTTGATGGCGACTATGATTCCGGAGGTTTCGATCATCTGATATAAAAAAATCAAACGGTATTTTAATTTGTAGAACTGCGGCTATCGTCGGTACAAAAATAGTATAAAAATATCGAAAATTGAATTTTTGGCACGGTTTTGAACGTTAAGTTCCAAGTTTTGTCATTTTCTTCGTCTTTTAAGTTAATAAAAAAATAACTATAGCAGATAACAGAAATATTTTGGTACGGGCGAGAACTATAAATGTGCTGACTATACCATACAAATTTGAGCGAAATCTGTTCAGTACTTTTTGAGATGTCAAATATGTCTTTTGAGGTCGCCAATATGAAAAATACAGTTTTGAGAAAAACGCGTTTAAAGATTCAAATACAATTTACACAAAGAAAATGTAAACTCACCATTAGTCTGCTATGTGTTGAGAAATTGTCTTGGCTCAATTCACTTTTTTCCAGCACAAATTAATGTCCAGCTGATTGATATTTCACTGGTTATTTATTAATACTTTAATCGTAATGAGGCAAACAGCTGCTGCGTTCTACGTTTATAACCGAATATCGAAATATCCTTTTACCTGCATATTGTAGGAATGTTGTAGAAGCAATTTGTGCAAAAAATTTTTTTTCGATTTTTTGGACCTGCCACATGGGATGACAGAGTGACTGGTTTTAATCTATAAATGCAAATTATTCGTACACGTTGCGTTATACGAGGATCAGTGAAATATTAACCGGAATTTGTATTGCATAATTAGTTGTTCTTATCTGGATAAGACCCAGTGGACGTTCAAGTAGACAGTCTTACAAATCTGCAGCATAGGCTATTCGACTTAACAGTTTTATCGAGACTTGCAACGATGATTGAGCGAAAAGTACCGACTTCCATTGCGTAACACAGGCATGGACAACTTGCGGCTCGCGAGCCACAGACAACCCCCCTCCCTACTCCTGGGTCCACCCCACCAAACTCCTGTGAAGTGTAGAAACTTGTAGGTGACGCTAGGAATGTATTCATAGGAGGCCGTATCTTCGCAGTCACGCGAGGCAGAGCACGGTAGGGGCAATATGAAATAGTGGGGGAACCGGTGCACTGGTAGTGGGAGTGGTGAAGCGACAGCGGGGAAGATGTTGCCCAGGCCTGGCTCAACGTATTATTATCACTGTTTTAACTAACAAGGGAACATATTCAGTTGATACAGGCCGATTTTGATGAAACTCATGTGAGATATAGTTCTTCGAAAAATATTTGACACGTATTTTTTTTTATCGGCAACCATCCACTCTGAGGGGGTGAAAACAGCCCTCGAAGTCAGGATCAAAACCACATTTTTTTAGATATCTGGGAAACTAGAAGTCGAAAAAGATTGATTTTTTTTAAATGTGTATTTTTTAATGGGAAATGTAGTCGCGCAAGAATTTTTTAACAACCTTTTTTTTTTCTCTAAAATGTGGTTTTGACCCCTGACTTCGAGAGCTGTTTTCACCCCTCAGAGTGGATGGTTGCCGATAAAAAAAATACGTGTCAAATATTTTTCGAAGAACTATATCTCACATGAATTTCATCAAAATCAGCGTGTATCGACTGAATATGTTCCCTTGTAAAATTGAAAGCGTAACATCCATAGCAATCTTGCAAATCGGAGAATATCGACTTTCGAAAATGTCTGTGTACGAGAACAAAGAATCGATGGGTCAGTTTGTCTTACACCATGTTTGCGTTGAACAGTTCGATAATGCTTTTCAAAACAATTCCAGAGTAATAATTTTGTTAAACAACACAGACCAGTTCAAACGGAAGCTAACAGTGTATTTCGGGTCCTGGTTCGAATAAATTCGAGAAATTCATTAACTCCGGCAGCGAGAAGGCGCGCAAACGAACGTCTGATGCCAGATACTGTTCTTGGCACGCTGGTTGCTTTCAGAAGATTTTCTTTGCCACGTCGTGTCGCGTCGCGTCGCGTCGGACGAACTCGTGGAAATTTTGAAGACACCCGAGGCACGTAGAAAACGCGGTGCGAGTGTCCCCTGACCCCCTCGTACCCCCCTCGACCCCTCTCCTAAGCGTTTCGTCTCTTTATACCATCATCGAAACGTTAACGGGAGCAACCCTCTCGACGTCCTGACCCAGCTGCGCTGGATCTTGGCACCCTGGCCAATCCTCGATTTCCTTTTTCCCCGCTCGATGACACTCCAGGCCTATTATCGACAGATTGTTAAGGCGGAATAACGCCGGGAACTTCCCTACCGAGTCCCGTTTAAAGCGTCACGTATCCGCGCCGATGTCGTGCATAAGAAGCTAAATTTCCGAGGCGTGCCCTAAATTCAACCCCTCGTCGCAAAACTCCCGAAAACAGACGCCCGAAATGAGATTTCGATGGACATCGAACCGCATCAGTTTCGTTGCCTCGATACAACCACGATCACTGGGTCCAGGGTCGAGCTTCTAACGAGGCGAGTCACGATGTTCCGAGAGATAGAAGCCGTTCAGTTTTCGTGGGACAACTAATTTTTTCTATGGAACTTACAGCGAAGAACTGTACCAACGAAACCGTTTTGTCAAAAAATAATTATTTATATGAAACATACTCCACCATATTCGCTGAAACAGTTACTGGGCCTAGTAGAGGAACAATGGGGATCAAAATCTTGAGAAGATTGTAAAGATCTTGTACCAAATACGCCAAAACGATCTGCATCTGTCAGAGTCGTCAAAGAAATGTTAAATATATTTCTTGGTTAGTGGAAAATTTCTGCAAACAATTCTTTCTACATTTCCTGCCACATAAAATGCATGTAGTACACAGACTTCTTAAACACTTTCTCGATCGCGTTGTACAGGAGTCTACCATGCTCGCTTCTTCTTGAAATGTTTTTGCATGATATGGCGAGCAGAACACTGAATTAGGGTAATTTTCAACATAAATTGTTCATGAAACCTTGTTGTGTACGACGAAAAAAGTGACTCGGGTAAATTACAACAAGATTATAGCGTTCAACGTACCATCACTTCAACCTTTTGCGAACGAAAACATTCTCAATTTATTTTCCAATGGGTCTAATATACCTGTTTTTCTTGTGAAACAAGATTACGGTCAGACGAACTAAGTATTAAATGGTTAAATTTCAGAACGTTCACAGGAGTATCCCCTTTTAAGGGGGTCATCCCATGTGGCAGATACAAAAAATAGAAAAATTTTTTTTGCACAAATTGCTTCTATAACATTCCTAGAATATGCAGATAAAAGGATATTTCGATATTCAAAGTCGTTCGACTGTTATAAACGTAGAACGGAGCATCTGTTTGCCTCATTACCATTAAAGTATTAATAAATAACCAGTGAAATATCAATCAGCTGGACATTAATTTGTGCTGGAAAAAAGTGAATTGAGCCAAGACCATTTCTCAACACATACGTGAGTTTACATTTTCTTTGTGTAAATCGTATTTGAATCTTTAAACGCGTTTTTCTCAAAACTGTATATTTCATATTGGCGACCATGACATCTCAGAAAGTACAGAACAGATTTCGCTCAAATTTTTATGGTACAGTCAGCACATTTATAGTTCTCGCCCGTACCAAAATATTTCTGATATCTGCTATAGTTTTTTTTAAGCTGAGAAATACGAAAAAAATGACGAAACTTGGCACTTAACGTTTAAAACCGTGCCAAAAATTCAATTTTCACTATTTTTATACTATTTTGGTACCGGCGATAGCCGCAGGTCTTCAAATTAAAATTCCGTTTGTTTTTTTAATATCAGATGATCGAAACCTCCGGAATCATGGTCGCCATCAACCTACCTTTTTTATACATGAGGGTCTTCCGAACGGTGTAAAGTCGATCCAGCTTGTTATTTTGGTTTGAAAAAATTCTATGCGACTGTTAAAATGTCAATAAATGTGTGGTAAAAATTTCAAGATTGTATGGTTTAAGGGTCGTTCAAAAAAAATTCCTAAAAAGCAAGAAAAAGTGTCTCTCACATGGGATGACCCCCTTAATAACTGTGTGTCTGTAGAGATCAAATCAGACGAAGTTTAAATATCATCGCGGATTAGTTTCGTCCATTCGTATCGAGAAGAATGGTCTCCGAGCTGATCTGTATGTGTGTGAACCGATCGGTTCGGTGCGTCCGAGTCGAATTTCCAATTTCCTCGGTCGCAGAAACTTTAACTCCTGGATTAAGAGGGCCGTTACGGGCCTCGACAAAATACTCAATTTTATACGGCACAGTGCAATGAAGTTGCGCCGAACTTTCCGTCGGAACGAGACCCTCGCTCCGGCTCGATCCGAAAGTTGGCAAATTACGACGTGGAGAAAACAGAGGTAGCAAAATCGATGGAAAAAAGTATTAACCTATATTGAATTCTGTAGATTTTATTTACCAGATTTTCGGACTTATCAATCAATGCTCAACAAGATTTGGAATTACTTGCGATCGGTTTTAGCGTCCAATGTTTCGTGTTCTATTTTTGCGAAGACTATTACCTATAGCCCCATGATGCTTAATATGTTGCATTGCTTGACAGAAAACCATTACAGATATCCCTAGCTCTTTAGCTATCTCTCGGAACTGTTTTTCCAGCTTTACGATGCATTTCTACTCCACGTAGTGGATCTGGTGTCACCTTCTTTCCTTTGTTGATCATTTTCTCTTACGGTACACTTCTAATTGTCTCAAATGTTCAACAAATACATACTGACAATAGTTATTTACAACAGCGATACTTAGGCCTACAGGGCTACCACCCCAACGTACGTCAGTAATCGTTCGAAAGCTCGGAACAAAGTGAACATAAATCTCCTTGAATTCTTGCAATTGACAGAAACATCACTCAAACTTAATAACAGAAGTTACAAACTTTATGAAAATGTAGTTTAATGATTTTTGCAAGCTTCCCACGAAACCCATTTGGTATTAATCCTTAGCACTCGGATGACGACTCTGAGGCATCACTAAAAATTGCTATGCCATTCTTAAAAATATTGTCACACATTATTATTTTTGTTCGTATTTAATAAACTACTAGAATATTACATGAGATATTATATCAGAGTTTCATATGGAAAAAATGAAAAAAAAAATTGTATAGAATGGAAATATACTAGAATGGAAAAATCTTTTGTTTTTCAGTTAAAATAGCTCCGAGTGCAAAGGGTTAAAAGTATGTATCGCATGTGCGTAAGTAAATGGCCGCCACTCTGTCTATCGCGCAAGACTCCCGGGAATCTTGAACTTCCTCGTAACCGCATTAAATTTGACGAGATACGAAGTCCTATAACCCACCGCCACATTTAGAACAGTAATATGCATAAACGGATTGTCCCACAAACTTGTAAGGGTTAAGTTTACCATGACGGCTGATTAACCGCTGCCAGAAGGGGGCAGCTTCGTTTGCTGGACTCTGTCCAGTTCTCCCGTGCAAACAGCGAATTTACGATTATTTTCACGGCTGGTGGCCAGTGTTCCCGCTAAACTGGCTCGCCGCAGACTTTTCAGCAAAACAAAAATCTTTATATCTACCCGCTGAAACGCCGGCGAATTTATGTGGACGACTGCGGGGACCACCTCGCCGGAATAATGCTAACACTTTAGCAACCGGCTGGAAAGCATACCTACACCTTCTAAACTGTAACTTCGTAACAGTTCAGCGGAACGAGTTACCATTTACGCTAGGATTTTACTTAGTTGAACCTCCGAGTGCGGGGCATTTTGCCAAACTTTCACGATTTATCGCCGAACTGTAGAAGTTTGCGCTATTCGTCGCGCACGTAGTTAGTCAACATTTAAATGGCAACGTGAATACGTTGCGATTGAAATATACTAACCGATAGAGGCAGAGTTTTTGTGAAATAAGTTTGTGTCAGCATTTGTTTACTTTTTATGACCTGCAGGGAACGCGAGTTTCTCTATATCGATAGTTAACCGTGACTATCTCGTTTAAAATATTTCGATGATATTCGTGTAAACATTTTACGTTGCCTGATATGTAAATGATGGTCACGTAGCGAGTGCGCGTTGTGCGAGGAAAAAGATTGCACGCGGGATTTTTGCATATATAGAATAGTATTTGTTTTATGTTTTTCCTGTTGATGTAGAAATGATACCGAAAACAATGATTTTGTACGATTTCTGTTAGGGGTCCAAAAATGACTACGTATTAAATTCAATTCAATTATTTTCCTTTTACTTCCGCCTCTTTTATCACATCTAACTATGTTAGTTTACCTAAATTCAAGCAAAACTTTACATTATGAATCAGATTTTAGGAAGAAATATAAAACTGAGGGGCACATCACTCCAATATTATAACATTGAATTCATAATATTGACCAGAAAGTCGAGATTTCCTATCAAATTAGAATTAAAATATCTCCTAAATTAATGATTTTTTTTACACAAATAGATTAATACTTTTTTGCAAAGAATATGAAGGAGCATCAGCTGATGCAATAAAAAATATATGATTCCATTTAAAAAAAACATTAATCACCTTCATATGTCGTTTACACGTCCACCTACGAAAAAAAATGTACCATCAGAATGTGCCCCTCTCAAAACCATTCAACTTCATCTGAAACATTGTTTGCTATGCGTAATAATAATGACGTAAATCTAGATGACAAAATGTGGCGACCCACCCTGTATACAGGTATCGGAAAAGACTGAAGAGGCCCTGGTGTAATGCCGCGTATTTATACTATGCAACGGAAAAAGACGTTGCACGGGGGTGGACCTTGTTCCTTTGACCAAGTCATAGTTGAGCTTCGATGGGTTCAAGGTCCACCCCCTGTTCGGCGGGGGAAGGGCACCCCCGCGACCGGGTTGTCCCGTAACGGTACACGGCTGGCGGTGCATCTGGCGGTAAGGTATGCACGTGAAAGCGATAAAAGAATAAAGTCATTTTTCGGGCCTTGCAAATGTCTGGAAAGGTTTTATAGGCTACTCCTTGACATCTGCAAGGGGATAGTTTTAACGGTTATTACGGTCGCCAACCGTGTGCCGCTACTTATAAGGTGTAGCACCTTCATCTACTCCAAAAATCGTATCGATACCTAAATGATACCTTCTTAAATGTCTCCGTCGTTTATAAATACATCTTGCATGAAATTGGTATCGATACATTCGCAATTCACGTCTTCACCGTTTTGAACGTACCAGCATAATATTTTCATTCTATCTTCCTTTCTCACGCATGATATTAGTAAACCATAACATTTGATTATATGTATACTTGTCATTCAGTCGACTCGACCCCACAGGATTGTGATAGTATCGATGACAAACCCATCCAAAATGTATTTATAAAGGATCGAGCCTTCTGAGCAACTATCATTAGGGATCGATACTTTTTGATACCCAGATAATCATACATGCTTGTGATACCATGATTCTTTGTCACAAGGAATCGATACCGCTTGAACATGCTCAAGGCCCATCACTACCCAGGAGTCGCTAGATTAGGGCTTGTGTCCTCACTCTACCTTCTCCTTCCGTCGCGACCCGGTCACGTGACGCGTTCCGTCTGTGTCGTAGGTAGAGGTATGCGAGAACCCGAAATATCGGGTCGGGTCGGGAACACGAAATTTTTTCGGGATCGGGACGGGTACCCGAAAATTTCGATATTCTCGAATTTATCGGGATTCCCGAAAGAATCGGGATTCTCGAATTTATCGGGATTCCCGAAAGAATCGGAATTCTCGAATTTATCGGGATTCCCGAAAATTCCGAGAACCCAGTAATCATTTATATTCGTTTTAATGAATACTATTCATTACTGGGTTCTCGGAATTTTCGGGAATCCCGATAAATTCGAGAATCCCGATTCTTTCGGGAATCCCGATTCTTTCGGGAATCCCGATAAATTCGAGAATATCGAAATTTTCGGGAACCCGACCCGACCCGACTCGACCTCTTCTCGACTCGTCCCGACCATTGGGTTCCCGATATTTCGGGTTCTCGCACACCCCTAGTCGTAGGTGTGTCCGATACTAGCGGAGAGCGAGTGGTAACTTTTCCCCCTCAATTCTCTACTCTAATGTTTCGAGCAGATATAAAAGTTTGCATAGATAATCCTTACAAAAATGATCGAAAAAGTGTACCCAACTACATTCTGTGCTTATCAAATCGGTCAGGTTATAGAGCGCGAAATTCCGAAAGAACGGTTTTGTTTACTAGTGCTGAAATCCAGTTGTGTGCGTCATTCTTATCAGCATATTTTGTAATTGAAAAGAGCCACGCGATACAGGGTATCGTTTCTAATTAAGATAAGCAACCTACCACCACGATTCGCGATAAGCGGAGAAAGTATTGGCGAGCGAGTTGCCCGAGATTCCATGGTTCAACGATTGAATAAGTGACTATTCTTGATGTTCTGTGCGGTAACTACATGCATATATCACGCGCTCAGATGCATACAGTCTCTCTATTCTACTTCGTCGATTCCTGTTCAGACGATTCCGAGCATCGTCCTACAAAACCAAGGTATCGTTTACACGGTGAAAGCGGCGAATTTTTCCGGCTACAACAAGGAGACAACTCGAATCGGCAGCCGATGGATTTTTCATCGAGGACGCACAGCGGGGAAAGTGCGATTTTTCGTGTTAATTGCCGGCAGTCACAGCGATTTGATTTACGAGCGGAGATTGTCTCTGACATAACTGGGTTGATTAGTAGCCAGGGCGGATCTCCATCTTGAAACAGTCCCCGAGACTGATCGTTCGCTTTCACGACAATCTTTAGTACTCTGTATTTATCTATACGACTTTGCGTTCCAATTAATTTCGAGCGGTGTCCGTTCGATTTGTAGCCGGCGCGGCGACGCGACCGATTCGGAACGCGTGACTGCCGTTCACTATCGCTTGCTACAATTTATAGTGCCGGACCAAATTATAGGACCTTTGGTGTATTAAGTATAATGCTTGCAACCCCTACCCCTAAAAAATAAAATTTTTTTTCTACCTTTAATAATTTGCTCGCAATTGTGAAAAAAAATATATGCAGAAGGTAAGTTCGAGTATTTTCGTTTTTCTTTCATCTCAATATCTTCGTTAACAACCGAGAAAAAAAATATGATAAAGTTAAAGGTGTTTATCCTTTAAGCCTTAAATGAAAGGTTAACGATGTATTATTTTGGGGGATTATTTTCCAACCTAAAAGCATTGTTTTGCACACAATACCAATAAAAATTGTCGCGGATTTTGCTTATCCTGGTAGACCCTTTAATTCACTTTTTACCATTTCAAAGAAAATTCGTAATTACACTCATCAACAATAACTCGCCGCTGTAGATTGCAGTTTGGAACTAACCTACAGAATTAATGTTCCATTCGTTCGCATAAAAACCTAGCAACTCATCTACAAGAGGAACTTCTCTCGGCGCGGTGGGCAGACTTCGTTCATCGAAATTGAAAGGAAGTTAATTCCATTCCGAACTATCCGCTCGGTTCGGGACCACTGTGGAGGAATTCGGGAAACCGCGACGAGTGCACGGGGAATTTGTCGGTTTTCACGATTTTTCTACTTTTTTTTTCGACCGTCCGAACGCTCGAACCTCGATTTTACGTTCTATTATTTCGTTCGTATTGTAGCACAGTTTCGCTGTATGTTTGCCTCGCGTTCCAAAAACACTCCGAATGCTTGTTGGAACAGAGAGAAGCGAGAAGTTTCATAAAAATCGTGGTGTATCCATGTTTCTCCGTTAAAACGAACGACGCGACGGTTCAACGTCGAACAGTTGTTTCGTCACGAACAGGACTGGTTTCGTCTTTCCCTGTCAACAAAGTGGAACAACGAGCGTGTTAATGAATAATCTTGGTAAAGCCAATTGCAAACAATACGCGTGTTCCTTTCCGTACTGCTAAAAAAATACAGTTATCTCCTTTTTTACACGAAATATACGTTCCTAAAAAAAAACTGGTAAAAAACCGTCCAAAAATTAGGTTTTCTATACAAAAATAATAGATACGTAACAAGTTATTAAAAAACCGTGTAAGATGAAATAAAGAACTATATTTCATTCGAAAAACCGTGTTACAAAAATTACGAAAATTTATATGTCAATACATTTAAATATTTGACAATAAAATAAAATTCATACACATTTCAATTATATTCTGACTAACATAAAGTTATTATCACATAAATACTTCAAAAAGAAAAAATTGAACATTTTCAATCAAAAATACTAGCAATAATATGTTAATATATCGAACAAGTTGTTCAGACTCATGAGAGCTTCCGGTATAATTACCGCGTTCGAGCAACGAAGAAGTTCTAATCGTTGTGACTAGTGATGGGCCTTGAGCATGTTCAAGCGGTATCGATTCCTTGTGACAAAGAATCATGGTATCACAAGCATGTATGATTCTCTGGGTATCAAAAAGTATCGATCCCTAATGATAGTTGCTCAGAAGGTTCGATCCTTTATAAGTACATCTTGGATGGGTTTGTTATCGATACTATCACAATCCTATAGGGTCGAGTCGACTGAATGACAAGGGTATATGTAATGTACATCCTATGTATATATTATGTTTACTAATATCAAGCGTGAGAAAGAAAGGTGGAATGAAAATATTATGTTGGTACGTTCAAAACGGTGAAGACGTGAATTTCAAATGTAACGATACCAATTTCATTCAAGACGTGATACCAATACTACTTGGTATCATTTCGGCACGTACTGGTATCACAGGTCGACTACAAGTTCCTTATATTTTGATACATATCGAAACATCCAAACAAGTACTTAAGTATCGAATTGTTTGAAGATCATAAGAAAGACTTGTATCATGCCCATCACTACTTGGTATCATTTCAGCACGTACTGGTATCACAGATCGACTACAAGTTCCTTATATTTTGATACATATCGAAACACCCAAACAAGTACTTCAGTATCGAATTGTTTGAAGATCATGAGAAAGACTTGTATCACGCCCATCACTAGTTGTGACCTTAAAATAAATGATACCACAATGAGTTGATTCAGTTATAAGCGTAGAATCAGAGGTGTAAATTTAGGTCTTTGGATCGGTGTACTCTCGGAAACGGACTATAGCGGATGCGTGTCTACAGTTTAGCAGAGAGGCAAGTGTACGATTCTTTCGGTGATAAATATTTCAAAGAGATGTCTTCGGGCGTCCGGCCGAAGAGAGAGAGAGAGAGAGAGAGGCGTGGGTGGACAAGGTCTCGCGATGCAACTGCCGAATAAATATTTCATCGTTTACACGAGGAACCTCGGATTTCATACGGTAGCTTTGAACTTGTGTCCGCGGTGAATGTAGTTCCCCGGTATGTCAACAACCTGCAACCTCGCCAAGAACTTCCTGCGGCCTATGCGCGAACGTGTGTATGTCGGGGTGTGTACGCAGTCGCGAAAGACGATTTCCTTGTTTAAAAGCTTGCGGGAAATGCTCCGAGCGATTCGACCAAATCAAATGGTCGAGAACTTCTTTGTCGTCCGGATCGATCCCCTCGCCGACAGGAGGACAGGAGGGGAACTCGACGAACAGAAATCGCGAACTGCGAGCAGTCCGCAAATTTTCTATTCGCAAACGGACCGCGTATTTCCTTGTTTAACAATAGTATCTTTAATTTACGATTATTGTGACTGTAAAGATGCATCCATGAGGATTTTTAGCATTACTTGCATTAAAAATAATTTATATAGAATATCTCAATAACTATTAATTTTTCATCGCATGTACTCTAGTAGTTTTTATTTAGTATTTAATGTTGTCTACAATCGCATGATTCGAATTTACCTTTTACTATAAAGAAACTCAAGGTGACCTTTATATCTCGATAAAAACGCAAAATTGAGAAAAACTAATTGTTACATTGTATGCTACTCTTGAAACTATACAACTTTCGTGTCAGCCATTTTTTCATATACCGAATAGTTTACAAGTAATCCACGTGGTACACTTAACTGAATCACCCTCGTACAGGGTATCAAGAAATGTGCAAAAACCGTTACAGCGTGATTCTACACCTTAGGATCGGCAAAGATTTGTTAAAAAAGTTTTGTGGAAAATTGACCTCGACGGACATTTTCAAGGTCAAATGAGAGGCACCATTTTCTTTAAACCGCGGGTAAAAAATGAATCGTTCTCTTGAAAATTGATGTTCAAATAACACGTAAACTTATTTGATCCAGCATTGGAGTTCAGAATTTATGTATTATATTACGTGTTCTGCTGTTACGTTGTAATGAAACTCTGAATCAAGTAAGTTTATGTGTTATTTGTACTTCAACGTCAGTATTCAAGAGAACGGTTCATTTTTTACCCATGGTTCCTTTCAGAAGTTTGTTCCTCTCGATGAGTAGAACTCGAGACAATCATAAAAAATTTAACCTTGAAGAAATCTGTCAAGGTTAATTTTGCACAACATTTTTTTAACAGATCTTCGCCGATCCTAAGATGTAGAATCACCCTAGTAAAGTATTAGAAATTAAATAATTTCGTTGGCTTCTCGAAGAACATTGGTGTGTGTCCGACGGCGGGAAATTCGTACGAGCGGCGCACCCTTATCGAGAAATGACTTTCTCGTCGTCGGATGACTCGACAGGGGTCGGCAAATTTTCAACGTCGTCCCGCGAACTCCATTTTCCCTGGCGTAAATTTCGTTCCGCGCAGGAAATAGCTTGACACTGAGCGATTTCGAAATAAATGGAGCCGCGAAAAAGTTGCAGCCTCCGTTCCGCTGGAAATAGAAACAGTTATTGGAAGAGAAACTCTCGTACATCTACTCCTGTTCCCGTAGCGAGGGTGTACGTAAAACTCTGCCTCTATAATATTATTTTCGTCGTCGGGGAGTCCTGATAATTTGCTCTAGAATCAATTTCATTCAACGACTCGAATGTGTCCACTCGACCCATGAAAGTCACAGCGATAACATTAGCAGAAAAACTGGAACGAACTCCAAAACTCTATCGGGACTAAAAAAAGGAGTATGACATTAACTTTTGCTATTATTACATTTGAATGTACACTGAGCTATAGCAATATTGAAAAGTAATTATTGTATTGTGAAACTTTATGCCTTCGTAGCCTTTTTAAATCTTGAAAAAATAATACAGATACGGGGAATACACAATTCAATAACTACAACCCTTTTGTCATTTATTGAAACCAGCAATGAAAATTATCTTTCGGGACTTATTTGATCATAATTTCTTGTTAACATTTCATTTTACTATTAATTGAATTTAAAATTGTTAAAACTCCATTATGGAACCGCTTTTTCCTAAATTTAAAAAGTATACGTTTAGAAAACTTGAAGACACTGTTTATGATACAAACAATTTTTCTGGGCAAGTATTTCATCCTTTTAACCCTTTTCGCAGTTTCAAAAAATACTTTAGTGGTGCGAGGGTGAAGGCTAAAAACAAAAATTTATTTACTAGTTTAATCAGATTTTAGAAGAATACAAAATCACGGAATATGCCGGAACAGGAAGCAAGGATATTTCAATGACAAAGTCGGCGAACTCAGATCAAAGGATACCACAGAGGAGATCTCGAATCTGATCTCTCTTGATCCGGCGCTGCATCCGAGTGCATACTCTGCCTCAGCGAGGACGTAAGAGCCTCGCAACGATAATAGAACACTGAGCAGAGAGATATCCTGGCGCACCGCAGCGTCTCCTTTGCAAAAATCCGATCAAAGAACGATACAGGAAATTTTTCCAATCTGGACGCGTCCTCCCACTGAACCGGCGGTGCAGGGGGGAGTGGACTCGTTGGTGCCGGGAGGACGTTCGCGTATTATGCGAGCCCATTGTCCAACACTTCGCCAGGCTGGTCGTTATCATCTCCGTTGGACGGGCAACGAAGAAGAATCCTTTGAAAGGTTCCGGGGGAAGAAAGTGGGGATGACGATGGCCGGCGCATGGGCCCGGCTATGAGGGGCTGCGATGCGCCAGGATGCATCGGCGAAGTAACGAGGTCTATACAGAGCACGGAGCTAGGCTGCGCGAAGGTAAGACGTGATTTATGAAACAATTTCCCGTATCCCGAGAGGCTTGACTCTGTCTAGCTCGAAACTTATCCGCCACGAGAACGGACAGGGGCTCTCAACACTGGATCCTTCTCCAACTAAAGAGACACGCGGCTGATAGGAGAACACGTTCGAGTCCCAACCGCCCAGTTTGATAAAATCCCAAATGTACTTTTTACAGACATCATTATTGTTATAAGATGAAAGCGTCTAGCAGGATAAGAATGGTCCAGCGGCCCCGGCCACAATTTTTCATGGTATAGTGTGGGAAAACAATGGTTTTAGGTTGAAAGATAATCCCCCAAAATTTTATGTCGCTAACCCTTCATTTAAGGATAATGTGAGGGTAAATACCGTAAACAGTATTATTGTTTTTCTCGGTTATTAATTAAGATAGTCGGATGGAAGAAAAACGGAAACACGCGAACTTACCTCCTTCGTATCATATATTTTCTTTCACAATTGTGTTCAAATTATAAAGGATAGAAAAAAGTTATTCCATTTTTTATGGGTGGGGGTTGCAAGCAACCCTTCGAGTGATCACTTCCAAAAAATGCAAGCACAATGTTCTGTTACCTATCTAATATATACCAAAGTTTCAAGATGATCGGATCGGGGGAACATAGATAAATATTGAAAAACAAATGAAATTACGCCATTATAATATAGATTTATTTAAACTTCGTCACTATTTTATACAATAACAGCGGTACGGTATGAGTTGCATCAAATATCTTCGTTAATATCGCTGATTGTTTTCCACACAATATCAATAAAAATTGTGACCGGGGCCGCTGGACCATTCTTATCCTGCTAGACCCTTTGTGAACGTCATCGTGTAAGAGTTAACAATAGGTATAATTAACAAATTCTGGTTATGAATAAAATTCCGGTCATCGATAATGGTTATATTGGTAACCGAAAAAAATTTCAGTGACTTCTATTGACTACTAGTGTCAAAATATATTGATTATTTTTAATTCGGCTATTCGTAATGAGAATATTAAGAATTAATATTCGGACACGAACATAATAAATATAAGTAATAATATTCACGTTTAGTAGATTCTGCTGAAAATCTTCATCGCGCGTCTGACACGTTATTATACGGAAATAGGTTAAATGTCGAAGGGGCGAAGCAAATTCGTACGGAGATCTAACGCGACTCTTTGTCTGATACAATGGAACTACTTACCCCCTTTAAAAAGACATCGTGCGAGATTCGTCTAGCGAATCGGAACGCACACTGATTTCACTGTGCGGAAGGTCGCCGGGGTCCCCGGCACTGACACAAACAATTCCAATCTATTTTCCGGATAGGGCGGAAATTAAAATCGATCATTGCCCGGCCGTATCTCCCCTGGATCGTTTCGTCCGCCCTTCGCCCTTCCTCGTCTCCTTCTCCAACCCTGCCTTCATCTTTCTACCATCGCACAATGGGACATTTGCCTCGAGAAGCTGGCCAAAAGTAAAACTTTTGCTCGGAATAAATCAATTCTCCCCCCCCCCCCTATGTTTCTGGATCTAATAAAACAAAATTTTTTCATAAACAGCAATATTTTGTTACAAGGAATATTGGATTTTTAGTGAAATTTATTTCATAAGAAAATTTAATATTATTTAGGAAAAAGCCGTTCTTATGAAGAGAATGAGCAAACTCAATTTGCTGCCACTCTTAAATATCAGATCGTTACTTTACGAACCGAACATTCAGGCATGTCCACTTCTCTTTAATTTTTTCAAGCAATGTAATTTAAAGATTTAAAGTTATGCACTTAATGCGTTATACTCTGCTGTACCTATACTACTAATGTGTAACTGTGCGTTGTGTTAGAATGTTATATCAGACCGTATGTTAATACTAATGTATAGCTTTATAACCCCCTATGGGGAGTTCCATTTAAGTTTTCAATAAAAAAAAAGCAACATTTTAGCTTTATTTTCATATTTTTATTATTACATAAAATTAAATGCCCAGCGAAAACCGTGGTAGCTTGCACCCAACGATAAAAGTGACTGGAATATAAAAAATAAAAACATGTAGTATTAACTTAAACAATACTAGATCTTTACAGCCGTCTAAATAAATAATCGCTGCTCAGATTCAATCGGCCGCGTGTTATTCGGGTCACTCGACCTTCGCCGATCGATCCCAGCCCATTTTACAACCGGAAGTCCATCGGAATCGCACGTCCACTTGGTCGCGAGGTCGTACGTCCGCCGCGCGTCGTAGGACGCGTCTAATATCCTGACTTTTTCGATAGCCGTCGAGTAGAAATCGCTATCAGGATCGCGCCGAACACGTTATTTCGCCGCCAATGTCTCGTTTGAACTCAGCAGCGAAGGGGGCGGGGGGTCGTCGGTTTCCAGGTCGGGCCACTTTCGGGGCTGCGAGCGTCGATTTATCCCCTTAACCCAGTGGTTCCTTTTCACAGACGATGCGACCGTCCTCTCTACCGATGCTTGAACCGCCACCAGCGGTTTAATTAAATTGTTGCGTGCCGATTCAACGAGGTGTGATCAAAAAGAAACTGGGCTCCATTTCCTTTCGCGATGGTGCCAAGAACAAAAGGCTATACCCGGGTTTGGTGGTGAAATTCGCCCCCGACGAGTTTTTAATCGAGCTTTGGCCATTCGATAGTCCACCCAAAAAGACCCCTCTCTGCCAAGTTACAGCCTCATATCTTATCTGTAAGGGTAGTTGTTGAGTTATTCGGGTAAATGCCCGAAATCGAAAATGCCCACCATCAGGACTTTTCCAGACAACAATGGTTACAGTTGTTCCGAAGCAGAAACCTCGTTCTTATAGTATCCTTAAAGGGAAAACGCCGAAAAAAGTGATTTTTATTTTTTTCAACTATGACGCAACACACTCAGTAATTTGAAAAAAATTGAGCATAATACTTACGATAATATCTCATTGCTAAATTAAATCTGTAGGTGTGCTCTTCCGATTTCTTTATGCAATCTGCATTTTTTCGATGTTTTTCGTGTTTTACAACCAGAGTTTGCAACGGAAAAATCTGAAAATAATACCTAACATGTGGCGTGATATCCGAAATGTGTCAGAATTTTTTCAGAATTTTGAATTGTCAATAAATGGGGAAAATGGGCCAAAAACTGCTTTTTCGATTTTCCTCAATAACTACCCTTACAGATGAGATATGGGGCCGTAACTTGGCAGAGAGGGGTCTTTTTGGGTAGACTATCGATCGGCCAAAGCTCGATTAAAAACTCGTCGGGGGTGAATTTCACCACCTCACCCGGGTATAGCCTTTGACGGCGTTCCTGGTCTATTTCTTGTTGAAAGAGGAAGGGGTTAATAAATATAGAGTGTCAATGATACAGGTTTAAGCAACTTTTCTTAATTCCAGGTTGCATGCATATGCAACGCCGAAGCCCCGGCTTAATCCGTGAGAGTGTTTCGTCGGAAGACGAGGCGCGCGGAAGGGGGATGATTTTCATTCTAAAGAGGAACGATGAATAAAAATGATGGTCGGAGACGGAATTGAACGGTCGGATCGGGGGACACAGAATGGGGGCTGGGTAACCGAAAAATCGATCCTGTACGTATCCACCGATAATACGATATTTTTGAAGCTCTCTCGAAACTGTCGCGAATACTTGAACGTTTTAAGCCTTCACGGTCGGGTTTATAGCCATTTTGTCACAGCGATCGATCATTATTGGATTCTATTTGCGAAAACTAGACGTAAAAGGTACTGAATCATTTCAAAAGATGAATTGTTAGACCTAACTATTTCTATCTTTAAGTTTTCAAAGATAGTCAAATTCGTAGGTTTAACAACCAGCTTACAAGGGTAAGTACAAATTCTAACAAACAAATAACGTCAAAATAATATTCTACGGATCAGGAAACTCTTAAGACTGGTATATTTATAATGACTAATGTATAAATAAATAATAATAAAATCGCGTAAAAACACGTAAATATATTAATAATAATAACGATTGTTGAAATAAAGCTCAAATCCAAGAATGTCAGGGTGTCGCCTTTACTGCTACGATTAAAACGATTTGAAAAAAATCTAGGAACTGCGGAAGCTGTAAATTTTTCTTTGGATGTAGAGTTTTTAGGGAGAGTGTTAAAATAAAATATTTCTGGAAAAAACTCAGGATCCAATTATTGCAGAGTTGTATCTGCTGATACAATGTATCGAAAAAATTACGTAGGACGTGGACTGTACGTCGCCCCGAAGTTCAGTTCGACGGAAGAAGAGTCGGTATCGAAAGGACATACCTGGTTTAGTTTCCATTGTTGTTTTTAATAATGTTTAAGTTGTTTGAAAGGGACTTATTTCACTAGGCTGTCTTTTTATTAGAAAAGGAACTCCACTCCTATCATATCCTTCAACAATGATAACAATAATAATGAATTTATAATTCTGTAGAAGAACGATGCAAGAGAGATAAACGGATAATAATAAGCAAACGAATGGAAAAAAGTACAAACAAGAAGAAGATGTCCGCAGAAATGTGTCGACCGATCTGCACAGTTAGGCTACCGGTCTCGAGCGGTGAGCTTCGAAACAGAGGGTACAGTAACTCGAAATAATTAAAAAAAAAAGGTGGGGTTAAAGAGTTCTCTGGGCTATCCGATAGAATAAGAAATGAGAGCGGAGCACCGGACAAAGCCCGGCTTCCCTTAGAAAACGCAATAAATTGTCTCGCCACCCTCTTCATTCCCGCAACCCTTTGTCCCGGCGAGTGCCGGCTAAAATTTTTCAGCTTTTCACCGTGGAAGTCAGCGGGGAGAAATCATTCCGGCCATTCAACGACGGTTTGTTTTACAATATACATACCAACTCCTCGCCCCCGGTCAACCTCTTCCCCCTGTTTTCGGGATCCGTTCGGCGAGCGAGGAATAAAAATTACCGCTTAGCGTCGCGGTGTCCTGGTAGGACTGTTGTACCGCAGTGGCCGTAAAAACGCCGCACTGCAGAGCGCGAAGGACTTTGGAAAACGGTCGGATAGCGTGACCCAGATGCTAGCAACCCCGTCGAACGATACGCGTTAAAACACGTGTCAGATACACGAGGGACGTTGCCTCGAATGCGAGAGCCGTTTCCACCCCGGTTTTCTGGCTCGGTTTCTTTTGTCCGGCCCGCTAGTTTTGTTCACTCTCGCGGGCACGCGGAATAAATCCTCTTCACCCTCTTATTGTTTCTCTTTCCGTCCCCTACTCCCTAACTCTTTCACTGTCGCGAAATTGACGCGCGGCTGGGTAATCGTTATCGGCACGGATTGCCGCCCCCAGGTGAAATTATTTTGTGCGATTTCACGGTAATTGTTTGCAAGATGGTAATCCTCTACGATGTTGTTGATCTCGAAATGTGTTGTCAGATTCTGAACAACTTTTGCCTACGTCACCGTCGCTCACAAGGGAACATATTCAGTTGATACACACGCCGATTTTGATGAAACTTATGTGAGATATAGTTCTTCGAAAAATATTTGACACGTATTTTTTTATCGGCAACCATCCACTCTGAGGGGGTGAAAACAGCTCTCGAAGTCAGGGGTCAAAACCACATTTTTTGAGAAAAAAAAGTTTGTTAAAAAATTCTTGCGCGACTACATTTCCCACTAGAAAATACACATTTGAAAAAAATCATTTTTTTCGACTTCTAGTTTCCCAGATACAATCTCAAAAAATGTGGTTTTGACCCCTGACTTCGAGGGCTGTTTTCACCCCCTCAGAGTGGATGGTTGCCGACAAAAAAAATACGTGTCAAATATTTTTCGATGAACTATATCTCACATAAGTTTCATCAAAATCGACGTGTATCAACTGAACATGTTCCCTTGTCGGTCCTAGTTTAACCCCTTTCCGTACCATTTACCTCGACAAAATCAGTTGCACGTATGTAGATTAGAAGAACCGTGACCAACTCTCCTAGCGTAGTGATAAGAACTAAACCACGATTGTAACTGGCGAAACATCACTCCATGAGTGTGACTGCTGATGTTTATGTTTGGCCAGATCTTCAGTCCACGAGTCGGACTCGTGATGTTTATGTTTGGTCCAATCTTCAGTCCACGAGTCTGACTCGTGATGTTTACGTTTGGCTCAATCTTCATTCCACGAGTCTGACTCGTGATATCCATGTTTGGTACAAAATTTGTATCACAAGTCATATACTCGTCAAAGTATGGCAAGGGGTTAATTGCTACGGATACCCACCACAGGCGGGGGAGAGGCTGTATACTCCCTTCCAAAAAAAACCTAGTCCAGACCTAGTTCCTTAGAAATATGTTGTTCAAAATCACACCCCAGATAACATACCCGAAGCTCATCAAAATCGGCGATGAGCCCCGTGTCTAGATTGTTACCCCCGGAGGGTTAGGTTTGTAAAGTCTGTAAATGAATTTTGATTGGGTCTGTGTTAGATTCCTTGGGCAGAGTGGTGTGGTAGCCCCTTTGTAAAATACACACACACACACACAACTTCGCCCCTCTAGCTCTAACAGTTCCCGAGATATTCGACCCAATATGTTTCCACCCCCAAACTTCGGGGACTGTTTTCACCCCTTGAATATGAACGACGGCCGCTAAAAAAAAACACGTGTCTAATATTTTTGCAAGAACTACAACCTCCCGAAGTTTCATCAAGATCCGGTGATGTCGCTTCGGGATCGTCCCTCGCAAGTGAGATAGAAACCGATAGAACGAAGGAGAATCGAAAGAAACGCGGAGTTTCGTCGCGATTTGTACCGTGGCGACGAGAGCGGTGTTAGATTCCAGAGGCGCGGCGCGTAACGAGTAGTCAATTAATTAGCAACGGGTAGCGTAGTGGAAGGGGCGGGATCGAGGAGGCAGAGAAGAAGAACGAACGCGTCGGGAAACACGACGAGACGGAATTAATTATACGGGAACCGGGGCGCGCGCGGTTCAGCTCGTGTTAAAGCCACGAGACAATTCCATAGACACGCGCGGCGCTCGTCTCGCTATTGTTCATCGCCGGATCGGATATCGTTGTTTCTGAGAGCTCGATACGGCGCGGCAGCGGCGGGGGCGGCTACGGGATTGATCGATGGACTCGCCTCCGCGTGTCCTCGCACGGACCACGTGGCATCCATCATGCTACTTGAGGAACGCGATCGGAAGAGAGACCGAGAGGACAACAACTCCTCTCGCCACCGTTCAAACTGTAATTTCGTGATATCTGTGTGTACTCCTGTTCCGCGAGAGCTCTCTCGCGGTTGCCAGTTTAATGTTAACGCCGGAGATGAACGCGCTGACCGCGTTAGCGGCCAACAGGGACCGGAATAACTCTAGCAAACTGCGTGGTTGTATCGTTTCGTGTGTTATTCGAGTGTAGGCTACTTCTGCGTTACTATTTCAGAAAGTAACGAATTCAACCGCTTGAGCTACGGTTTATCTCACGGTTGCAACCACGAAAACTTCTTTGTCGTTCGTAAATTCTTAGAAGGAAAACAGTTTTTTTATACAGAGTGACCTGTCCGATGAATGAACACTCGGGCTGTGTTGGATTATTAGCAATAATAATGCAACTGCCAGAGAGCAGAAATGAATTTTGTTGTTCATGGGAAACACTGCAGTTTCTCTAACGTAGAATAACAGACCAGATGTCATTGGACCCATAGGCCTGGTATTTGTCATACCCAAGGGCCAGGACAGTAAACAACTCAGCCTTGGGTTTATCCTTATTTCAAGTGGGCGACTGATTTTCCCTTTCGCCCTTGCCACATTTCTTTCTTCTTTTTCACTTCGAGTACGCTAGCCGAACTGTGAGGATCGTCCTTCCGCGCTGTTTAATAAAACAGTTTAGAAAAGAATTCTTCAGTGTTTTCAGTCATTGAGTTACCAATTCCCAACAAGCTGCATGTCTGTGGAAATTAGTATTCGCAAATCATTATTTCATTTCCGTGCTATTTTTAGAAGAAGCCTTTCCTCCCTGTTAAGGGGGGAGCCCTATGTGAGATGAAATTTTTTAGCAATTTTTTTTTTTTTGCTTAAATCGATAGAAAATTTCCTCAGGAATACGATAAAAAAGTTATAAAGCTATCGGAGATGCTCTTGTACGTTATTTTCAAAATAAAGTGAAGAGTTGTATTGAGTAGGAGCGACGCAGTCTTGATTGCACTAAAGAGGCTTGTGCTTCTCGAAAAGAAGAAAAAACGGCTGAAATGCAATATTTTGATAAAGAGTTTAAACATTTTAAAGTTAAAATGAATTACGATTTTTTCACAATTTTTCTGTCACACAAACTTTAAACGCATTTTTCGCGAAACGCAAAATTTCGCACGCCGTGCAACGTAGTTCGTAAACTAATTACTCGATCTTTATGAATCTTGATATATATATTCTATAAACAATTGGCCTTAGTATGACTAGCACCGATTTTTTAATTATTTATTTAAAATATTGTTATTACCAATTATTTATATCAGAAAAACCGTTTTTTTTTTCAAAACGTCGCCATTGTTGCAATTTTGCAAACTTAAAAAAAAGAAAAACATTCCATTTGGATTTTTTTGTATCAGATCATTTTTGTGCACTGTACTCTGCACGGCGCATTTGCAGGATACCATTTTCAAGCAGTCATTCCACCCATTATTATTAACAATTAAACTTAAAAAAAAATATTTTTTGTTACACTATAACATCAATAAATGATACCTGAAATTTTAAATCATTCTACGCATTATATTTAAAAAAAAAATTCTTGAAAAACATACCATTTACATAGGGCTCCTCCCCCCTTAATATCTTACATCCCAATGTATTTTCGGGTCCTCCATACCTCCTTCTGTAACTCGCAACAGAAATGAAATAATTTTAGGATAGTCAAATACCGAAAAAGATTTTTGCTCAGCCAGATTGGCGATTCGACACTGTACGACGCGCTCTGAACGACGAACTTCGCTAAACATTTTGTTTCAGAGCTCCGGGGAAACGTGTCGGGGAATAAATGAAAGGATAATTGCTTCCGTTCCGAAAGTTTTACGTGCGCGCCTCGTGAATCCTCTCGCCGCTTTTCGGTTCATTAAATTCGCAGGGGTGCGAAGGGGGGAGGGAAGGCCGACCAAAGTATCTACGCGGGGGGATAATTAGAAGCGACGCGGCAAGTGTTTCGATAATTGTGCTGCAGACTGAGACGAACGCTTGAGAAATGAAAAAAATTTAAATTTCCCCGGAATATTTATATTTCACTTTGTAAACGCATCAAGAAAATCCGGTTAACATTTCACTGATCCTTGAGCAATAAATGGGCAGTTCGTCACAGAGGAATATGATTCAGCCTTGTATTCGGGGATCACTATATTCCCGCATTTATTAATCGTCCTCTATTTGGCTGGGCTACGGAATAATTAAAAAAAGCATGCAGTCCTGTGACCTGGTTTTTAATCATTCCGCGCGGAGGGGGGGCTCTGGTGGGTGGGGCCTGGTGGCTCGACGGGACACGCCCTGAACCGCTTGAAAATGAAGAAAAAAAAATGTATTCGCTGCATAATTCCGCAGGATATGTTGCACTATCACGCTCGCACGAGGATCGTACGTTTTCACCGATACGCGGCTGCGTATAGTAGATAATATCCCACTCTGGATTCCCCGATAAATACAAACTCCGCAATAATTACGCTTCCTCTTTACACCCCCCCCCCCCCCCTTCATATATCCCGGTCCGATTTTCGATCGTGCGACGAAAAACCGTTTCCTGTGTTTTAGTATGCGCGAGCTGAAATCATACGTTAATCTGCAGGATCCATAATTGAAACGTTGCCGAGGTTCTCCCGCTTCCGAGAGACACTGGCCGAAGAATTAATTATTTAAGGAATGAAATTGCGGCCCGTAAGGGGATCATCGGATTTTGTTGATGGAAGCTTCCATGCTTGCGGATATATCGAATGCTCCGAAGTTGTTAACTCGAAAAACTAAACAACAGTGCACCAACATTTAAATCGTATTCATTGGCTCAGGATGAAAGGTATAGATTTAATATTTAATGTAAACAATTATTACCAGAAATATTAGTCGATCGTGATTTTATATCATGTCGAAACTGCTGGATTTTTAATTGCTTTTTCTCGGTTCATCCGAATTAAGTAGAAAAGCGAAATTGGAGGTGAAACGGAAGTGAAAAGCGGAGCAGCCCTCCTTTCAATTCTTTGAATATTCTACGTCTATGAGAATGAACACTAGATCTATAGAAATGTATATTTTTCACTAGTTTGTAAAAATAACAGGAATGTATAATCTGTAAGATTATGAATTAAAAAATTTAGAACCAGTCATTTTGAAGGGTCCTGTAGATGTAATAAAGCTAACCAGTAAGGGTAGCAAACATTATCTCAAGAGACCCATGTGCCCCAAATATTGTTAATTTCTGTAGAACATAGACAATACCAAGAACCGAAGGATCCAAGGTTTCGATAACCCGTCGTGTGGTCTAGAATTTCGAATTTGATCTTTTCTGGAACCAATCCAATCGGGTTATCTAGAACCTAGATTCCTACCAGCTGATATTTCGACTGGTGACGTTACGTAAATTATTTTCCTGAAGATTCGTGAAATGTTGCTGGTCTAATTCGAGGTGTTCGGGTGGAGCGATGCGACGTTGCGTTGTAGGAGAATAATTTTTCGGAATGGAGACAGGTGATCGAATGAAATAAAATTTGGTCGACGACGGGCCGTGACAATAACGGGTCGCGCGAAGACTCATGGTACAGCATACCGGCTACCGAAAGAGGGTTGCGTTACAAAAGGAAACGGTAAATCACCGGTGGAAATGGATAGCTCATTAATAAGGAGATCGCGGGGTGAGGCCGTGGCACCGGCTGCGGCTTCTGTGCCGAGAACTCGCGACTGGCAAGCTACCAAGTCACGAACAATACACCCTGAAATTCCGACACGTTCCTCATTGGTACCAAGCGGGGGGTGCTCGCTGAAGAATATACCCCTTCGACCGGTACCGTTGTTTCTACCGTTTGCGATCTGGTCGAGAACCGGAAACGCTAAGAGAAACACCCAAGAGAGAAGTGGGACACGCAACAACTTTAAACAACCTACTGACGACACTCTGTATAATTATAATTAATTTTTTTGTCTGCTAAAGAATGTTCTTTGCCTGAAATATTCTACTAAAAAATTTCAAATCTCTACCCCTTCGTTTAAGAGTAATATGGGGGTGAAAAGCCTGAACTTTACCTTTTATTTTCTCAGTTATTCCTAGAATACCGATTTTATACATTTATGACAAAAATGGGTAAATCAACCAGAAAACAATAGTGCTGTATTGTGTTCAACTGCATAAAATAATGAAGGAAAGAAATAAATGTCATATCTTCAAAATTTCAGCTGAATCAGTTCAGAGTGATGACCTTGACAACATATTCGAAGGTCATTGAAATTAGTGCAGAGCACAGAATTATAATAATAAACATTTATAATAAGAAACAATTATAATAATAACTATGCTTTCATTAATATTTTGAGTTGATGCAAGATATTGAGTCAAGAATAGAATACTGTAACTAATAAATTAAATTTAATAGAATATATTAATCGTTTCTCAAGCTCGCATAAATGTAAAGTAATTTGCTTCTTGAAATCTATGGGACTCTGTCTTAATAAATACACAGATAATGATTTCAAAAAAGAAAAAAATAAAAATAAATGGTTTCACTGGTTCAATGTTGCTTCTCACTGTAAATCGGCGCGGCGATCCGTTGATAAATAATGCCGAGCATGGTTTCGCTGGAGGTGGTATAATAGCACATTAATAAGCCGGGCGCGCATCTAGACAACGAATCGCTGTCGTTAAATCGTGCTCCACCTTCTCTTCGTCCCACTCTTCGCGCGCCATGGGATATCGTTTGAAATTGATAGAAGGCGTGAAGGATTTATTAACACGTCGCACGCGGCCGCCGTACCCTTAGGACCGTCTTAATTCTGTGCTCTAGCGAGGCAACAACGTTTAAGGCAGTCGTTCATGGGATCAATACAGGTTATAATGTTAGGGAACGCGGCCAGATCAAAGCGGGCTACGTCTTCTAACGCGCTGTAGCTCGCGGTCATAATCGCGCGCAATCTGTTCATATAAACGCTTTTGCGTGTGCACTTGGACATGCTCGTGCCCGCGCGCAGATGAATGTACTACATACCTACTACATATCATCATCCTACGCTCGCTGTTTTCGCAACTTTCCTGGATGAGGCCTTTTTGCCGGCGTAATTTCGCTTCCGACTTCGTTTCGCTTTTACTGCCCCGGTTGGAAAAGAGAATTTTTACGCCCTTCCATCTGCTAACCGGCGAAGTCACTCTCTGCGATATTAACGTTAACGTTGTTACATTAATTATGAACCAGGCGCGGCCAAATTGAGCTTTGTCACTATGAATCGTTTTCGGGTTTTCTATGGTCTCCTTTCATCTCATTTTTCATTATTTAGAGATCGATCGATTTAATCCGCGGATCGTGTGAAAAGTATTCATAACATAATACATTATGATTCATTTAATATTCTGTTGCATTTATGAACCAATTATGGCACATTTAATATTGTGTCGCACTTCAAAACCCTCGGGTCCATGCCGTTTCTTAGATCCTGTGGTTCTACTATTTGTTTGTGACCTCAACGACCGCGACAAACGTAGAACAAGATAGCGCGTGTAAATCACGGCACAGGTCCGGACAGGCTTCGCGTTGGCCGGCCGGGTGGGGGTAGCCGATTCTACGTCATCGATTCTCGGAGCACTAGTTGCCCAGGCCATAATTATAATACAGTTCAAATTATATCGTGTTAAGTGTCATTTTAATAAGAAAAATGCCACAAGTAAGTCGACGAAAGACCCATAAATAAATAATGAAAAATAAAGAAGTTCTATAATTGGATTAGTAGTGGAGGGGATATTCGTTTCTCATAGATCCTACGGTTTCCGTTTTCTTAGATCAAGACTTTATTGTACTTGATATTTTTCTGTGTTCCTTTTTAAAGTATATTCTTTATGGTATTAATATTAATATAAGTTACCTTCTTCTTCTCTCTCTCTCTCTTTCTCTCTCTCTCTCTTTGTTATTGTTTTAAACCTTGTTAGATGTAATCCCTACGGTCGTGAATCTTTTGTCCAAAATGTGTAATTTCTAAGGATTGAATTTGAATAGTTAATATATGTATATTCTCGTGAATAGTACGATCAATACACTAAAATGAAAATTACTAAACCCTTTGGGCAAACCTAATATAAATTACCAGGAGCCTTTTCGTGTCCTCTCGGTAGGTACGTTCGAGTTTACTGACTAGATTTGCGACCTCCTCTCACAGGGGCAGTTGAGTGCAAAGGGTTAAACGCTGTCAAGCTACACCCTCCATCGATCCGTCACCTTTCCAAGATCTTTTCAGTCGCGGAGGATACGCTGCTGTACGAGCTTTTATGCGGTAACGAACTTAGCGACGAAACAGCCGGTGGCTAGGCAACAGTGGGAACACGCAGGGCGCCATTCAACCGTGACACGGCAGTGAGCAGGCCGGAGCTTTGTGGCAACCGGAAATGGAGCGACGCTTTGAGCAGCGCAAACTTTCTTATGCCTCTTTCGCGTTTCCCCATTGTACGGGGGCCGGGGCTATCGTAACCGGAAGGCGAAAAGAGGACGAAATTTCTCGCAAAGAATGAAACGTAGGACCGCGGGGTCGGGGAATCGAATTTTTTAGACCGCAAAGGCTTTTCACCGGGTCAGCCGCCGTCCCACAGAGGGCACTCGATCCTCCAGGAATGTCAAAAGCGCGCCGAGATACGGAATCTTAACGACCTACGAGCAAAGTTCGATTCTCATTGTCGTCGAGCCTGTATGGTCTAACGCGTATTGTATTTCGGAGTTATTAGGTGTTTGAATCAGTTTCCGTTATTCTTTTGCTAACAAGGGAACATATTCGGTTGATACATGCCGATTTTGATGAAACTTATGTGAGACATAGTTTTTCGAAAAATATTTAACACGAATTTTTTTTATCGGCAACCATCCACTCTGAGGGGGTGAAAACAGCCCTCGAAGTCAGGGGTCAAAACCACATTTCGAATTTCAAAATTTTCAATTTAAATGCGCCACGCGATCCTTTTATCCGATCGATCTCAAACTTTGCACAAATTTTATTCTCACCTAAAGGAACAATTCTGGGGGGCGTCGTGAAAAAAATTCGTTGGTCAAAAAATAAGGTCCACCCTAATGTACATATATATTTATTATATGTATAAGACTCGCGCTAATACAAATATGCTCTCGCAGTAACTCTTCGTCGAGGTTCACGCCACTGTAGCTAGCATAAAACGACAAAACTCTCGTCGAGGCCTCTACGAGGTCTCCTTAAATACGTACCTTCAAACATGCCGATTCTTAGTCATACCGCCATTCAAACACACCGCCGCGCTGCTCAATTGCACCGCGTTTCAATCGCGCCGCGTCTCAATCGTACCGCTTCACAATCATGCCGCTTCTCAATCATACCGCGTCTTACTCCCACTGTCTCTCTCTCATACACACACATACACATAGCGATCGTATCCCACAGTTTAGAGATGTAACAATTTTCTGCCGACTCCCATCCGAACCAGAGTCGCCAGATTGAGGCTTGTACCCCCACTCTACCTTCCCCTTCTATTCCCCCACGCTTCCACCGCGACCCGGTCACGTGACGCGTGTTTAGTCTCACGTGTGTCGCAATCTCACGTGACTAATTCGGTACTGGCAGGGAGAAGGTAACTTTTCCCCCTCATCCGGCGACTCTGGTCCGAACATTGTGCGTCAGTAATTTACTCTATTCTGTGAAGTTTTCTCCAAAACAGATAAAAATAACCTCGAGAACTGTTAGGCATTAGAAAAGCCCGAAGATCCGAATCTTATCTGTCCCCAGCGGGCAGTAAATTAGGAATTTAATCAGGCGCTGCGATACGTCTGAAAGAGATTCCAGCCCTCGAAAAAAATCCACGTTAGCGCTCGAATGCCGACTAATTGAATCAATCACCGTGTCGATTGGACCTGCCTCGGACGTTACATTATGTCTTTCGGGGACTGCCTTCGAATCTCCTCGGAGATTCCGAGGGCGATAACGCGCGCACGAAGGAAAGCGGACTCTCGGAACGGAAAATCCGGGAGAAGTTGAAAGCGCGAGGCGAAATCGGCGCTTTGATTTAGCATGAAACTTTGGGAATTCCGGGCGCTGGGAATCGGGACGCACACCTGCGGAAATTCCGTGAGATCGAACGGATCGGCGTGGTTTCGCGGCTCGCTGACTGCTGCCGCGTTTCCATCAAAGATTTTCCCCGTGTGTTTCGGACCGAGCAGATTTCGCCGAAATGTAATCCGATTGCGCATTACCGGTGCCGATTAAAGTGTAATTGTTAGCCGGATTTCGGGCTACTTTCCACGATCGTTATTTGTTACTGATTTACAATTACAATTTAAACCATTACTGCGAGTGATTAACCATTCGGGATACGGATTGGACCATGCGGATTTCCATGTATCCGTGAAACGGCTGGTTCGTAAACGCATTTAAAAATGTCAAATATCCAAGTTTCCATAGAATTTCTATATTTTTTTTATTAATTTTAATAACATCGCGACATTATATTTGCGTTGTTGTGTGCTTTTACGTCGTATTGGTTACGAAGTCATCACTGTTGGGAAGGTTACCTTGAAATTACCGTAAATTCGGAAAATATTGTGCAAACGTAATTTTAATGAAAAATTATTTCTTACAAAATAAATTAGGTTACATCAGATCTTCGAACTGCGATCCATCTTCTATGATACAGAACTACGCTCTTTGTATTAGATTTTTCGTGGACGCTACAATTAGGGCGTTCAGGTTTATGTTGTTACATGCAGTTGTTTGCGATTCCCAAGTTCTTGAACATTATTGATTCGTGTGTGGTATACAAAGTAGAAATAAGTTTTCATTGATATTGCACAAAATTTTCGAGTTGAAGGTCATCTCAAGGTCATAGTCCATAATACACTTGAATTCGTCTCGACGTCAGCAATATCCTATGATGTCTAAGACATATGGTGCCATTTACAAAAGTCGAGGTGACCTTTACTTTTTTACGTAAAAAGCATTTTTCTGAGATTTAAGAATATGCGAACATGCAGCCCACCAAGTACCTGATAAAATTTTGTTTGTTACATTTTTTAATTGCACTACCGGAAATTCCTAAAAAATAATGTACGTATACATATGTATAGTTGACTGAAAGTAAAGAATAGTAGAAAAGAACTAGTTATTACATTGTATGCTATTCTTAAAACCATACAACTTTCGTTTCAACCATTTTTTCATGTACCAAATAGTTTACAAGTAATTTAGGTGGCACACTTAGCTGAAGCATCCTGTATCAAGACATTACTGTAAACTATACATACATACTAATAATCGCTGAGCCATCATCGCAAGTGTATCGAGGGGATTTAAGACTAATCACCGTCAACGTTTGACGGATAGGAGTGGCACGAGGGTGGATACGCTACGATAAACCTGCCAAAAGACCGCGATTTCAATCCGGACCGAATATTAGATTGCCTCATAAATATCGAGCAAATTCGATAATTGCGACACATCGCCGGGTAGAGGGGGCTCTAAGGCGCATCAGCGATTGGCCAATTTGTCCGAATAGCGAGCTCATCGGTCTTTAGGGCTTTTTACTCGTCGAGCCGGAGTCTGCCACGAGGAGAAGCTTCGAAATAACCGCAATTAGAATTGTCGGGCTCTCTTTCGGGGAAGCCCGCACCGCCGACGGCGCTGACCGATCTATAGCCGAGGCGTTTAGGGGAATCTGGCAACGGGCGTGCGTGAGAAACCGCTCGTGTAACTCTGTAAATCGAATGACCAGCACTGTTACAGGATCCTGTCTGTTTCGGGCGCTTTTCCTTTGAATTGCTCTTATTACATTATAGTTTATGGAAAGAAAAGTTACGCATCAAAGCTGTTTTAACCTCGTCAAGGTCGAATTGTCTAAAGTAGAAAGAAGAGATAGAATAATTTCAGGTTTGATTAAAATATTATCAAGGCTTCCATACAGGAAATTTTTTGTTTCTCTCGTTGAGGTTCTGTAGTTCACCAATAAATTTTGATTTTGTTTTACTTAGAATAATTTTAATATAGAAAGAAAAACGTAAACGTACAAGTATGTGACAGTATCCCTGAAGAGGACATCTACTTACTTGTAGCATGTCTTTATTATGTATAAATACTAATATTCGGACACTCTTAAAAAGACGATAACTTTAAAAGAATTTTTGAAAAAATTGCATTTGGTCGGAATTGCAGAGAAAATACTAAAAGTTATATTTTACAACTTTTTTATGTGGGCTCATATTGAAAATGTAGAAAACAAGTTTCGTAGATCTGTATCAATTAAACCAATAATTCTAAGGATTCATATGTCATTCCATGCATGTCGTTTTTTCCCTCATCAACCGATTTTGATGAAACTTTTACAATGCATATAATTGACACAGATCTACAAAACATATACAATTTTAAATTTTCAATATAGACTCACATAAAAAAGTTTGTAAAATGCAACTTTCAGTATTTTCTCTACAATTCGCTACAAAAAAAGTTCAAATCGTATGGTGCAATATCAAAAAAGTTATCGTTTTCTTAAGAGCGTCCGAATATTAATGGGAGTCAAAGTCGGAAATTGTGAAACATTTCCCCACTTTTAATCGCTCGTATCCCATAAACCAGTCAACCAATATCGATGACATTTTCACCATGTATATAATTTGCCCAAATAAAAAAGTTTTAAAAATCAGATTGTTGCATAAAGTTCTGCAGCGTGGTTATAAAAATAGATGGAGGCAAGATGCTTGTCGGTTCCAGATTGTCAAATGTCAACAAGCAACTGTGGATTATCAGTGTCTGCGGCGAACACGTGAAATATTTCTCATTACGGAAAGTGCACTCGCATTTCGAGCGTAACGCCGCGTCGCGTCGCGTCGCGCCGCCGTCTTATGGATCGACGTTGCTTAACCTTTTTCCGGTGCGGAGACGAAATTTCCGTCGCGAAACCTCTCATCGCGACTTCTACCGTCTTTTTCCACTTTCGCGGGAAAGAAGAGAATTTCTCGAGGACAAGAGGGAGGTTCTTGGCTAATGAACAAAAACCGCTCTTGTGCCCTTTTGAATTTTTCCGCGGGCCACTCTCGCGTGTTTAACGGTGCTCGCCGACCGTGAACGAACTTCGTAAACGATAATGGATCGCGGAGTTTCCGTCGCGAGAAGACTATTTACTATTTACCCGCTTCCGACGTCGCCATCGTCGTCGGTACAGCGTCATAAAAAAAGAAACTATGCAATCCATTTTTCTAGACGAAGAATTCCTCCTCTTACGGAAAAAGAAAATTCGAAATTTACTCGTGCTAGTATCCTCCGGGACAAAAACACATCTTACATTTCTATTCAAGTTTCGTTGAAAATTGAGAAAAATACATTTTTCTGTGACAAAAAGAAAGTTGTATCCTTATTTTTTTAAGGTTATTTCGAGGTCACTTAGGGTTCCTTTAAGTGGAATTCCATACTCTGCCTTGATATTATGAAAGTATAGAAAAAAAACAAATTCATCGTACGTCCTTGAAATGACCTCGAGGTAATCCAAGGTTGCAAAAATGAACAACTTTTAAAACAGAATAGAATCGATGTCTTTATATTACTTTAATTGATCACAAGAATGACTCTTAGTTTGTAAACAATAGGAGTCACCTTACACAAGAAGAAATATCAATAAAAGAGATAAAGAAAATTAAAACGGTGTATCAATTCGTATATCTCACAGATCCAATGCGTGCACTGGGGAGTTAAAGATGGAACTGTGTGTAATCGTTGATCTGAAACGCCACGATTATGTGAAAGAGAAAATCTGGAGAATCTCGTTAGGGTGGCTAGACGGTTACCCAACGCTTCTTTCGTTCGCCGCTGTTTTCCTAAACTCCTCCGAAGCGCAGGAAACGACAGATTTAGAGGGCGGTAGGTCACGAGATATCTTTGATATTTATTTAGCCGGTTACGGGGAGCCAATAAATTCGGCGAGTGGACGGTCGCGGGCTTATTTCGACCCTCCAGATAAGGGTGCATAATTTAAGAGGGAGTGAAGAAGGGCCGCGCCGTGCGTGAGTTAACTGAGAAGAAAAGAGAGAGAGAGAGAGAGAGAGAGAGAGAGAGAGAGAGAGAGAGAGAGAGAGAGAGAGAGAGGCAAAGGCACGCTCTCTCGGGCTGTGAAATATGTTCTCCCTTTACCTCAACGGTAAGATGACGCCAGAAGGTCATGAATGGGACTCCTCGAAATCTTCTTAAGCGCCTTATAAATCCCTAGTCACTCTTCATGAGCCGCGGCGACTCGCTTGCCGGGACGCAGCTCGAATTTTTCGGAGGGAAACAACTCTCGTCCGGGACAGGGACTACAGTTTTATTTCGATATACATACATACATACATACATGGTTTTTAGGTTCAGCGATGAGTGCTTTATAGGACAACGATTCCAAAAATGACGGCTGTAATTGCTTTCGTTTCGAACCCCTACTGCTTACTCTCTGGGTAAACCGTGACAAGTCGCATGAGTTCGTTGGGGTCTACTCTTAGGTGGGTTAGAAAAATAATCGGCGCTATTTTCAAGGTTTTGTTAACATTAGAGCCACGTCTAAATGATGGGTTCCAAATTTTTTAATTTGTGACCGTTGGGACTGCGGGGATGCGTTTATAGGAACTATCCAATTTTATATTTTATTAATAAGATATAATTGTTCGAGTAGTCAGCCATTTAAGGCCAGCCATCTTAATTTAAACAATTTATTCTATTGTAAAGAGTATTCGATTATAAATTCGAACTCTTATTAGAGAATTTAGGAGTTGCGGATTTTGCTAATGGGTAAATGCCGGACCAATACACCGCGTGATTCGGTAAGGTTACTTCCGTCATTTCGAAATTTCTATCAGCAACAATTTGTAGAATGTGAAACAGATTTAATTAAATTGTAGACTGAAGCTATTGTTCGTGGATTGAATTAGAAGTTATTTTACTAATGGATGGATCGTGGATCAATACGGTGCACGATTCATTAAAATAACTATCGCTCTTTGAGCATCGATATGGAAATAGTTTGCCGAATATAAAATGATCATACTGCATTCAAATATAGATTAAAAATTGAAAGAATGGAATCGGGAGTTATTTTACTAACGGATGAATTCCGAGAATCAATACGACGGGCGTTTCAATAAAGATGCTATTTCCAAGATTTCTACAAAAATAGATTATCGAGTATTAAATTATTGTAGTATTTCAAGAGGATTGTAGATAGAAACTATTATCGGAGGATCAAATTGTAGGTTCATCTATTATTCAGTAAATCGGGAACGAATACGACAGCATTTAGCTGAAATAACCTCAGCTGTTTCGACGTTTTTAAGAGCTCGGAAGTAATAGTCGGATCGAAGTCGGCGAATATTGAACGATCCTGGTATTTGTGGTACCTTAAATAAGCTATAAGTGTCAAGTTGCTGCAGAGAAATGAACCCGGAACTATTTCGTTTATGGATGTACATATTTCGAACCAATACGGCAGAGAAGATTTATCATTATTTATTTCCAAAGTTATATTCTAGAAACTTCAATCTTGTTAATTCTTCGCACTCGGAGACTTTTCTCAGATCACCTACCAGCTATCTCAAAATCTGATTATCAATTCAGAAATTTGCGGCGATTCGTATCTTGATATACATAGACTATCATTTGGCACAAAAATTAGAGTTAAATTCACAAAAAAAATGTTTGGGTCGCACTTTATATCTGTGCTATTGTTTTTTTTTTAGGAAATTACGATATATCGAATTGCTAAATATCGACAATTTGTCCAGAATCGGAGTGTTCAAATACTTCTTGGATCCACTGCATGCAGCCCATCAAGCAGCCGAGCGTTTCGCGAACAAGGCAAAGACAGAGACGAAACAAATTATATCCGTTAACTCGCAGGTGGTACCAGAAATGCGTGTCACTCTCATGAAATTACAGGTACTTCGAGGGGCAGAGATGCAGGAGAGAAGAACTGGGCCGAATCGCTAGTTAGCCGAAAACGATAATCGCGCACGAAAATCGAGACTTCCGGATAGGTCGATTTTTTGTCGACGCAAAGGAGATCGTCTCGGCTCGTGGTCGGTGGTTTCCTGGGGGTTTTTAGGTTCAGGGTGGTCTATGGCGAGCATTATTACAGGCGCCGCGTTTCGAATGAAGACAAAGACGGCCCCCATGTCGGCCCGCGAGGGAATCCCTGCTGAAGGAAACATCTAAACGCAGCACATGCTCTGAAAAATGACCCCTTTAGCAGATAGTCAATTTTTTAACCCTCCGGCAATGTTCTTCTTCGCTAACCTGGCCAGAAAACTGGGTCTTTCATTCCCGGGCTTGACTGTTTATTGCTGTAACATTTTTGAAAATTTGAAAAAAAGAACTACAAAATCGTGGGAATTCATCTGGAATTGAACAACGTTTTGATACCTCGAAATCCAAAATATTATTCATTTCAGATAATTTCGTGACCCAGGCCGCAGACTTTTACGCAAAATAAAAATTTCCTAGAGTGATTGTTCGAGTAGTCGACAATCAGAGTAGGGCAAAATGTTTATCTAAATAAAAATGTCGGATAACGAATAAAAAATAAAAAAAATTTGTATTCATTATTCGATGGTTCGAATATAAAAAGTATCTTTATTCGACGAGCATCGAATAAATAATTATATTCGACAAGAATTTATCCGACGAATAAAGATGATTTTTTTAATACGAAGTGGCTTTATGTTAGAACTTCGAATAATTTTTTCATCTTTTATCTGTAAAACTTTTATTCGGAGGCTTCGAATAAACCTTTCCACAACTACTGCCAACTCTAATAAACGCGAACCATCGAATAATGAATAAAAATTTTTTTATTCGTTATTCGAAATTTTTATTTAGATGAAAATTTTGCCCAACTCTGTCAGCAATCAGAGGAGAGAAACAGGACTTAGCCCCGGGGCCACACATTTTTGTTGTGAACCGTAAGCTAACGATTTTAGGGTGAAATAACAATTTATTTTCTCTACACTCTATGTATAGGTACTCTACATATACTCTATACGTTCAGCGTCCACAAGTAAGATATATACAGCGATATTTCAAGACTCTGATGAAATTCTGTTGCTAGGATTACAGTATTAATATGCCTAGGTGTCTATATCCCAGATACCGGGCTCCATCCATCACGAGCTTGTCCTCGGCTAATCCCAGAGCGGGAATCGCGAAATGGAAAACGTTCGTAGCTTCACTAATCCGCTAATAATCCCGCGTAGCTCTCCAATAACTCGCGAGGGACACATGGACCTCTGCACCAGGCTCGAAGGTGCTGTATCGAAGCGAACATCGAAGGGAAAACAGGATTTGGGCTACTGTTTCCAATCACGTATCGATCGGAACCTCCATTTTGCGTGTGTTCGCGGATTTGAAAAATCATTGCACGCTTTTAGGTCGGTCGAGCATTTTCCCCAGTTTCACGCTTGAATTGTTAATAAACTTTTGGCAATTTTATTGAACAAAGGTACTTACTGGGTATTATAACTTCAAACTTGATATGCGAAGATTATACTCGAAATTTGTTATGCAATAATAATCATTTTCTTCAAAGTTACGGCTGTGGTCGTAAGAAAGTTTAAAAACAGAAATTTTGTAATTATTATGTAATTATTTGACATAAAAAGTGCAATATATTTCTTACATGTTTAGACATACATTACATCTTATTATACAGGGTGTCCTGTAACTGGGGGTACAAGCGAGTAGGGGGTGATTCTACGTGAAAAATTGAATCGAAAATGTAGAATAAAATTTTTTCATATGACGCTTTATTTTCGAAAAAAATGAGTTTAAAAATTTACGTAAACGTTCGATGCAATTTAATAAGGAGAGTACAGTTATGTTTGCAACACCGTGGACATCACTTCCAACAGTTCATAAATTAGACGAATTCTGGAAATCTATACATCGATCCATTGACAACGTTTACGAACAAGAATTTAGGTGATCTACAATGAAATCCGTCGAACTGAAGCTAAATCAAGTACACGCGTACTCGATAAATTTTCAAACTTATTTTTGTCGAAAATAAACCGTCACATGAAAAAATTTTATTCTACATTTTCGATTCAATTTTTCACATAGAATCACCCCCTACTCGAACGAAAAACAAAAAATAATTGTTACTTTTGCGTTATAAAACTCGAATGTTGCAAGCAACGACTTAATTTTTAGTTTATTTTATATAATACACTTAATTTTTACTTTAATTATGATAGGAATTGGTAGGTGCAATTTGAAAGAATAGAATGTTTAGAAGAATTTTGCAGTTCATTGAAGTTATTTAAGAAAGAAACGAGTTTCTTATAATTGTTGTAGGGAATTTTCATATACCGCATAAAGATCCGCAGTCTCATAATGAGCTCTTGCTCGCATTCCATTGAGCGTCGAAATGTTTTATGGTTGGCAAAGTGCATACGCAGACGATCCACAAAAATTAATCCGGCCGTTCCATGACGGAGGCTACACGCATTCGAGTGAAGTGGCGCATTTAAAAAAGGTTAGGTCGATCCGTGGCAAAAAAGAGGCTGGATTTTTATAACGAAGACGCGCGGCGCAAATTAACCACCGGCTCGATTGCGTTATTACACGTCATAAAGTTGAGAATATCCAGCCGGTTCGGGCCCGCTTTTTGTATCAGAATGTATGTACATATAATCTCAAGCGTGAAATGACCTATAAGAAAGAGACGACTAGCGGGCCTCTGTGTGCATGCTCATTTATTCGCGATCGTGCTTTAGCTATTTTTCAACGGGCCGCGCATGCCAACGCGAAATTTCTTCATTTGCTCCTTCATTAAGCAGTGGTCCGTACAATTGTTAATGCTCTCGTATATCAGCGCCATACGTAATGAGTAAAGACTGAATTGTAGTAGCTTAAACTTGCAGCATCATTGCCCAAGCGGTTTCAATTCTGTATGCCTTTTATTCGGAGTCAATTAACTGCAATTAGTGACGCAACGTATGCGAGAACGCTGTTTGTGAATTTGAAAACTTTCGAAATAAATTCTCTGTGCCATTAGCGTTCCACTACACAGGGTGTTCACGGTAAATTGGATCAGCATTCTTCTCGTAAACAGTCAGTATTTCAAAGAAAATAGGGGAGAAAGAACTTCCGGTATATCTTATCGACAACCAATACCAACATTTTTATATTTACAATATTTTTCGAGAAACGAAGGTGACCTATCCAATGTCATCTGAAAACCTTGGACCAAAATGAATGCACTCATATGTAACAAGGTCATACAAGGTCAGAAATAAGAGAATATATCGAACATTTCGTAACATTGTTCTAACTTGTCAAAAAAATTGTGTGGTCCCAATATGAAAAAGTTATCGTCTTTTTAAGATTGTCCGAATATTAATGGGAGTCACTGTATATATGTATTGACCTCGCATTCGTTTAAACTCCTTTCTTCTGGAGTACGCAGCCATAATTAATCTACCTAACAATTTCCTGTGACAGTGGTTTTGCGACAATGTATTACTGTTAGCTCCGGGGGGGGGGGGGGGGGGGTAAACAACGGTATTACTAAGAACATTTCGAATGTTATTAACGAGGCTTACAGAAGCTCCCCTCCGGCGAACGGCCCGGCCCGGCCGGTTTGAAGAAAGAGAATGAGAAAAAGGTGACGCGGAACGAACAACAAAGAATGTTTCGTTGGGAGAATGAGAAAAAGGGTTTCGCACGTCGACGTTAACGTTTCCATTAACCTCGGTTTAAGCCCCGTGCGTGACTTTGACGAGGATAGGGGGGCCTGCTTTCGATCTTCTTTTTTTCCATCTTTTTCACGTGGCACGTTATTCGGGAACGCTTGGGAGGTCGGTTGTAATCGTCCTCCCTCTCTCCCTCCCACCCTCCCTCGCGGCTATCCTCCATTTCTGATTCTGTCCGTCGGCAGAACCGTCGCGTCGCCACTTGATATGTTCTCTCTCCCCCTTTATCTCTCTTTCCCCCCCTCTGGCTCTCTCCTTCTCTCCTCTCCGTTCGCCTCCTCCACCGATAACAGCTGACAGATCGTCAAGTAACCGTGTGCAGCTTATTCAAACGTTCTACGAGGCTTCCATTCAATTTCACGCCTATCCACTTGTATCCAATTTACCCGCGGAATATTCCATCACGAAGAATCCGTGACTTTGATAAGTGTGCGGCATCGCAGCTTTCCTTCCTCGAGACCTGTCTGTTGACTCTAGCAGACGCGGGCTTCAACGTCAGCCAACTCCTGTCGGTCGTCGCTGACGGTCGATGATTATTTCACTCGGGATAGTCAAATGTTGCCGGCGATAATGGCGCCCACAATATCCCGTGTATCCCGTATTCGTTGCATCGGACAGGTGTATTAATCCGTAGGGATTCCGCAGAAACGGAAGAGTTCGCTTGATTCTGCTTGACACCGTTGCAAGCCGAAAATAAGGTAGTAACTTTTAACAGCTACAATAACTCCGAAAGTATGATAGTATGTAGTAGGAAAGTTTTCGAAACAAAAGATGCATGGGACAACAGGGACTGTAATACGGCGTTAATCTTTTTTTCCTAGGTGGAGTCGCTACAGAGATGTGAAGGTCACCTTTGTTTCTTTAAATAGAATGCTATGTTTTGGTACCTGTTTTCTGATAGCGGCTATTGAGACGAATCCAACGAGGTGCAACATTAAGGTCTTTGAAGGTCAGCAAAGGTCGTTCATGACAAAAAAGGCGAAATAAACTTGTATTTACAGAAGGTGTTCAAAGTGATTGCCATTGGTATCAATGGAATGCTGCAATCTTCTTATCACGGATTGAGTAGTATTTCTTATCACTTCGGCACTTATGGAATCACAGGCTGTAACAATTTATTGTATAAATGTATTCAATTGTATAGCATGTAGGGTGAGAACGTTGAGGGCATCTTTCAGCGAATTTACTAAACCTGGCAATGACAAATAAACACTTCTGGACGATACCGCAGGACATCAATAGGAATGGTAAGACTAGTATCATTAAATCAAGCGATTGTGAACGATGTATTCTTTCGAAGAACAAACCGATATGCTAAAAGCGCCGAAGTGATAAGAATACTACTCAATCCGTGATAAGAAGATTGCAGCATTCCATTGATACCAATGGCAATCACTTTGAACACCTTCTGTAAATGCAAGTTTATTTCGCCTTTCTTGTCATAAATGACCTTTGCTGACCTTCAAAGACCTTAATGATGCACCTCGTTGGATTCGTCTCAATAGCCGCTATCAGAAAACAGGTACCAAAACATAGCATTCTATTTTTAAAAAAAATGGTGACCTTCACATCTCTGTAGCGACTCCACCTAAGAAAAAAAGATTAATAAAACAGCCCCCGTTGTCCCATGCATCTTTTGTTTCGAAAACTTTTCTACTACTAACATACTTTCGGAGTTATTGTAGGTGGCAATAGTTACTGCCATCATGTTTTCTCATAAATTTTCATTGTTGTTCCATACCAATGAAAAATTGATGTTAAGTACCATATTGTAATTAATACTAATTAATTAAAGACAGCGTATTGGTTTCGAGAAATAAAGACACCATTCAATTGAAGAAAAACGTAAAAATATAATTGAATGGAAAAGGAAATGCGAAATGAATTTTCCATTGGTCTGGTTCCTGTAAGATAATATGAAAATAAGAATTTGCGTAAAGGTTGGCGGTCTATGTACATACATATACATATAGCAATTACCAGAGAACCAGTTATTTAGAACATACTATATTTATCTATTTAACGGAACAAATTTCCTTTTCAAATATACAGAGGGACATCAGCAACTGGGTTAAGCTAGAGCTCCGCTCTAAATGAAGTTGCAAAGAATATGAGTAAAATTTTAACATGGTTTCATTCCAGTGATCCTCTGATCCCACGTCGACCTTTACTCTGCATTTCGTTTTCTTTTTAATAAGTACACGTTTCAACGATCTGTAATACTGTATTTGGTAATCATTTGCAAACCAATTTCAATGACCTTGAAATATATTGTTAAGATAACAACATGGGTCACAGCGCCCTTGGTTTTAAAGATACCGAAGTCCTGATAAGATGTCAGGCCGTCATTAAAAATAAACGCGATTTTTTAGAGGAATTTGAATAAAAATACGCCTATTAAAAAAAAATAATACAAAACGTAAAACATACTACTCGTAAGTTTTTTGACAAATAAATCTTCCTACGTTGGACGCTTGTTTCTCGATAATAGTTTACGCAAAAACAAAACTATTCGAGTGTTTTGAAATCGCCTTGGTGTCACCTTCGAGAATACGCGATCCAAAATATAGGTTTCCACTAAAAATGTCAATTGTAATCTCTGCAGAACTTTCCAAGGTTACCGCAATGTCAAACAAATACAATAATCATATGTTCTATATTTTCTCATATCACTGCGGATCTTTACGCAATTATGGCTTTTAAAAATTGTCAAAAAATGCTAGGATATAAAATACCACAGAATTTAGTACAATTTTAATTTATTTCAGATCTAAAAACGCTACTACCACAGAAAATAACATTTCATTTGTTTCGAGATTCTTAAAATTCGTCTACAAAAATTGCATAAACATCCGCAGTCTACGTATCACCTATCATTTATGGGTAACGGAAATTTGTCCAGCAAACGGGCTTTCCAACGCGCGAACGCGCGCGCGCGCGCATGAAGTGTGTTTTGGCCGCGCGCAGTGTCCCCGCTATCGAATTGCATGGCGGCTCGGCCGAGACGCGTCTCTCCATTGTCGTCTCTCCACTTTCCTCTCTGGGAGGCAATGGGACCCATCGACACCTGCCAATAGCACGGTGCGCTGGCGAACGACACGCGTTACGGACGGGAAGAGCGACTCGCTCCGCTCTCGTCTCGGCTTCCTACGGTCGAGTTTCCTACGCGTGGAACAAAAGCGGCCGCGCGAGAGAAAACGGTAACTTAATTGCTGGCGTTTAGCATAATAGCCGGTCCTCCCCGGTGCCCGTCGAATGGACCTTCTTTACCGTATTACCGTTGTAACCAATTATTGTTGGCCGACAATGGGCCATCGCGCGATAATAACGACCGGGGACCGGCCGACGCGCGCCCGTCCCAGCTATTCCGCGTTAAATCGCGCGCCTATCGGCACCGCGCCCGCCATTTCGCTTTTTACCGCCGTTGGTGGTCTCCTGCGTTCGTGGCTATAACACTTTGTCGTAGGCAGTGCCTTCGTGTGAACGTAATTAACACTTTGCACGCGAAACGTTTTCTCGGATCACCTACCAGCGCACCGACTCGAACACCTTCACCCAACGGAACGACTGGTGTCGATAAATGTATAGGGGGTGCAACAAAATATCATTAACAATTTAATACCATCCAGGTTCTGCAAACGTCTGTGGAAGAAAAATGGAAATCTATAGGGGAACAAAAAAATTTATACAAATCATGAAAATTATTCTGAAGTCAGTGTTGGACAAAATTTTTATTTAAATAAAAATTGCGAATAACGAATAAAAGATAAAAAAAATTTTATTCGTTATTCGAAGGTTTGAATTTAAAAAGTATCTTTATTCGACGAGGTTTGAATAAAAAAAGTATCTTTATTCGACGAGGTTCGAATAAAAAAAGTATCTTTATTCGACGAGAATTTATCCGACGAAAAAAAGATGATTTTTTTTATTCGAACCTTCGAATAACGAATAAAAGTAAAGTATCTTTATTCGAATTGTTATTTAAATAACTTTTTATCTAAATAATGCCCAACTCTGATTTAGTACAACTTCAGGCTGAAGTAAAGAAATAAAGGTGGCACTGCAAATTATTACTACAGAGTAAAATAAAATTTACGATTTGATTCTTTCGAAAAAGTGTCGCGTGCCTGATAGTTTTGTGGCAGCTAGATGAGCGAAGACAACAATTCTTACTAGAATACACTTTTTATTCATTTCCTTATTATGTTTTATAGTTTTATCGCGGAAATTCCGACAATATATATTGTGCCGAGCGCCAACGTTTTGATAAATTTCCCGAAGTTTGCGATAGAGAAATAAAAGTTGCATTAAAGTTCGCAACGTGACATAATAACAGCGGATTTTATGCATTTATGACAAAAATGAGTTGGTGCAATTTCAAATGGTAGATAAATTAAAAGAATGTAGGAACGTTGATGTATTATTTTATTATTTATTAGGGTCATTAATGAGAAGAAGAAATGTCAATGTGTCTTCTGATTTTTGCAATTGGTGCAGACGATTTTTATTTTGCATAAAGATCCGCAGTCTAACAATAACCGTCCAGGGTACGAATTTATTGAAACTTCGTAGGTCTCCTGGCGAAACCATGAATTCCTACGGGGTGTCGTTTACCCCGAGCGAGATAGGAAAGTTTGCCGATCTTGGAGAATCGGCGAGGATATGGCTTCGTCGCGGCCGGGCCGGATTTAATTAAAACTTTTACGACAATGGACCACGGGCAGGCTGTAAGAGACCGGGCGATGTAGTCGGCCCCAGAAAGGAAGACCTTGGCAACGACTAATCAATCGACATCGCGGTAATCAAGAGAAAAAGTGTGTCAGCGACGTGCTGCTAACGAGAGTCGAACGGACTAGACTCGCGGAAGCTGAAGAAGGGAAAGGAAGAAACTATCTAGGCGATAATGAGGAACGTACCGTTGGAAGAACGGAAGAGAACGATATCGGTCGTTTCCGGGCCCGTGGAACCACTGAAAAATTCCTGTTCCGCGATGCCACCGGCATTCTTCGCCGTCTCATTCCGCGTTCTCGAATCGTTTCGTGTCCCGGCAGCATGATTCTTATGCGGCAGACAGATACAATAGCCCGCAGCCAAATTGCGTTCGATCGGCCAACGTTTCTCGACCATAACTTCTCGACTTTGCGTTCTAATTAAGGAAGTTCACTCCGAAACTCGTATTTCTTCGCGTGGAACCTGGTCTAAAATCTGATATAACTTCTACAACCTTTGTGCAAATCTTTCCTTTGGTTCTCGGCAAACTACCATTCTTCATACCTATTTAACACTATGTATTCCTACCACGGCCGGTCGAATGACCGTTTTTAAAATTTCGATTAGAATTTCCTATAAAGGGTGGGGCGCTATAAACAGGTCACCTGAATAACTCGCTTGCTTTTGAAGATAGAACATCAGACCAAACTTTCTTGGTATCGAGGCGCTGGTAATCTGATCTTACTAATTTTTTTATAGGTGCAGACGGCAAGGAGATAAGAAGGTCAACTCTGTTTTTTTTTAATGGAACAGTGTGGTCTTTTATTTACATTGTGATAGTGTGTTTCAAGACGAATACAATGACCTATTATGAAGGTCATTCAAGGTCACGCAAGGTCAACTGCAATAGAAAATAAATTATCTGACAGAAGGTCGATTGTGTTTTCCGTATTATTCAGCTTTAAATCTGCTGTTCCGCACCTATTCAGGCTACATTCAATATTTGCCTACAATATTGTAATAAAGCGTTTATAAACAAACTTCATATGACATTTTTTTCGTATTTTCACTTGTAGATCATGCACCTACAATCTTGCCGGAAAAGTAGGAAACACCCTGTGTACTTCTGAATAAAAGAAACTATATTTTTATACTGTCAAATTGGCTATTATCTTCGTTCTATATTAAAAAATATAAGTTGTGCTAAAGACCGGTCACTTGACCGGTCGCGGTAGGAATAGGTATACGCGAAGTGCCGGTAGGATTAGTGTTAAACGAGCCGGGCAAATTTCTATTGTTGGGCGCTACCTTTGAATCGAGTTACGAAGATGCAGTTAGCTCGCTCTGTTCAGTATAGCAGCTCTTGGGGTTTCTCACATTGTAACTCACTTTCTGAACAAAACGGGGGCAAATCACTATCAAGAGTGGCGGAACCAAGATCACGCTTGGCTTATACGAACTTGCTTGCATATTTTAGTGCGCCCAATTCGATCCTGCTGTACTTGTCACGCGCAACACTCTGTATAAATCTTGAAAAATACATTAGTTGGTCTGTCTCCAGGCTAGCGCCACAGGGTGCCAAGTATCAGTAATATCTATTGCTCGTGTTCCCAAACTCAACAGAGATTGAAGCATCGTAAATCCCTTTGGAACGGTTTGCAATCGTTCAACTGCGACGTTATTAAGCGAAAAAAGCAAAAAAAGTTAAAGAAGGAGAGAGGAAAGATTGTTCCGGCGATATACAGTGACTCCCATTAATATTCGGACGCTCTTACAAAAACGATAACTTTTTTGATATTGCACCATACGATTTGAACTTTTTTGAGAAGTTGGAGCAATTCATTTACTACATGATGTGAAAAGAAATTTTTTTCAGTGTGGCAATTATTGTGACGGAGAAGTTTCTTTTTCTCTAGGTCATATTTTCCGACATTTCAAGATCATCGTCGTTTTTTTTTTTTTTTAATGGAACGACGTATTTTGATCAGTGTAACATTATAGCTAATGAAGGAGTTATTCTTCAAAAAGCATAACTTAACCTACGAAGACCATGTTTATGCTGACCGTACTCTACTAGGGTTCCGTACACATCATATGTCCCTACAGTTCTTTTTTTTTGTAATCAAGTTTTAATAAACACATGACCGTGATGTTCTAGAAAAATAGTTTCATGGGTTTACTGCTCCTCGCTGTATACCGAGAAATTACCGTGGGCAGCGTGCGACGCTTTCAGCGTTGGTGAACAATACTTTTAGGTAGATGGGGGGTGGGGGGGGTCGTCGAACCGATACGCGATGTCTCGAAATTATAGTTCTGCGTGGGTCAAGGGCCGGCGGGTGATCGTTTCGCAGCTCTTAAACAGGCAGTAAAGTAGCATGATGTTCGTGCGCGTCCTTCGCCGGTTGATCGATGATTCCCTCGAACAAAGGGCCATATCTTTGTTACTGCGCGGCGAGTATATTGACAACCGATACGATCGCCGGTTTTATGTATTCCTCGGCGGGCCGTTAACGCCTCGCGACGCGCGACGTCTCCCCAGGCGAAATAATAAAAATTAGTCCGGCGTCCAGACTGCGTGGCGAGCCACCATTTTTTACGGTGGCTTTACGATTGGGAACGGGCCGTGGTGGCGACGCGAGGCGACGCGACGCGTCTTGCAAACAGCAACACGCGCGCTCCACCCAGATTGCCGAGGGGAGTTATGATCTCCTCAGACGTCGGGCTAAGGAATGAATTAGCTGTTCAAGGCCGTTCAACGCGTGTTCCTTTGTTGCACGGTGCTCGGCTGCCCTCGACTCTCTGCCGTCGATCTAAGGACCTCTAAGAGAGTATTGTCGGCCCGAGCCCCGGCTCCGAGGTCTCTTCTGGGTCTTTAGCACCCTCTGAGCGCCGCATTCAGAGCTTCCTGTGTAGGGCGTGCGCGCGCGCGCAGCGCTAAGAGGACATCTAACGAAGTCAGGAAGGATGGTTACGAAGTTCCGGAGTACGCGATGGATGGGACCAACTGGGTTGCCGAAGTAAGGGATGAGTCACGGATATATGATGCAAACTGGGAAGGGCTTTTGAATTCAATTTGTTGCGGACAGAGTCAGAAGTCTAAGGCAGGGAAACGCGAAGGAGGTTCGAAATTTGATTGCGACGGCGCTGATACACTGAGAATCAGGATAATGTGATTCGCAACGGGGAGAGAGACCTTGAAAACTCTGCAAGCGACATGCACGGGCCAATTACTGTGAAGATGCTAGTACTTGTGACGACAGAACGCGATCTCATTTACAGTAAACGCTTGATTCTTGTCCAATAGCCGTGTTTTTCATGGACAAGAATCGTGCCCCAGAAGTGCTTTTTGATTTATGACTGCGTCTACATATCGCGCCGACGATTTATTGCATTATATTCTACGCATCGCGACCTTGAAATTCAAGATCAAGGACAATTTTGCGGCAACTTTTTTTTACAGATCTTCATCGATCCGAAGATGTAGGATACGTCTATGGCAGCCAAGACCAAACATTTCTTTACACCCTGTACATACACGATGTAAAGGATCGAGGCTTCTGAACAACTATCATTAGGGATCGATACTTTTTGATACCCAGAGAATCATACATGCTTATGATACCATGATTCTTTGTCACAAGGAATCGATACCGCTTGAACATGCTCAAGGTCCATCACTAGTTAGAACTCGTAACTTGTAGGACGCTATTCTCTGTCTCTCCTACGGTCTATAATAGACCGTGCTCATCCGGAAACACGCGGCGCGCGCGGCTGGTTTTAGAAAAGGGAAATCTAGCATCCTGTCAGTCGAGCCGTGTCCCGCTAACGCGACGAAATTTAGGAGCACGGTGGGCGCTGTGATTATCGGTACAGGCCGGAGTCTCTGTCCCCCTTGCGCCGCGCCGCGCCGCGTTCTCCTCCCGCAATAAACAGCGCGAGTTTATCGCGCGGACACACACCGGCCACGCTTCTAAACGCGTGTGACTTATGCCCGCGGGCACGCGAACACGCGTTCCATCGAAGCGGTGGACCTTTGAAGCTGGCCCCGGCAACTTTTACGCCAGCGGCGCGGCGCGGCGGGATCATTCGTTTCGTTGACAGGCTCGCTTTTAGACCAGCAACCGCTACTTCGCCGCCTAAACTTGACACCCGCCACCATTGTCGACCGACTCGGACACGACAATACGAATCAATCCGACTGCTCGCCGTCGACAAAAAAAGAAAGAACAGCGGTTTCTCGAATGTTTGCAGAGAAGACTTTGTCATCCTGACAGCTCGATAAGTTACTCTCTCTCTGTCTCTCTTATGCGAAATTTATCAACACGGTAAGGGGTATACTGGTTTCCAGACCGTTTTTCTTATCAGTCTTTAGAAATTTTTTTTTAATTATCAAAATTACACGAGGTATATATTTTTTTATAGGGCAAGAGTAGTGTCCCCGGTCTACCTTCCCCTTCTACGACGTTATTCCCCCACGCTTCCGCCGCGGCACGGTCACGTGACGCGTTTCGTGTCTGTAGTGCATGTGTCCAGTATTGGCAGAGAGAGGGTACATTTTCCCCTCAATTCGTGCTCCCTCATCTGGCGACGGTGCCAATGACCTTCTTGTCATCTCACCACAATACACACTCGTCACGGCCCAATTTTACTTAATAGTATATTGCCTGCGCGTGACATGCTTCATTTGTGACGAAAATGAATAGATAAAATGCAAAACAGTAGAAACATTTGGAGGATTTAAAAGTACTGTTATATTCTTTTCAAGTCGATTATGAAAAGAAGAAACAAGTGTAGCTCCTGACAATTTTTATTTTGCATAAAAATCCGCAGTCTACTAATCAGTATGAATATAGCTACGGTCTAAACTCTAAAGTCTGAACCAGTGGTTCCAAAACTGGGTGCCGACTAAAAAGAGAATTTAAAGAAAAATCATCAGTTGTGATAAAACTGTGACAACGAGATGTACCAAATCCTAGAACAATGTAAGCAGATTTTGATGCAATATTATATTATGCGATGAAATCTATCGAAACGATTACGTGGAAGAATTTGCGGATTTCCACGACACGGAGTCTCTGTATATTCGTTAATAAATTCAGCATGGATCGACAATCGTTACTCGATAGGAAAATTGCGAAACAATAGATCGTTGCTTGTGGACTCCGAATCGACGCCCACGCATGGAGTACAAGTAGCCAGTTCGGCGTCCAATTAACACCAATATATTTTCCTTTCAAGTGTTTCCGCTGTCACGCGTAACAGTCCGCGTGTACCGTTCTTCTTACCGCAAGAAACGACATCTTGTATTGTAGAACCGTTGGCGATCTTACGTAATGGTGGAGACATGGTTTAAACATGCATCGACGAATAAACGATATCCACACAGTCTGGATCGTAAGTTGGAATATCTACAATAAATATAGTCCATTGATCTCTGACCATTCTTGAACAATATCAATCGAGAACCTTCAATCATTTCACAATTTCTCGTTTAACCCCATGCACCATGAATACCTTTCTCCATTGAATTTACAATCGTCAAACATAATAAACCTTTTATTCAATTACGCGGTTACATACGGCTTCAAATAATAATGTATATGTACGATTGAATTAAAAGTTTGTCGAATGTGGAATTTATACAAAGATATATCAGAAGATCGTTAAATAAAATGGTTAACGATCGAATAAAAATCAATGTGAATATTAATATTAATAGAATTAATTCTCGCCCGTCCTTTGCCTCAATTTCGCACATTTCTCTTATTCTCTTATTCACGATTTATAAAGTTAGATGAAATTTTTCAGATTCTTCTCACAAATCTTGTTTGAGCTAAATTGATAGCATCATAGGGTAAGAAGCTACTAAGGTACCATATGGTGGGGCAACCTTACACCATATATACTAATAGACCCGGCATAGGTATAGTATGTGTATAGGAAAACCGAGAATTCAGTGTCCGAAAGATGATGGGACACTGTGACGTCACAAGATAAGTCTCAAGATAATTTCTTTCCATGCTGTGTAAGTACATGGCGCTCCCGCTGACCCCCTCTCCCCATGTAAGCCAAGCGTATATAGGCACTGTCGATGAGCATAGCTTGTACATCTTTTGAAAATGTGACGTCACAGTGTCTTTCAGCTGATTTCATCTTTCGGACACGGAAAATTATCTACGCCGTGTCTCCATATAGGTATATGTATATGGTCTAAGGGGACAACAAAGCAGTGATGCCAGAATGAGGTTGAAACCAACCTCATTTCTCCCTCCAGGCTCTCACCTTTATCCCCTTCCACTATCCTATTCCACCAACATGAGCACACTCCAACGTCCCCCACTAAGACCATAGACTGGTCGCGCAGTCGCGCAACGTGTGACATATTGCTCTGGTCATCAGAGAGGGGGTACTTGTGTTCCCCTCGATTCCTTTTCGATTACCCCTGTCTGGCATCACTGCAACGAAGACACGGGACATTAGCAAGCGCGACAAAGCTATAGTGCGCGCTGCACGGAAGACAAATTGGTGGGGGAAGCAAGCGTTTGAGGGGCTCCAACCGTGCCCAGCACTACTGCAGAGTGTATTTCTAATAGTATTTCTTTATCAAAACGCTTCATAACATTTGCATTCTAATATCGGACTTACGTATTACTTACATATAGATCGTGACCTTTATATTTTCTTCGCGACTGTTGTGTTCTTGTTTTGTGTTAAGTACACTTAACTGCTGAACCACTGTATTAAACCGCTATACATATGTATTGTACTTTGAAATACTGGCTCGAAATTGCGTAGCCGACTGACTTGTGCGGCTTCCGGAATGTGTCTGTGGTTTTGTCGCATGGTCACCGTACATACTATATCCTATTCCGACGGCAGCACCGTATACAAGCGCGAATTCAAATACTGCAATCTAACAGCGTACATAACAGCGACCGATGGCAATTTAAACAAAAAAAAAGAAATTATTTACACATTATCTAGTGAACTATAATCCTTCCAACATCTGAAAAACAAACTCAAGTCGTTTGGTCCAATCTGAAAAAAGTTATTTGTTTTCAAAGGGTGCACGAATACTTTTCACAGGCCCACTGTATATGTACTTTTTGCTGTACATTTTTTCGTAGGAGCCAGACGTTCTAAAGCGTCTAAAATGTCTATTGGAGGAGGCAGTCCAGTCCGGTCCCCTGTTTTTAATATCCCTTTCGCGTGTAACCGTTTTCCATGCACGTGACGACACCGAGCAATGTCCATGCAACGCCTGCCCCATGAATATTAATTACTTCTACGTCCCGAGACTGCTCCGACTCCCGAGCGGACCGATTCCTTCGGAATTCGAACGGTTCGCTACGGTGTTGTCCGGCGGAACACCGGCAATTTGCGTAACGATTAGAGGTCGTAGGAGCGACGCGACGCGACGCTCGCAAACACCGTCGCGTCGTAAAACCTCCAGAAAAGGTTGCAACCGCTTGTCGCGCTTCCATAAATAACGAACGCGACGATTCCTTTTCTCTCCGCGGACGAATTTATTCCGTCTGTGAATCAAAGTTATGCCTGACATTTATCGTCCGAACGTAGCGTCCCGACAGTAATTCACCGGCCTCGAAGTTGCAACTAGCGGCGAAACTTTCGAGCGTTCCGGTGACTCCAGTTTCCCGCGGAAATCGACTCGATCGACGCCTCGTGCCATCTCCAACGGGCACAAACCTGTTCGGAACTATTATGTCATTCCGCTAACTAGGATCTTTGACGTTTACGTTCGCTGTCAAATATTAGGTTGCTGCCAAAATAATTGCGGTTCTTATTGGTTTAATTCAGGGGTACCCAAAGTGCGGCCTGGGGTCAAGTTCCTTTTAGCACCCACTTCCGATTGCCTCTCAACTTACCCGAAATATTGCCCATGCCCAGTTGAGTCATGTGGGTTGGTCACGTGACGCGGAAATGCTCTGCGCATGCGCAACAAACTGTTTCCGTAAGACACCGTAAACTGTCGTTTCTTGTCTTTAATAAGTTTAACAAGTTACAATGAGTGACAGTTTTGATGAATCAAATCAAAATGATCCCGAGTGGAAGCTGCTAGAAGTGGCCCAACATGTTGCGCTTTTTTTTTGTGAGACCAATGGCATGGAATTGGGAAAGAATATACAGAATATACAGAATCACTGATCATATTTATTCAGAACAAATATCCGGGCCAATATTAACCCTTTGCACTCGGAGCTATTTTAACTAAAAACCGAAAGATTTTTCCATTCTCGAATATTTCCATCCTATACAATTTTTTTTCATTTTTTGCATACGAAACTGATATATTATCTCGATTGATATGTAAATGTCTAGCAGTTTATTAAATACGAACAAAAATAATAATGTGAACAATATTTTTAAGAAGGGCATAGCAATTTTCAGTGGTGCCTCAGAGTCGCCATCCGAGTACCAAGGGTTAAACTAGTTATATTACTTTATTTGGTTTGGTTTGGTTAGGTTAGGTTAGATTTAGTGGGCTTGGGGTTTACTTAATAATCCGGATTTGTACTTTTATACCTCAATTCGGCATTAAAATTGTGTTTCGCCAGGAAAAAATTTATTCGATTTCCGCGCCACGGTGCCACCTTCATTTTGACACATCATCCGACACCTCGTGGGACGTCTACAGAGTAAGTTTGAAGGCAATCGGAGGTGGGTGATAAAAGTAACTCTTACCGCAAACGTCTCCAGCCCTGCGGTAGGGCTTTGGAAATAAACACGAAGAACCGGGTCAATTTATAGGGCCTATGAGACAAGAGCAATATCTAAGGGAAGTTTTAAGATAATTTTATATTGCAGATTGTGGGACCTATAGAAACATTGTAGGTCCCAAAACACAAGTATGTAGAACTTAGGAAAAAGTTGTGGGACCCAGGAAAAATGTATGTATACAGAACTTAAGAAAAATTTCTCGAAGAAATAGAATAGAGATTACAAAAAGAAGAATTAATTAAAAATGAAGAAGGAAAGATTACACCTTACACCATAGTGGAACCGTTTCGTATTCATTTTTCGACAGGTCCCAGTGTCCAGAGACGACGAAAAATGCGTCCAACAATGCTCGAAGCGGTACTTGTTCGTTTTATCGGTTAGTGCATGGAGGACCGTGTACGCTTCGTGAATAGATATTCGAATGATAGCAAGGGTCTCGGTCTATGCTGCGTCAATTTATTCCGATAGCTATCTTTATCGAGGCGTTATAATCGTTGGAACAGCGTGATGTGTGGCATTCTTGTTCAGGTCATGAGTAGACTGCGGAGCTTTATGCATTTATGGTATGTACAAATTTTTAAAATACAATAATACATGCGTAGTAACCAAAGAAATAAAGTTGTTATTAAGCCAACAAGATGTGTGTAAATGACCTCACCGATTAACAATGAGCAAATTAAATTTGAAATTGAACGATCGAATCTGGTCTGTAATAAGTAATAATCGACAACAGATAAGAGGTGATCTTTTGGCTAACCGAATGAAATGAAATAATTACGATAATAAGACAGTACTCAGATAAATTTCCCGCGACACGGTGCTTCATTGATTGAACATTTGCGGTGGGGTCTCTAGTCATCGCGTCGAACACGCCACTCCTTCAGGTGTCGCAATTGTCAAGAGGTCAACCGATTGCCCAAAAGCCGTCCATCAAAGTCACTGCGTCGACGAACTGGACGAACCGTCGCGTCGCGTCTCGTCGTCCGCTTCTGAACGTTTCACAGTAATCCTTTAATATGGAACCACTTTCTACGGTGTCTACGCTGCTTTCACAACACTTTGACTCGTTCGAGGAATCGAAGGAGGTGACGGTAGTGACGGTAGCCACACAAGCCGCCTTCAATTGTAAATTTAGTCCCCGTTCAGACGTGAAAAAGAGTGAAAGAGAGGGAGACGGGACTAGAGAAACGTTGCAAGCTCTCGGCAAGTCAGATGTTTCCCTTTGAATGGCTCGCCGACCTGGACAAAGCAGTTTCTCGCAAGCAGAGCGTTGTCTTGTCTCTTCTGTTGGAATTTATTTAAGAAATAAATTGACAAAAATAATCTACTATTATTTAGTAGAATACTTTATCGCTTTACTTTCGAGAACTTTCGAATGATACATCGTATCTATGCTGTCCGTGTCATGGGACCCTCAACTCTCAATTGTTTCTTAGATCGTCGTCCGTTTTTCCAGAACGATCCTCACTCGTGTCGTACATATTTCTCATAGTGTAAAGACGTGCCTTCGCAACGTGTTTTTTCATATATAGGGTGTCCCAGCTAACTTGACCACCTTGAATATCTCGCTTAGTGTTAGTAATAGAAAAAAACGTTATAGGACAATATTAACCTAACCGAAGGGGCAATATAATGATTCGGAGAAAACTTTTTTCAAGGTCAATTTTTTCTAGATATCAAGGTGATCAATTTTTTTAAAAAACTATATATTTTTTTATCGCGATGTAATAGTAGAGGTGCAGTACCTCTGCAATGACATATTTTCTACAATGACCTTCGTGTGACCTTGGGTATGGAAAATCCAAAAAGCATTACAGGTATTATCAGTGATTAATTTACTACACTAATTGGTTTGGTTGAACTATTTTATTTCAATAAATGTTCGAAATGATGACCATTGTTTGCAATACATTGTTGTATACGGAAAATAAATGATTCTCTGGCTCTTCTAATAGTTTCATTGCTAATATTGGAACATGCAGTTCTAATATACATCTTTGTATCTTCGGCAGTTGTTGGAAAATGTTCATAAACAATACTCGAAAGTGTTCCCCATAAAAAGAAACGGTCACAGGAAGGTCATTGTATAATATGTCATTGAATAGGTCTTCACCCCTATTATTACATCACGATAAAAAAAATATATAGTTCCATTAAAAAAAAAATTGATCAACTTGATATCTAGAAAAAAATGACTTTGATATTCAAGGTGTTCAAGTTAGCTGGGACACCCTGTATATTAAACTGAATAAATTCTATCTTATATTTTATATGAAGAGTCTGGTTTCTTGTACTCGAATTCCAATATTTTCTGGACAAGTATTTCGTGGCCCATTTTAATAGCTATACTGTTTTACCTGAATTCCTACGAATGCCGTATTTAGCAGATTCGTACATTTTTTGCTCTATTGCATAAATTTGACTGGAAGGGACACATTGAGTTGCGAAAACGAAGTGAAGTTCCAGATTTCTCGGAAGATCCGTTTCATTCTGATGATAAGTGGGACAAAAGGGGAAAGAGAGTAAACGCGTAAGCCGGTGTACGCGATGAAACCCTTGTCACGCTTCTTCCGAGTCAGAAAATCAAATCAAACATCATCTCGAACCGCTGAAAGCGTTTCCACGCGGCAACCTCTCGAACGCCTTCGAACGCGTAGTAAGCACACCGTCAAGATGTTATTACAACAAATATTATGTTTAGGACACGTCACCCGACCGTAAGCAGGTTTCCACACTTTCCCTGCAGTGAAGGGCTTCCTCTTTTCTGCCTCGACCCTTATTTTCAGATGCCTCCGGACGACGACATTCATCTCGACACGGAAGAATGTGGAATGACGGAGTGTTATTCACGGTTCGGTCGGGAATCTGGGGCCGAATCACTACACCGAACAAATTCCTTATTGGTTCTTCTACTTTTATTTCATTATTACTTGACCATGCCAAGTCATCGAGACAATTTGAAATTATTTGATTTTTAAAGGATCTCCGTTAAGAGGTGCCATTTTAAATTTCGCGCTATTTTTTTTGTTTGTGGAGATTAGAGTTGTCACTTTTCGACGCGTGTTTAGTATAATTGTAAAAAAATGGTTAAAAATTTTTTATAATCCAAATTAACATTTCTTTAACTTTCTATAGCAGTTTCCTCTGATATTTGTTCCGATTGTTAATAATAAACGAGAGATCCGAGGAGGTCAAGTTAGGTCGACCACCCTGCATACCTACTTCTGTTATTAAAATATTGTTCTTCGCTATATTTAGCGATTTCGGTAAAAGCAATGGCGAAAGAGGCAGCAGAAGAAGATTAAAAGTTGTTGGACTCGGGAGCCGCACGTGTTGGGCAGAATATAATCCGGATCGAAGCGCAAACAAACGACCGGACGTGATGAGAAACGTAATCCGAGTCGCGGATTCTCTCGTCTTCACGATCCGGTATTTTTTGTTTTGGTTGTTTTTCTATTTTTTTTTTTCGAACGATATATTTAACCCGGGCCGTGTCCGTAACGTCTTCCAAGCGTTTAAATCAGTCGTCAATTCGCGGCCAGACAGATTTTTCCAAAGCGTCGCAGATGTCGCGGTCACGCTTACACCACTGCATCGATCATCTTGATCAATTGCCTTTAATCCGCGCGTGCTACGCGGCTCTAATCCTTATCTATGGCTCGGTATACACGCGTACTCGTGGATGGGATTCGAATAGAAAAGCACCACGGTACGCGGTGCTAAATAACAAACCACCGGCCGAAGATTAATCGACGGTGGTTTTGTAAAGGTTACACATAATCACGTTCTATCTCCGATGTGCACGGTCCACAATTACCGGGGAAATGTTCGTCGAGCGATTCGAACGCGGATACACTATGTTGCGGCGCCGATGGACGCCGATTTATCAACCGATCCGTTGATAAATAATTATTATAATGTCCGTAAAACCTGATAAATCTGCCGACACGTGCATACTCCCACGTCCACTCCGGGGCGAAAGAATCTTGCATTTTTTAAAGCATCGTGCAGCTTAAAGATTTATAGTAAAAACTGGTACAAACACGTTTTTCATGTCATTGAGAAGTGATCTATAATATATACTATATATAATACTATAATATTAGATTGTTGCATATGAATTGTCCGATTTTTCACAGTAACATTTAACAATCACAGCTTTTTTCTAAATAAATTTATGGATCAAAGAATGTACCATTCTAAACAACACATTCTGTCAATGGGTTAACAGTTTCTTGTCTGTATTACGGTAGAAATTGAATTTTTTGGTTTTCCTATTTTTATTTATAAGACTGTTATCTCTATTTTGTAGTGTTCTCTGTTACCAACAAATAGCGTGTTGATTAGTGGTTTAATTCTGGCCTGATTAACCAGTGCTCCGAGAGTCGATGACGTAGGATCGGCTACCCCCACTATCGCGCTCTGGTCGCCGGCCCGTACAGGTCCGAACAAGTCTCGCGGCAGCCAGCCTGGTGAGGGTAACAGGCCAGAATTAAACCACTAAATACAGTTCAAATAAGATCGTGTTCAGTGTCATTTTAATAAGAAGAATGCCACAAATAACTTGGTGAAAGTCCCATAAAAAAAAATAATAAAAAATAAAGAAGTTTTGTAATTGTAATTTTCGATTTCGTTAGAATATTTCATGCCAAAAGTAATAGTTATTATCTCCAAAACAGTTTTGCTTGAATATTTCTCTTTTAAAACAATGACACATTACGTTTTCTAGTTTGAGTGTCGAAGTAGCATGATAATAAGAATGGTTCCGTAAGTTTGCGTTAATGACGGATAACTTCATTTAATTAGAACCAGAGAAGATCGATTGGAAGATCGAAGTGAAGATTATTTACAGCGCTTCTCAATGAATCATGCTGTTACTAAACTCAAGCTGGGTAACGTGGCTTCATTACGCTTTCCTTTGTATCTATCGCTTCTATCAATTAATCCACGTTCGAGCAATCCATGTTCCCATCAATTTCAACTCTCTTTTTCATCGATTTGATCGATTCCTGCGAAGCCCGGTAAAAACAGGATTCATTAAGAGGGTTTCCTATACAGTTCTCGATACTAATTATCTTCATTCTTCATTGTGTCAAGGAACTTCTCAGGCTCGTTGACCAGAACATGTTTCTTTGAACTTGTAGCGAGAGGTAAGTACGTTCTCATACGACATTTACGAGTCGTGACTTTTACAATGATGACAATGCGACTTTTAGCTCCCACGGACGCTAGACTTTTTTTTTCATACGTTTCTATTCTTCTAATCAATTATCGAGACATTTATTATTTCCTACACCAATAACTCCAATGTTTTGAAAAATTTACAACAATTATTGAGATCTTGTCAGTCTCAATTTTATTCTTCCGTGGATATTTTTATAAACTACCAAGAACTACACTTTGGTCACGTCCTTAGCTGATATTTTAATATTTTTTGATCAAAAAATGCTATTACAGAATAAGGTATATTATGATCTGTGATCTTTTTTCAAGATCGTTTTCACCCCCCGTTTTTGAAGATCATCGACATTTTTTTGCAGATTAACATGTGTTTTTTATAATATACTGTTATAGTGCACATTAAGACGAATCCAACAATATACAACACCAAGACCTTGAAACGACCTTGAACGTATTCGAAAGTGCAATGAAGTGCAACTTTCCAAATCTTCGTTGAGTTATTGTGAATCTTTTCATTCAAGGTCGTTTCAAGGCCTTAGTGTCGTATACCGTTGAATTCGTCTCGATGTCCACCACAACACTACATTATAAAAAACACATGTCAATCTGCAAAAAAAAAAATGTCGATGACCTTGAAAATCGAGGTGTACATGTACAAGCGACTATAGAAATTTTGTAAAATATTCTAGGAAAGAAACATAACACGTTGTCCATACATTGTACTCGATCGATCTCAGCAGCTCCTCGTCTTAATCTATCTGAAGTTAGGGTGTTAATTGCGTTTGTTAATCTTCGAACGAGAAGGGAAGAAAATGTACCGTGACTCTACGAGAAGTAAGTCCGTAAAAAGTCGAATGGCGTTGCAGGTGAATGGCAAAAAGCGAGAACGAAGAAACTCGCCGAATGTTGAGTATTCCTGGAGGCGTGTTTGGAACGCACAGGAAGAAAAGGGAAACAAACATTGTTTATTTACCCGTTAACGAGCTTGCTCGGGAACCGTGACGGGGGTTGGCGCGTTAGAGGAGACGCCCCCACCGAGAAATTGTTTACGGCGCAGCTCTTCCAGCGGAATAATTGGGATATTCCTAGGAAACCCCGGCACGTTTGTTCCATTCACAGACACGGGGCTTCTGTTTTCAATATTTTCTACGCTTAGGTCGCCCGAACTCCGAAACCCTCCTACGGGAGGGTGTAAAATGAAAAAAGAAATAGACGACACATGCCGTGGAATTTTATGGTAGCATTGTTCGTACTGGTTCCATTTTAATCGTTTCACAAATGGGGAATAATAATATTAAGTACTTGAACAAGTTTCTACCGTTTACTAATAGATGTCGGAACTAATAGTACTTGTGTGTAATTTGAGATGGCGTAGCATGTATGTTTGAAAATATTCAAAAAGAACGTATTCGTGACATCTTTCATATTTGCTTATTTAATTCGGATAATAGTGTTGTTCTAAATCACCAAAAATGTTCTAGACTATTACTAGACTTATACAATGAATCATAATACGCTTACGTGGATCTCTTTATAATAAATCATGAGAACAATAGAAGATTTACACATCGGATGGGATATAGTTAAACAATGAATTGTACCGTGTTTGGTCTCGTTTTAATCAGAAAAATGTCACAGATATGTCGGCGCAAGTTTTATAAAGATTAAAAGCAAAACAGCTTTGTCAACATTTTTTTTTTTTATCGCGTTACACTTCTCGGCGATCGAGCTTCCGAGAGGCTAAGGGCGTGCCCTCGGCCATAGTGGGGATACATTTCTACAAATATCCTGAACATCTCTTTCAACATATACCTAACCCCTTAGACCATATATACCTATAGACACGGCGTAGATAATTTTCCGTGTCCGAAAGATGAAATCAGCTGAAAGACACTGTGACGTCACATTTTCAAAAGATGTACAAGCTATGCTCATCGACAGTGCCTATATACGCTTGGTTTACATGGGGAGAGGGGGGTCAGCGGGTGCGCCATGTACACAGTACATGGAAAGAAATTATTTTAAGACTTATCTTGTGACGTCACAGTGTCCCATCATCTTTCGGACACTGAATTCACGGTGTTCCTATACACATACTATACCTATGCCGGGTCTATTAGTATATATGGTCTAAGCCTAACCCAGACCTTAGTGCAGTTCCTCCTAGCGTAACAGAATAGGTAGAGGACGATGTTCACACAGCATTCAGGTCGGCCGTGTTTGGTAGTCGAACGACGGATCGGAAGGACACGTTGGTCCGCGTATGCAGTACTCATCAGACGAAAACAACGATCGCCACAAGACCGATCTGACACGGTCCGTGAAGAAACTGCCAAATGAAATTCCATTAACGACGCTAACTCGCGGCACGTTGGCCGACTGGCGATTTCTGTCGCGGCCTGATATGTATGCATGCACACGTGTCCTTTTACATATGCGCGTCGAGCGCCTAAGCGCCTCCCGACAGAACGGACACGCGATTTCCGATCGATGTTTTTCTAAGGATGCTGTAAAAATGGATTCCGTCGGGGAGGATATTTCTTGTCGGAAGAAGTGTTTGTTCTCCCTCCCACTCCTCTACGCGACACGTCGTCGCATTTTTCTCGAAAACTTTTTCACCAATATTTGCCCGCGATAGGATTCGGATGCACTCGCCGAAACGCGGATGCACTTTCCGCGCGAAAAAATAAAATTTTAATTCGCCGAGGGGCAAGAGAGAACCTCCGCATATATTACCTTTAGATAAAAAGCTAAAGTGCTGTATACATACATAACAATGTCAATATTTCTTGGCACACGTGAAATATATCGCAAATATAATGTAAATAAAATTAGTTCGACAATGAGAAAACTTTACCATAATTTTTTAAGTAGAACGGTTGGGAATTTCACCACTGGTTCTTTTCGCACTTTCGATCCTCGTGAAAAGGTAGAGCACGTTGGAATAAAAAAACATGGATGACCTTGAAATCGAACGTCAAGGTCAATTTTTGTGAATAAAGGGTATAGCCGGATAAGATGGTCAAAAATTCCCGTGAGCCGAATAATATCGTGGATGGGCCATTAGATAGGGATAAAAAAAACATACTGTGTAAAATTTTAACCCTCTTCTCGTTCGGGGGGGTAGTTATGGGGTAAAATTGAAAAGTCAGTTTTTGGCCTATTTTCCCTAGTTACCGATGTTTACAAACTCTGAAAAAAATCTGACACATATCAAGCACCCGAATACATACTCTGCAATTCGTTTCAGATTTTTAAATTGAAAATCCTGCTTGTAAAAAATCAAAAACCTAAAAAAAATCGAAAAATGCAGATTTCACATGGAAGTTTTAAATTGACCATCTTTATATTTTTACAGTACCGATATATTATTATAAGTATCGTTCATGAATTTTTTCAGATTTTTAAGATTGGTGCGCCGTTGTTAAAAAAAATAAAAACCGATTTTTTCGACGTTTTTTCCGTGAAAAGCTAAGTTAACCTTCAAATTGTTATATTTTATTTATTCTGTAAGCCTATTAGACACTCATAAACCTTGAACATTTCACAGAAATAATTAGAAAATGAAGTTAACTTGATTAGTATTCTACTCAGAGATGTCGACGACCAGTTGAAATATTCAAACTCAAATCTTCGACTTTCGATAGAAGCGATCGAGAACATTATGGTTGGGTTTCTCTTCCGGGTTCCCCCGCATCGGGATCAAACTTTTCCAGAGGTAGACGCCGCACCCAGTCATTTCGAAAATCCTCGAAACCTATTCATCGTGCGAAACGGTTAAACAAACTGGTCGCAGAGTGTCTCTCGACGAGCGTTCTCCCCTTGAGGTTTCGATTGAGGCGACTCCACGGTCGCATCCATAACCGCGCGCACCACCTTTCGAGATTATGCGAGTATTTAGCGATTTGCATTTATATTTGAGTCGTCGCGATGCGTCGAGCCATTGTGCGCCGTCTCCGCGTGCATAATCGGCTAGGAACGAACTGGGCTTTTTAAATCGGCGTGGCGTGGCGGTAGAGGCGCGTGCCGTTTTTCCGGAATATTTTTAAAGTGCCCTCCGGTTCCCGATCGGCAAGAGACAGAGACAGAAGAACGGCGGGATGCCAGACGGATCAAAGTTCTCCCGTGAAAAATCCGATGGAATCGCTCGCCCGGAGGAATCTTCAGCCCGAGACCAGACTTCTCTCCTCCTCGCCTCTCTTTGTCGCATATTTTCAAACGTGATTCACGCGTCCGAATCCACTTGACTCGAGACCGATGGAAAAATTAACGCACCGACGCGACGCGACGCGACGCACGGTGCGTCGGCCAACAGGACAAAAATAAATTATTTTCGTAATTATTTACAAAGTGGTTCTGTTTTTTCGATTTTGATTAAATTTAAATATGTTGTAGATCTCGACATTGTAAGTAATTTTTTTAGATATTTTTTTAACTCTTTTAGATATTTGTAAAAAACTGTTCCATTACTGGGAATTCTTTATTTTATATATTTCATTTCATGAATGCAAAAAAAAAAGGTAAAGTATGTCTTGAAATGTCCGGCATCCTCTGAAAATTCCTCTATGTATAGCGAATCTATGGAAGCGAAGGATAATGTTTTCTTTTTTAAATGTAATGTGCATTCAACAATTGCATTATTTGTTTGAATGGAAAGCATATTTTTTTACACGGTTGGATTTCTCTTGTTCTATGTAAAAAAGTGTTGGTGTACAATGGCCAAACTTGGAATTTCTTTATGTAGATACAATAATAACATGTGAATCTCTAGTAATCAAATCAATTAAGAGCAATTAGGTAAATTTAAATTGGACAGATAACATGGGACAGATGGATAGATAAAAGTAGGAGAGAGATTTACAAAATATTAGAAAAAAAATGTGATGAACAGGAAATGGATTACTCTTTACGATACAATGCATACGCATACAGTGGCAGGAAATAGTACATAAACATGCATTTATGCATCGTTAACTATTGGTTTCGGTTGACAATGTGTACCTGTTTTTCAATGTAGCATTCAGTCGAAAATTATTTATACGACACTGCACCTTCATTGAGAGTTGTGCCATTAGGGAACAGTTTGACATAAATACGCTTTAGTTAACTGTTCGACTGTAAACAAACAATAGACGGCGAATAAACATTTTTTCAATTACTGCATCTCCCATCTCATTCGTCTTTTGTTATCAGATTGAAATTTACAAAGTTCGAAGCTTAAATTATGTTTGCCTTGAATTTTCTTATTTTGCTTATGTAATTAGATATAAATAATTTTTATAAGAACAACAAGTTTTTGAATATGAAATAATTTTATTAGGTGAAACCCTCAGAGATTAAAAAAAAACACTGCATAACAATTTCTAATTGGCACAAATCTATAAAACGTATTTTAAAAATGTTCAATATAGGCCTACATAAAAAATGGTAAAATACAACTTTCAGTATTTACTCTGGAATTCTGACGAATTGTAATTTTTGAACATTTCTTTTCATGTAGTAAACTAATTGTCCTAACATCTAAAAAAAAAAAAAACGTTCAAGTCGTATGGTACAATATTAAAAAAGTAATCGTCTATTTAAGAGTGTCCGAATATTAATGGCAGTACACATCTTTTTGTGTTTCATTTAAGTGTCCAGGGCTGCCCCCCGCCGTTCCAATTTCGTCCATAGAATTGTAAATTGTTTAAACGCCTATAAGCCTAACGCTGTCCCATCAAACACGACTTGAATAGATTTTCGTCCGAGTGTTCGCGATCCCAATATAACTCTGATTGATCGTCGGAAGCGCGAAGACTGCGCACACCCGGCGATATTTCTTAATTACCGAGTAATTTGAATCGATCGAGACGCATCGTTGTTGTTTCGCGTACCCCCGTGGTTTATTGGGTCGAACGATAAAACGGATAGAAACGATGCGCGCCTGGCCTTCGTCCGCGAACGGGTATAAATAGCCATTAAACGCGGCTACTTGAGCGAGACCGTGGCTCGCGTCGTAAACTATAACCGAATTGTAATAGATTGTCCTATGATTTATGATAATGAACGTGTCGACCCACGCGTTGCCAATTAAGCGATTGGGGAGGCGGCTATGGTCGTGCACCGGAGTTTTCTCCTCTCGCCATTCACCAACGGCGAATAGTGACTATGTACATATACATGGTCACCAGTCGTAAACAGAGGACTGTAATGAAATGATGATTGATTTACGAAAATGAAGTCGTTAGGTTTTTACGGTTTTCGATACGGCCACAGTACCGCCGATGATCGATGGGAGAAAGTAAGTAAACAGAGCTAATGAGTATTTGTATTTGCCAGGTGGAAACAATTCATTCGCGTGGGCTGCTGCGCCTGGATGCGATCGGGAAAGAGTCGTTAGCAGCGAAACTGAAAAATAATCGTCGCTCGAGGTGATGAAGTCGAGTTTCCAACACCACAACCGAGATCCGCCCTTCCTTTTGTTATTACTTTCTTATGCAGATTTTTACATACATACACTCTTACGGCCGTTCTATCCGTGTATTAGTATATCTCGTCTGTGCACTTTCAAACGCAAGCTCTTTCCTTCAGAAATTATTAAGTGATAATGACAAAATTTTCTAATGTCTTCCAACAGTAACACGTTGGCTCCCAAATAATCTCACGACAAAGTACAGTAGAGCGTCAATTATCCGAACTAATTGGGACCGAGGTGGTTTGGAAAATCGAACAGTTTTGATAATGAAGCATGCATGTACTTACCCAGTTTATAACTATAGGTATTACACCTAAATTTACTCTTAAAATATTTGTGTGATATTGTATATTGCTCAAAATATGTGTATGTACAGGGTGTAAAAAAATGTTTGTTCTTGACCTTGAATTTCAATGTCAATTTATTGAATTAATGTCAAAATTATTAAAAGAACGAACGCATTTTTATTTAACTTCTGTTTGTTACAGTTTGCTTAAAAATGTTTACTTTGTGCTAATATCAGCAGTTTGACGGTAAAACGAACTCTTAAATATTATTCCATACAGATTCGCTTTGGTTTTGAAATGTAATATTTGTTCAGAATAAATATTGGCAGTTTGTTAATCAAACGCACGCACCGTATGTTATTTCATACAGATTCGCTTCAGTTTTTAAATGTAAAGCAGTCGCTCGTCAATTTCTCTAACAAAAACATATGTTTCCACGAATTTCCACAGTCTGGAAATAACAGGCTGTTGATCAAAAATTGAGTGTCATTTTCTGACTTTCAGCAAAATCGTATCGGGTGACGAAATTTGCTGCTGAGTCAAAGCTAAGGGTATTTGAAAGAGTCACCGAACTCTTTATGGCTATCCTTTATGAGGTGATGCTATTTTCTGAGGTCACTTAAGTTTGTTGACTTTACAAGCATTATAGTTCTATTTCTATTGATTCGGAATGCGACTGCAATCTTTCTGCTAGTACTGGAAGTAAAGCACTAATGGAGGAAACGTGTTTACGATTTCTAAAAATAAACGAACAAAAACCTGAAAGTATCGAATAATGATAGTAACAATAAATAGATTTCAGTGTCAAATGAAATTTAATATGCTGTATAAAATAGTCAAATAACTGTGTGCTCCTTGATTCGTACTAATTTTAAACAATTCTTTTTACCAATTATATTGAAAATAACTAAGCACGTGTATATTGTCTACCTAAGCAAAATGATTAACCCTTAGCACTCGAGTGGCGACTCAGAGTCGCCACTAAAACTTGCTCTACCATTATCCACAATATTGTTTACTTTATTAAATATGGTGCTTTCTAATCAATTACTAAATATTTAAGTATTGTACGAGGTATTATATAAATATCATATCCATAAAATGAAAAAAAAATCAAATAGAATGGAATTATTCTAGGTCCGAAGAAATGTTTAATTATCGAGTTAAAATAGCTCCGAGTGCAAAGGCTTAATATTAGACTATATGATATTTAAACTAGCAATTAAAAAATGTCAGGTCACATTTGGAGTGGGAGTGCAAAGGGTTCGAAATCGCAATTATTTTTTTACGAACCTAATAAAACGTCTGGCAAGCAATGATTTAGTTACCGTCAATTGGAAATTAAAGCGCAGAAAAGCCTCGATAAAAGGTGTATTTGTCCCGAACGAGCACAGAGAGGGCGGAGCTCGGGTTCGAAAGGGCCCGAGCACCGATTCGACGAAACCGTCGCGCGTCGCGTCGACGAAGTTTCGAAAAAGGATGAGGACTCCGGACTGCTGCTGCCGCCTAAAAGTTCCTACTAAAGGGCGAGTTCTCGTGTAATGATAGCTTGCACGGGGAATTACGCTGCGTTTGAACTCGGTTTCTTCTGTCTGGCCCCGCCCCCACGCCAAAATCACACCTCTAACTTACAGGAATCCGATACTTTCGCGACATCGGAATTGACTATAGCGACAATATTACAGTAAATACTCTATACAAAATTATACTATATAATATTATAATATAATGATAGTATAGATTGGCTGATATTGACCTTCTTGAATTTAGTTCTATGTTTGGCTACATTGTCAAATCGAGGAAGACATCTTATGGTGGTCAGAAATTTTTTCTAGGTAGACGTGCTTGCGAGATTTCAAGGTGACCTCTGTGTTGTCTATGTAGAACTGTATGTTTTTATTTAGGTACGCCCAGGGGTCGGCGAACTACGGCCCGCGCCGCCTGTATTTAATCCGGGCCGCGAGGTTAATACTGTTCTTTACATGAAAAAATTAACAATAACAAAATGTCGAACCTGTTTTTTGTTGTTGTTCTATGAGTAGAATTACCCATGTAAACTCTGGCCTACTACAAAAAAATTTTGCCGACCCCTGGTGTAGCCTATCAAAGCCTAATATCAAATCCAATTTATTTTTTATTTCAAAAAGCAATCATGTCCATTACACAATTTCACTTGCGAACAATAAAATTATACATATTTTATATCATGCTTTCATAAAATTACGCGTCTATCTCTAACAGTTTCGAAGTAACTTTTCACACCTTGAATGTGCTCTCGTCTAATGTTTGAAAATTGTGATTTAATACACTCTGGCTCTGTGGTCCAGATATACAAGGTCGTTCCCGTAACTGGTGGTACAAGCGAGTAGGGGGTGATTCTACGTGAAAAATTGTATCGAAAATGTAGAATAAAATTGTTTCAAATGACGCTTTATTTTCGAAAAAAATTAGTTTGAAAATTATCGAGTACGCGTGTACTTGATTTAGCTTCAGTTCGACGGATTTCATTGTAGATCACCTCCATTCTTGTTCGTAAACGTTGTCGATGGATAGATGGACAGATTTCCAGAATTCGTCTAATTTATGAACTGTTGGAAGCGATGTCCACGGTGTTGCAAACATAACAGTGCTCTCCTTATTAAATTGCATCGAACATATTTTTTTCGAAAATAAAGCGTCATATGAAAAAATTTTATTCTACATTTTCAATTCAATTTTTCACGTAGAATCATCCCCTACTCGCTTGTACCACCAGTTACGGGACACCCTGTATATCCAAGTCATTACAGTACCGAGATACACCAGAGTTCGTGAACCGCCGAAAACCGACACTATAAGCTATCCAGAGTAGCGGACCGAAGGCGGAAGAGTCGGTAGTGTCGAGTAGGCAAGCATTCAGCGGGAAGAGCAGTGTTCCCGAGTCGTGTGCGCGCGGCCACGTGCGTACACACGTGGAGCAGAAATACCGGCATAGAGGGAAAGAGAGGGTCGCAGTCTCGTCGCGATCCGGAGGGAGAGAAAGAGAGAGATGAATAGATAGAGAGGGAGGGTAGCGAACCGAAGCGAGACGAAGAGGCCTGGCACTCGAAGCCCTATGGTTCGTCGCTCGAAAGAGAGCTCAGTCAGCTCAGTGCCACGATGGTCAGCAAGCGGACAAGTCGCGGCAGCGGAATCGTAGCTCCACAAAGCTGAGCCGAGTCTCGGTCCCTGGTCCACCGAATCGGTCGATCGGTGGGACGTACAGATAGAGATAGAGATAAAGATAGAGAGAGAGAGAGAGACAGAAAGAGAGAGAGCAGGTTGGGAAGCGCGTGTCTCGCTTAATCGCGCCTAATTAAGACGATTCCCTCGTCCGCCGTGGCAGCGCGCATGCACTGTCATTGACCGTCTGCGGTGTCCGTTCGCCTCGTAAATCATCCCGCTTCCCTCCGGACAGAGATGCCGGCTAATTGTGTCACGGTTCTCATACACGAATTTATTTTCGTCGGCTGCCGGACTGATTAGCCCGGGAAATCAGTTTGCAGTTCGCGACGCACCGGCCGAGAACGCGGATCGTTTCCTCTCCCGGCGAACGGTCCCGGGACTATCGTTCGGTACTTATTCGGTTACCACGCGGATATTTTGTGTTTGGTTGTTTCGTGCGAGAACCTTGGAGATCCGTCGTCGAAGATGATCGAGAGGGATTCCGGAGGAGCCAGGAGCCCCGGGAGCTTGTAAAGTGTTCTTTCGCGGACCTGGAACATACACCACGTGCTTCGCCCTCTATTCCACCGCGGAGAAAACCACGTGGCCCCTCCGACTGTCATCAGCCTTTCTCGTAAGTTTGCGGACTCGTTCTTGCACTGTTTAAATGAATCCCACTTTAAAAATTAGGGAAACTGTGCGGGGAATTTCGAATCTTGCATTGAAAGAGCTGTCCAGGCAAATCGCACTTTCTTGGTGCGTTTTGTGAGTAGACTGCGGATTTGACGCGTTTATAGCATTTTCCACTTTCTAAAAGCTTTGCATAATGTAATGTATGTTTCTTTGTAATAATGACAAGATTGCATCTATTCACATTTCATAAAATTGTGATTGTAATATGTGCTCCAATAAATAAGTTGATTCGAAAATTCCTGACGAGTACATGTTTGTAATTTCAGTAATTGTGAAAGAAAAAGGGATTTATGAGAAAAATGGATAGATAAAATGCAAAACAGTGAAAACATTTCAAGAATTTCAAAGTACTGCTGTATTCTTTTCAAGTCAATAACATTATTAAAAAGAAGAAACAAGTGTGTAGCTCCTGTGTCTTGTGATTGACACAGACAATTATTATTTTGCATAAAAATCCGCAGTCTAGTCATCAGAAATATTTAATGCTGGTCGTAGACGTTGTAATCTTATTTTACACTTTGCTACGTCTCTCGCATTCGAATCTAATATAAATATATGTATACAAAATAAAAATGCACAGTCCTCGAAGTGCTTGTCTTCGCTGTAGACAGTACAGACACGCGACTTCCTTTACTACATACATCCTGAAGATGTGGCGTTCACTGGAGTTTCAGCTTTCTAACAACCGGAAGAATTGCTTTTCCAATCGAATTCACACTGAAAACATTTCAAATTACACATTTCAGAAATATTCTAATATTACATACCAAGCATCGAGTCTGTTATAAAACTATCTCAATCGTTTGATGCAAAATAAAGAAATAATAGTCGATCGTTTGTATTGTTCATTATTTCGTACATTGTGGTCAATCGTGTTTGATTTTGATGAAACTCTCAGAATATGCATAATCAGACCCACGTAAGAAGGTTGTAGAAAACAACTTTTAGTATTTTTTTCTGTAATTCCGACCAATTAAAATTTTTTCAAAAATTTTCTCATGCGATAACCTAATTGTTCTAACTGCTCAAAAAAAGAAAAAAATCAAAGTCGTATAGTCCACTATTAGAAAAAGTTGTCCTCTTAAGAGGGTGCGAATATTAATAAGAGTCACTGTAGATAAATTATATATTTATTATTATATTATATATTATAATATGTTACAATTAGACTGCGGATTTTATGCATTCATGACAAAAATGAGTAGGCGTTATTTAAAATCGAGAAAATATTAGAAGAATTTAAATATACTATTATATTATTTTCAATCTACTAAACATAATAAGAACGAAAATTTTGTATTTCTCTCCAGTTGGTTGAAATTCAGGTAAAAATTTTTTATTTTGCATAAAGATCCTCGGTCTACGCTGTATAAAATATTATAATAGTGAATTTTACTTGATCGTTTGGACTGCGATGCACAGAGTACGCAGTCCGCGGATCGGTATCTAGAATTCGCGTAACCTTTAGCATCTCGCGTGTAAATATAATACATACTTTGCGAGTAAATAGATGGAAGATCGAAGGAAAGCGAATCCGATATAGAAAAGCGTCCGAGGACGAAACGCGTCGTGGCTGTTCTCGGAAACCGAGGACCACAAGAAAAGAAACACTCGCCTCTGTGATCCTTGGCGATCGTACGTCCTCTAATACGCAAATCCGCTCGCGAAGTTTCTGCGCTATGTGTACGGCCGGGTACGAGTACACACATCGAAACCGGATATACAGCCCGGTTGGAAACAATGTGCGGCGTCTCTCCCGGGGACTGACGTTTCGATACGCAATCTTATTTAAGAGAGGCATAAATAATTGCGCACTCGAACCGTATTAAGATACGAACTTATCGTGAAAACGACCAGAAAGCCGTGTCTGCTCGCGATAACCGACGAAAATAATTCTTCCCCGGTTGACACCTAACTTTTTCACTGCGCGCGTCAATCCCGTGAAACCTTCCACTCGGGGATCCCTGCTGGTTCACCCTTCGATAGCGAAAATCGAACGAGATGTAATCCTATTACATGTAATTACACCAGTAATTACGACACTGTGGATCGCTGATAAAATCCCGCTTTTATTAATTATTTTTAGAAAGCAGCTTTATACGTTTCTTTAGGCTGACAGGAGTAGAAATGACATGAATTAATAATTCACATTTCTGATTATTGAAATTATAAAGATGCTTCCATTAGAAATTATTCAAGTATTATTATAGAAATTGTGCAAAATCTAAAGAAATTCAGTCTTGTAATTTTTATAAAACAATGTACATCCGACACATTTTGTACCAGGTACAGTTAGTGTTAATATGTTGTTTTTCCACCCATAGAAAAAGACGTTGAAATAAAATTGTTGTAAAAGCAAAATTAGGTATCACAACAAAACCAGAAGACAGAACCTTAAAGATCAGCTTTGCACCTTAAAATAATATACATATACTAAACATGAAGACTGTAATAGTATTCCTTGATTGAATCGCTTCATACCATTTTCATTCTAAAATCGGACATTCCACACGACATTATATGTATAACATTTTATCCATTTATCGTAGAATATAAAAACTCATATACACCGTATCCGTTGCGAATGTATCAAAATTCTGAAAAAAATCCGACATTTCGTATACTAAGCCACATATTAGGTATCATTTTCAGATTTTTCGGTTTCAAACTCTGGTTGTATAAAATGAAAAACACGAAAAAAATCGAAAAAATCCAGATTTCATATAGAAATCGAAAGAGCACACCTACGGATTTAATTTAGCAATGAGATATTATCGTAACTATTATGGTCAATTTTTTTCAAACTCCTCAGTGCGGTGTGTCATAGTTGAAAAAAATAAAAACCACTTTTTTCGGGGTTTTTCCTAAATTATACTTATCTTTTCTGAATCTTAAAAATATATTTCACCATCAAATCCGGGTATAGTCTCCGCATTAAACTATGAGGTCCACCATTGTTGCAAATGCATGAATAATCTTCAGTTAGGTGTTAGACTGCGGTCGTAAAGCTGCCAAGTTAACAGGTTGAAAGCCAGAGAAACTGGCTGGAGACAGATGGTGCCTCTCGTATCTCCAGGATCGGTTCTCGAAAACCGGCAGCGATCGATCGATCGATCGTTAGATCGTTGGAGAACGATCAGTACGGAGACATCGATGATCCGCGAAGTAACGAACATATCGGTGTGAATGGCCTATCCCGGAGAGACTGCGTTCGTTAACCGACCACTCGCTCGTATAATTTCTGGGCCGTGCGTAATTCAACGCACTCCCACTTACGTCACGTGATTATATCGTTTCCGCGACTGTTTATATAGCGTCGTTTCGGTTTTAATTGTACCCGGGCCGTATTGTGTGTCCGCTCGCGGAAATTGCGGTGCGGCAGACCCCGGCGAATCGCTTCCGAAACTGTTTTGCCGATGATTACTTTCGCCTGAATGGTGAGCCGAAAGTACACCGGAGGGATCCGCGATCAAGGAACTATGGGGACTATGGGAACATTCCAAATATACGCTGAAATTGCCGAAAAATCAATGAACGTTTAGAGTTTCTAGATTGTTTCGATGGGGCAGGAGTTCTACACTCCGGGATAAAAAGATAGCACGTCTTACATTTTTCGAAGTGTTGTAGTAATAATCAGAGGTGTGCGAGAGAACCCGAACAACATTTTGGGACTAGGTATTCAGGTTCGTTAATACTAAACCTTTTTTTTTTTTTTTAATGTGGGAAAATGCATTACGCATACCCCGGCCCCCGGGGGACCTTCCTACCTACCGTAGACTTAAGGGGGTCATCCCATGTGGCAGATCCAAAAAATCGAAAAATTTTCTTTTTTACACAAACTGCTTCTATAACATTCCTACAATATGCAGGTAAAAGGATATTTCGTTATTCGAAGTTGTTCGACTGTTATCAACGTAGAACGGAGCATCTGTTTGCCTCATTACGATTAAAGTATTAATAAATAACCAGTGAAATATCAATCAGCTGGACATTAATGTGTGCTGGAAAAAAGTGCATTCGAATGAACGTGCACTTCGGAGTATCGAGCCAAGATAATTTCTCAACACATAGCAGACTAATGTTGAGTTTATATTTTCTTTGTGTAAATCGTACTTGATCTCAAAACTGTATTTTTCCTATTGGCGACTATGATGTCTCAAAAACTACTGCACGGATTTCGCTCAAATTTTTATGGTATAGTCAGCACATTTATTGTTCTCGTCCGTACCAAAATATTTTTGATATCTGCTATAGTTTTTTTTTAAAGCTGAAAAAGACGAAAAAACATTAGGAATCTTGGGACTTAACGTTTAAAACCGTGTAAAAAATTCAGTTTTCGATATTTTTATACTATTTTGGTACCGGCGATAGCCGCAGGTGTACAAATTAAAATGCCGTTTGATTTTTTGATATCAGATGATCGAAACCTCCGGAATCATGGTCGGCATCAACCTACTTTTTTTTACACATAAGTGTCTTCCGAACGGTGTACAGTCGATCCAACTTTTAATTTTGGCTTGAAAAAATTCTGAGAGACTATGAAAATGTCATTAAATGTGTGGTAAAAATTTCGGGACTGTATGTTTTAAGGGTCGTTCGAAAAAATTTCCCAAACAAAGCAAGAAAAAGTAGCTCTCACATGGGATGACCCCCTTAAAAGTAACTGTAATAATGGTAAAATAAAAATTCTGGAACCGATCATTTTGACCAGTGGTGGTAGGTATAGTGTTAAATATGACTATGGTTTCAGATTGTTTCATTTTTGAAAAATTCCTCAGTATGAAATAATGAAACTGAAGATAAATGTGGCATGGAAACGCTTTTTCTCTAAGTTTCAAATGGTTGTAGCAAAACGGAGTTTCAATTCGCAGAGTACGAACGTATCAACATAAACAACGACGCGACGTAGTAGTGGTGAAAGCTGTTCCTGGAACGTAATTCGGGTTCCCGAAATTTTCGGGATTCGCCCGATCCCGAAAAAAATTCTCGTCCCGACCCGACATTTACGGGTTCTCGCACACCTCTATCTATCAATTAGACTTTCCTATGTTACAAAATTCGAATTTTGCAAGTAACAACCTAATATCTAGTTCACAAGATAACAGGACATGAACTGAATATATCTGCGTGTCTGCAGCTCATCAACTTATTCTTATTATATCGCTACAGTTGAACGACATTTATAGAATTAATCAGTAATTTCTTATCACAGAGAACACATGGGATGGCCCTGCTTAATGTATTTCAGTCAGATAGCCAAGATGCATGTCATCGATCTGTTCAGTGCGTATCGTCGGTGTTTACTTTATGGCGTTATTGCATTAATATTTATGAAAATAGATAATAATGTGTTCCAGCAACTATAAAACTAATTTCTCGATACTTGTTATTTTAACATGCACATACAGTGTAACTCCCACTAATATTCGGACACTCTTAAAAAGACGATAACTTTTTTAATATTCGACCATACAACTTGGATTTTTTTTTAGAAGTTAGAACTATCGGTTTTGTTATGTAACGTGAAAAGAATTTTTGAAAAAATTGCAATGGAACGGAATTGCAGAGAAAATACTAAAATTTTTTATGTGGGCTCATATTGAAAATGCAGAAAACAAGTTTCGTAGATCTGTATCAATTAAACATATTCTGAAAATTTCATTAAAATCGGTCAACGTTGCAATGAGCTACAAACGTTTGAAGATGGTAGAAATTGCAATTTTTCACGAATTTGGGCCTCTAACTGCAATCAATCTAAGGATTCGAGTACATCTTTCAATGCCTGTCGTTTTTTCCCACATCAACCGATTTCGATGAAACTTTTACAATGCACATAATTGACACAGATCTACAAAATATATTTTTTAAATTTTCAATATAGACCCACATAAAAAAGTTGTAAAATGCAACTTTTAGTATTTTCACTACAATTCCGACCAATTGTAATTTTTGAAAAAATTTCGTTTCACATCATGTAGTAAATTAATTGCTCTAATTTCTCAAGAAAGTTTAAATCGTATGGTGCAATATCAAAAAAGTTATCGTTTTTTTAAGAGCGTCCGAATATTAATGGGAGTCACTGTATCATATCTAGTTTTCAAATTTCGAAAATCTTGCACGATACTCCATGTTTAAATGAGAATAAGTTTGTACATTAATGACGAATAAACGTTATGTTTTCTTGATACTCGTCACTTTCTCATGGTACACATCATTATCATATTCAGTATTCGAATTTCGAAACGTTGCACGATATTTCTTAATCGTCAACAGAATCTTAAAATAACAGACGCGTTGGTGTGGTCGGTGTCAATTTCAAAGTGTCTTTCAGTAGACAGCACCATGTTATTTCGCAAGAGTCGTCAAACAGCACTCCTTTTTCTGAAACAGATGTTCCCACAATCTTCCCGTAATCAAAAAGTGTAAACTGTTCCGGGAAATTAAGTTGCTTCAGTTGATAACAGGCGCCACGATCTTTTACAGCTCACTCGAAAACACTTCTAAGAATTGGTACTGCTCTTCGTTTTCCTGCTGCGATATACTTTCATTGCCCGATATACCGTACTTTCGAAATACGCTTGATGGATCAAGCTTCTTTTCACCGACGCGACGTCATGTTCGTCGAATCAAAAAAGAAATAAGGAAAAGTGTTTTCCTCTACATATAGACCGTTCACCTACCCGAAATAGTACTACATATAAGAAGAATAATTCAAAGCAGTAGAAACATTAACTAGGATAATGCAATTCCTCGAAAACACAATTCCTTAAAAAAGAAATAAGGAAAAGTGTTTTCCTCTACATATAGACCGTTCACCTACGAGAAATAGTACTATAAGAAGAATAATTCAAAGCAGTAGAAACATTAACTAGGATAATGCAATTCCTCGAAAACACTATTCAATTGATGATACAATCGAATACAATTACAAAATAAACAGTTTATAATTGAATTTATACGTATTGTTCTCGAAGTTGTGCTTACAATATGCAGAGAGAATTGCATATTTTTTATTTTTTTGTAGGAGTTGTGTCATCCTAGTGTGCCCAATTCTAATTCTTGAGATGGCCAGTTGTTCTCTCGATTTAAACAAAAACTAAAAAATGTATCAACTTACCTCGGTCTATACATTAAATTTACACGAATTTTGCGATTTTATCATTAACGGAATAGCGCTCCTTGTAACTGTATACGATTCCCAGTCTCAAAGATAACGCTACAGATTCGAAGAACTGGGATTTCGACGGTTCCAGTAGCAATTGAAATTTCGGTGGCGCGTATCGAGAACTCGGGTCAAACATATCGTTTCTAGTGAAAACAATCAGCAATAGAGGAAGATTTATGGGGTTCGTAGATAGCTCCGACTGAGTCATCCGCAAATAAACCTCGACTAGGTGAAAATCCCGCACAATAAATTGGGTATTTGCGGAGGATCGCGCAGAGAGGGCGGATCAAATGTTTCCTTGAATTTCGCTGACTAAATCTTCCGCTGTGCTCATATTTTATGGGACAGAAAAACTTCGTGACTTCGGAGATAAACTCAACCTTATTCTGAAGCGACACTTTCGTGAAACCGAGATATTCTTCGTTTTCAAAAACCGAACATTTTCTGACATTTCCATCACTGGGCACCATTTACCGAATAATTTTCGTAGGACAGTTAATTATTTAATCTAGTCAACAAATTACCACTACGATTACCACCACTACTTTATCAAGTAATTTTCATTTACAGTGGAACCTCGATCATCCGAACTAATTGGTACCGAGGTGGTTCGGAAAATTAAACAGTTTTAAAATTACTTATTAAATACAACAGTACTATTGCTGCAATTAGAAATGTGATGTACAGTGACTCCCATTAATATTCGGACGCTCTTAAAAAAATGATAACTTTTTTGATATTGGACCATACTATTTGAATTTTTTTTTGAGAAGTTGGAGCAATTAGTTTACTACATGATGTGAAAAGAAATTTTTTCAAAAATTCCAATTGGTCGGAATTGTAGAGAAAATATTAAAAGTTGCATTTTACAACTTTTTTATGTGGGTCTATATTGAAAATTTAAAAAATATGTTTTGTAGATCTGTGTCAATTATATGCATTGTAAAAGTTTCATCTAAATCGGTAGATGTGGGAAAAAACGACAGTGATTGAAAGATGCACGAATCCTTAGAAAAATTGCAATTTATACCATTTTCAAATGTTTGTAGCTCATTGCAACGTTTACGAAACTTGTTTTCTGCATTTTCAATATGAGCCCACATAAAAAAGTTGTAAAATATAACTTTCAGTATTTTCTCTGCAATTCCGACCAATTGCAATTTTTTCAAAAATTCTTTTCACGTTATGTAACAAAACCGATTGTTCTAACTTCTAAAAAAAATCCAAGTTGTATAATCGAATATTAAAAAAGTTATCGTCTTTTTAACAGTGTCCGAATATTAGTAGTAGTCACTGTATATTACTCAAAATATGTATACATATACATATGTATACGATACATAGTAATTATACATATACAGTTAATTTTCAAATTTTTTAACTCTGTTCATTTTTACCTTTTCATTTTTGCCATAAATGCATTCATACCGACAAATTCCAAGTGGAATTATTCAACAAATTTATTTCTTTGGGTATGTAACATAAAAAAATGCCTTTTGGATAGAAACATTTCCGTTAGTTTCATAAAGTAATGTAAAATAGTCAGTTTCAGTGTTGCGCGGTAATCCGCTATAATCAAGATTGAAACAAATTCAAAATAGTTCGAATCGGCGGTAATCTGCCGGTGTAGTCGGAAACAGAATGAAGTAGCTGAATGAAGCGAATTTACTATTTGCGACGGCGAGTTCCGCGAATCCTTCGATTTCCTCGTTAAAGAAGCCGGTCGCGTACTCGCCGGGACAGTGGGAGCGAGTAGGATGAAAAATTCGCGCGCGCGCTTGCGAACCACCGTCGTGCGTCGCCGCGTCGTTTATCAATGACTCGGCGCGGCGCGGCGGCGAACGAGGAATCACGGCCGATGAAGAGGGATCATCGATCGCTCGTTCCCGCCGATTGATCGGTGTTACGATCAGCGGGAACGTGAGCGGTCAAAGAAGACGCCCATCCGGAGCACGAGCGAACCAGCAAGCAAGCAACCAAGCAAGCAAGCAACCAAGCAGGCAAGCAAGCAAGCAAGCAAGCAAGCAAGCAAGCAACCGAGCAGGCAAAAGCGAGCGTGCGCGCGGTGAATGACGCGCGCCATGTTAGTATCTTCATCTATTTCAGTGGATTGCCTTGTCGGAAGTATCACTCGACGCCCAGCTTCCTATTGTGATAAAAGCGGGACCGTGGATCCGTATCTCGTGATCCCCGTGCCGTGTCCGAGCCGCGAAACGGTGGCCGACGTTGACAGACGCGTCCACGAAAAACGATAACCAAGTGAACGTGCTACATAATTCATTTTCGATTCAATTAGACTTTAGTGAAACGGCTAGTTAAATGACAAAGAAAGGCATTCGCAGTCAACAGCAGTCAACTGTCTGGCTTTAGAAAACTTCTTATTTCCTTGCCATATTCCTTTTCTATTGTTCTCCCCGATCCACGCAGGCCTAATCCTCTCCTTTGCCTCTTCCAGGTTCAAGGTCTACGGTCAGGACTTGGCGAACCTTTCCTTTTTTATGACGTCCTTTCCGTCCGTAACAAATTTTAAACGACTACATAATCGAAAAAGAATAAGAAAAATAATCACTAGAAACTTATTAATAAAAGTGTTAGCATCGTATTGGTATTTTAAACATTACAGTTTTTCTTTTTTTTTTCACTCGCTATCCTCTTCCTACAGTACACCATACCGTCAATGAAACCATTAAATAAAGTTGAAATTATATCGTGTTTGGTATCATTTTCATCAGAAAAATGTCAGAAATAAGTTAGTGGAAGTCCCATAAAAAAATAATGAAAAAAGAACAATTCTATCATTGCCTTATCATTGTGAGAACACGCGGGCCTTTGAACTGTGCCGGCGACGTCGACTGTTCGCGTCTCTTTCTTTCCAATACGCTGTTCTTCGTTGCTTTCGAAACTTTTATCGTCGATAAAACCCCTTAATACAGTTCAAATTATATCGTGTTTGGTGTCATTTTAATCAGAAAAATGCCAGAAATAAGGTAGTGAAAATTAAGAGATTTGTAAAATCGATTCCTCGAGGCAATGTAGTGGTGTTCACACCGATATACCCGAGCCGACATCAATCGTCGCCGCCCTGTGGAGCAACTCGGCGTTGACAGGCAGTGGATTGGGTAGGCACTGGACAAGAATCGTGCCCTCGCTCCGGACAAGAATCAAGCGTTTACTGTACTATGACGTCGCCCAGTGGTCCAGAAACGTAAATATCCGTACCAAACTCGAGTTTGAAACTGTTTTCAAGATCTGCAGGATGTCCCAAAAATGTCGGAGAACCTCGAAAAGAGTGGTTCCTTAGGTCATTTGAAGTAACTTTTTCGTCAGCGAAAATTTTCATATCGGCTTTGTTAACGAATTATCAACGAAAAGCACAGACCAATCAGAGCGCTGCTATATGTAGTGACCGAATTCCGGCTCGGCAAAGATCCGTCCGCTGTAACCGCGCTTTAGTTGGTCCATGTTTTTCGTTAATAACTCCTTAACAAAGCCGATTCGGAAATTTTCGCTAAGGAAAAAGTTACTTCGAATGACCTAAGAAATCACCCTTGTGAAAGTTCTCCGACAATTTTGGGACAGCCTGTATACGTAGTCTTGTCGCGATACTGCATTATCGCTATTTTTATAAAGTAATGTAAAACAGTCACATTTGGTAATCTGTAATTTTAGTGTAAAAGCTTCCGAAAGTTCCATAACATTGAAAACGAAAAATTATTCCCCACACGTTAACTAATATGTTCAAAATCGGAGTAATTCGTTCTCTCAATTTTTAAAGCCATTATTTTTAACTTTGATTGATAGAGTCGTTAAAAAGCGAACAAAATGAATATATATATTAACTTCGTTTTGCTTTCAACGTGCCAGAAGCATTCATTAAGGAAAGTAAAATGTGCATTTGCATAAGCTGACGCAGTCCATTGCTTAAACATGTCTACATTAACCTACCTAGTTGTCTATTAATATTCTATGATGCAAATTAGTATTCTATGATATTGCTGTCTTCTCCCCTTGAATATTCATAAATCGCTTCTCTTTTTTTCGTCTTTCATTTTCCTTCGTATTTTTAATGTTATGTACGAGGTAGAACTCGTAAATGCAAATGCTTCAATATCATCATTGGTTATAGAGATACGAAGGTGTTAGAGATAAGTTACATTGATGTTGAAGATTTAACCCTTTGCAGTCGGAGCTATTTTAACTGAAAAACGAAAGATTTTTCCATTCTAGAATATTTCCACTCTACACAATTTTTTTTCATTTTTTGCATATGAAACTGATATAATATCTCATGTAACATGTAAGTGTCTAGTAGTTTATTAAATATGAACAAAAATAATAATGTGAACAATATTTTTAAGAATGGCATAGCAATCCGAGTGCTAAGGGTTAAGACACCTTCTCTTTCCATCATTCTGTTCCCGTTTTACAAGACAGCTTTCCTCATTTGTTTAGAAACAGAGGAGATAATATATTTGATCCATCTTGTAAATTTTTAAATACTCTATTTCTTTAATTCATTTCACTGGGTGACGTATCAATAATGAACATTTCGGAAGACCAACGGAGGACTTGTACAATTACAATAACACGCTGGACCTAATTTTGTTGTATTTGTTACTTTGATTCTGCACTTATCGGATGGTGGTTTCCTATCGAGAGTTTCACTTTCGCGAAGTTACTAGAGAACAATTCAACCAAAGGACCATTCGATTCGATTCGATTCGGCCTTCGATCCTCCACGCCCTCGGACGCGATTAGGACCGTCTGAGCACCGCTGACCCCTAGATAGGTTCGCGTATACGCGTTCGATGTATTCAAAGGTGCAACCCTTTCATTAGCGTGTGGGCCACGCGCTCTATTATCCCCAACAAAACATCCGATTCCATTGTCGCGCGGCGAACAATGCCCGGGCCGCGGTCACGTGTTCCACTTTCGATCATTATTCGCGAAGTGTGCATAAAATTGGCAAATTGTGCGGGAGATCCTCTCCTCGGTCGAGGGCCTGGCGGTGTGGGAGGGGGGGATAGGGCGGTTTTCCTCGAGCGAGTTTGCGATGACAGCTGTCAGGTTCGTTAAGATCCTCCTTCCGCCGCGAAGATCGAGAAACAACACGCCCTTGGCCTCTCTCTCTCTCTCTCTTTCTCTCTCTCTCGTTCTCCTTCCCCCTCTCTTTCTCTTTCTCTAGCACTTCAACTTCTCGATCCCCACCAGCCGAGAACAATGCCACGCGTATCGAGGACTAAATGTCTTTTGATTGAATCGAAATGGAGGTGATCGTGTCACGGTGCACAGTTTGTCGAACATAAATTGAATGAACGACTCCGTCGCGGCTGTACGTCACAGTTTCTGACAGCTGTCGGTGCAATGAATCTCCTGAATAGATAGAACACTTTGGAAACGAGTTCGCGAATTTTTCTGTTACCAATGATCACGAATAGGCTGCGGATCTTTGTGCAAAATGAAAAGTGTTCGCATCAATTGTAAGAAACGGGAGTTAACCCTCATCTCTCTCTCTCTCTCGTATCAATTGAACCTTTGATCTGAAACTTTTTGACTCTTTTTAAACATTAAACAAATAAAACAGAGTAAAGCCTTGATCTAAGAAAAACCCTTGGGTCCGTGCTGATTCTTAGATCCTGTAGTTACACTATTTCTTGAGAGTCGATGTTAGAACTATGTGGAACGTTTATCACGGAATAATATTAATACACAAGCAAACGAAAAACTGTAATAACTTTATTTTGCTATAATATGCTTCCGCGTGTCTCTCAGGCTTACATGTGACTCACGCACTCGCACTCACCTATATGTACATGGCACGAGTCAAGTATTAATTCCTAAAAGTCTCTCAAACTACTACATATTTCCTCTACTATTTTATCACTTATGCCGTAGAAGCTACTCCGTAGAGGTCCTATGTCATCGACTCTCGGAGCAATAGTTGCCTAAATTGAACCACTAAATACAGAATCTGAGAATCATGGCAGAGTCATCATCGGACATTAAAGTCATCTTTTATGTAGCCTTCTTTGTACGCTGCTCCTGTCTTTCTCCAAACGCAGTACACAATAAGTATTCAAATTTTATCCAGCCATAGTAACTACTATTCACCATTTCAAATTGAACCTCATCGGTTTATTTATATGCCTGTACAACATCATCGTATTAATTTCCTCACAAATTGTGACAATTAATTTACACGTTTCCATCGACGTGCATTCAGTGTTTCCATTGTGTTCATACTAATTGTTACTAATGTACATTATCGTGTACACGAATCCTGAAAAGCTTAATTGATAGACTGTCAGATGAATATCTACATTATCTACACAAATGACTACAGGTCGAATGTCCTTTTTTGTCGAAATGGGAACTTCATAAATCAAGATTTATCGCTGTTCCCACTTTTTCAACCTTATCGATTTTCTCGACATTCGTTTCTTTCGACGTGTTATTTCAGCGATTCACATTTTAGGTAAAGAATGCAAATTTGAAAAAAAAAGAAATTTTTTAACCCTCATCCGTTCATCGTGTCAATTTGACACAGTTTTTCCGAAATAAGTTATATTGTCTTGTTATTTGTAGGTAAATTTGCCCGAAACTTCGTGACTTTTATTTTTTTAATGCGAAACTCATTACCGTAAAATCTTAGATGCAAATGTTAACTCATCAATTTGAATAAATAAAACATCGAAAAATAACTGTTTACCTTATTATTTAATAATTCGTGAAATGAGGGACGGATGAGGGTTAAATATTGTATGCCTTGGATAGTGTCGCAAAATGTAAAATTATTGGGATAACAAATGTGTTAATGCTATCTGCCCACGGGTTCGATCAATTGTTAATGATTAATGGCAACCTATTTAACTTCAACGTTTCGGTCTTGTTTCAGACCATTCTCATGAAAACAATTGCGTCTGTAAATTAATTATTCGTTATAATAATATGAATTCACCGCCAAATATCGATTGGTCAATACATCGATCACTGAGAAGTTGTCTTCTTCAAATGTTTTCCACAGTTTTGTCTCAGTGTTTGGTCTACTGACATGGAACTCGCACGTGTTTTCACTTATTCTTAAAAAAAAAATTTTTCCTTTTTTCGTTAAAATAAATTTGTTTCATCGTGCATATAGCAAATTAACTTACAACGTATTAATATAACGAATAATTAATTTACAGACGCAATTGTTTTCTTGAGAATGGTCTGACACAAGACCGAATCGTTGATGTTAAATAAGTTGCAAATTTGCCATTAATCATTAACAACTGATCGAACCCGTGCGCCGATAGCATTAACAAATTTTTTATCAACAATTTACGATCGATATAAAGGAAATATTTATTGGGACAACAATTGAAATGTAATTAAAGAAATATTGGAACATAATTGCTGTAGGATCGCCCCACTGTGCGGCGCGACGCTGCGCTGTGCCTACTTCGGCTCACCTAATTCACGAAACAGACGGTGCAGTGTTTATAATCGCGTTACTAGCGTCTAGTGATCGCAGTTGCGAAGGTCGAAGGGTTCGACCGGTTCGAAAGTATCTCTCCCCCTGGTCGTCGACTAGAGAGCGCGTGAAGAGGGTGGTGGCGTGACCGTCATCGAGTGAATATGTACGCAGAAATTTTCTAGCTTTGTCCTCGCTGTAATAGTGCCGAAAAATAAAAGAAAGGGTAAAAAGAGAAAGAAGAAGCGCGCCAGCGTTTAGAAGGAAGAAAAGAACCTGAGAGGGGCACGTGCTCCTTTTTTACTAGGGCTAAATTATGCCGAGCTGATTTTCTCTCTCTCTCTCTCTCTCTCTCTCTATTTTTGTCGGTTTGCAAACATTCTAGTGACGATTGGAGAAAGGAGATCACGGGCGAAGGGGAACAACGAAAATATTTGGCAACAATGTGACCAGCATTCTTCAGGGGATTACCTACCTGGGTTGCACAACTTCACCGAACACCCGTGACCCTATTCAGGGCCGTTGTTCTACAAACGAATTCGCTCTGGCTTTCCACTGTTATGCAAATTCGACCGCGTTATGCAATTGACATTGATTGGCCGGACCTTGTTTAGAAGTCCCTCCATCCCCGAATACATACACTTTCTTTACGACTGTTCTCGTACGTCAGCTGACTGGCCGCCATTCCGGGGGAAATCGGACACTTATCCAGATTTTCTTGAAATTTGACTACGCTGTAATCTTGAGTGAATTATAGACGTATCTCGAAGGATTATTCGAAATCTTAAAAATTCTTGATTTTGCAGACGTCTAAAAGCGTCAACCTTTTGCCATTAAATTATATTACTTGAACTAACAAACCGATGAAAATGAGTTTTTGGGTGACGGTAGTGGAAACATGAGAATGTCCAATCAAATTTATTTCTTTGAGCGTATATTGTGACAAAAAATGGCTAAACATTTAGATAAACATATGGTTGGTTTTTTTATAAAGTAATGAGGTCACTGTTAGTGCTCCGTAAATCTAGTGTTAAGACTGAATAGCTTCTCGACAATGGACCATGAATACTGTATCATGCTTCAATCACGATCGACTGTTGGCGATATCTAGAGCAGCGTTCAGTAATACATACTCCGGAATCGTCGATTGTTGACCGACGACCCACAGTCGCTGGAACGCCAATAATGCGAAAGGAAGCACCGTAATTGTTTCTCAAGTAATTGCACGCGAAGGGGATCGCATGGACAAGCGAGACGAGCATCCCCTCGTCGTTTATGCGAGCGTACTCTCCCAGGCCGAGACACTATCGGGACTACCAATGTCACAGTTCCAATGTGTACTTTAACCCTACGAAGGTCGCTGTCCCCCTGTAAAGTTTCTCGCTACATAGCCCGTTTCGCAAATCGTGCCACAACCGACCGGGGATCGATCCTAGCTGCCAAAAATAAGTCTGAAAGAGGAAATTGTCAGAGAAAATTGAGGTTGGATTAAACATATACCTCAAAATTATAACAATAAATCTAAAAACGCCTATTTTCAGCAGTGACAAAAGTACAAGACATACCATGCGGTCCATTTAAATAAGGCCACCTAAATATCTCATCAGGTTATTGTGATGTAAAAACTATTTGTTACTTAATGCGCATGGTGTCAATGGACCAATATCTCGTAAGAACATTTTTTCCCCCAAGGTAATTTTTTTCGGAGTTGTAAAGGTCATCGGTGTTTTTTGATATATAACTGCATTTTTTTCTATTATTGCGCTCGTGTAGCTGAGCGAAACATATATTCAGATATGTATAATAACATGACCTTCAAATGACCTTGATCTTTGAAAGTTAAAGTGAACACTCCGGAAAAAATAACCTTCAGAAAAAAATAACATTTGCAAAGAATTCACCTTGTGATACCATTTATATTGCATTAACACTAGAACTACCGAGCCCTAAACGAGAGTGATGTATATTCTTTTATAATAATAACAGAATTGAGTTCATTTAGATTTCGTAGGTTTTTTTATGGTAACATGTACTTGAATACAGAAGCATATTAAAAAATTTCTTAAGAAAATACATCTGTAACTTCACGAATTGTAAAAGAAAAAACCGGAAACCAGTCATATTCACTGGCTCGGTAGTTCTAGTGTTTAAAACATTTGTTATGTCATCACAAATACAGGAGATATTTAGATGGTTACATTTAGGTGGCCACTACGAAAATTTTTAATTTTTTAACATTAAGACTTCTTTCCTGTAGACTGTAGATGTAGACTTTTTTTATAAGTCGACGGATCTTACGGGTCACGGTAAGATACTCACCTTTTCCTTCCAAAAGGAGCTTCACTATTTTTACTTTATGCAAAGCTGCATTATCGCTTTGGAAAATAAACTTCAATTTGCATTATGTGTATATTTTACCGTCGGTTACTTGTTGACGATATCTATGTCTGTTTTACTATTCATTTTTATACGAATAAACTTCATAAATGTTTTAATACGGTACCTTCTATAAAATCTATATCATGGTACCATTATTGTTTCTTTAAATCATGAAAGTAATAATTTGAGTCATTATGCTCGTCTAAATTCGACTTTATTATTTTTGATTTTTCATGAATCGAACTTTTACCATCGTATTCGCCTCATCTTTCTAATTAAAATGACACCAAACACGATATAATTACGATTGTAATTACTCGTGTAATAAGCGATTAAAATTTCAGGCGTGAAAGAGGACGGCGAACAGAAAAGAAAGAGAAGCAGAGAGTCGAAGCGTGGAACCTCAGTCCCTCTTTCTTTTTCAATCGCTATCCTTACAAAGAATGTAGCACCTCTTCTATGTATAACTGTCGCTCGGACACGACAGTTACGGAGAGACTACTGTATCTGGCAAATCAGACACGATCTCGGTTAAAAAAGTGCAATGGGGAGATAACAGGGGGCCCGGCCCGGAGTGTCCAGGTCCACGGCAAAAGTGTCACTAGTATTTGCGAGTCCCCTAGTCCGATTGTTCGAACGGGTGCATGTATGTACAGAGTGTCACAAAAGAAGCGATATCTCCAAGTCTATGCAAACAGAGGTGGGCGAATCAAAAGATGAAAAAATTTTTATTCGTTATTCGAAGGTTCGAATAAAAATAGTATCTTTTCATACACTGTCCTTCCATGCATCCAAAACTTTCATCGTTCATTACCCAAGTAAATATCAACGGAATTATATCATATTTGGTATCATTTTCATTAGAAAAATGCCATGAATATGTTGGTCAAAGTCTCATAAAAAAATAATGAAAAATAAAGAAGTTATGTTATTGGATTAGTTATGTTTAAACTTCTCGGCGACCGAGTCCCTTGAGGCGAGCGGCTGCTGTTTGTAGGTCGCTAGTCTTTCAAGTTCGGCACTCGTCGGGCCTCGTCGCCGTTTATTCGAACCTCGTCGAATAAAGATACTTTTTTTATTCGAACCTTCGAATAACGAATAAAGATAAAGTGTCTTTTATTCGAATCGTTATTTAAATAATGCCCAACTCTGTATGCAAACAAGCCGACCAGAATTGAGCAACTGAAGGGCAACATTCGTGAAGCAATTCTAGAAATAACACGAGAAACAGGTGAAAATATTCTAAACAATACTGTTGGAAGAGCACGCATTAAAGCAACTAGAGAAAGTCATTTGGCTGATGTCATATTCCAAAGATAATTGGAAAGACTCAGAGTAGGCTGCTGATAAAAAATACATATATTTATCTTATTTTACTTAAACATTATTTGCAAACAGAATGGTAGCACTTGTTTTATGCCACCCTGTACATGTACCCGGTCTCCCGTGGCCGCGATAACGCCTCTGCTGCACAATGCTCAATGGAAGAAACCAAAAGCGCGATTGCCATTGTAACGCCGACACGGGGAACGTTGTTCTCGCTGGTTATCTAACGGTGTCGGCGATGGGAAAACGCGAACGCTGTGACCTTCGTTGTCTGCGATCGATCGATCGATCTATCCTGTCGCGGTCGCCGGGAACTTTTCAAAGACCAACCGATACCTTTTTACCTTTTTACTGTTTTATGATACTAGCTGGAGGAACATCGTGTAGAGCTGTGAAATTAGATAAAATGACACTATTTGTCGCTGGTTCTATGGAGCACTAATTATTTCATATTACGTTATCAAAATAATAATTATTGTGATGAAATGACAAGAAGGTCCCCGGGGCAGTATCGTCAGATCAAGACTGTGTCCCCACTCTACCTTCCCCCTCCTCCACGGCTCCGCCACATCGCGGCCCGGTCACGTGACGCGTATCGTCTCTGTAGTGCAAGTGTCCGGTACTTGCAGAGTGAGGGTATAATTTTTCCCCTCGATTCGTGGTCTCTCTGATCTACTATTACCAGGGACTATTGATATATTCATTTTACATAAATTAATATTGTTCCGAGGGCTGTATGTACGTTCACGGTCCCGTATCTGCGGTACCTTTTTATACTATATGAAATCAAAGATAGAGCCGCGGCATTTTGAATTCGTATGCCGATATGAACTACTCGATTTTCAACTGTTTCGTTGGACTACCGAGCTCGTTCAGTCGAAGCATAGCTTTAGTAGAGGGAACATCGTATAAATTTAGTTAAAAAGGATATTTGCATTTTTTATTTAATAGTCACCCTTGCTTCCGAAAACCAACAGGGACCTTCTTGTCATCTCACCACAGTCGTGTTTATTGAAATTTTGCAGCGATTGTCGTCAAAATATACAGGGTGTCCCAAGAATGTTATAAGGGGGAATTCCTGAAAGTGGGGTTCCTTGAAAGGGGGAATTCTTCCGGAGGGAACAGTTTCCGTTGCGATAACGTTCTACGAGATTTTGTTAAGGAGTTATTAACGAAAAACACGGACCAATTAGAACGCCGATGCCAACGAGATTTTCAAGCGAGGTAATATTCTTCTGGTCGAAAGACGCGTCGATTTCCTCGACAGATGAAGAGAAAATGTCCGGGTTGATACAATTAACAAGCGTGTAACGGTGACTACGTATTACTCAGAGAAGGAAATATCGATCGGCGACTGTCGATGGGGAACGGCTGCAGCCGATTCTCCTCTCATAAAAGCCGATTATTTATTCAAGTCGACGAACACTCGACGTTCCACATTTAGAGTATCCCGTCTGCGGTGCTAGTGAATGACTTCCGTTGGTGCGTGAACGGCATTTCACTTTAATCTCCGTGACACCCGATGTCGGCACATCGGTTTTGCTTTCGAAAATCAAGGAGAGCCCTCCGACAATCTGACACTGCCTCTAAAACATTGAGCGGCCGTCTACGAAGAGGCTCCATGTTCGCCCATCAAATTTACTTACGAATTTACTCTAAAGCTATTTCCATCCTTTCTACGAAGCTCTTTAATCTCTGGCTATCTTACCAGCTGAATTCCCATCAATTAGAACGAGACGTATCTCGATAACTGTACACATTGAAGACATTTATCCATAGGGACAATTAGGGTGACTAATTCCCGCGCAAATTATGGTAACGTCTGTAACATCATACAACGTTGGGCATAGCTACTGGTAATTCGTACGTCGCACTGTGATCCGGGCGGCCGATGTAGCAGTTCATTTGTTAAATAATGGCTTCTCTCGTGTCTGTATTTAATGCATCTACATATTTTCTAAATGTCTAGCAGTGCCGAAAATGTCGATATTAATGAAATTTAATAAAAATCATAATTAGAACAAACATTTAGAAATGAACATTTTGTGAATATGATTTTCGATCGAAAAAATTACTAATTTTCTTTTGTGAGCCCTGCCGAATCTATTTAATATTTATAAAAAAATTTTCTTTTTAAACGAAGAGCATTCTTTTACCTTGAAATTACCTACCTCAAATTTGGAATTACAGTTTGTAATTTATTAAATAAGTAATTTTTAATGGACTAATGAAAGTTGTCGAAGTTATTTTCCTTTGACGTGGAATATCTTTTGCGTTCCAAATAGTTCTGCATTTTTTCAAATTGGAATATTTTCAGTATACTTTTTCTTGTATGATGCCGCAAGAATCATTTCCACCTTCGTCCTTCATCAGAAATTATTATTGTTTAAAGTGTCACAGATACTTCATTGTATATTGGTTTCTAAGTGTCCATCACCTTCAAAAACGATTAAATTAATAAGATTCGTTAAAAAACAACATTTTATGAATACCATTATGCATGATTGTTTATTTTAAAATTAAACATGATTTTTCACGCAGTTCCGATAATGGGACAAAAAAATGTTTTCAACAAAAGTTGATCAACATTTAAAAATCAAGGTCACCTTTAATTTTTAAAGATCAGTATATATTTTTTACTTCATAATATTGTAGAGCTAATGCAAAAACGAATTCAACGACCTACATTGTGATACCCTTAAACCTCCAAATGATAGTGCTAAAATCTTAAAGAACTGTTCACCGCCCCTAATGTATCATTTTATCATACATTCTTGTTATTTGAATGAAACAACGAGGAGAATACAATCTACGATAGGTTCGATGAAAATGAAAATATGCACTCGCACAGAATTTGCCTTTGCGAAGCATTGTTCCATCGACGATCTCCCCAAAAAATGAACACATACTTAAAACCGGCGATGCCATTGTCTCCGCGTTGAAAAGCCGCATTACGAATTCATCTGTCCAAGCTAAAAACAGCTCCGTTTTACAGAGCGGCGTTCCATATTTATAGGCGTTGGTGAATTGCGCATTGTTAGCCTAATGAAAATTTAACGAAGTCGAGAGCAGGAACAAGGTCTTGCTCGCGAGTGGCTCTAATTTCGTGTGTAAATATCGAGGGCTCGCGAGGCGGAAGGGACCGAGGAGAGCCTGCCTGATGGTTCGTTCCCGTAAGCGTGGCGTGGTGGGCGTCTTCGAATACATTCCGGCGCGGTGTCTGTTCCCGAGCTGGTTCGCCAAAAAACCGCGAGAGAGGAATCCCCATTCGGGTCTACGTGTTTGCGGCCAGGATATCCGTGTTCTCATCTCCCGCGTCTCTCGCGATCGAAAGTAGCTTGCCCGCCAAATATTTGCCCGCGACATGGAATAAGGACGAACACATCCATCTACACGATTTTTCGGTGTTCGGATCTGAAACGTCCCACGGAATCGATTATCGGAGACGATAACCTGCTTGCTCCCCCGCGAATCTGGAACGTCACCGCTGAAATCGGACTCGAAATTCTAGTATTCCCATTCCATCGTCTTTACCGGCCGATTCTTTTTTTTTTTCGTCGGGACATAGTGGTTCGAATCGAAGAATTTAGCGAATCAATTGAAAAATGTACATACAGTGGGTGTAAAAAGTATTCGTAAACCTTTTAAAAACGAATAACTTTTTCAAAATTCGACCCAACAGCTTGAGTTTTTTTGTGACGTTATAAGGATTAGTTTACTAGCTAATGTGTAAAATAATTTTTTTTTTTTAATTGTTATTGGTCGCAATTGGGAAGAAAAAAGTAAATGTCATGATTGTTTAATTTTTTATCTGTGCCTGTAGTGAAAATTTGTAAGGTGCATTTGGTAGGTAAGAGTAAGTTATAAACATGTACAAAGTTTCATCCAAATCGATCAAGATTGTTACGAAATATAAATGATTGAAAATAGCAAAAATTGTAAGAATCCGCGATTTAAATGATTCGTAAACCCTAAATTCAAAGATTTTTACATGTTACAATGCCCATAGCTTTTTTATGCGTCAACCGATTTCAATGAAACTTTGTACATGTATACATATAACTTACTTAGATTTACAAAATACATGTTTGAAATTTTTACTACAAGCAGAGATAAAAAATTTAAAAATCGTGACCTTCACTTTTTCCTTCGCAATTGCGACCAATAATGTTGTTTTCCGATTTATTAATTTATTATTTTTCGTTTAAGCTGACCCAGACCTCTAAGTACAGAGAAATCCAATAATTATATGTTAAATGTTTTCGTGAAAAATGAGCATTGACAAATAAAGCTCGGACACGTGTCTCCTTATTTTGTCTCTAGAATCAGCAAAAAAAAGTTTCATTCAAATCGGTGACCCCACAGGTGTCTCTTTGTCAGAGTCACTGCAACTCACAGACATCGCCGCCCCTGAAATCTTTCGAAAGACCTAAATTTAAGACCCAATTGTGTTCAAAACCGATCAAGCGTGAAATCGAAAGAAAATATTTTGCTTTCGGCATTTCCAAAGTACGGACGTATTTGTCTAGGCAGAGGATTTTAGCGCGTGTTAATGGGTCTTCGGTAGGCGTTCGAAGAATCTTCGCTGACAAAGTGTCACCCGGAGAAACACGATCCAACGATTTATTATAATTACGTTCTACGAAACACCAGCCGGTGGGGTGTTTTTTTTTTTAAATCCCTTTTAACTGGATCGCGGAGATCTCTTCGTCAGTAACATACATCAAACGAACGGTAAAAGGGTTAAACCGTGCTTCTAGATAAGTCTCAATTCAATTTAGAGGCGGCCGGTCATCGGTTCCGTATCCGCGATGGGTTGCTGAGATGCTTCGATTTATTTTCATACGTCTCGATCCATGGACGTGTGTCGCGACTCAACCGAAATCTTTATCATGATTTCGCCGTGAAAGGTATACATATTTCTAGACTGCGGATTTTATGCATTTGTGACAAAAATGGGTAGTTGGTATTTAAAACAGTGGACAGATTTAAAAAATTTAACAACATCAATGTATTAGTTACAGCTTATGAATTAAAGAATGAAAAGAATTATTACTTGGCCCTTGTTTGTTGCAGTTGATGCAAACAATTTTCATTTTGCATAAAGTTCCTCAGTATAGTAATTTCTTATGCAACTATTATGCTCAACGTAACTGTGTGTACGTTCTTTAACCGACAAAGACGTAGGTATGTTAGTGACCTAAGATTGTTACACAGTACTGTTATCGAGCGAATCCTGTAATAGTGTAACGATAGAAACAAATTTGCAATATGAAAATAAATCGTGTAAATTTGAATGTGGTGCAATTGCGGAGTGTAAACAGGAGGCGAAAGTGCTCGGAATTGATAGATACGGAGGAGCTCCGTCCCGAATCCGTACTCGCGTGTATAGTGATCGCGGGTAGAACCCTAGAAATGCAGTCGGAGGAAGAAGCGAAGGGCTCGAAGCAGCAGCGTCCTCCTCGCTGACAGGGAAATTACATCGTGCTACATCGTGTTACGTGCGCTGTAAACGATACCCCGGCCACGCCGTCAGAATGCGAAACGAGCACGACGCTGCTGTCTGGCCAGCGACGATCTAACGGTGTCCGTGAAACGAGAAACATCCGTGAATTGGACGATCCCCATAGGACTCGCGAGCACGTAGACGGAGCGGAGGTCGGGACCGGAAGTAACGACGAGCCGTGTTTCTCGCGACCGCGACCGGTGCGGTGTGCCGGTCCTTCGAGAACTCCCAGCGACACGGTATTGCAAAACAAATCGAACTCTTTCGAACGATGAAGCGACGGAAATCGTGTCCCATTTTGTTTTCCGCGAACTAGAATTTTCATATGCATTAGAAATTGCTATTGATTCTTTTTAGTCTATTCCTTAGAAAATGATTCTTAGTCCGCTGACACGATGTGTGCTTTCTCAATAGTGCAAACTACTTGTTAAACTTCAATGTAGTTAACAGTTTGATGCATTTTAACTTTTTTATTTTAGTTCGTAACGAAACACGTAATACAGCATACGAACGTCATACTGATTCTATTTGTGCAAATTAAGCTCATGAAAGTCGGTTGCAGAAACATCTACGGTTTGATGATTATGATTTATGCCTGGGCACTACGGTTTTAGCTGCTTCCAGGCGCGTGCAAGAGTGCTCGTTCCCAATCTCTAAACTAGTCTAATCAAGTGGTTCAGAAGGATTAAAAGTCATTTAGGGGGAAACTATGCAAATTAACTTTAACGATAGCTGCTACTCTAGCTATTCAGCGATGAGTTACCTTAGTATTTATGAAAAAGAAGGAAAATTAATTTTCGATTTTTCATACATCCCATTTTAACATTAGAAGTATCGTGAACCGAGGAAGCTAGTTTATAATACCTTTTAAGAGAGAAACTATGCAAAATAACTTTAGCGATAGCTGCTACTCTAGCTATTCAGCGATGAGTTACCTCCGTTTTTACGAAAAAGAAGGAAAATGAATTTTTGAGCTTTCGTATATCCCATTTCAACACTAGAAGTATCATAAACCAAGGAAACTAGTTTATAATGCCTTTTAAGGGGAAAACTATGCAAACTAACTTTAGCGACAGGGCTACTATAGCTATTCAGCGATAAGTTACCTCAGTTTTTACGAAAGAGAAGGAAAACGAATTTTTGAGCTTTCGTATATCCCATTTCAACATTCGAAGTAATCGTGAACCGAGGAAATTTTTTCATAATTCCTCATAAAAATGACAAAAGAAGCACAATGTGATCAAAAAATTCAATTTCTACTGTAATCGTGAAATTTCATTGTTAGTACACGTTGATTACAAACTTTCGGTTGTTCGACGTTACTCTTCAAAATCGGACGTCTCATATGCAGCAACCTAACATGCAAACCTAATCTCCTCTCTTCAAAACAGCGAGCACAGTAAAAGATCAAACATTTTCGATGTTTAGCGTCGATCCCGCCGAAAAAAGCGGGGACCATAGCCGCGCTGGAACGTAAACCGGCGCGAAGCAATATACATCCATACATCGAAAGTGTAAGACACGCGTCTGGTTTATAAACCGGGTTTCAGCAACATCGGCCAAGAATCGTCGGATAAAAGCGCGCGAACGTTCCGCGTGTCCCGATGCGCGAGAAGACAGCTCGGCCCGAGCAATACATATTTAACTCAAGTGCGCGCGGCCGCGGCCGTCGCGTGTTGCGTCGCGCGTCGCGTCGCGAACACACCCGAGACTGGTTCTAAGGCGAGATACAGAGAAGAAGCCGCACGCGCTTCGCTTCGTCTCGTGATTACGGTGGCTGTAAAAGAGGTTTAGCATACAGCCATGTTCCGATACATAGTTAATCCGAGAAGTATTTAAACTCTAAATTCTCGAAAAATGTCCTACATTCAACTGTTATAATTGCGTAATGAATGATCGTACGGAAATAAATTTGGACTTATTTTAAAGCTGGAAGCCTCTAGTTTTTCATAATCCATCGTTCATTTTTTTCTAAGATTTTTTTCATGACATAGATAGCGAGAAACTGAAGACGCGTTTTTGTCGACAATACTATACACTCAAACGTCTGTAAAAACTGCGAAAATTATTTTTCGTCACTGAAAGTACCGTAGATTTAAAGATCGAAGCTTCCTCTTCACAACGACGCCTTAAAAATTTATGTACGATTTTTTAAAGTCTTTTTATCGAGCTTCGAATAAAAGTTGTGGCGTCGACTTTACAGTGGCCTCTCGGAAATGTTCAACTTGATTAAAGGGTACATCATTTAGTAAATTAAATCTTCCGAATGCTTGGAAAAATTCTGTGGCTCATTTTTTAAGAAAATCATGTTAAAGGGTGTATGGACACTCTTTTCACTGACTGTATATCGCGCAAATCCCTTTCGCATGTCTCGAGGCATTACCGTACTTGGTCCACGTGGCACTTGATCCGTGAATAAATGTGTCAACTGGATTGGTTGTCGAGAATATCGGTGTGGGCCGAACGATAAGCAATCGTCTCTTGCTAGCGAGAACCACGATGAAGGGATCGTCCTCGGTGCATGGATGCGATCTTCTCCGCTTCGGTCATGCGAACACAGCCGAGAGAGGCCGGCCAGGCCGCGTGTGCTGATAGGAGAACCGATTGGTTAATTAATTACGGCCGCGGGGACGCTCGGTTTTATTAGCGGCCCGTTATCTCTTTCCAGCGTTCGGTCGTTTTAGTCCGACTGGGATCCAGGCGAGACGGAGCTCTCTCAAGGGTATCGAGTTCCCTTCCAAGGCTAATTTTCAATTCACATTAATACTTGTTTCCGTGGGCGTGTCTGGTCTCGGTTAGTTCTCGATTCATGAATACCGTGACGTCTTTCTTGCTTGCTTTCTTTCTTTCTTTCTTTCTTTCTTTCGTTCGTTCGCTGTTCGTGTACGTTGACACCAGATACTATGTATTGGCTGGCTGGGCATCGAATAGTCAAGTCAGCTGCTTTCTAGCTTAATCAGGAAGACGAATTGATAAGATATCTGCACTATCAGCGGTGTGTATAAAGAGAATGATGAAGCTGTGAGCTTTAAGGGTGAACGTCCGCTAAAGGACAAGAAACCAGAAGTGGTGTAGTTTACGTTTGTGTCGGCAGCTTATTGGCAAACCTTGAGCTAGAAATGTGATATAATTAGTGATGGGCCTTGAGCATGTACAAGCGGTATAGCTTCCTTGTGACAAAGAATCATGGTATCACAAGTAGGGATGGCGTGAACAGCTACTTTTGGATCACTCGTGATTCTATCACGTTCGATCCAAATCACTGATTCTTCACGGCCACGTGACGCGTTTCGTTTCTGTCACGTCACTAATCCGGTACAGGCAGAGAGAGGGTAACTTTTCCCCTTCGATTCGAGTCAATTCCCCTGATCTGGCGACTCTGTTTGCGACAAACGAGACGCGTCCTCTCACCATGGCAACGGCGCAAGCTAGTAGCAGACAGTGGACGCTATGGTGGGGACAATTTTGTCTCGATCGAGACAAAGGACGAAGTTAGAGAATTTCACTCTGAATGTAGGTAAGCTGTACTACCGAAGTGTTTTGGCAATAAAAATAACCTATTTGACCTGTAAACAGCTCGCATGCAAATTAGAGCTTACGATGCAGAGTAGGGCGGTGTTTCGAAAACGATCTCGGGATAGCTGAATGGAGGAGAGAACACATCTTCTTTTTAAAACGACAATAACCAACTACTCCGAGAATCCCGCTAAACCCGAAAACGGTTAGCTCGCCGAGTCGCCGTATAAGCTCGGCTAGGATCTTCGGGCGATCCGTGTGCAGAGAAACTTCGCTTTAGTTCCCTCGGAAGGAGCACAGGGTGTTATCTAAACGGTCGCAGCCCGTGTCTCGCGAAACTCGTAATAATAGAGCGGGAAATCGAGGGGGTAGCGAGCGAGTCTATCCAGTAGAAAGAGAACCAGAGAGAGAAAGAGATAGCAGAGCAAAGCAGAGCAAAGCAGAGCAAAGCAGAGCAGAGCAGAGCAGAGCAGAGCAGAGATTTTCAGCTGTCTAGAGTCGGTCCGGCAGAAGTAACACGGCACGTGGCACCGCCACGCAAGCTATTCTTGGTTCGGATTTCTGCGGCAGCTTCTTTTTGGCCGCGAGGGAACAAAAGATTCGGTTCGGATAGTTCTCGCGGATCCAAAGGACACCGGGTGGATCGGCTGATGTATTTTTCCGCGGGACGGTCTCGCGCAAGAACGTTGAATGGTCCTGGAATCCCGACGATGCTCGGCCCAGCACGGTCGTCGCCTCGAAATAGATCCGACGAAAAGAGGTAGGGTTACGGCCGATGATTTATGGTTGCATCGAAGCTCTGGACGCGCCGTGGAAGGACACTTTGTATTATTCATAGTCGTCCCAGCGCAGCGGTTCGGCCCGATTCAAGGCCTCGAATTAATGATACGCGCCGCGATTACGTTTGTGCGCGAAGAAGACGCTGCGTCGCGTCGCATCGTCGTCGCGACGCGACGTCGAGCGGAGGAGGTGTGTCGAGAATATTCGAGGGACGAGGCTCGCGTGAAATGATAAACGCTATGCCATACTTCGCAAGATCGGATGACGACGAATGTCCCGGGAACCATTGAGTCGTCGCGAACGTTCGGGCTGTTCTGATTCACCCTCGTACAGTGGTGGGCGAGAGTACTCGCACATCCTTTAAAAAGGAACGACTGCTTTGAAATTGCAGCAAACAACCTCAATTTGTTCGAGACATAAGAAGAACTAGTTTAATTGCCAAGATGTCGAAAAAATTTTTCGACATTTCCGAAGAAAAGTTGGAGGTTATGATTTTCAACTTTTTTACCTGAACGTACAATGAATATTTTAAGGGGTTACACCACTTTGGCGCTCGGAAAAATAGGTATAAAAATGATTGAAATATGTCAAAATTAATCTAATGTTCGATTATAATCGTTTCGATATGATTCAATATTGGTATGTTTCAGTTTGTTTATAAAACAGTTGTTTATTTGTTCGACGCATCGTTCTATTTTCTAGCCCGTGATCCTGACTTGACGTGTGACATTAAAACCTAAAAGACGTGTTTTCTTTGTGCTCAGTAATTCGTTTGCTTCTGTTAATAAAGTTCAGTTCAGTTAATTTCGTTTATTAAATTGCATAATCTAACAAAAATAAACTTTTTTTTTTACGCTGTCATTCAGTATATAAAATGATCTTTATTTTACACATATATATGTATAGTAGTTTTATGAACAACTTACAATATTAACGATTAAAAAAAGTTTGAGTTTAAAAAATTTATAACTTTCGAACATGGCACCCAATCACAAACATCCTACGTCACATTTTAGCTATTACCCTTTTAAATAAGAAAAAATGTATTTATTTCCGAGCGCCAAGGTGGTGTAACCCCTTAATATGCCTATAGACCTTATCGAAATAGGTTGACGCCTAGAAATCGTTAAATTTAGGGTTTGCGATTTTTGCCATTTTTAATCACTTATAAATATCTCTTAAACTAATGGTTTTTCAATATAAGACGGTTAATCATTTTTTACGGGCAACAATGAACTGCATCGATCGGTGTATTAAAAAATATGTACATGGTTCCATTAAAAAAAGATTGAAAATGAAGTTCGTATGCCCTTCGCATGAAACGATATAACTTTTGTTTGAAACATTTTTCGATATTATGAATATATTGAGAGACACATTTCATATGTATGATAGAAGTTGTTGAACTTCTCTTATCTCTCAACCGTCCTACGCAACCCTTTCAATCGACTGTTGGTTATTACCCGGCAAGTCAGAACCGAAATGCATCGCGTGACTCGAGGATCACGGGCTAAAGCAATACCCTCTGCATCGAATCATCATGCCGCTGTCGATTCATAATTCCGCGAGTAATTTATAGCCGGGGGAGTCTCTCCTTCCGACAGCGTGCTTCTTTTTCTTCGGCACTCGTAGTCATCGTTGCGCCGTCAAGTCGAGTCCTCGACGAGTTTCGAGTGAATAAGAGAGCCGATTTAATTGCTTGCACAGGAGGTCGCGTTTCGAGAGGCGAATAAAAGTATTCCGCGGGTGTCTGAGGCGTCAAGAGGCCGCGAAGATTGTTCATTCGTGTGACGGAAATATTGAACAACATTGTCGGCTAGGCAACGGCATTGCAGATGCAAATTGTTTTCGGACCGTATAAAGCACAATAAATATTATAAATACTTGTTGCATCAAAAAATGTTACGAACAAAGGTTGTTAGACATTAACCGGTATATATATATAATGTAATAAATAATTATTTTATATTGCACTGTGTTATCGAGATACGAGTTTTTGTTTCATAACATTTAAATATGCAATATGAAAAAGTATTGAATCTCGAGTAACAACGTATTAACGTGTTCATATTGTCTGAATATTATTCAGCAAAGTATCATGTTGAAAGTTGAAATTAATAATATCCGAGATAAATGGTTATTCACGGAGAAGAATTTCGTTCAGAGGTTAACGTACTTTCTGAGAGTAAATGTACACATCTACCTTGCAGCGAGGGAGCTCATTTTAATATCTGAGGGAACTTCCAGTCTTAACTACGTGTTGCAAATCATCCGAAAGATAAATATTTTTTGGTACGTCGCGCGGTCGATTGCTTATTCAACGAATTTTTCCGTCGTCTGCCCGACGACGCGAAAAGAACACGATAAAGGGACAACATTCGGAAAAACGAGGAGGGCGACAAAAAAAAAAGAAAAAAAGGAATGCCGTCGGGAAGGCGGTGAAATATGGCGGACAAATTGGTCGGTTGCTTTAGACGGCCACAGTTGGATACAGATATTCATAGCCACTTGACCCGAATGCGAGGGAAAAGCAGGGGGACGGTGCTGCGGCAGCCTAATAAAACGTAAACTACGGGGTGTAAGCTGCATTTCATTACTACACCCAGCAGCGCGGCGGGCATTTCCTCTTTTCCGATTGATACGTCTTCCTCGCGGCTGCTCTCTTAACTCTTTTTCCAGTGATGGGCAAAAAGCATTTCAAAACATATTCGTACGACAAATAACATTATCAACTTGTAATTTATTTTTTATTGTGTTACTGCAAAATACTTCTATTGAACACATAAAGCAGTTGACGAATACTTTGGAATGAAGACTAGGCATTTTATATTTAATCCCTTGCACCAGTATTTATTTCGTGATGAAAATTGTGGGAAAAAAGAAAGCTTATATTTATTGTGTGCCTATGGTTTCTCCAAAGGCTAAATATCGACTACAACAACATCGAATTTTATTTCGGTTTAAAGGAAATTAATAACATAGAGAAAAATTATTTCTTCTCTTAACTTAAAAGTGACTATTTTATATTACTTTATAAAAATAACAAGAATATGTGTGTCCAAATTTTTTTAGCCTTTCTTTTTTATAATATATACCCAAAGATAAATTAATTTTATTATTATCCAATAAATTTGTTGGAACGACGATTTCGGCTTTCGTCAAATTAATGTTGGAGCCAGCACCCTAAAAATTGATTTACTGCTTCCCATTTTTGGTAAACACATGCACGACCTGGTTTTCAACTCAATAGCAATTGGCTCGTCATAAACCTCCATATGCGACACGACAAACAATGGATCCGCTACGTGCTCGGTCCTCTTAGGCTCGAGAACCTTATGGTCGACGTCGCGTCTAGGGTACGTTCTACCCTCGCGACACGACAATTATGAAATTCAAGATTCAATACGTTGATTGTTAGATCAGCACACAATCGAATTTATTTGCCATGTTCGCTACCAGCATTGTACAGTAACGTTGAAATGTTCCTCATTTTTGTTTGATAAAACAGCCAGAAAAAATTATAGATTAAGTTTTAACAAATCGTTGTAAAGGGGTAATTGAAATCGTCAAATCTGTAATAAGATTCGTTCAGAAATTTTTTGATGTCTTTACAGACGATTTTACGAATAAAAAAATGAATGATGATCTGTGTAAAGGCTACGAGGTTCAAAATGAATTTTTATACTTTTACTATTTTTTCAACGAAATTATTATGCTCAAGTACCGATAATATCTCGTGAATCGGAAATTTAGTGTTCAAATAATTTTTGGATCCACTACGTACCCATTCTCAGTTTGACCTCGAGAAAAAGTTTCTCCCCCAGTGGCACAGTGAACGAACTTGGGACACAGCACAAATAATGGAAAACGCTACAAATAACAGACAATATTAACGAGCAGAGTTTCGCCGATTTTGACTACGGAATAGTTTCGAAACTGCAGTTTCTGGGGTGAAAATTCGCCAGGGGTTAGCAATCACCCTTGAAGGCGCAAAACACGAAGCCGCACGGACGATCGGCTCTGAGAGGGATCGCTCTCGGAAAAACTTGAGGGATGATCGTGGGTGTGTGGTGGCGGTAAACTTCTTATTGATCCCAGTTGGTTATAAATCGGCCGAGCGATTCAGAATTTCAACTGACTCTAGGAAACGGATGACACTGTTTGCCCAAGGCGCGAAGAAACGGTCGTTAACCGACGAGAACCCTATAAAAGTTTACGATCAATTGGACTTCGCAAGCTTTTTGTTGCACACAATATAGATACAATGTTGATGAGATAACGATTAACATCATCATTTCCAGTTGATTAAAGATTCAATATTTTAGCACGGGCCTCGGAATTATGTGCTCGCGACGGCCGGTTTTCGAAGGCTACGCCCCCTTGACCCGGCCGAGCGTCTCGTTCCCCGTGGCGGCCCTACTTCTCGAGCCAGCTCAGGCGCGTACCATAGGAGCTATTTGTGGTGCATTAGGGCGACACCCGTATCAATAGGTTTCCACATGACCGTCGAGGTACTATTGTCAATGCGCTTTTTTTTTGTCAGTGGTATTCACTGTAGACCTATTCCACTATGTCGCACGATAATTTCGGACAACAGCTGCAGAAAATAAATTTGAAAAATAAATGCGGAAGATAAATGTTAAAAATAGTTTTTAATCCTATTGTCCAAATTGTATTAACATGTGGGATAATTTGATTTTCGCGCACGTTTAGACGTGCTTGGTAAATTGGTAAGATCTATGGGAAGTTTGTACGTAGCTGTTCGCATCGCCGACACTTACATTGTACAAACACTCTATGGTACGCGCCTGAGCTGCCTCGAGAACTAGGGCCGCCACGGGGAGCGTTTTAGCACAATCGCTAACAGCCGTCGCATGTGTCATGATTTTGTATTTTCGTAAAGTAAATTCAAGTTTTCTAAAGGTTAACAAAATATAGTAATGTTTTTAGAAGAAAATTAAATTTTTACGAACATTACCACTTCAATAAGAGAAAACAGCCACTATTGCGTTTATAAATAAGGGTTGTCGTTCGAGTAAATCAAAAAGGGGTGAAGCTTGAAAAAATTTTCATGTATTATTCAAACCGAATTTTGTGAATTGCAATCTCTGCTTATGAATACACGCAAGGTTTTACAAATGATCGGGACAGTTGAAAAGCAGTGTGCGTCTGATTGAAGTGAACGGTCGTGTAAAGTGATCATGTTGGCCATGGTGACAAAAGCGATGTAAAAATGCGAAACGGAATCGGCTTGACGTGTCCTAATTCGAACGATCTTTCTCGTTAGAAGGTTAATCGGAGGCAGGTACACAGTCTTCTGTCGTTAATTAATTGGTACGAGTTGAAAGGCGACTGGGGACTAAGTAAACGCGATATTATCTTGTCTCGGGGAATGACGGTGCGGCGCGTAGCCGATAATATTCACAATATTTAATTAACGTCGTGGGCGAGCAGTAGATAGGGAGCAAACGGTAGCGCGTAAACTGGTCCGGTGATACACATATATATTCCGTGCCGGTTCAACCGTGAATATTAATTAGAATATCTTTTTCTTTTCTCGGGCCTCCCCCTGTACCATGCGAGCACACGGAGCGATAGTGCGACACCCGCGACCGAGAAAAAGTCGAAAGGTTCGCGAACGAGATTAAACGAGCGTCCTTGGCCGCGAGGCTCTCTTTCGCAGCTTGTAATTTCATAAAACGATCCACACGCCGCGGCGCGCTTGCTCGCGTTCGACGGTGCCGTGTTTTCGTTAAAGACGGACCAGCTCGCTCGCTCTCGCTAATGAAATCCGTTCTCAGAAGCTCGCCTCGTAAAGGCCTCGCAGTAACGAGCGCCGAAGGGAAATTAAAAGCTGTCCATAGCGACGCCCGCGCCTCTTAATCGATTTCCCAGGCCTGCCGGCGCTAGATACCAGACACTTCAGTGCCCGCGATCTTTCGCGCGGTTCTTGGAAACCTTCATCATTACAGTAGCTAATGCGCTTTGGTCGCCGCGCCGCGCAGTGGTGCCATTTGGCCAAAAATCGGAAAAAAATCCGTAACAACCAAACTATGTATTCAACAAATCTGTTTGGAAATTTGTGGAAAGCATGTCACAGGTGCAACGCTTATTTAGCAAAAAAGTTGTTAAACATTAACTGAAATGGGATAATTGGAAACCTCTGCATTACGCTCATTATTTATTTCTGGATGCATACAACAAATTCTTTAATAGATTTTGTTCTGGCACTGATCGTTTTGGCAATGTGTAATATTGAACTAACAGTGTTTAAAAAATCTTGGCCACCTTCGGCCAATCTTTGCTGCAATTGGAGCAATAACTTTCATTATAGTTATAACTATCCGTCATAGACGTCTGAACTAGCCAAATCTAGGGAAAAATATGATAGCATCAATATGATTGGTTCAATTTGCGTAAAAATTTATACTCCAGGATTTTTGAGGTCGTTAATTATAAATTTGAAGTGAAATTTTTAATGTGCAATGAAATCCGTGTATGGCGTATCGATCGAATGAAAAGTAATCGATGGTTGAGCGTCAATTCGCAAATCCGCGTTCCTTTCTCTGTAATCCTGAGGTCGCTATTGGCTAGATAGGGCTTGTGGAATGTCACTGATATTATTATCTAAACTGTCGCGAATATTAGCCCGTAATGCTATTTGTCGTGCTCTGTATTCGCGACGACGTTGGCGGTTAGACTTTGCTGGCTGTTTACGTGGCTTGTTAGCACGTTTTCGATCACAAAACTTTTTTGCTCGTTCCGCCGGTGTTTTCGCCATAGCGCGCGCTGGCCTTGCTCACCAACCTCAGCAGTGAGTAGTGGGGGTATATAGGACAGCTGCCAGCGACACGAAACCGAGTAACGACAACACCGCGTAGATGGTGTTGGTAACGCGCTGGCCTTACTCACCATCCCCACCACTTCCGTTACACATTTTCGTGTCGCGAATTCCGTGAGGCGAATAAGCTTACACCCCGGCAAAAGAAGTTTCACTTGAAAAATTGGAACACTCGACGGTCTTACGCAAGAGAAAGAAATTCTTGAACACTCGAGGAAGGAAACAGCCTCCAAGGAAATCCAGTAGAATTATCTCTTGTCGATCGCCGCACGGATTACACAATATAGTGAGCGTAGCCTAATGGGATCCGGTGATCGACAACGAATCTAGGGATCATTGATTATAGACGGGGACGGGAAAGGAGGGACGGGGTAACGGACGAAACGATTCGTTGCGGCTCGTAGGCGGAGATGTTAGACGAGTGTTAGATACGTTAGGTACACAAGGCCAGCATCGTAATTCGCTGGTAATTGTCGGGCGCAAATTGGTTTGTCAGGATGAATCAGTGGCGCGGCGAGTCGTGTCGTTCGATCAGAGGATAAGAAAACCTGCTCCCAAATGAACCCGGCAACCCGTTGCTGTTCTCATGCCGGGCTGGATCCTTCGCGCAGAATACTCCTGCCTGCACTGTCATCGTGATCCGTCTCGTGTAAATTAATCGGATGCTTGCGTTTAGATCGAGGAATCGCGTCCGAGCAATTTCCGTTTCGCGTCGGCGACCATTCGGCCAATTATGTTTGCGGACTTCATACTTTGTAAGCGCAACCGGTCGGTCGTGTGATCGATCATCTCTACGGGGTGTATCGCCTGACTTTATTGCCTTGAACAATATCCTGTAATTAAAATCTTTGTAGGAATTTCTCGATGTCCTGTATACTCTTTTCGGCAGCGAGTATGTATTTCAGAGTCCATAGTTTTACTACACTTGCAGAGAGTTAGCAAGATAAGGAGATCAACTTTGTACTTTTTATTATGTATTCTGGTTAGTTTGTAGGGATTTTTTGCAAGAAATATAGACGGTTATCTTAGAAAGAAATTGCGAATTAATTAAAAATATTTTCCATTGTTACCTATCACTTTCTTTCACTTTTCCGGCAAAGAATTCAGTGATCAAAAATAAAATAGAAAAACAATGCCGCATTCTTTGTCTTTCGAATCAAACTTACCACTTTCGAATCATCAAAATCTATACATTTCTTGAGTAATAAAACGTACTCGCAATAAGTTTTTTTGGATACATTTTTTTCCCCTTGGATCCACTGTATGTCTACACGGAGAGATGCTTGCTTCTACGCTTAATAACCTGTCGTTTGAAAATCGAATCTCGGGTTTCGTGAAAATCTGACTGCTTGTAATATCGCGAAGATTCTCAAACCGTAGCATCGGGCCGGGTCGGGTCGGGTCGGTTCCCAGTTCCGTGGAATTGTAATCCCTGTAACAAGAGGGTGGGAAGAGAGAAGGGACGAGTCTCGGGTGCAGCATCGCGGTAAAGTGCATCGGGGAGAAGCGTTCTTGCCGGTCGTCCTGAAGGTTGCGGAAAATTAAAAGGGAGCGAGAGATTTATGCCGCAGCCGGGTCGAAGCGAGGTTGGGGAAGAAGGAGATGGAGGAGGAGGAGGAGGGTGGGGGGATTAATCTGAATAGATGAATCTGAATTCGAGAGAATATTCCGGAGCACGGACAACGTGCATACACGCGGGGTGGGGCGGATAATATTTTCTGTAGACGTTACTCCTGGATAAACCCGAAGTATGCGGCTCGAAGGTTCGCCGACGCCACGATAGTGCACGGTTAATCATAATTTCTGGCCGAGATTTAATAAGAGATGCCGCCCACCACCGGGAATGGCTGCCGCGAGCTGATGGGGGTTGGACGTTGTTCTCAGATCGTTCCAAGGGAAACGTAACTTAATTACTGATAGCCGCGATAAACGAAGCCGCTCCTCCGGCAGGGTAGAAAGAACCAGCAGGAAGCGAACTAGTCCCCCGAGAAGCATCGTCAGGATTAGTTCGCGAACTGTTTTTGTCTTTAATTAAAACTGGGAACGTTCGTGATCGGGAGACTCCTCTGTTCCTTCTGCATTTATCGCCTTTGCAAATTTGTCAAATGCAAGGGAACAGAAGATAATATTATTTCTCTTTTATACGTAGTACATAACTGTCTAAGACACCATCCAGTCAGCACGAGACATTTTTCGGTTGAACTTCAACTGAGGAAACCAAAAATTTTTTAACCTTTTTAAATGTAATCGCGTAGATTTTGACGAGAAAATGCCGAAAATACAAGTTTTAATGTTAGGAATTCACTGGTTCAAAAGTTACGCGTGCGTAAAATTGAGCGATTCTCAGCGTTTTTGACAGGTGATTTTTGAAAAAAAATCACAGTCGTGTATGCTATTGGGCAATTTTTAGTTGAGCAGAACAGAAGAAATAGAGCTAATTCATTAAAACCGTGTTCACCCTATGTGCTAGGGGTACCCACGTTTTACTTGGGAAAACTTTTGATCATCTTATCCGTATACACCCTTTGTATGGTTTTATAGTATCTTATAGCATTGTCGCGGAAGACCAAAAATACTGAATTATTCGAATCACTGTGGGACGACACGACGCCACAGACTGGTATTTGTGCTAAAAAAAGCCACAGCTTCCTTATATTTTCGGATTCTCTAAGCTGCATGTTGGCTTTACAATCCCCAGTAAACGTAAAAACCAATTCTTACATTTTCGAAATAAAAAGGAAATATAATCTACTAATCAGAAATGAACGCAACAGCTACGTCAAATTATACTGGGTTCCATCTCACGAATGGAGCAGCCAAATTGGCTACTTCTTCGACCTCCCTCAACATTCCGAAAGTTCCATTCACTGATTTATATGAAAAATATAGAAAACAGTCCAAAGTGAATACCACTGAAATTTGTCAGGCAGCAGGGATTATTCAAGGGCAAAAATTATTTTCTAAACTTTTTCTACCATGGTTGCCGATAAAAAAAAAATACGTGTCAAATATTTTTCGAAGAACTATATCTCACATAAGTTTCATCAAAATCGGCGTGTATCAACTGAATATGTTCCCTTGTTAGTTTTACATATGAACACCCATAAATAAAACTTACTATCACTGGTATGTAATTAGAAACGACTTTTTTCATTCATAAACTAACCGTATAACGTAGGAGAAACAAGAAAAAATATTTTTTGCCAGGTTTTTAGCACAAATACCAGCCTGTGGCGACGTGCAGATGGAAAAGTAATAACGCATTCCAATTAAAATTCTTCGCGAGCCACGACAATAACAGTGGCGAGCCCGTCGCGTTCACTCCGAGGATTTCCCTCTCCCGATTAGTCTCCCAAATCGTTTTCTATACGATCGTTTAGGAGTCGAAACTGTCGAAACTTCCCGCCGCCCCGAAGATATTGATTTCAGCCCGCGGTTCGCCAGGATACAGCGCTCCAGAGACCCGGCAGCCTCTGGTGGTTAAATCCCTAGACGAGGGTGGTTCCTGCGGGGGCGGGAGGAGGGGGTGGAAACGTGAGAAATCACATCTGAGGAGACCTACCGAGCTTATCGGCTATCTTGTCGGTTATTGAAAATCGGTTGTTCCCCTGGTCCCTGTAAGTGTCGTCGAATAGGGGTTGGAAAGGGGATGGGTGAAAAACAGACTGGCGGGAATGATCGTGAGGTCACGTTGAATCGATCAGGCTCGCGTGTTCATCGATTCTCGTTGATGCGTTCAGCAATCGCTAGCTGGAGAGGATCGTTTGGCCATCGGAAAGTGTTCAGTGGAGGTTGCTGGAATAGAAAGAGAATATCAGGAACCAGATGGCGACTTACACGTGTAGTGCTGCTCATAGCTATTAGTAGAGCACTTATGGCAGATGAATTAAATGTGACAGTTTTTGAATGTTATTGAAACGTTAACGAATTTTTGTCCACGGTGCTGTCTTAATACTAAAATAGAACCCGTCAGACTTGCCGATTTCAGATTGTTTATCGTACAAATTATTGAGATTGCGAAGATGTTTTTCCTGACTGAAAAAAAGCCAAAAGTCCGCACAGTCTACGAACAATCGAAGATGCGACGCTAAACCTAAATTAAACGAACAAACAAATTGTAGGGTACCGCAACTTAATGTTGTGGAAAATTAAGAACCTAGCGTATCGATATAAATTCAGATTCTTATGGATCCAGCAGGTGTTCCAGTGCTCACGGAACACATAGCACGCTTCTCAGTGATTTACTCCGTGCACCGTGTGGGAGTGAACGCGAATACTATCGACATCTTAATTGCGGGAAATATCTTCCGTTTCTCGGACGGTCTATAATTATCCGACGGCTAGAGATATCCACTCCGAATGCAATAAACAATCCGGTGAAAAAAAAAGGAACCCGTCGTTCCACTGCGCCGCTTGTAGGAACGTAGGCACATGTATGTATGTATGTATCTACTGTATTTACATGCATAGGATCGCCGCGGCACGCCTCCTAAATTTCCTTATCGGGGTCCGAGCGAGACCCGCCGCGGGCTAGATACCGGGACGCGCGATAAATCATCCCGGGAATTCCTCGCGGAACCTTTTTCCGCGGGTAATCTCGACAAATGTGGCGGCTAGAGGGACGGCCCTGACGCGACGGCGGCGGTCTGTCGAGCTTGAAATTTTGTCACGTGAAACCAGTCGGGCCCGCCGTAAATCGCGAAAGGCGTGAACGTGCGACACGGGACAGGTCGAACAACCGTTACCATCGTTCATTCGATATCTAAGGGGCACCAGAATGCGGCTCCGGTGCTCTCGCACCGTGTCCAATACCGTCTGGGAGCTAAATGCACGTCTCTCGCCCCTCTCCCCCCACGGTGACAGTTTTCGACCAGAGCGGGTCTGGGGTCTGGATCTCGAAACTCGATCTCGTCAGGTGGATACCAATGAACAATGGCTCGCCGCACGAATTATTGACTCGATCTACCGGTTGCACGCTTCTATTAGGTTGTTGCATACGAAACGTCCGATTTTAGAATGGAAATGTTACGAACCGTTTTCACCAAGAAATACTATTACAATATTCAAGTATAATAGTATAAACAGCGGATCTTTATGCAGAATGAAAATTTTCTACCTGAATTTCAACAAACTGAAGTGAAATAGAAATTTATTTTGTTTCTTAATATGTTTAATAGGATGGAAATCGTAGAACAGAATTTTTAAATTGTTCTAATATTTTTACTGCTTTAAATTGCGCCTACTCATTTTTGTCATAAATGCATAAAATCTGCTGTCTAATAATATACATCATTTTCACAAAGCTGATCTTGTGTTTCAACATGCATAGTTGCTTGTACTTCTACATCTTGTTGAAAAATTCTTGACGAAGCTCGCAGAAAAATTGTTTGCCATCTATGTTCCAACAACTTTTGATAGGCAATTATGTACAACTTCGTCATGTTGTAATTTTAAATAGTAAAAAAATTATGGAAGTGAAGTTAAGGTGTTGCTAAATATCTCCTAGAAAGATATTTTCGTTTTATTTAACAACTCTACTGAAAAAACATTTTACCAATAATTTTAATGTTGTCGGTGTACCCCCATTAGAAAGGTTTCTCCAAGTTTTCGATTGGAATGCACAGGATCTAGTGTGCTGTACCGTTCGGTCAGGTGTATGCGAACAAAGGAGCGGAATAATGTTAGCACGCGCGAAGGAGATGAGGTCGGGCTCGAGGATTTAGACGTAGCCTAAGTCGGCGGACAGACCCGACGCGACGCGACGTTCACAAAAAGATCCGTGTCGTTTTGTGCTCCAAAGGGGACACGTGGGCGTCAAAGTTGCGCGTAGAACCGGGGACAATTATCTCTCTCCCTAGACAATGGTTCCCTCGGGTGTCTTATCGTGGGTCCGTGGTTGCTCGTCGGCCGGACCCCTGCTTCCTTCTTTTGTAATTTCCAACGGGGATCGTAAAGTTTCCGGGCCCGGGCGTGTTTTTGCCGGGCTTTCAATTAGAATCGCGCGGGGACCCGGTCCGGGGACTTCTGGTTTACGACTTGCCGCGGATATGGATCACCCGCGACAATGAGCTGTATCGCGGCCGGATATCTGTGTACAAACAACGAAAACAATGCCGCGCCGGCGGTACTTAGCCGTGTTCTTTCATGGGGAAAGATAATCGAACGGGGCCTAATGGCTCACGGTGGACGGCCGTGACTAATCCGGTCCAGGGGAGTCTATTACCAGTGCGAAGTGAAAAATCAAACTTCGCCGATAGAGAATGTTTGAGGGACAGGCGTCCTGGCAGCCTGAAAGAGAATTTTCGGGCCGATAGGTCCCGTAATGCAGTATAAATGCGTACCAAGCGCGCGTGACTTGACATCCACCGTCATGACGACGCGTCTTCTAGCTTTCACGACGACGAAAGTCACAACGCCAATGTCATGACGACGCGATTTCTAGTTTATCCAACGACAAAAATCTTGACGGTAAAAATTGTCTCGCGAAGAATCGTCGATTCGTTGTCATGTAAAAATACCGCATAACCTTTGCGCTCTGCTACAACGGAGCCAACTATAATGGAACGCCTCTTTGTAATCGTTCGCTGCAGAATTAGATTTAATTTTGCGATAGGATTTCTTTGATCGTACAATCGAATTAGCATAAGGAAGAATGCTATTATTCTGTGTCATCGGTGTGTTTTCTCGTTGCAGGTAACTACCGTGCCGGACGAGGGTGATCATACGTTCAAGATGCCCAGGGCTTCCGTGGTGCACATGACGTCGACGGCGACGAGGCCGCAACACATGTCTCAGGTATTTTCTCTCGATTCTTTTTATGTATCGATCTTCTCCTATTTGACACAATTTAATCACTTCAATAATTGATCTGGACTAGTGATAGGCCTTGAGCATGTTCAAGCGGTATCGATTGCTTGTGACAGAGAATCATGGTATCACAAGCATGAATGATTCTCTGGGTATCAAAAAGTATCGATCCCTAATGATAATTGCTCAGAAGCCTCGATCCTTTATAAGTACATCTTGGATGGGTTTGTTATCGATATTATCACAATCTTGTGGTGTTTTTTTTTATGTTTTTATTTGCCAAGAATTAACAATATTTACAGAAGAGGCGCAAATAAAAATACGAAAAACAACCTTAAAATATAACAGTCTTATGAAGTAGGCACATCTTTGGCACATCGCTTCATAACAGTATAGTAGAGGGATTACACAGTAGGGGGAATCATCGACATGCTAATAAAGGTCGATGTGACGGACGGTAGAGCAATCTTGTAGTGTCGAGTCGACTGAATGACAAGTATTATTAATAGTATTATAAATGGTTATGCCGAGAAGTATTAAACAAATTTTGTAATGCTAAATTACATTATCTAAATAGAAAAATTAATATTGTCCGTATATTTTTGTAAGCCACAAATGATCCATTATTTCGTTTAATCATTTTTATTATGAAACGAATATACAGGGTGGGGCAATAACTATTACTACCTCAGATATCTTCGAAACTATAAGTTTCACAGAAATATTTGCTCAAATAAAATTTGCTCAGTACGAAGGAAGCCATCCGGTGGCGATAATAGTATTTTTGGAGGTGGAGGTACTTCGGACATTTGAAGGTCACCTCCATATTTTTAAATGGATCGGTATGTTTTTGCGACCTATTACCAAAACCGTAAGTATTATCGCCTTTCTCTACTTTCTATGACCTTCAATGACCTTATGTAATAGGTCGTTGAACTCGTTTTAAGATCCTCTATCATGACACGGAAGCAAAAACATACCGATCCATTTAAAAATATGTATATAAATTAAACATAATTTGTGGATTTAACGTTTAAACATTCGGAATCCCGACCCGAACCCGACAAAAATTCCCAACACGAGCCTATCGTTTCGGGTAAGCCGCACAACCCCTGGTCAAGAAATATTTGCACTAATTGTAAGCTCTGAGACAACACGGGAAACGCGATCCCGTTCGATTGTAATTATTAGCGGAGGATTTTCCCAACTGCATCGGGCCGATTTGCATCCTCCCGGTGTACCCGTGTACCTGCCAATTCTCGAATAATCCAAATCCAGCGAGCTGAGCGAGTCTTTCCTTCTTGGCATAGGTCCATATTGATATGCAAATACCGAAGATAGCTGCGAGCTTAATTGAGTGGTCCGGCTTAAAATGCATATCGAGCGTTCGCGTCCGGGCCGGTCGGGTCGCTCGACTTTAAGCTCTCTTCTCTGTTTTCGTCCCTCCCTCTTTCAGCCGCTTTTCGGTCCGCTATTTCAGCCAGTATTTTTCACAGAGACGCGCGCACTTAACCATGCCGAACTGACCAGCCATTTTCATAATACGCCACGAAGAAGACTTTCAAAGCTCTCTTTTCCCCGGCCGCGTTTCTTTTCTCTCCGCCCCTACTCGTCATTTCTTCCTTCCTTCCTTCCTTCCTTCCCTCCCTTCGCGTCGCCGTTCTCCTTTCGCTTATGGTCGGCTAACAGTTTTAAGCTAATGGCTCTCTCGGTTAACTTCGACCTAACTCAGGCACATCCTTTCTCGGCGTGGCTTGGCGCAAACGAGCTTTTAACGTCGCGACCCCCGCCAGAAGAAACGCGCACGGGATAACCAACACACCCGTCCGAGAAATTCATACTCCCATCCGCGCCGCGCCGCGCCGGGATCGTTTGCTTGAATTTTCAGTGTTTCGCCGCCGGTTGCTGTTTCCACGGGGCATTTCTACCCCCGATTCCCCTTTGCTGGTCGCGATATTCAACGAGTTTTACGAGACGCTGCCTCCGCTCGATGAATTCATGCTGTGATAATTGTACGCAATAGAACGCCGAGTCAGACGTCTTGCTTATTTACTTGTTTCTTGGTCGAGAATAAACTGCGCCGTGTCACGGTGAGATTCTTTGAGAGCCGAGTTTCTCCTCTTTGACTCTGGCGCAGCATAACTTAACCCGTTCGGCCCTAATCAAGAGCGAGACTCGCGAAGTCTGATAATGCGATCGTACATACAGCGACTTCCATCAATATTCGGACTCTCTTTACAACACGATAACTTTTTCGATATTGGACCATACGATTCGAAATTTTTTTTTTAGAAGTGAAAGAAGTGTAAAGAATTTTTTTCAAAAATTGCAATTGGTCGGAATTGTAGAGAAAATTCTAAAAGTTGCATTTTACAACTTTTTCATGTGGGTCTATATTGAAAATCTAAAAAATATGTTTTAACTTGCTTAGATTCACAAAATGTTTGAAATTTTCATTACAGGCACAGATAAAAAATTAAAAAATAGTGACATTTACTTTTTTCCTCACAATTGCGAGCAATAACAATTAAAAAAAAAAATATTGACACATTAGCTAGTAAACTAATCCTTCTAACGTCTCAATAAAACTCAAGCTGTGGGTCGAATTTTGAAAAAGTTATTCGTTTTTAACAGGTGTACGAATACTTTCTACACCCACTGTATATGCATTGTAAAAGTTTCATCGAAATCGGTTGATGTGGGGAAAAATTGGCAGGCATTGAAAGATGTACGAATCCTTAGATTTATTGCAGTTAAAGGCCGAAAATCGCGAAAAATTGCAATTTTTACCATCTTTAAACGTTTGTAGCTCATTGCAACGTTGACCGATTTTAATGAAATTTTCAGAATATGTTTAATTGATATTGATCTACGAAACGTGTTTTCTACATTTTCAATATGGGCCCACATAAAAAAGTTGTAAAACAAAACTTTTAGTATTTTCTCTGGAAATTCCGACCAATTGCAATTTTTTCAAAAATTCTTTTCACGTTACGTAACAAAACCGATTGTTCTAACTTCTTAAAAAAATCCAAGTTGTAGCTGAAAGATAATACTTATTTTTGTTTAAATATTTTTAATTTTTTAAATAAGACAGTAATAACACGTTTTTGTTATTTCATTAATTGTAATAAAAATCTTCGATTAAAAAATTATGGATCACTCTTGTTTGAAAGCCTGAACAGCCAGTTTTCAATTGTTATTCATTATTCACACGATTTTTCAGACATTTCCGGTGGTGTGACAAAAAAATGTTTCCTAGAAGAAGCAATCGGTAGTCAGTCTTCTACAAATTTCAATATAAAAAATTTTTTTAAAAATATTTTTTTTATATAAGAAATTGAGGTCACCTTGATTATTAATTTATCACTATATATTTTTTATTTAGTGACATTATAGCTGACTCCAAGACGAATCCAACGACCTATTTACTGCGGTCTTGAAGTTTTGAAATAATGCTGAAATAGCCATGAACAGCTAAATCGTCATTCCGGCCCACTTGTGCGCGCCGCGCCGTCACGCCATTTTATTGTATGCGGTGGTGGTCTAACGGCGTTGTTTGCACGCTAGAACAAACCGAACATACGCGATACAAAACCATTTAGCCGGATCCCGAAGGTGGGGAATTAGATTTCAGCATTATCGTATGCGGGTCATGCATCAAAGCGGGGAATCGGGCACACCGGTTCTCGCCTCTGAAATTACAGGGATCCGTTCGCACTGCTTCCAACTTTGAAGTTGTCCATTATACAGCGATTAGGCGGCGAGGATAATCGTATACGTCGTTCGGTAACTCTGTGTCCGTGTTGTTCTGCCGCCCAGAAGCTGAATAGCCTTGTTACAACAGTCTCGAACACGCGGTCCTGGTTCGTTTATCGTTACCGCTCGCAACTACCGAGAGCTGTTTGCCCCCTTGTTACTTCCAAATAATGCGGGTTCCCCGCGTAAACGGCGACTGTGTAAATCGTTCTATGTATAGGGTTTCATTCGGCTTCGTGGCGTGCGCAAACGTTTGACGGCCACGCGCGACGTGCCGCGACTGTAAACACTCCGCAAACGTCGTGCATGTCGCGCTAAGAGTCACCATCGAAAGGGTTAACGCGTATTGCCCTGGCTCACCGGGTTGGACAGCACGCTGTCACCGGCTGTTACTGCGACAGCTAACACTGCCATTGCCGCGCTCTATGACGGATCCTCGATCCGGATCCACCAATCTCGAAATTACCTAATTGACTCAGACAAACCTAACCCAGGACGAAACACCACCTTTCTTTTCCTCGAATAGAAAACAATTCTATAGCAAACGTGGTCTTATGACGCACAGATTCATATCCGAATCGAAACGTTTGAGTTTACAACAAATTAGCTATATATAGGGTAGAATTTGGTCGATCCAGCGCGCCAATATTATTATTCCAAAACAAAAATAAAATAAATTATAATTGACTCAGAGTTCACAATATTGTTTGGATTATTAAATATGTTGGTATCTAATCAATTACTAAACATTTAAGCATTGTACGAGGTATTATATCAATTTCATATTCATAAAATGAAAAAAATTATACATATACAATAGAATTATTCCAGGTCGGAAGAAATGTTGGTAATTATTTAGAAGTTTGCTCTCCTCCTTTGATGACCTTGAAATATGTTGGCAAGGTCATCATTCTGAACGACTCTTCCCTATACACGTTACCGCCGCTCGGTTTTAGTTTTCGAGATATTCGTAAAAAAACTTTAGTTATACTTATGTTACCAGTGCATTGTATTCTGGGGAAATTGGTCACTGAATAGTGATCGAAAGAGTAATTGGAGTGGGTTGAGGTTGTATTTTCTGACGGTGAGGAGGTTTGGTTTAGGTCTGGATTAGGTCTGGGTCTTGTTTCACATCATCACCTTACAGCATCTCAAGTAGAATCTCGTCTATTATATTGAGGGAGGAGCTGCCGCCTAACCAAAACCTAACCACAAACCACAACCCACTCCAATCAGTCTTTCTTTCCTTTTTTATATATTGTATACTGTTACATTTTTGCAAATATCTCAATAACTAAGGCCTAGCGGCGGTAATATGTGTAGGAAAAAGTTGTGTGGGAGCATGAAAATAAATGAAAGAGAGGAGGAAAAAGGAAGGAGCGTTTCGTCCTAGACCCGCTAGAGGACTCATCAGTAAGGCTATCTAGCGGGCCCTGCCTTAGACGGTTGGAAGGCGTTTGAGGACGGTATATATACAAATCATTGAAAGGTTGAATACTACCGAGAAAGGTCTTTCGTTCAACTATATGTCCCTCTTGTGGCGCGTGTAGGAAGTTAGGCCGCCACAGTTGTTCAGAATGATGACCTTGACAACATATTTCAAGGTCATCAAAATTGGTGAGGAGGGCAAACTTTTAAATAATTATCGAAATGTTTAATTATTCGAGTTAAAATAGCTCCGACTGCAAAGGGTTTTAACCCTCCAGGGCACGGATCAAAAGTATAGTAGAGCGTCACTTATTCGAATCAGAGTTGGGACCATTTTCATTCAATGACAAAAGCTGATGATTATAGCACTCGTTCGTTGTAAGACGGTTCGTTATGGAACACCATCCGGCAAATGAATTTAACGTTGCATACGCTGTCAGCGAAGCGAGATGACATCAGCAAAATATCATCGCATCATATGTATAAATAACGTAAGCTATTTTACGTTCCTCCAATAGCCCTGGTTTATTTTTCTTATTAAGCTTTGGAAACCTCGATTGAGATGTATTTCAGCTACATCGAGTTTATCTTATACCTGAAGCTGAAGACGAATATTATATGCGAAGGTCTTTCAAAAAAAAAAAAAAAAGAAGATACTTGAACACGTTTGAATGTTAGGTTGGATAAAGAACATGTCAGCTTTAAAGAATAGAAAGAGCCATGGTTTCTAAACTCTTCTATCTGATATATCTTTAATAAAACATTCCGAGTCATCTACATATTTTTCTATAGATCACGGCGCACGTAAAATCGAAAATTATAATTAATATTTTCATGTTCGTCGATTAGAAGTGGTTCCTAGGAATGTTACATCCGCAAGAAATTCAATAAAACAGAATATACAGGATTTATTATAGGATGCCACGCTGTATATGTATCGCGGAACATTTTTCCACAGTAAAAACAAATACCGAGCACATTCAAGGTGAACAAAGTTATATCCGCAGCCTGGTATTGTTAATCAATTTCCTGGACGCGGATCACGACGGTGCAATAAATCTTGCGTGGCGAGCGCGGCCGAAAAAAAACCTCAGAAAAATTGCAAATGCGACGGCGAACGCGTCGCGTGTACACGGCGCAGCTTCCCCGCGGAATCCGTAAAGCCGTGTCGCTTGCACCTGCTGGAGAATTCTGTCGATATTTCATATTAAACTCCGGCCATCGCACACACGGTCCGCGGCCCTTATCGAGCACACTTCTACCCACACACATACACAGACTGGCTGGGAAAGGGGTTCCGGCGAGAGTAAGTACGTGTCGCGTCTGTTACAGTTTCCTACGTTAGGTTAAAGGAATTTTAAAAGACACTCTCGGGCGCCGATCCCACGTAAATTTGCATAGACTTTCAATATCTTGACCTCCCCACCGCACCGCACCGCACCGTCACGTCGTGTCGTGTCGCGCGTCGCGTCGACAGCGGACGGTGGACGAGCGTGTATTATGCGCGATTAAACGCGTGTCGCCTAGCCAGGCCTTTCCTACGTTGTCCGACACGGTCTCGAGCACGATCGAACCGTTTGCAAACAATAATGCGTGGGTCGCGTGCCGCTTTCCAATCGGCCGCGTTTTTACCTGTTCCCTCTGATCGCGCGAAAACTGTAGCGCGCTACCTAGGCAGCTGTCTCGCGCCAGCTGATTGGCAAACAATGACGCGTGGTCGTCCGACGCTTCCCGATCCGATTACCTATCGATTCGTTATCGAGAAGCTGCAACCCGTAGATCTTGAGCATAGCGTTTCAGGTCGCAGACGTTTGCAGGAGAACTCTCCTCCTCTCTTTGCTCTCGAGTCCAAACCGATCATTGTTTACCGTTGAGGAACTAGTTTCTGATCATTTTAGAGGACTTTCCGTTTAGTATTGGCTGGATAATGGTGTATGTACAGTGACTCTCCCACTAATATTCGGACACTCTTAAAAAGACGATAACTTTTTTGATATTCGACCATGCAACTTTGAATTTTTTTGAGAAGTTAGTACAATCGGTTTTGTACCGTAACGTGAAAAGAATTTTTGAAAAAATTGTAATTGGTCGGAATTGCAGAGAAAATACTAAAAGTTATGTTTTAAAACTTTTTTATGTGGGCCCATATTGAAAATGTAGAAAACACGTTTCGTAGATCTGTATCAATTAAATATATTCTGAAAACTTCATTAAAATCGGTCAACGTTGCAATGAGCTACAAACGTTTAAGGATGGTAGAAATTGCAATTTTTCACGAATTTCGGCCTCTAACTGCAATAAATCTAAGGATTCGCACATCTTTCAATGCCTGTCGTTTTTTCCACATCAACCGATTTGGATGAAACTTTTACAATGCATATAAAATACAACTTTTAGTATTTTCTCTACAATTCCGACCAATTGCAATTTTTGGAAAAATTTCTCATCATATCATGTAGTAATTTAATTGCTCTAACTTCTCAAAAAAGATCAAATCGTATGGTACAATATCAAAAAAGTTATCGTTTTTTTAAGAGTGTCCAAATATTAATGGGAGTCACTGTATACAGGGTGTCCCACCTAACTCTGCCACCCCTGATTACTTTGCTATTTATATAGATACAAAAATACGTTGCAGGGAAAGTTATCGTATGGGGAGGAGGGCTTAAAAGTTTGGATGAAGGTCATCTCAAGGTTATATATTGCGTGATCTTACGAACAGTAATGTTTTTCAAATGGAATGACCTATCTTTCGTATCGTAAATCGAAAAGGGTATCAATTTCTGCGTACAAATATATATTGACCTGTCTGTAAAAACTGTAAAATTATTACCGATTAATTGAGACGGCTACGAATTAATTTGTACAGCTGGTCATTTATTGATGTTATTAGAAATGACGGTAATATTCAGGCTGGATAAAGTTATTGGCCAAAGAAAGAGCCGGGCGTTAGATCCACGGTTGGAAACATATTCGTCGATGGCAACGTCCAGCGTATCACAATCGCATTAGGAGACCGTGGCCAATAATGCACCGAACGAAAATTGAATTTCTACCAGGCCATAATTCAATAAACCGACCAATTTTGCTCTCTTTCGCGTCGAATTAATGCACTTATCCCGCGCGATAATTTATTTCATGCGACACGACCCCGGCCACGGCCCGGCCGGTTCGCGCCAATTGCACAATAATTACAGACACACCCTGCATTATCCGCTTATTACGGCTCGTAAATAATTCTCCCAGCCTAGCACGAGGCTACTTTCGCGTTTCGGAAACGTTTCTCACGGACTAGCCGAGAAAACTAAACCTCGACACGGATATTACCATCGTTGATGTCATCTCTATTTCTTGGGGAGACCCGACGCGGATACGGATGCAAGCCTTCGAGCCGGTAGATAGAGATAATAGAGCAACACGGATTCCGATTCGCGAGCAAAAAGCTCGGATTGACGCTCGATTTACGCGTTCAAAAGGGGGGAGCCCTGTGTAAATGGCCTGTTTTTCAAGAATTTAAAAAAAAAAATATAATGCGTGGATTGATTTGAAATGTCAGGTATCATTTATTCATGTTATAGTATAACAAAAAATATTTGTTTTAAAGTTTAATTGTTAATAATAATCGTGGAATAACGGCTTGAAGATGGTATTCTGTATTTGCGCCGTGCAACGTACAGTGCACAAAAATAAATTGAAAAAAGAAAATCCAAATGGAATCGTTAGTTTAAGCAAAAACGCTCAGCATGACATTTTTCTTTTTTAAAAATTTGCCAAATTGCAAGAATGGCGACATAATGAAAAAAAACCTGTTTTCTGATATAAATAATTGATAATAAAATTCACTTTCTAACATTTTTTATCGCATTCATAAGGAAATTTTCTATCGATTTAAGCAAAAAAAAAAATGCTAAAAAATTTCATTTTACACAGGGGTCCTTAAATACCCCTGAAAGGGGTCTTTTGGTTTTTCAATTTCAAAACATCGATTTTTCGCATTTTCTTTAGGCAGAAGTGTTGCAGAATATGTATGCATGTTAGCCAATAAGATACTTTTTTCTATACCCTATCAATACCATTTCTACAATTTTAAGTATTTTGATTTCAAAAAATTATATTGTATAGTCCAAATACATAATAGGAAATATATATGCAGAAACTGAATACAAAAAACAGTCATCCGATTTCTTTAGAAAAATTTCGAAACGATGCTTCAGACCAGAAGACCACCTTAACAGATTCCTTTGCGTCACCCGGCGAATCGTAAATTACGAGCATAGCGGATCAGAGTGAGTACATACATTGTGCGGTAATGAGCAGAAAATAATGGGTTTGGTTCGTCGCGATAGGACACCGAGTCACTGTAAGTCGTCTGAGCCGGGGCCTATGAAGCTCGATAGAGATAACTTGAAGACCGTGAAATATGATAGGATGACTGTTGACCTATGAAACCCCGTGTAAATAACTCTGGGCCACTGACATCCGATATACATACTTGCGATTCTGAACAACTGAAACGCGAGACGGATGACCAACAACCTATTAGGCCCAGTGTCTCGGGACCCTAAGAGGTTCGGTATGATAGACTCTGGGCCCGTGACACTGGATACGCGTGTTGTGGAACCTGATACCGACGCCCTGGGACTTACGGAATTTAGTGGCAACAGTTAAGTATTCACCAGTGGCCTAAAGGGACAATCAATTTCTTTGTTAAAAATGGTTGCTCCGACTACTGTGGGTCATTCCATGCCGAATCGATCACTTTTTGCGGCCACCATCTTCGATTTTGTTCGAATTGAAATATGTCCTAATATGACCTAAACCCCCCCTAATCTCACATGGGCTACAAGTCATCATTTTGCCGATTTCGAATTTTTTTTTAGAAATGACAGGAATCGATTTTAAAAATCTCTTAATTTTCATTATTTGTTTATAGAACTTTCACTACCTTATTTCTGGCATCTTAAAATGACACCAAACACGATATAATTTGAACTGTATTAAGTGGTTTTATCGACCATGAAAGTTTCGAAGGCAACGAAGAACAGCGCATCGGAAAGAAAGAGACGCGGACAGTCACGCGAACCGTATTTCATTCTGTCCCAGTGAAGCCAGATCGGGGTAATCGAGGGGAAACGATGTACCCCCTCTCTGATGTACCAGAGTAACATGTGACACGTTGCGCGTGCGTAGTCCAGTATACGGCGTTAGTGGGGGACGTGGAGTGTACTCATGGTAGTGGAATGGGATAGTGGAAAGGGTAAAACTGGAGAGGGTATGAGACAGAAACCGGTCTCATCTGGCCTCACTGTTCTGTCCTTCTCTATGTTCGGCTCTCTATTGAAGTCTCGCTCGGCGCGGTCGGCGCGTTATCTAGACGCAGTCATAAATCAAAAAGCACTTCTGGAGCACGATTCTTGTCCATGAAAAACACGGCTGTTGGACAAGAATCAAGCGTTTACTGTACATAGCGTAATTCGACATTCGAGCGCATCAAACATCGGAGACTGTGTTAACACAGGCCCGATTCAAGCATCTCGGCGAAACATAAAAGCCCTCGTACACGCCACGTTATCTACTCCTTTTTATTTCTGTTCGATCTTCTGGCTGTGTTAGACTGTATCAAGCGCGTTCCACGGGGGAGGAAAATGGAGTATCTCGGCTGGCTGGTATATCGGAACTACTCGTCGTTGATTGAAAAGGCTCGGCGACGCGCGATGGCGGAAGAGACTGGATGCAACAACGTTTCGCGTTCCTCCGTCGGAAATTCCATGGTCCCGTAATTTCGGGTTGGCGCACCATAAAATCGGTGGCCTCGGCGGACCCGGAGGAACTGGAACACTCGACCATTGTCACGCGGCGGAATGTGTGCGCTCGATGCACGCGGCGATTCGGAACGATCGTTGCGGAGACGCGCACGCGAAATGTTTAGTATTCCTAGCGAAGGGTCGAGAGAGCTCGGCTTTCAATTCCCGGCCGAAAATTTCTCCGGCCACGGTGTTTCTGTAGTCGTCGGTGAACGAATTCGCGGTTCCCCGCGACGACGTGCATCCTCAATCGACGCCCGAATTAATTTTAAACGGAATCTGCGAATTATGTACAGGGTGTATAAAAATTATATGTCACGAATACCATGGAGGGATTCTATACATCCGGATCGGTGAAGATCTGTTAAAAAAACGTACCGCAAAATTGACGTTGACTTTTTCTTTCTAAGTGAACAAATTTTTGATGGCACCGTATATATAGTATTCATCGCAAGGAACAAAAGTCTCAAAGGAACTGTGGGTCTCGAGTGAACCAATTTTCTAAAACACGAAGCGTCAAATAAAAAAAAATTTATTCTACATTTTCAATTTATTTTATATGGAAGAAATTAGTTTACGAAACTTCAAAGTCATTTTTTAAGAGAACGCTTCACTCGATACCCATTGTTCCTGCGATACTTTTGTTCCTCGCGATGAATACTATACGATGCGATACAAAAATTTGTTGACCTTGAAAGAAAGGGTCAAGGTCAATTTTGCGGTCCCTTTTTTTAAACAGATATCCACCGATCCAAAGGTATAGAATCCCTCCATGGTATTCGTGGCATATAATTTTTATACACCCTGTACAGGACCGTCGAGATAAATCCGGAAATCTTTCGAGCAGTTCCACAAATTTGAGTAATTTTCCAAGAGGGAGCTTGCTTTTAGGAGAAAAGTTTATGTGATATCTAATATGGCACCTTTCGGCCATCTGAATATTAGATTGAAAACGTTGCTGATTTTTTACTTGATTCTGATTTTTGTTTAGGTGTTAGCTACCCTGGCTCTGTCGATGGGGACACTGTCTTCAGGCCTGGCAAAGGGTTATACCTCGCCAGCCTTGGACTCTATCCTGGACAACCAACCACCTCATCTATACCAATCTACGAACAACGACACCTGGTAAGTCTCGAAACTTTATCTGACAAAAACACTTCAATGAATTGTATCATGAAACACTTCAATGTGTATCACTTACAGTAGTTTGCATATTATGCACGGTCCGATATAACTTTGATCTATGTACAGTGACTCCCATTAATATTCGGACGCTCTTTAAAAAACGATAACTTTTTTGATATTGGTCCACACGATTTTAATTTTTTTTTTAGAAGTGAGAGCAATTAGTTTACTACATGATGTGAAAAGAAATTTTTTCAAAAATTGCAATTGGTCGGAATTGTAGAGAAAATACTAAAAGTTGCATTTTACAACTTTTTTATGTGGGTCTATATTGAAAATTTAACAAATATGTTTTGTAGATCTGTGTCAATTATATGCATTGTAAAAGTTTCATCGAAATCGGTTGATGTGGAAATCCTTGTAGCTCATTGCAACGTTGACCGATTTTAATGAAATTTTCAGAATATGTTTAATTGATACATACAGATCTACGAAACGTGTTTTCTACATTTTCAATATGGGCCCACATAAAAAAGTTTTAAAACATAACTTTTAGCAGTTTCTCTGCAATTCCCACCAATTGTTCTAATTGTTCGATTGTTCTAACTTCTCAAAAAAATCCAAGTTGTTTGGTCGAATATTAAAAAAATTGTCGTCTTTCTAAGAGTGTCCGAATATTAGTGGAAGTCGCTGTGTAACAGTTTCTTCTATTTCCAACCGTTTAGAAGATAAGCCTGTTTCAGTTGCGTGAAACTCCTTGTATATGTATATCCAACCTTCTAAAATAATTGAAAAGAGAAATAGATTCGTGAGCGGCTTACGTTTCTTACAATTGATGCATAGAATTTTGCCAAAAAAATTTGCAGTCTAGTAGTCAGCATTCGGTAGATTTTTAATCGACACAAAGCAACCAGTAGCGCAATAGTCGTATCTCTATCAGGAAAAGTGAAACTTCGTAAGTAATTGTGCGCCATACGCGTCGTGTCCGGTAACGATTAGCGGTGCCGTATAGATAAGCAAATTAAATAAATACCGTAAGATATTTCTGCCGGTTCCCGGGCGGACCCGACCCCGCCATAAACCGCGAGCGAATATCTTAGATAATTCACTTAACAAACGCATTAACGTCACACTCCGTTCATTTTCAAATGTCGTCGCACACACTTTCTCCGCGATAGCTGTTCGGTTTATCGTGTCCGCTATAAAGGAAGCAGCATAAAGTAGCGGGAGTTGAACCGCGCGATCATTAGTTACACCCTGCGTGTAATATTCGCCACTTAAATCCTTACGTAACTTCCAGATTTACGAGCCGCGCGGCTCATCGTTTTTCTCATTCGATCGAATTAACATTTAGTCTAAAATCGGTGAGACTTTTAGCTTAACCTCTTGCGCTGGTGATAAAATGTTTTTTTAACAGAAAAGACAAGATTACACCAAATGAAGGAATAAATAAATTGGAAATTCTGTGAAAACAAATTTTCGACGTGTCCGGCACGTCATTTACAAATTCACACGGAACGACCCGTAAAGTATAAAGTATTCGCCTTTCGTGGACGAGAAATTTTAATATTGCGGTTTTCGATGGGTCGAGTGTTCCCATTTTCTCCATGAAACGAGCTTGTGTACAGCTAAATACAACGTTAAAATAAGAAGAAAATGCTATTTTAATGAATAAAGACATTTTGACTGTTGATGAGACAACGTTCGTTGCGGAAGGGGTTAATATGAACGAGGGTAGCTAATATTTGAGCACCCTCGTCGGTTCTAGTCTCCAGATCTAATTCAGTCCAAGGTCCGAGAGTTAATTGCTCCGAAATTATTAATTTGTAGTCCCATCGACTCTCCCGATAACCCAATCAGCAAGCAGATCTGTAGCGAGGGAGACGATTAAGCCCTGAATCTCCTGCAGACGAGGGTAGCAGCCCATTTTCACGACGGACTACAACGAACGTTTGTAATCTATCCTTGAACCGGTTACGAAGATCGATTGTACGCAGGCCGATCGGTCGATTGTGCTCGCTCGCGCTGTCCTAATCGCGGCCACAGAACGGCGACAGAAAACGACGGCCGCGGCCTGGTATTAGGGAACGATTAGGTGGCACAGCATCACATTACGCGACATTCTCGTAACCATCCGTAATCGTATTGCCATTTGTCGTAGGTCGGCTTTCTCCGTGACGCAACAAGAAGCCTCGTGGGTCGCATCTTTATCGATGCTCGGTGCATGGTTCGGCGCTATGATCGGCGATTGGATAATGAGAAGGGGCCGTCGGCTGGCACTGCGTGTCACTTCGATGCCTTTGGCGGCTGTCTGGGTGTTCACGGGCGTCGCACCCTGCGTCGAAGTGGTCTACGTCACCAGCTTCATCGGGGGACTTTGCTGTTCGGTCATCACCATGGTCGCTCAGGTATGCTAGCCTCTCATTCTTTATTTCTGGGCATGATTGTAGACCTCGTAAGGTCAATCTCGCGTCTCTAAATTAACTACCATAATTGTGTCTCTGTGTCACAGACACACACTTGTACAGTGGGTGTACAAAGTATTCGTACACCTTTTAAAAACGAATAACTTTTTCAAAATTCGACCCAACAGCTTGAGTTTTTTTTGTGACGTTAGAAGGATTAGTTTACTAGCAAATGTGTAAATAATTTTTTTTTTTTAATTGTTATTGGTCGCAATTGCGAAGGAAAAAGTTTTATCGTAAATACGTAAAATTTAACATACATATATATATTTACAAAAATATGATAATTAGTTAATTGTTATATTGAAAATATTACATTTTGGTACTATTATAATCAATATTTTGACGCAAGATGAACAATGACAATGAGTCATAATCAAAAGTCTTTCCTTCAAATATTCCCATTCCTACAAAATTTCATATTTTTCGCAACTACAACGTCAATGCGGCACAACGTCTTCCCCTTATCCGATCAACTTCATCTTTTGCAGAAATTATTTTCTTACTCAATGGCACAATTTCAGAGGGGGGCGTGAAAATAATCTCGCAAAAAAAATTTCACCAGGTACAGCTAAGGTCCACCGTAGTAGGTACCAAAAGATTGGGGGATCAATTGTAAAGTTCAGTCGCAATGTCTGCGTGTTACTATCGGAACGAGCAAAGCGTTCAACAAGATCGAATGTCTTCTTCTTCCAGGTGTACATATCGGAGATTTCCATGCCGAGTATCAGGGGCTGCCTGTCGGCGATGCTGAAGGTTCTTGGTCACGTCGGCGTGTTATTGTCGTATATAGCTGGCAAATACCTGAACTGGCGTCAAAGCGCGCTATTAGTGGCAGTAGCGCCGTCGATGCTCTTTCTGGGATCGCTCTTTATACCGGAGACGCCGTCGTACCTTGTGCTCAACGGAAAAGACCACGAGGCTGCGAACAGCCTGCAGTGGCTGCGCGGTGATCACGTCGACATAAGGCACGAGCTGCAGGTAACGTCTGGATATTTCACTCTGAAATCCGGTAAAAAGTCCGTGTCGTAGGCATTGAAAATTCATTTAATCTATAACAACTCTGCTTTCCTATACAACAGGTGATCAAGACAAACATCCTGGCCTCCAGAGCGAAACAGTACGAACTCACGTTCAGGAACAGCATGTTCACGCCCAGGCTGTACAAGCCGATCGCCATCACGTGCGGGCTGATGTTCTTCCAACGGTTCTCCGGAGCAAACGCGTTCAATTATTACGCGGTGATCATTTTCCGGCAGACTCTGGGCGGAATGAACCCTCACGGGGCTACCATCGCCATTGGCTTCGTGCAGTTGCTGGCCTCTTTGTTGTCAGGTAACCGAATGCTGATTAAGTAATCCCGAATGGGATCGAGCTCAATATTTACTCGCGAATCTGAGTCAACTTCAACGGTAACGCTTGACTTCGTGGTTTCAGAGTTTCATACAAATGTCCTTTTTCGTAGGCTTTTTTTTATCAAAATCGCAATGAGGAAGCATATTCTGTTAGAAACTTCAAGACTTTTTGTAACAAAAATACACCAAAAGAACTATGAGTTTTTGTTGATAAATGCGTTTCTTTACGAACTTTTAGATTATCATATTACTTTCCAATGATCGTAAGATACTGTATCAAGCTGTCGAGTTCAGTTGAGCAAGGTTCAACTATACTCAACAGCATCTCTCACATTTTCTCGAACACTTACAAAGGATTCAAAGATATCTTACCTAAAGTAGGTTACTTACGTAAGTATCTTACATAAAATATCTTACCTTCTGCCCTGCTTGTAAAGCGTTCGAAATTACCCAGTCAAGTTCACATCTATCTAGGTCTAATAAGTTCGATCCCATTTGTAGTTTTCGAGTGGTAGAATAATTGTGATTTTGTTCAACAGGATTTCTGATCGACATCGTGGGTAGGCTACCGTTATTGATAGCCAGCACGGTGTTCATGTCGTTGGCATTGGCTGGTTTCGGCAGTTACGCATACTACATGACCCAGACGCAGAATCTAGGGTATCCAGACACCGCGGTGGTCGGTCAACACGACTGGATACCGTTGCTCTGCGTGCTCGTCTTCACGACTGCTCTGGCTCTGGGCATATCGCCAATTTCGTGGTTATTGATTGGCGAGCTCTTTCCCCTGGAGTATCGCGGCCTCGGCTCGAGTATCAGCACGAGCTTCAGCTACTTCTGCGCGTTCGTCGGGATTAAACTCTTCATGGATTTTCAGCAGGTGAGATGCTTTAATCGCTGCCAGATCGACGGACACGATTCTGAAGCTCGACACTTGATTGGGTACTGTTACCTCCCGATGCTCGGCATGCGAACTTTCAATTTTTACCTTTTTTCTTCGGCTTTGCAACTTTGAGTAAACTTTCACCAAACCTTCCGATAAATCTTTGCAAGCTCTGAACACGAATACGTAAAAAGTTTTTTCATTCTTGCGTGTAGTTTTCGAGAAAATTGATTTTAACAAATCTCCAGATTAAGAGGACACAGTGCAATAGTACATTATTAGCACGAATGAAAAGTTATATATCAGTCTAATTTTCTCTGCTCATACGACAGAAAAACAGCTATGCTCTTTCTTGAGTAGCGTAATTTTGCCGGCAATATTGTCTACCAAAGGTAAAAAGCGCCAGCAACAAGTGCCTTGTAAGCGAAACCCTAACAGCACGAAGCTAACAAAACTACGCGTCGGTAGGCGGCGCGAGCGATAATCTCCATCAGAAACCTCCGAGCTTCCTGCATGCTATCTAAATAACCAGCTCGGATGTTTCTACCGTAATTCTTAATTAAGCACCCGGGACGTTTACCTAGCTATCTCATAAAATCGCGTTCGTATAGCCAAACACCATGGCCACAAGTTAGCACCGCGTGACATCTATTTAGGTATCCGAGTCTCGGCTAGCTAATCCCTGATGGATACCCTAATATCTCAATCCATTTTATAAACCGTTCAACTATAATGCAGCTAACGCTAGTAACACGTTACAGACGTTGGGTCTGCACGGCGCCTTCTGGTTCTACGCGGCGGTGGCTGTGTGCGGGCTGTGCTTCGTGGTCTGCTGCGTTCCGGAAACGAAGGGCAAACAGCTGGACGAGATGAACCCGGACTATGCGCAGGCTCGGTAGTATAAGGCCTCGCTGACAGGCGGCCTGTCAAATCTGGAGAAGGCGAACAAGCCCCTGCCAAGCGGAGCCTATCCGAATGAACACGATCCGCGGGATCTGTACAACGGAGGAGCGGCTAGAGACTCGCAGCCGGCTACTTCGTATCAGTCACCGGGCAGAAGCGGTCGCAAACTGTCCGACTACTGCAACATCTTCGCCGAAAAGACGAATAGGATCGGCAGGAACGTCGGGAACTTTATGCACTCGCGAGGCTTGTTCGCGGGTCGCCGCTCCACCGACGAGAGCAACAATCGCGGGAACGCAACGGCCGCGCACAGAAGCAACGGCAACGTTATCAGGAACGACTATCGGTTGCCGGATCGGTTGGAGGACAGAGGAAGAAACGGCCGCGAGGCGAATCGTCATCGCTACGGTCGGCCCGAGAGGAATCACCGAGACAGATCCGTCTACCCGAAGAACGTGTACCCCCAAGCGAGAACCGACGACGCGAATTACGTGGATCGTAGCGCAGAGACGCAACCGAGGCGATCGAGACGACACGAACCGACGGACACCTACCAGGACCTGGACACCTGGGCAGCCGGTCCGAGCGATTTAAACGGCTCCAAGCCGATGCCGAGGAACGGCATTAGTCACAGCAGGGGCGAGCGATTCTACAGCTCCACGCTGCCCAGACGCAGCAGAACTATCAACTTCAGGGATCAATCGGGTTCCCTAGAATTCCGTCGCGGCTATCCGAAGAGCCTTCAGGATCTCTCCGACCTGGAGCTGGAAGACGGGATCCGTGATCATCGCGGTATGCCCTCTTTCCTATCGAACGATAGAGCGTGGAGGGATGATAGCATAGAGGATGGTTATCGACGTCGAAGACTCCACCGTGAGGATCAACTCGAAGATGACTATCTGAGACTGTACAGGAGCCTCTCGAGACTGGACAAGTATTCCCCGGGTGGAAGGTACGAACCCGGACAGGTGCACTACGAAAGAGAGTGCCGGACATTCGGCAAGGACACTGTCGCGTTCATTTATTATAAAACTTGTTACTTGTGATGCATGAGGGCGGGTGACAGGATCGATGACCGGCCTAGAGGCCCTTTATCCAGCGATCGGATCGTTACGGTACCAGGGCTAACGAGAACGTTGATCCTGATCGGCGGCCCGATCCTCCGAAGCCTCGTTCTTCCGATGCATGTGATTAATATTCGGGTCTGTTGTTGAATGGGTGTATCGTGTCTCGTGACCACAGTAGCGTAGTTACGGATTTCTTCTGGATATCTCCTTTTTGGAATTTTCGCTCGATTCTGCTGTCGTTTCTTTGCTGTGTCGAGTGGGGGGAAAAAAATGGAGAAACGGAATGATTCTTGATTTTCTGCCGAGAGAAGATCTCATTGGCGGTGACTTTAGGTTGCTAAGTTCCTTCGCGATCGATCCGGGGACCGGTTCGGCGAACCCGTGTAATCGAACAACCGAGTTATTGATCGGTCGGAATAGTTTCAGGATTATTATTCGAAGCGGCATTCTAAAGGCTCGTAATCAAAAGTGTACAATTTCTGATACCTATGCATTAGCGTCTAGATAGAAGATAAGCGTGCAGCGACAAGATCGACGTTCGTTTTCTGTCTGACCAGTTTCTCTGCTCACGCGTTGCTCGTCGCGTCGCGTCGCGTCGCGTCGACGGGCAAAGATCTCTCCTTTTAGAAGGTACTCGACTGAACCACGCGATTTTGTATTAGCGATCGTCTTCGTATATTTGCCTTGAGAACGTCGAGCCGGTGTATTTTGACCAAGACACGCATTATTGAATTACATTTAATTAGCGTACAACAGCTACCGTTATTTTTCGTGACTCGACCGTCGGAACGAACCCCCGTGGACTGTATGCACACAAGGTGTACCGAAAGCGACGATGCCAGTGGAAAAGAGATATTTTCGTTTTCACGGTTCTCATTTTCGAGAACATCAATATTGAACAGAACGCACCCAGCAATTTACCGACTGAATAAGGACGATATAATGGAAGGTCCATTCTTATATTCGACATATTACAGGTATAATTTGGATATGTTAATCAAGTTTATATCCTTTGTTATTCACACATAGAACAACTGAATAGAAAATGTTAATCAAGATAATATTCTTTGTTATTCACACATTTTCTATTGAGTTAGAGAATCGCGTTTTTTAAAAACATTCATCCGTGCAATAACGAGAGTTAAACTCATAACGAAGAATTCACACAGAATCTATTAAATATGAATGTCGTTCGTCTAACAATAAGTCGAAATGAAATTCTATTCTATTCATAATCAAGATTCGAGGAACATACATTTTCGTTTCCGTTTCGGAAACTCGCACCAACAATTGTCACTGTCTAATGATTAATTGGAACTTTTTCAACTCGACAATAATAACAGAGTCAAAAGTTTTGTTTGTCCGATACCTTGTTTATGGGAAGATCGAGTTCGACCATGTTCGGTCGGTAGTTAACAAAACTGCAGAGTGTAAAATGATGAAACTTTATTAGACTAGACGTTACTGACGAACTTGTCCGTGCGACCGGTTACGGTACACCTAATGCATCCGCGCTCGAAGGACCCTTTCTTGTCGGGACTAAACAAGAACGTTTTTCCGTGCAACGTGCCTTCTCAAAGAGCACGAACAACTTCTGCGTGCACCGCTGTCGGTGCACCATTGTGCGCTGTACAGGATGTATAAAAATTATATGTCACGACTACCATAACGGAATCCTACACCTCTGGATCGGTGGAGATCTGTTAAAAAAATGGACCGCAAAATTGACCTTGACCCTTTCTCTCATGGTCAAAATTGTTTTTATCGCGTCGTATAGTATTCATCGCAAGGAACAATAGTCTGAAAGGAACAATGGGTCTCAAAAGTCAACCTTTCTCTCAAAAAACAACTTTGAAGTTTCGTAAACTAATTTCATCCATATGTCTACAGATGTCTACTCATCTAGAATCATCCCCTCCACGTTTCTACAATTTTGGACAACCCTGTAGACATATGGAAGAAATTAGTTTACGAAAACTTCATAGTCGTTGTTTAAGAGAACGGTTGATTTGAGACCCGTTGTTCCTTTCAGACTATTGTTCCTTGCGATGAATACTATACGACGCGATAAAAACAATTTTGATCCTGAAAGAAAGGGTCAAGGTCAATTTTGCGGTCCATTTTCTAAACAGATCTCCACCGCTCCAGAGTTATAGGATTCCGCTATGGTAGTGGTGACATATAATTTTTGTACACCCTGTACATACACGAGAAAGAGGGGGGGGGGGGGGGCAGCGTAGGTAGTCGTAAAACACTTAGAAATAGGCTCGATAGACTGATCGGTCGATGATCGTCGGCATTTCTCTTGGCGTGTTTGCAATGCAGGTTTGCGATGCGACACGTGCTCGGATCTCGACACCCGACAATACACAAAATAAAAAGAGAGAAAGAGAGGGAAGACTCGTAGAGAGGGATGTAGCGTTCGAGGAAAACGTTGCTTCTTCCATGAGAACCGTACTCTCGTTCTTTCAAGCGTAACGATTGATCCGTCGAACCTCCTCTCTAGCAGTTTAGTTTCTCTAACCGTCGAGAGGACGAGGACATCGAGGCTGGAAAACAGCCGATTTTCTCGCAGCCGCGGGCCGAAGCTCGTATTTAACGCGATCGCGGTGAATCGATGGGAAGATAATGGCACTTTTTAGCGTAGGAACGTGTAGCTAACAGCGAAGAATACGTCTATTTTCTATTGAACCGCGGACCGTATACAGAACGACCGGTTAAAGGGACGGGTACGTTACTTTTTCATCGATCCCGCGACGCAATTGTGTGCAATGTAGACCGTCGGAACGTTATACGGCCCCACAGCCAATGGAGAACGTAGAACATAGAACGGAGGAATTAGAGAGGAATATTTTCCGACTGGCTGAGGGTTTACACACTCGGGCCTCGTTCTAAGAATTTAGCGTAGGGGGGGGGGGCCATTGACTTAATAATGACAATATTAACTGTAGATATTATGAACATACATATATATACGCGTACTATCTTTCATACTACGTAACTATTATGTAAATCGATTGCTACTGTGCGTTGTGTGCGTCTGGAGAGCCACGAAAGTATTCAAAGGTTTACACGGAACAATATTTAAGTAAAAATTCCAGTGAAAATATATGCGAAAATATATAATTTTGAAATAACATATCTTTAAAAGAGGACAATTCACATTTCTTGTAACCTTAATTCATATTGTTCCGTTAGTTTGCTCAAATTTTTTTAGATCGAAATTTCCACGCGAGTGTAAAATAACGTTAACAAGATTCTTGCGGACGCGCAATGTTGTTTGAGTATTTTCGTTGCTCGCTGTACGAATGTGTGTATGGACACGCGATTACCGTGCGTGAAACAAAACTGTACGACAATAGGACTTATATTAACCGTTTCCCAAACTCGTAGAAATCGAAATTCGGAAACAATGGCTTAACGTGGGATCGACATTCTGTAACGTCGTCGGCAGCCTCGAATCGAACCATTCCCCTCTGCCCCTCTGTAGACTCCTAAATGTACAGGTTGCTTCAAGATAACTGCGAGATACGATTACCGAAAGCCAAAAAGCATAGTGACAGAGCACTCCTCGAAGAGAGAAGATTGTGATCGCATTCTTTCTGTGACAAAACGAGTGTTAGCGTCACGTTAAAGGTAGAAACTGCTGGATTCTTAGCCGCGGTCAGCTCACAGAACAAGCCAATTACTTCAAAACATTTGTGTATCTTTAATTTTGTGCCGATTCAATGGTAAAGCAAGGCGGTGATTATTTTGTTAGAAATGTAACGTTATCTTGAATTAACTTCAACAAAACTGAGAAAAGAGAAACTTAAATTTTCTAGCCGATCGGTAATCGCGATACACAAATTTTCAAGTCACCCTGTATATCCGGACATTCGAGCGGCTGTCGTCGACGATCACGCGATTTTTTACCAGTTTCGTCGGAACATGCATTCGTCTAGACACTCTACACTATCGTAGGATAAAAGCGATTCGTGCAATGATACCATCCAATCTCGAGTTTGAGAGACGACATCGTGTCTCTTAGGACCGTATATCGACCGCGCGAACAAACAACAACAACAACAATAACAACAACAACAACAACAAACAAAACCAACGGCATTTGTATTTTGTATTTTTATATAGTTTGTAGAAGCGTCGAGTGTGCAGAGACGACAGTCTGCATCTGTGATCGAGCGCCTAGTCTCCACGGATGAAAATATTTTTCACGGACTTACGCTTGTTTCGTAGCGACGGGACTGTAAAACGGAAAAATCGATTGTTCTCGATAGTTGAACTGTTTCCCCATTCCGAACACTTTCATCGACCCGAGATCAGGGACTTTGGGCCTCAGCATATCAGTAAAACATAATAATAGTTCTCCCGCGCGATCGACTCGAGATCCGCGATCAATAATATTTTTCTTCCGTGCAGTCTATCGGCAGGATAATTCTTCTTACATCTGTAATCGTTTACACCCGTGAGTCATATCCCTGCCATATCCGATATTCTAACGAAGAGTGCTGGCTCTTCGACGTGTACAGCAGCGTGTACTTAAACCCCGATGACAAGATCAGTAGGCAGTGATCGATAAATCCGTGTCATCGTCTTTCCGATAGCCTCTAATTACCGACAACAAAAGAATAAGAAAAACCGAGATGAAAAAAAAAATAAAAGAAAAGAAAATGATGTGTACGTTCGATTCGCGTTCATCGATCGCGAATCCGACTGCAAGGAGTCTCCACTAAAACATATCTCCCGATAGTCGTTAGGCTTTCTCGCTGTCTTACGAAACGCAAAAAGAGCGGCACCTTCGAATCTCATATCTATCTAAATGAATCTTATAATGCTCAAGGGCTTGGACGTAGTGTTGAATGATAGAACAAGAGGGGGGAGAGGGAGAGAGAGAGAGAGAGAGAGAGAGAGAGAGAGAGAGAGAGCGTGCGAAAGAAAGAATAAGTTTTACGAATAAATTAGCGCAGGTGCAATGCTCGTGAAACGAGTGCACGTAGAATAATGGAACGAAACGAAAAGGAAAATAAGCGAAAAGAAAAAATGTACTCCGGGGTTCTATATATATATATATATATATATATATATATATATACATATATGTATATATATATATGTATGTACATACAATTGTACAGGAAAAAATTCTTCGACCATCGTAACACAACTATCTCCGTGTTTCTCTTTAGCCGTACCGAGCGAAAAGCGTACGTATGTATATAGTATTCTTCCCGAGAAATTTCTAGCGCCTCTTCTACTTGTATTCTAAGTAGCGGAAACAACCCTTTTCTCCTCTAATTAATATCGGGCGACCTCCTTCTTTCGACTATAAGTAGCTTAAGTGAAGCAGCAAGGTAACAAGGAAAATCTGCACTGTGCACTCTCGTGAATTGAAGATTTTATTGTAATCAGAGTAGGTGTAGCGGTTAGACCAGTCGAAAATCAGACACGATGATTCTCATTGCTGCACGCGTAGTTGCGCGACTGATCGAGGAGTCGTTTGATGCAGGCCGCGGTGGGCAGCTATTATTTTGCCGAGGATCGAGGATCGATGAAGGATGTTCTTACTTCGTTGTACATAAAATGATCGATACTTTACTTTATTCATTGTCCCGATATAAAATTAATTCAATTCAACGAACTTCATTTTCTTTACCGATCGTTTGAAATTATTTCGAAGAGAAAGGAAGTATAATAACAAGAAACAAGAACTTTTTGCGATTATGTTTCATAAAGATTGGCTTAGAGATTATAAAAGAGACAATAGTTAGAGTGATTAAAAATGTTGCTTTTAAAATCGAATATTCATTACTCGTAGAATTATTTATTTCATGCACGGGGTCTGGGTTAGTTAATTTCTGATATAAAGGAAACTTGGAATGTGTGCAACGAACGAAATTTCTTCAGACATTCGAAGATCGATAGTCTATTTTCAAATTTGGCTTGGCTCGATGTCACGGTTTTCTTTCGAAAATAGTTGAAAAGAGTGTTCCGTGGCCCGCATCATCGCTCTGTGTTTGTATTATCCTGTATACCATGTGCGCGCGAACGTTTGTGTATATGAGCCGAGTTAAGAATGATGGAAAGTCGCTTGTAGGTGTGCGTGTTCGGATTTATCTTTCCCAAGGGAAATAGATGTCGCCGAAAAATCCGCCACGCATCGTATATGTGTATGAAAAGGTGTAGAAACTCGATAAAAATGAAAAGAATAATTTAAAGATTTCGTACAAGAATCTGGTTCGATCATTGTACTGAGAGAGTATGCGGGCATTAAAATCGCCGCGGCCTGTCGAGTAGGCTATAACGTCTATAAATATATATATACATATATATATGTATATATATATATGTATATAAACATATGTCTTCTATTTATCGACAATAAATTAACGCGAGCTATTTACAAGTTAATGACAATAATGGGACACTCGAAGGAAGCGCTGGCCGTCACCGAAGAGGAATGTTCAAATTGTAGTTACTCTAAACGAGAAGAGAATATTCCGAGATCGTATTTTCCACAAGCTGCGTACGTTAAGGTTACAATAGAACTACTATATTAAATATATATACACATATAAATATATATATATATATATATATATACCTGACCTAGCCTAAACGGGTCGCGCCTAGCTTCGCTTGCTAGATTTAATATTTTTGTAATGACGCTTAGGTGTAGTTCGTTTATACCTTTACAAAGTGAAACCGATTTAAATTTGTGCGCCGTCGATGACGCGCGAAATTCAAATGAGAACGCGGTGGTTGACACGCCGCTGGCAGAAATTGGATATAATATAATCAACTGACTAAATCAAATTAATCAAATTGGAGCTGTATATACGAAAAACATCAAACAGTTGTATATCGAAATTGTTAAAAATCATTTCAGAATTTTGTTCACGCAGTGAATTCCATAAGAATTCTAATACGTTCGTTTACGATTGCTAGATAAACATTTCGACCATAATGAATTTAAATATGTTTTTTTGCTAGCGGTCATGGCAGTCGAGCGTTCCTCCGAATGACCGCCGTTTGAAGTATGTAATAGTTATTTACCGTTGTCTCCGATCGTATGTGAATTCTCAACGATAGTAAAAGCAAAACAGAAGAACGACTTTGACGAGACTCCCGTGGATTCTCGGATTGAAATTACGCTTCTCCTTGTCACCTGTATACGGACGTTAACGATCCCCTTCGATTACCTTAAATCTAGCTGCGCCGATCTACTGTACGTATATCGATCATCGAAAAAGAGGACTCGAGTTCCTTAGCTGTTCATCATCTATCGAAAGTAGACGAGGCCGATACTGTTTTGTCAACCGTCGAATGAAAGTCGATCGAAGAGATACGAATAGCACAAACAAAACAATCCTGCCTGAATGGTGGCGCGAGATTCGTATTTTGAAAGCGAGGGGCGCACATCCGGTCCAACGGACGCGCCCCGTGTGTATTTGTGTTACGCGTTAAAAAGTATGTACTTAAGTCATAAACTTGGTTAGCGTCTGCGTTTGTACCTCTCTAGAACGTAATGAACGAACATACCGAACACACGCAATCGCTAAACGACCTTCGGCGGAACCAAACTATATTGCGTGTTTGTATAGTGATCCATATACACCTACGTAAATGCCAAAAGAAAGCAGATATAATCGTCAAACACCACATGGTTTTCTTATTCACCACCACCCGACACCTCTTTGCGAGAACCTCGACGAAAATCAGAGATTTGGAAACATACCGATATTCAATAAATTTCAACAATTTTTTTCTAAATATATTGATTCTGATATAATATACACTGTCCGAAATTTCTATAAAGCTCCCTTTATTTTCGCGTTACATACCATATACGCTTTCCTTAATTAATTGTATGTAATACAGTATCAAATACAAATGTTTCATTGGTATGGAATAATAATAATAATGATAATAAAAATATGGAGGCGTTATAGAAATTTCGAACAGTGTCGATATCGACGTCGCAAGAATGGCGGAAGACTTTTCCTATTTCTGTTGATTCTCCTTCCTCGACGTACAATGGCGGCCATCTGTGCTCAATAGGGCGTACTACGCGGCACGGAACGCAGCATTCTGAATATTCAATTTCAAAAATTTAAAAATCACTCACCGAGCTGCGGCACGGACACGTATGTTTCACAATCCACCAAAAATTGGCCGGTTTGCACCGCTCCCAGGGCTACCACTCTTTTCGTCAGGAATTCAATCGTCTGCGGGCCGGTTCTGTTCTCGATCATCGGGTACTGTTGCAACCTAACGTGTCACAAAATGCCGGTTAGAAACTGTAGTTCATTTCTGCTGAATTTACGGGGATTCGATCGTTGAATATAATCCGAGTGTACAACGAACGTCAGAGCAAGAGAACGAAAACGTTGTAGAACGTTCTTTCCGCCGTAACATGTGCTAATCGCGGAACATAACCTACAAGTATCGAGAAATACGTGGCCCGCGTATAGTACGTGAAAGTGGTGATTAACTGTTCGGTAAATATTAAATATCGATGAATATGAAAAGTAGCATGGTTTATTGTATTTCTTACACGGTGACACCCATTTTTAGTAGGAGGTTTCCAACACACCGGGACAGAAGCAACGCGATACAACACTTGTCGAACACGAAAACGCGCGACGCGCGTAACTTGAATTGATTCCCGGCGTTGTCGCGCAACTATACAGACTGTCGATAGATGGTAGCAGTGACGTGGGGTGCGCGAAATGTTCTCAAATAAATTGTTTATCACATACGGGGTATAGGAGCACCGACGAGATACTATTAAAGACTGCCAGCCCCTGTGCTATTGAACGGCGTCAAAAGTGGGCACAGGTGGGCGCGGGGATAAGTGGAACTTACAGTGATCTAAAATACCACATCGCTAAAAGTTCCACTATCGACGAGATACTCTTGTGTCGTTGCCTCTCGCGATAATTTTCTCTTGCGTCACGACAACCGATTTAATTTAAGCGAATTTGTTATTTTTGTTTTATCGTGCAACAGAAATCTAGTTTATTTAATTTTGATTTTATATTGTACCACCGACGAGATATAGAATAGACCTATAATCTTATTGGACTTCGTGTCTCATGTTCTGAAATACCGACTGTTCAAAAGACCAGAGGTTTTGACACCGACGAGATACTGTTAAAGACTGCCAGCCTTACGGGACATCGTGTCGTCAAACAAATTTTGTCGTTGTCTTACGCCCTCTAGGATATATTGCCGTCGGAGTAAGAAACGGAAAGCCACCGACGGCATCTCGTCGGTGTACAAGACCACTGAGGAGATTCTTGTCGGTGAAAAGGTGAGTCATCACGGAACCATATCGGTTATCATGAAATGTTACATTCTCCGACGAAAGTATTCAAATATTTCAGACAATATTTTGGCGTTGATTTCTAAAATATTAAAATCAAAACTAATATCAAGGACAAAAAATTCCAAGAAATATTGTACGTAATACTTCAAATTTCATATGAGATACCTCAATTTTTAATATAAAAATATTTCATAAACGAGCATTATTTCCTTCACTTGTTTTTATACATAATTGTTCCAAAAATCGATGTGTGGAAACAGAAGTATGTTGAAAAACGGAGTAAGATCAAGAGTTAGATCAAGACTTTACTGTAAAAATTACATGGGAAAAATGTCAAGGGAGTGCTTGTCGACATCGTTGGTAAAAGGAATTATTGTAAATATTAACCAGTTCGAAATAATAAATTTGTCAGTGTATTGTGTTGAATAAATTAATGCGTACGAATGCTCATGGTTTAAAAGTTATTCTGTACCTCGAGTTCTATTACCTACTTTTACTAAAAAATTATATGGCAAGGTGGTCAAGGGAGTGCTTGTCGACATCGTTGGCAAAAGGAATTGTTATAAACATTAAACACCCAGAAATAATAAATTTATCAGTGTATTGTGTTCAATAAATTAATGCGTGCGAATATTCATGGATTAAAAGTTATTCTGTACATCGAATTCTATTACCTACTTTTACTAAAAAATTATATGGCAAGGTGGTCAAGGGAGTGCTTGTCGACATCGATGGCAAAAGGAATTGTTATAAACATTAAACAGGCAGAAATAATAAATTTATCAATAATTACTATCACGACGATCGAAATCGATCGATATTAGATGGAGCGGGGGAAGTTGCGCATCGCTACAAAGGTGCGCGCGCCTGAACTCGGCGAGTGCGCTCAGTCAGTCAGACGGGCCAGGGATTTCGGCAGGAGCGCTCGGGCGCCGGGACCAGGAGAGGACCTGGGGAGGACCAGAGACCGCCCTGGGAGTGACCAGTGACTGATCAGAGATTTACCAGTGCTTGATTTCCAAGTGAATTCCAAGTGAATTCCAAGAGAATTCCAAGTGAATTCCAAGTGAATTCCAAGTGAATTCCAAGTGAATTACAAGTGAATTTCAAGTGAATTACAAGTGAATTACAAGTGAATTCCAAGTGAATTCCAAGTGAATTCCAAGTGAATTCCAAGTGAATTCCAAGTGAATTCCAAGTGAATTACAAGTGAATTACAAGTGAATTACAAGTGAATTACAAGTGAATTCCAAGTGAATTCCAAGTGAATTCCAAGTGAATTCCAAGTGAATTCCAAGTGAATTACAAGTGAATTACAAGTGAATTACAAGTGAATTACAAGTGAATTACAAGTGAATTCCAAGTGAATTCCAAGTGAATTCCAAGTGAATTACAAGTGAATTACAAGTGAATTACAAGTGAATTACAAGTGAATTACAAGTGAATTACAAGTGAATTCCAAATGAATTCCAAGTGAATTACAAGTGAATTACAAGTGAATTACAAGTGAATTACAAGTGTTTTACGACTGATTTACGACTGATTTACGATGGATATACGAGTGATTGACCACCTGGCTGACCCGTGATTTACCAGTGACTGACCACCTGGCTGACCACTGACTAACCAGAGGCTGCCAAGTGTTTATTCGCCTTGCTGACTAGTCTACTCCACCTACACCACTTTCAACAATGGTAAGTCTCAACAATTTTATTTTTATTTGTGAGTGTTATGTGCTTTACAGCACAGGGTGGGTCAAGGGTTCTAACATGCTTCTGTTGATTACCCTTGGCCTACCTTCAACAATTTTCTCCGTCAACTGTCAATACAATGAACACCGTCGATTATTATTTCTCATAACCTAATTGAAGTTTCCACCGGAACTTTCAATCTTCTAAAAATGTATATTTTTGATTTAAAATTGGTATTCCTTCGAATGGATATCCCTCAGGGGCTCACTCGCGGATAGTGAAACCGTGAGTGAGTACGGGGTGTCGCGTCCCCGGGGTCCCGAAGCGCCTATAGGCCGCACTCGTGTACGGGGTTAGTTTGGCTCTCATGAGCTGGCTTTAGGTTGGCTCTCGTGAGCTGGTTAGATTCGCACTCGTGTGCGAGGTATGTAGGCCGTAATCGTGTACGGGGTTTATAGTTGCTTCTCATCGAATCTTCATTATCGTCATTTTTATTTCTAACGTCGACGAACATACATCGAACGAAGAGGATACATCGATCGAAGAACATACATCGAACGAAGAGGATACACCAACGAAGACTGCGGCGTATTTTTAAGTTAATTATATTTGCCGAGCAATTATTGTCTTAGCGTCACCCCCGAACCAGAGCCTTCTGCTCTGGTGCATGTTTCTTCTTTGCGAATCAAAGCCTTCTGCTTTGATTCTTCCCTCTTGTGCGACTTACTTTATTTGCCGACAATAATTGCTCGATTTGCGTGCGTGCGTTAATTATTAAGATTGTATGTCGTCGTTGTAAATATGACGAGTAATTATTGCCGTAACTTCACTTTGCTCGGCTAGTTTTTTTGACTCCGACACAGCCCTCTGCTGTGTCGGACCTTGCTTGTATGTACCAGACCGGTTGGTACCGGTATTCGGCGTGGATACATTGAGAGTGGGTGGTTGAGAGGCAGTGTTCATCGTGTTACACTGTTAAGTGAAAAATCCTCTCTTTTGTAATACCACCCGAGCCACCTCAACGTTTCGTTGTTTGGTGGCAGGTGGTTTTAGGAGTAAATGGGATATCGTTTGAACACGTCTGTTGGCCATCGCTCTTGGTGGGGACACGTCGGGTATCGGTGCTGGCTGGAGTTGGGCTGCAAGCATTGAACGCGTCGCGTCACCCTCGAACCAGAGCTCTCTGCTCTGGTTCGCACTTGTTTCTCTCTTTGAAAGAATCAGAGCCTTCTGCCTGATTCACCTTTTATCCTCCGTGGATCGGAGACTTCTTCTCCGATTCACACCTTTTGCTCCGCAATAATTACTCGACATACTGCGTTAGTATAAGTTCGCCGTTGTTAGGAAAGGGAGCCAGAAGGAATATGAAATTCGTTCTGACTCCCTTTCCGGGTCTCTTGTGCAGCAACCTCCTCGTGGTGAGACCTGGGCAATCGGTATTATCCTCTATTTGTAAGAACTTCTAGTATCTTACAAATAGTGGATAATATCGAGCTAATAGCTGCACATTTAGAATGTCCAAAAACATTTTATTGTAGAATTTAAGATTTGCTAAATATAATAACTTGTACATTTAATTGAATTGTGTGTGAATTTACTATAAGCTAGCTCGAGGTGGGTTAAGGGTACTTCAATGCTTTCTCTGTGTACCCTTGGCCCATCTTGAACAATTTTCCCCGTCCACTGTTAATTCTACAAACACCGCCGTTCATTATTTCTCATATTTTGATTGAAATTTCCCTCAGGGGCTCACTCACGGATAGGGAAACCGTGAGTGAGTACGGGGTGTCGCGTCCCCGGGGCAACCCAAAGCGCCTATAGGCCGCACTCGTGTGCGGGGTTAATTTGGCTCTTGTGAGCTGGTGTTAGGTTGGCTCTTGTGAGCTGGTTAGATTCGCACTCGTGTGCGAGGTATGTAGGCCGTACTCGTGTACGGGGTTCATATTTTCAACTCGTCGCATCTTCATCATCGTCGTTTTTATTTCTAACGTCGACGAAGAGGACACATTAAACGAAGAGGATACATAGATTGAAGAGGATACAGCGAACGAAGAGGATACATCGATCGAAGAACATACATCGAACAAAGAGGACACACCAACGAAGACTGCGGCGTATTTTTAAGTTAATTATATTTGCCGAGCAATTATTGTCTTAGCGTCACCCCCGAACCAGAGCCTTCTGCTCTGGTGCATGTTTCTTCTTTGCGAATCAAAGCCTTCTGCTTTGATTCTTCCCTCTTGTGCGACTTAGTTTATTTGCCGACAATAATTGCTCGATTTGCGTGCGTGCGTTAATTATTAAGATTGTATGTCGTCGTTGTAAATATGACGAGTAATTATTGCCGTAACTTCACTTTGCTCGGCTAGTTTTTTTGACTCCGACACAGCCCTCTGCTGTGTCGGACCTTGCTTGTATGTACCAGACCGGTTGGTACCGGTATTCGGCGTGGATACATTGAGAGTGGGTGGTTGAGAGGCAGTGTTCATCGTGTTACACTGTTAAGTGAAAAATCCTCTCTTTTGTAATACCACCCGAGCCACCTCAACGTTTCGTTGTTTGGTGGCAGGTGGTTTTAGGAGTAAATGGGATATCGTTTGAACACGTCTGTTGGCCATCGCTCTTGGTGGGGACACGTCGGGTATCGGTGCTGGCTGGAGTTGGGCTGCAAGCATTGAACGCGTCGCGTCACCCTCGAACCAGAGCTCTCTGCTCTGGTTCGCACTTGTTTCTCTCTTTGAAAGAATCAGAGCCTTCTGCCTGATTCACCTTTTATCCTCCGTGGATCGGAGACTTCTTCTCCGATTCACACCTTTTGCTCCGCAATAATTACTCGACATACTGCGTTAGTATAAGTTCGCCGTTGTTAGGAAAGGGAGCCAGAAGGAATATGAAATTCGTTCTGACTCCCTTTCCGGGTCTCTTGTGCAGCAACCTCCTCGTGGTGAGACCTGGGCAATCGGTATTATCCTCTATTTGTAAGAACTTCTAGTATCTTACAAATAGTGGATAATATCGAGCTAATAGCTGCACATTTAGAATGTCCAAAAACATTTTATTGTAGAATTTAAGATTTGCTAAATATAATAACTTGTACATTTAATTGAATTGTGTGTGAATTTACTATAAGCTAGCTCGAGGTGGGTTAAGGGTACTTCAATGCTTTCTCTGTGTACCCTTGGCCCATCTTGAACAATTTTCCCCGTCCACTGTTAATTCTACAAACACCGTCGTTTATTATTTCTCATATTTTGATTGAAATTTCCCTCAGGGGCTCACTCACGGATAGGGAAACCGTGAGTGAGTACGGGGTGTCGCGTCCCCGGGGCAACCCAAAGCGCCTATAGGCCGCACTCGTGTGCGGGGTTAATTTGGCTCTTGTGAGCTGGTGTTAGGTTGGCTCTTGTGAGCTGGTTAGATTCGCACTCGTGTGCGAGGTATGTAGGCCGTACTCGTGTACGGGGTTCATATTTTCAACTCGTCGCATCTTCATCATCGTCGTTTTTATTTCTAACGTCGACGAAGAGGACACATTAAACGAAGAGGATACATAGATTGAAGAGGATACAGCGAACGAAGAGGATACATCGATCGAAGAACATACATCGAACAAAGAGGACACACCAACGAAGACTGCGGCGTATTTTTAAGTTAATTATATTTGCCGAGTAATTATTGTCTTAGCGTCACCCCCTAACCAGAGCCTTCTGCTCTGGTTCATGTTTCTTCTTTGCGAATCAAAGCCTTCTGCTTTGATTCTTCCCTCTTGTGCGACTTAGTTTATTTGCCGACAATAATTGCTCGATTTGCGTGCGTGCGTTAATTATTAAGATTGTATGTCGTCGTTGTAAATATGACGAGTAATTATTGCCGTAACTTCACTTTGCTCGGCTAGTTTTTTTGACTCTGACACAGCCTTCTGCTGTGTCGGACCTTGCTTGTATGTACCAGACCGGTTGGTACCGGTATTCGGCGTGGATACATTGAGAGTGGGTGGTTGAGAGGCAGTGTTCATCGTGTTACACTGTTAAGTGAAAAATCCTCTCTTTTGTAATACCACCCGAGCCACCTCAACGTTTCGTTGTTTGGTGGCAGGTGGTTTTAGGAGTAAATGGGATATCGTTTGAACACGTCTGTTGGCCATCGCTCTTGGTGGGGACACGTCGGGTATCGGTGCTGGCTGGAGTTGGGCTGCAAGCATTGAACGCGTCGCGTCACCCTCGAACCAGAGCTCTCTGCTCTGGTTCGCACTTGTTTCTCTCTTTGAAAGAATCAGAGCCTTCTGCCTGATTCACCTTTTATCCTCCGTGGATCGGAGACTTCTTCTCCGATTCACACCTTTTGCTCCGCAATAATTACTCGACATACTGCGTTAGTATAAGTTCGCCGTTGTTAGGAAAGGGAGCCAGAAGGAATATGAAATTCGTTCTGACTCCCTTTCCGGGTCTCTTGTGCAGCAACCTCCTCGTGGTGAGACCTGGGCAATCGGTATTATCCTCTATTTGTAAGAACTTCTAGTATCTTACAAATAGTGGATAATATCGAGCTAATAGCTGCACATTTAGAATGTCCAAAAACATTTTATTGTAGAATTTAAGATTTGCTAAATATAATAACTTGTACATTTAATTGAATTGTGTGTGAATTTACTATAAGCTAGCTCGAGGTGGGTTAAGGGTACTTCAATGCTTTCTCTGTGTACCCTTGGCCCATCTTGAACAATTTTCCCCGTCCACTGTTAATTCTACAAACACCGTCGTTTATTATTTCTCATATTTTGATTGAAATTTCCCTCAGGGGCTCACTCACGGATAGGGAAACCGTGAGTGAGTACGGGGTGTCGCGTCCCCGGGGCAACCCAAAGCGCCTATAGGCCGCACTCGTGTGCGGGGTTAATTTGGCTCTTGTGAGCTGGTGTTAGGTTGGCTCTTGTGAGCTGGTTAGATTCGCACTCGTGTGCGAGGTATGTAGGCCGTACTCGTGTACGGGGTTCATATTTTCAACTCGTCGCATCTTCATCATCGTCGTTTTTATTTCTAACGTCGACGAAGAGGACACATTAAACGAAGAGGATACATAGATTGAAGAGGATACAGCGAACGAAGAGGATACATCGATCGAAGAACATACATCGAACAAAGAGGACACACCAACGAAGACTGCGGCGTATTTTTAAGTTAATTATATTTGCCGAGTAATTATTGTCTTAGCGTCACCCCCTAACCAGAGCCTTCTGCTCTGGTTCATGTTTCTTCTTTGCGAATCAAAGCCTTCTGCTTTGATTCTTCCCTCTTGTGCGACTTAGTTTATTTGCCGACAATAATTGCTCGATTTGCGTGCGTGCGTTAATTATTAAGATTGTATGTCGTCGTTGTAAATATGACGAGTAATTATTGCCGTAACTTCACTTTGCTCGGCTAGTTTTTTTGACTCTGACACAGCCTTCTGCTGTGTCGGACCTTGCTTGTATGTACCAGACCGGTTGGTACCGGTATTCGGCGTGGATACATTGAGAGTGGGTGGTTGAGAGGCAGTGTTCATCGTGTTACACTGTTAAGTGAAAAATCCTCTCTTTTGTAATACCACCCGAGCCACCTCAACGTTTCGTTGTTTGGTGGCAGGTGGTTTTAGGAGTAAATGGGATATCGTTTGAACACGTCTGTTGGCCATCGCTCTTGGTGGGGACACGTCGGGTATCGGTGCTGGCTGGAGTTGGGCTGCAAGCATTGAACGCGTCGCGTCACCCTCGAACCAGAGCTCTCTGCTCTGGTTCGCACTTGTTTCTCTCTTTGAAAGAATCAGAGCCTTCTGCCTGATTCACCTTTTATCCTCCGTGGATCGGAAACTTCTTCTCCGATTCACACCTTTTGCTCCGCAATAATTACTCGACATACTGCGTTAGTATAAGTTCGCCGTTGTTAGGAAAGGGAGCCAGAAGGAATATTAAATTCGTTCTGACTCCCTTTCCGGGTCTCTTGTGCAGCAACCTCCTCGTGGTGAGACCTGGGCAATCGGTATTATCCTCTATTTGTAAGAACTTCTAGTATCTTACAAATAGTGGATAATATCGAGCTAATAGCTGCACATTTAGAATGTCCAAAAACATTTTATTGTAGAATTTAAGATTTGCTAAATATAATAACTTGTACATTTAATTGAATTGTGTGTGAATTTACTATAAGCTAGCTCGAGGTGGGTTAAGGGTACTTCAATGCTTTCTCTGTGTACCCTTGGCCCATCTTGAACAATTTTCCCCGTCCACTGTTAATTCTACAAACACCGTCGTTCATTATTTCTCATATTTTGATTGAAATTTCCCTCAGGGGCTCACTCACGGATAGGGAAACCGTGAGTGAGTACGGGGTGTCGCGTCCCCGGGGCAACCCAAAGCGCCTATAGGCCGCACTCGTGTGCGGGGTTAATTTGGCTCTTGTGAGCTGGTGTTAGGTTGGCTCTTGTGAGCTGGTTAGATTCGCACTCGTGTGCGAGGTATGTAGGCCGTACTCGTGTACGGGGTTCATATTTTCAACTCGTCGCATCTTCATCATCGTCGTTTTTATTTCTAACGTCGACGAAGAGGACACATTAAACGAAGAGGATACATAGATTGAAGAGGATACAGCGAACGAAGAGGATACATCGATCGAAGAACATACATCGAACAAAGAGGACACACCAACGAAGACTGCGGCGTATTTTTAAGTTAATTATATTTGCCGAGTAATTATTGTCTTAGCGTCACCCCCTAACCAGAGCCTTCTGCTCTGGTTCATGTTTCTTCTTTGCGAATCAAAGCCTTCTGCTTTGATTCTTCCCTCTTGTGCGACTTAGTTTATTTGCCGACAATAATTGCTCGATTTGCGTGCGTGCGTTAATTATTAAGATTGTATGTCGTCGTTGTAAATATGACGAGTAATTATTGCCGTAACTTCACTTTGCTCGGCTCGTTTTTTTGACTCTGACACAGCCTTCTGCTGTGTCGGACCTTGCTTGTATGTACCAGACCGGTTGGTACCGGTATTCGGCGTGGATACATTGAGAGTGGGTGGTTGAGAGGCAGTGTTCATCGTGTTACACTGTTAAGTGAAAAATCCTCTCTTTTGTAATACCACCCGAGCCACCTCAACGTTTCGTTGTTTGGTGGCAGGTGGTTTTAGGAGTAAATGGGATATCGTTTGAACACGTCTGTTGGCCATCGCTCTTGGTGGGGACACGTCGGGTATCGGTGCTGGCTGGAGTTGGGCTGCAAGCATTGAACGCGTCGCGTCACCCTCGAACCAGAGCTCTCTGCTCTGGTTCGCACTTGTTTCTCTCTTTGAAAGAATCAGAGCCTTCTGCCTGATTCACCTTTTATCCTCCGTGGATCGGAAACTTCTTCTCCGATTCACACCTTTTGCTCCGCAATAATTACTCGACATACTGCGTTAGTATAAGTTCGCCGTTGTTAGGAAAGGGAGCCAGAAGGAATATTAAATTCGTTCTGACTCCCTTTCCGGGTCTCTTGTGCAGCAACCTCCTCGTGGTGAGACCTGGGCAATCGGTATTATCCTCTATTTGTAAGAACTTCTAGTATCTTACAAATAGTGGATAATATCGAGCTAATAGCTGCACATTTAGAATGTCCAAAAACATTTTATTGTAGAATTTAAGATTTGCTAAATATAATAACTTGTACATTTAATTGAATTGTGTGTGAATTTACTATAAGCTAGCTCGAGGTGGGTTAAGGGTACTTCAATGCTTTCTCTGTGTACCCTTGGCCCATCTTGAACAATTTTCCCCGTCCACTGTTAATTCTACAAACACCGTCGTTCATTATTTCTCATATTTTGATTGAAATTTCCCTCAGGGGCTCACTCACGGATAGGGAAACCGTGAGTGAGTACGGGGTGTCGCGTCCCCGGGGCAACCCAAAGCGCCTATAGGCCGCACTCGTGTGCGGGGTTAATTTGGCTCTTGTGAGCTGGTGTTAGGTTGGCTCTTGTGAGCTGGTTAGATTCGCACTCGTGTGCGAGGTATGTAGGCCGTACTCGTGTACGGGGTTCATATTTTCAACTCGTCGCATCTTCATCATCGTCGTTTTTATTTCTAACGTCGACGAAGAGGACACATTAAACGAAGAGGATACATAGATTGAAGAGGATACAGCGAACGAAGAGGATACATCGATCGAAGAACATACATCGAACAAAGAGGACACACCAACGAAGACTGCGGCGTATTTTTAAGTTAATTATATTTGCCGAGTAATTATTGTCTTAGCGTCACCCCCTAACCAGAGCCTTCTGCTCTGGTTCATGTTTCTTCTTTGCGAATCAAAGCCTTCTGCTTTGATTCTTCCCTCTTGTGCGACTTAGTTTATTTGCCGACAATAATTGCTCGATTTGCGTGCGTGCGTTAATTATTAAGATTGTATGTCGTCGTTGTAAATATGACGAGTAATTATTGCCGTAACTTCACTTTGCTCGGCTCGTTTTTTTGACTCTGACACAGCCTTCTGCTGTGTCGGACCTTGCTTGTATGTACCAGACCGGTTGGTACCGGTATTCGGCGTGGATACATTGAGAGTGGGTGGTTGAGAGGCAGTGTTCATCGTGTTACACTGTTAAGTGAAAAATCCTCTCTTTTGTAATACCACCCGAGCCACCTCAACGTTTCGTTGTTTGGTGGCAGGTGGTTTTAGGAGTAAATGGGATATCGTTTGAACACGTCTGTTGGCCATCGCTCTTGGTGGGGACACGTCGGGTATCGGTGCTGGCTGGAGTTGGGCTGCAAGCATTGAACGCGTCGCGTCACCCTCGAACCAGAGCTCTCTGCTCTGGTTCGCACTTGTTTCTCTCTTTGAAAGAATCAGAGCCTTCTGCCTGATTCACCTTTTATCCTCCGTGGATCGGAGACTTCTTCTCCGATTCACACCTTTTGCTCCGCAATAATTACTCGACATACTGCGTTAGTATAAGTTCGCCGTTGTTAGGAAAGGGAGCCAGAAGGAATATTAAATTCGTTCTGACTCCCTTTCCGGGTCTCTTGTGCAGCAACCTCCTCGTGGTGAGACCTGGGCAATCGGTATTATCCTCTATTTGTAAGAACTTCTAGTATCTTACAAATAGTGGATAATATCGAGCTAATAGCTGCATACTTAGAATTTCCGATAACATTGTATTGCAGAATTTAAGATTTGCTAAATATAAAAATTTGTGTATTGGAAGATTGTCAATAAAGATCTTGAAAATCAATTTCAATGACTATTTCAAATATATTTCCATTTTGCAGTATCACCTTCCCTCAAAACAAAATCTATTATTCAAGCTGGTTCATTTGATTATTGAATTAACGCGAATAAGATTACTTCGAACTACTATTGTTCTGTCACTTTTCGCAAGTGCTCCTATACAAAGTACCACCGGTCTAGTTTTATTGAATATTTGCGGGACTAAATCCATTTACCTAGTTTTTTGAGCAAACGTTCTATTTAGGTAGAGAGCGCGGAATCACCGACGAGTATCTCGTCGGTGGTGGAACTTTTAGCTATGTGGTATATCAGTTCACTGTAAGTTCCACGTTATCCCCGCGCCGGGTCGCGCCCGGTTACTGGTCTCGCTGAATAGCACAGGGGCTGGCAGTCTTTAATAGTATCTCGTCGGTGACGAAAGGTGTGTGTCTGGGATGCTAGATTTTACAGCGTTGTCAGCTTTAAAAGTGCAATGTTGCCGCATTATTTTCATACAATAACCATCGATACTCTTAATTTTTTATCGTAAATAATTTTCATAAACGATCATTTGAATATTCGTTGAATTGTTCAACAATCATTTTTAATTTTTTTAATTGTTTATACAAATATAAAATTGCTAAATGTTTTGAAATTTTTTTATTTGTAGATTTTTTAATGAATACCATACTATGATATTCATGCATGTGTAGAAAAGTTATATGTACACACACATATACAGTCGTATACAGCTGATGAGCGAATAGGCATCCAACATAACCATAATCTGACACGTCACGATCTACGCTTGCATCTTCCTCAGATTCCAGGTCGACAGTACTTCTGCTTAGGCGCCACCTGACGCGCACCAGTCGAACTAAACTTGTCACATTTTTGCTCTGTATTATCGCACATCATGAATTCTGACGCCAAAAAATCATGCTAAGACACGGTACCACTTTTCTCCCTTATTACTCAGAGAATCAAGACGTAATATAGCTCATTTTGTAGCTGGAGATATAATCTGTGCTTCTCAACTCACGATAGCATCCAGAAAACTCATGCAATGGCATAAAAATGGGTCGCTCTACATTGCTGAACATAGAATCAATTTTGGCCTACTTCCAACACTTATATTAGCAAATATATGCTTAATTCATATAAGAGACGAGTTGAGCAGCACAGATTTAACCTTCCTCTTTCGAACGAGCCCTTGTCCAGCAAGAAATATGCTCGTATAGGGAAGAAAAGTGGTACCGCGTTAACGCCTAAAATGTCGGTAATTTCGTCGGTATTTTGTCACTCTACTTTATCGCGGTGGTACATAGCATTAGTAAAAATGAAGTATACCGAATATTCAGTTTTTACTAACACGCGAACATCGGTAATATTGAGCACGAACCGTCTAGGTTCCACGGGGCTCTAAGAGCCTCATGGAACTTAGACAAAAAAATCTATAAGATGCAATGTCTGTACTCTGTAGGACGTAGGATCTTAGGAGGGAACGGTAGTCACGTGATTTTCCCTAGAATACCCTAGAAATCTTAAGTCACTTTGCTCTCTTCAGTTCATTCTTATTAACCAATTAGCTGAGACAATTCTGTATTAATGAATCCTTAAGTCTGTGTTAATAGTAACTCGTCGGTGACTTAATTAGATTGTCGAAGCCGATTTCTAGGCTACCGGTCGGTAACCGTCGGGGACAAAAAGCCGATAAATAGGCTACCGGTCTAAATAAGTACTAAATAAGTACTGATATCAAATTTAAACCCGATCGGAGTCAGTTATGCCAGTATGCTTATTTCGAGGTTCCCGCCACTTTTTCAAACCCAAATGCCAACTGCAGTCGGGTCTCGTCGGGTGTTTTCTGCAAACCTCGGCAGTCATCTGAAAAATGAAAAACAGACCACTTTCAAAGAATAACAAAAAAAAATTTTTTATTGCTTTATAGACGAAGAACAAAAAAATTCGTCAGAATTTCCATTCAATTCACGCTTACTGAAATATAAACGGAAGAAAAATATAGAATTTTTTTTTCTTCGTCTATAAAGCACATAAAAAGAATTTTTTTTTCGGTTTGCTATATGTGAATGCCGCTCGTCAAGGTGCACTAAAGCAAGTATATATGCCACCAAAGCCTTATAACAAACTTCAAATTTTAGTCAATGTCGCGGATTTTTGTACATTCGTCCCACTGTGGCGGCGCACCATTTTATTCTAAGTAAGATTACAGATTCTTTAATTACATAAAGAAAATATAATTACAGCTAACAATAAGATGTTCAGAATGGTGGGCATAACATCGCATCGGTTCGAAATTATCATTAAATCATTTTACCCATACGTGGAAATAGACGTCGCGTCGGTAGTGTTCGTTTTTATCGCGTTGAAACTGGCGTTATCGCGAATCAGCTCTTTTGATACAGCCAGGTTAAACGATTCCTTATGACCTGGTCAGGTTATAAGGATACTTTTTGGTATGAAACGTTGATTAACTAAATCAACTCTGAATTTATTCAACATTTAAAGGTAATACATATAACGTAGATTGAATCGGCGCGGTAGTGAGAAAATAAAATTTCGTTTCGCCAGATGTTCGTGAAAAAGAGATGAGTGCGTTGCTGAACGTTTGATGGAGAACTGCCTAACTAAATGATGGGTGACGCGAAAAATCTAAATTCAGAGTGGGCATGAGTTTAACTGGAATTTTCCGAGATTGGCGAGGGAAACGATTGTCTCAGCTAATTGGTTAATAAGAATAAACTGAAGAGAGCAAAGTGACCGTCCCAAACCAACGTTCATTTGCAGGTATAACTTGCACGTTCGAGTGGCACGCGCGAGAAATCTTGCGTCCCCTAGCCCTAGGTAAAGGGTGTAGTAAGAAATAAATGTTCGCTTGGACTCGAACAGACTAATTGTAAGACTCGACTTCTGATCGCCAAATGTGGACAATAGAACTATATAAAACACTTAAGATTCAGAAGAGCAGCGACGGAAAGATCTTCTCGGACAGATTGCTGCTACGAATGTTTCGGTGCTATTAAACGTTTTAGCCGGCAAAACGTGCAAGCCAGATGGGATCGTTCGAAGAGCTCAACTACCTCGCTTACACTTCGTAGATACGGGTGATAATTTCAATGAGGTGAGGAACAACAGATTCTTGGTATTGTGGAGGTATTCGGGAAATTTTATTTACTGGGTCTTTTAAGAGTGAAAGGACTATTGCATTAATTGGCGAGTAACAAGGTAATGAGACTGAAACCGATTACTAAACTTCGGATGATTTTTAGCGAGGTTGAACAAGTAGTTGCTTCACAAATGCAATGTAGATTCATTATAAGTAGTTCCATTGTCGCGTGTACTGCGCAAGATGCCTATAACAAATTATCTCATTATTTGAACTAGTGTATCGTGCTATGAAAGAATGTAAATAATATTCATAATCGCGAAGACAACACTTACTAACGGGTTTACTACTCGTCTTTGTATCGCTGAATTATTCTTCATTGGCCTGCAAAGACAGCATCACCGTAAAATAAGACATAGCCATCTTCAACAACTGGAAAGCAAAGTTCAATAAGACAGGTTTCAATCGAACATACCGTAACACAAAAGCATAATGGTGATGTCTCTGTAAATACTAATATGTGAAACACTGATATTCTTTTACTAAATATATGTTCGAATTTCCTTCATTATCGATTTTGGCGGCAGGTAAGTGGTGCAAGAGAGGAGTAAAAGGGAAGGGAGCGTTTCGTCCTAGGCCCGCTAGAGGATTCATCGGTAAGGCTGACTAACGGGCCCTGCCTTAGACGCTGGGATATCGGAAGGCGGTTCAGGACGGTATATGTATACATCTTAGACCATATATACCTATAGACTCGGCATAGGTATAGTATGTGCATACGATGCGATGTTCCGAGATCTAAAATTATCTGGTGCCCACAAGCCTCGATTCGAGATAATTCAAGATAGTGGATAGTGTATGAGACGAAGCGAGTGCACAAGTATATTTCACAAGCTCACTATTTCACAAGTTCATAATTTGGTACAAATTTGAAAAAATGGTGCAAAATATTCAAATTGTATTGTATACCTGTAAATAAATATTATTTTATATTACCTTGCGCATATTATATATAATATATGTATTGTATTCGACATATACATGTATATTGTTCTTACTGTTCTTTTTTTAAATAAAGTAAGTTGTGAGGAAATAAATACAGATTTCATATTATCAACTCCAACATTAAAATTTAACTTCTTCCAAATTATAATCGACAAAATGAGTTAACCATATTTAAAATAATAAGAGTAAAGTAAAAATGAACGAGTAATAAAATAAAATGCATGTATGTATATTACACAGTTACAGTTTCCATAAATATTTATACAGAATGACATGTGACGACGATTCCCCTTTCCCCTCTGCCGCTTTACTAGTACTGCGATTTCTCAACATACTATAGCACTTTGCCCACAAGCGTAGTCTGCTAGGCGGTTTAATCTCGGAACAAGGCAGACTTATCTGCACCGGCTCTATGTATATGGTCTAAGTCTAACTAAGGTATACATATACGGATCGGAGACGGATCAGGTAGAAGCCGTAAAGGTCTTGACTATGGTATTTGTCCATCTTGTGGCAAGCGTAGGAGGTAGCCGCCACATCGATTATATAATAGTTTTACAACATTTTGGTGTGCTTTGTCCTAACTTTTCGTTCGAAATAAATATTGACCTCTGTATTTTCCGAACGTGGTCAATTAATATTCTGAATTTTAACAGAATTACTTAATTATTAATTGAATTTAAACTCTTTACGCTTGCGCATCAGAATAGACCAAACTTTTTTATGGGATTTGCATCGCGTCACGAGGATAACCAGCCGATCACAATGATACGCTTTCTGTCGTGCACTTCGTCAATACCTGGCTCAATTGTTTTATGAATTTGTTCGTTTACAAAATTCATTTGTTTCGAGTTCTATTAATCCAGTGTCAGAGCATATTAGTATTTCGAGTGTACTTTCGATCCAGATTGCATTAATTGTTTACAAGTACATTAATTTTTGTAGAACCATTATCACTACCCTCTTGTGGAACAGACTGTGTCTGCACTCGACGCATCGAATATTAATAATTACAAACCCCTCCGAAACTTTCGAGCGACGCACTATGAATACCATAATAGTCGAATTTGGGCGAACAGCTGGTCCCTACCAAGAAAAGTAGTATATCCTTCCGGATGGCGATTGACCTGTTGTACCACGGACAACCGTATCTGTAACACGAATAGAATCGATCTTCGTGTTTAATGAATCAGTCCCAGCACCATTGATTTTCATTCATTACTCGCTGCTTGTATGGTACACATACTCCGCGACAAAACTATAAGGTCCTGTGCAGAACTGCATAAATCTATCGTGACTTTTATTGATATTCAGACGCAGCTTTAGGTTAAACTTCACCCGAGGAAACCATAAACTTTTAACTTTTTGTTTATATTGTAGAGTGCAAAAACCAGGCATGTATAAATGAGACGAAGGAGTGTGTGTGTATGTTTTCGCTAGGTCCTTAACTCGGCAACGGTGCGAGCGATCTAGACTCGTAGTATTTAGGTGCGAAAGGTCGAGGCGAACAGTTTATAGTAGGCGAGAATAGACGAAATCACGGGCGAATACATAGGCGATAACGAATGTTCACTGTCAAGGCGTGGCGTGAACTCGTTCTTAGTTTAAGTGCAGTAGGATTAAGGATTTAAAAATATATCATAGTATGTATAACTAGATTTGCGTCGTGTGTGACTTTCATTGTTTGTATCGTGAGCCCGCCATAACCCGCCAATACTATAGGTCCCACAATTATAGTTCTGTAGATTCTGATGAGAAAATACCGAAAATCCATGTTTTAATCTTATATAGGAATCCACTGTGGTGCAAAAGTGTTGCGCTATGACGAAGTTTAAACACACATAACTTTTGAACCAGTGGATTCCTAAGATTGAAACTTGGATTTTCGGCATTTTCTCGTCGAAATTTAAAGAATTATACAAAACAAGGTTAGAAATTTCTGTTTTCCTCAGGTGAAGTTTAGCCGTTCACCAGCTAACATGTAACCAAAATTTTGAAGAAATCGCGAAAAAAGTAAGGGTTGCTTTTTAGAATATTTTTATCTGGACTTGCGTTGAAAATTTCAGAATTCGTTTTGTTGATTTTTGTGCCATTGTGCAAAGACAAATTTAGTAATGACCATATTTTATTGCTGTATACCGTCTTACAGTAATGTTGCGGAGCTTGGTCTACCGACAACAAACGAGCTTATCGAGCTTACACGATTAAACGTAAACTATCCGAAGTGTTCACGACTTTCTCCTGCAGATAATTTATATAGGCCATGTACATGAACTGGGTAATAATAATCATTGAGGTCGCAACTATCTCTTGCATATCGTGAGTAATGCGTATAGCGGTGGATATCTGAAACATGCGCATATTTAGAGACATTCATGATAATAACGTTTATATCGTAATCGATGAAGGAACAGATCGACGTACACGGAAGAAATTCATTGCCAATGATATGATAGCCAAAGTGATAATGACGGCATACGATAATCTGAATTCCTTTTTCAAGTACGCCATGAACCTTTAAGAACAAAGAAACCATGAGTGAACATTAATATCGCCAAAATCGAACGATTCCGTTGAACCTGTGCTACAGGAGAATCATTCGATAGTAAAAGTTTGAAGAGATAGAAAAGTTGATTTTTGATCATTTATTTGTCAGCTTGAAATCAAGATGCCAATTAAATTCCCAAGCATAGCAACAACGAACGTTCTAATATTCCACTCACTGTGCACACGCTCAAATGTTTCTGGCAGGGGACGCGAGTAAGGTGGCGTAATACATAAGTACACTGCTTGCCTACCCACACTCTTGATCGGAGGAAAAATTCTAAAAATCGCTTTTGGAATAATGGGATACCGAATTCCCCTGGACCTGGTAGTGACGATGTCGCTACACGAGTATAATATAATTTTGCGAATACTAACGCGTGACCCTCATTATGGTAACGAATCCCGGTTGCGAAACACTGCTTCCTGTGACCATCCATATCCTTCGCCGCGACAGCGGACGGTCTGTCGGAAAGCCCTTTTTCGAGGTGGTAACTAGAAATCATAACATGCAGCATTCAGGATTTGGATTATCGTGAAATTGTTTCAATATTCCCTAGGGCCTAGAAAGTTTTCGAAGGCTACACCCGCGCCCCCTTGACCCGGCCCCGAGCGTGTTTCAGATTTCAGCCGTTCAAACGACGTCTCTAGAAAGACGTCTTTAAGACGTCTATTTAGGATGTAACTCGTTCAGACCTAAAATAACCGTAAAAAAGACGTCTTCAAGACGTCGCGTGCTATTTGGGATTAAATCTGTAGACTATAATAATATTTCTTGATGAAAAAGCTACACAACGTTTGCATTCCAAAATCGGTCGCTGCATAAACATAAACGTGATAATAACAATTCTCAGGCCCTAATATTAGGTGTATATAATTTTTTACCCCGCAATTTCGAACAAGGCGATATTGTGATGCAGCCACATAATGTATACAGACTCTGCAGCCGCAGGTACAGTTGAAATGATAAAGAACGCCATATTTTGATGCATCGTTGTGAAGAAGAAATATTTATCAGTATTGATTAAATAGTCCGTCAGAATCGGGAAAGGATCCGTTATATTTGCCTCTGGGGGTGCTGTTACGACCAGAATGTACGATGCGGTGCGGCATAGAATCATGATTACTGCGGATGGATAAAGAAATGCTGCAACATAAACATGATTGTGACATAAAACAATGGCTTTTATCGGTCTTGTTAGCAACGCAGTAATACATTGATAAATCGCTCGAGCATGTGGTTATGTAATAGTTATACGATCTTTCTAATTCCGAATTTTCCAATAACGTATAATGATTGTTTACCTGGTAAATTCAAATCTGCTCTTTCTCAACTCTGCTTACCAAGATTACCAACGATGCGAAACGATACACTGTGTTCACTTATAATTATTGGCAAAAATGGCGGGCGATGTTTTGCGACTTCACTTATCGAGCAATACGCAGAATTGGTAGAGAATACGCCAGAGCAATTTTCGCAACACCGCCTTATTTTCTTACCAATAAACATGTTTGCTTGTTTCCTCCCTATCTGGGCCCACTTATGTAAAATATTTAGCATATCGTCGTTGTCGTCGTCGCCTGCCGAGTTCCACGTACTCTTTATGAGTTCCATTATACACCTAGTCTGTATTTGCAATCATCTTTATTGCCCGATGTGATTCGATGCGTTAATTTAATTAAATTCTAGTTAGAAATCGTTTGGCACTCACTCCACCGCGATGCTTCATGAAAAAGTTGTACTTGCAACAATTTGCTATTGATATCAATGTGATGCATGCAGTCTGTATGAATATAATGGTATCAATCTCGAACTTGCCGCCCACCAAACTTCCGATCTAAAAGAATAAGCCATATGAGCCATATGGGAAGAAATCTAAACTGTGAGACAGACAGTCGTCGTCGCTGATGACCAAGATGTCGTCCCGTCATTAACATCTCTTCATTCTAATCACTTATTACAGAGACGTAAATACAGAACAGTATGGTATATGTCAATATGATATAATACACTGCATAGAATAAAGCGAAAGTATCAGTTGAATTAAGAGGAATATGAAAACAGACATAAATCGTCTGCCCGTTAACAGGTTCATAGGACCTTCGACAAAAGAATTAAATTCTTATTGAAAATGTTGACTGCCGCGCCGCGCAGTGCCGGTCATACGCGGGTGATACAATTCTTCGTCTGTCTTAAAAATTGAATTTTATTCAGAATACAGTTGCTCGAACCGAACTTCATTGGGAATTTGCACTATGTATCTAAAACAGTTCCAGAAATAATCTCTGCGGTAAGCTTTAACACTGTAGTTTTGATTACAATCACTAAGTTATGTTGATCTTGTGAGATTTTCCGGAGTTGGTTGTTCGCTAACGGCAGTCAACGCGCATTAATTTCAAATTTGATGAATTAATCTGTTTTTAGAGACTTTCCAGACTTCAAGGTTTCATGATGAATACAGAAATTAAAAGAAATTAAGGACATCGTATTATCAGCGATTGAGCGGATTGGTACAAACAGCAATATGTACCTGCGCATATATTAATAATAGCATAATGCAATTCAGAGCGATAAATTGGATTGGGACCAACTTCGGATTGACGTACGGCCAGGCCCCTATCCACGTCATCAGACGTCCGAACAGCTTGTAATATGAGTCCAAGGTTTCCATTGCTAGCAAGGGTTGAAACACGAATCACCGACTTCCTGTTTTGCAGTTTCAGTTTATACGGTTTCATTATTGTCCCCATCGGGAATACTTTCTCGTACAATACAGAAAAGTTAACGGATGTCTGTTTATTATGACTGACGTGATCCGCAATTACAAACTCACTTATGCACATGTACGGACAAGGCGACAGATCGATATGGTTCCACGACGATAATATATATGATACATACATGACTATTATGGAAATTACACGGTTCCACGAAAGGGTTATATTTTATACAAACCTGTTTTTCGTAATTACCGTTAGATGCTCGTGTACTACGTTTTTTCCTAGCATTTCTCCGACTCGATATTCCTTGAAAATCTTCAGTCTTTCGTAGGACGTCAAACGTGAAGCAAGTAGAATTGACTTCTCGTGAACAAACGAACATAAGTGTTCCGATAGTCGATGGTAACATTCTAAATATCATGTACCTCGTCAAAGATTCTACCTAGTCGTTCTCTGAAATAATTTCTTGGAACAGTTACCTTGAACGAAGCTACATTTGTGTTCACGGTGAGATTTGTAGTTTTAATATTCTTAGGTTAATGTGTCGTATTAAAGGACGAATTAAGTGGCGGTCATACAAAGAAATATTACGAACGTAATTGATAGAAACAATTGAAAATATCCCAGACGAAGACGATGGTATTAGTTTTAAACAGTCAAGCACTGACTGTCTAAGCACACGTCAAGAATAGTGTAAGAATGGTTAAATTCTCAGCGATTACAATTCTAAATTGACCAACAAAAAGCTCAGACTTAAATCCAATCGACTTTCTGGTTTGACAGCTGATCGACAGTTTGAAATTAAATGAATTTGTTCTTTCATCCATCCATGCAACCACAGATAATATTGATAGCACAGATCCAGAGGGAACCTGTCGTGCTTCAAGGTGGAGAGGATGTAAGTACCAACATGTCTTCCTATTGAAACTTTTTTATTGAACATTTTCTCTTAAAATTATTAATTTACCGTGGATTCATTAAAAAGCTAATCACAAATTAGTGTTCCCAGTGGAGAGACAATTTTTATTTGCAACTTTAACCGATGCTCCCAAGTTTCGATCGCTAACAGGCAAAATGTTTGAGGAACGAGTCCTATTGAAAGCCAAAACAAATTTCTGCCACGATAACATAAACTAATAAATTATTTTGATTTTGATTTTTATTTTCACTGATTATTCTCTTTTTTCTTGACATTTGATATTATTTATACATACATATGTATACATATACAATTATACAGGTATTATTGATATTATTTATAAATATATGTATACACAATATTTTAATTTCATTGACATTTATTTTGAATGTTATTTCAGAGACAATTTCTCGATAAACAATTAAACATTATTCTTTCAAATAATATGATCAGTTCTACAATTTATTAGTGACTCCCATTAATATTCGGACGCTCTTAAAAAAACGATAACTTTTTTGATATTGGACCATACGATTTGAGTTTTTGTTTAGAAGTGAGAACATTTAGTTTACTACATGATGTGAAAAGAAATTTTTTCAAAAATTGGGTCTATATAGAAAATTTAAAAAATATGTTTTGTAGATCTGTGTCAATTAATATGTATTGTAAAAGTTTCATCGAAATCGGTTGATGTAGGAAAAAACGACAGGCATTGAAAGATGTACGAATCCATAGATAAATTTTCTATATAGACCCACATAAAAAAGTTGTAAAATGCAACTTTTAGTATTTTTTCTGGAATTTTGACCAATTGCAATTTTTTCAAAAATTCTTTTCACGTTACGTAACAAAACCGATTGTTCTAACTTCTCAAAAAAATTCAAGTTGTATGGTCGAATATCAAAAAAATTATCGTCTTTTTAAGAGTGTCCGATTATTAGTGAGAGTCATGTACTTAGTTAATTATTGGTGCCTAAAACGGGTGCTTTTTAAACTGACAACGCTTTAATATCTAGTTCTTTCGGACATACACCTTTTGTGTTCCAACCTCATGTAGTTCCTTAACTGACCGTTCCATTTCGGTAGAGTTCGCTATCGTACAAGAGCATTTTCTACAGAGTCGGTAATTCAGAACCATAGACAGAAAAATGCTAGTACGACAGCGAAGTCTATCGAAATGGAACGGTTAACTAGTGAACGGTTGTAACGTTACTGTTTGGGCATCTAATCTATGCCATGCCGGCCGTGCTGTTTATTTCAAAATACGTGACATCGATACAAGGATGTACGGTCGTATGAAATTCCTGCGAAGTTTGCATGCATTTAATAGGTCGGTGAAATTATAATGCACAGCGAAATGAATATTACAAGTAGCTACGCGTTCGAAGGACCAGAAAGGTTCTGTGTTTGTAGGCGGCGAGCGCTAAACTGAATATATTATTAGCTGTATGTGATTCTAATTAAACATGTAGGCGAATTGAATAAACTGAATGCATATGTATCTAGATTCCACAGGGAGCATTAATAATTCTTTGTAGCTAGCCAGATGCATTTTATGCATACATACCAACGGCTAGAATTATTACGGTACCAACCTATGTGCCATTTGTGTAACATAAGTTGTACAAATTATTTGAAATTAATCGCGGGAAGTACAGTGTTTATTAACGTTTTCGTTTAATCGTATCAGCAAATATTATTTTGTTATTACGGTTTCCAGTAAACCTAAATAAACTTTTACTTGTATTATGTGTATATTTTACCAGTTACTCGTTGCTCTGTTGTTAATCTGTCCATTATAAATTTCCAGAGGAAGAATTTCAAAACTTTGGAATAAAATTTTGAAAATACACATTTACGAAAACGTTATTATAATTGGTAAATGGAAAGGTGACTTAACGGGCCACCCTGTACTCTGTACCAACGAAGATCGTTCGAAAGTCGCGATCAATCTACGTGGACGTTTCTCGATCGACCAATACCATTTTTCCTCCGCTTCCGTTGGCAAAGCACATCGCTACGAAGACGCAAAGGGGTTACTTTGCGTTCTCGTCCCAAGTGCCGACTCTTATCGGCGCTATTTACGCGGCAAAGGTACGCCACGCGCGCTGCCAAGGGACTTTAATAAAAACTGTGCTCGGCGGGAAGGGAACGAAAGAGTGGCGGAACGGGGCGAAACGCTCGCAAAAACGGAGAAGAAAAGCGCATGGGAAAACGGGTCATTCCGATTAAGCGGCCCGGTTTCTGGAGTGCGTTAAAAACTCAGCCGTCACAAGGTCTCGTTTATTGAAACCGCGCGACCGGAATCGACCTTAATCGCGGCACTTTTTTCGGTCATCTTCAGCGCGATTCCGCGAACCGTTCCACGAAAGTCGTACGGGACGAATGCATCCAGTATTCTCCCGCATTTCAGCGTTTCTCTCGCTTTCATTCACACATAATCGAAACAATGATGAGACGTACTGAAGAGCTTGATGGAACACGTTCTTCCAGAACATAGGCTCCGCCGTCCTGTTTCTGCGAGCGGTTTTAAAATAGAATTATTTAAATCGGGTGTTCGCGAACGTCGATAATAATACTCTATTACAGTGATGGGCACGGTAGGGGCCCCTGAGCAGTGTCGCCAGGTCGAGAAAATCGAGGGGAATACAGGTACCCCCTCTCTGATGGCCAGAGTCGTAATATGTGACACGTTGCGCGTGCGCGACGGGGATTGAGTGGGACGTGGTGCTGGAATGGGATAGTGGAAGGGGAAAAGTAGGGGAGTAAATGAGTCCAGATTTGGACTCAAATGGCGACACTGCCCCTGAGCAGTGTCGCCAGATTTTGTGAGCTCAGGGGAGTACAGGTGCCCTCTCTCGGATGACCGTGGCACGTTGCGCGTGCGCGACGGGGATTTAGTGGGGCAACTGGGAGAGTCGCGCACGCGCAACGTGCCACGGTCATCGGAGGGAGGGTACCTGTACTCCCCTACTGTGCTGGTTTCGGCGCCTTTCTGGCGACACTGCCCCTCAGTTGCTTGCTTTTCCCACCAACCTCGTAGGCTCCGGAGGGACATATGGGGTGGGAAACGAAGTCACTGAAAGGCACGAGGCACCGATGTGCAGCGAAGGTGCGCGCTGCACAAAAGAGTAGTTGGTGGGGGAAGCTCCGCGGATCCTTCTTGACTGCGGCAGTAAAAAATGCCCATCGCTGCTCTATTATAATATAATATAATATAGGATTAAACTTCACCTCGGGATACCAAAAATTTATAACTTTTTAAAAATATAATCATGTAGATTTTTACGAAAAAATTCCGAAAATCGCAGTGTTAATGTTTTAATGATTTCAAGCGTTCTTCACAGGTAAGGGCGCCGCCATGTTGGTCTAATAGTGAGCGTCGCGCGCAAGCACGCGGTGATGTCGATAACGTAGATTTCTTTCCACCCCCACACGAACCTAACCGTGAACAACCTTCTCGCGGTTCCGCTCATTTGAGGATGTTTGAGTACATACTAACATGGCGGCGCCCTTGCCTGCCAAAAACGCTCGAAATCGCTCAACTTTACACGCGCATAACTATAGAACCAGTGAATTCCTAACATTAAATCTTGGATTTTTGGCATTTTCTCGTCAAAAATCTGCAGGATTACATTAAAAAATTTTGGTTTCCTGAGGTGAAGTTCAGGCTAGTACAATATTATCTATTACTTACTGGGACTTGTTTTGACGGGGACCCCTCTTCGTTCTTATACAATTTCATATATAATATAATATAACATAATATAATACATAATTTGATATAATCTTGTGCGTTCTGAATAAGTTACGTAAACTATAAATTATTCATTAATTTTAAACAAAACTTGGATAAATTATTAGATTTTGCCTCATAACTGTGCCATTCTTCAGATTTCAAACTGTTACACATATTGTATGTTCAATTTCTGCAAATTGATGCAGTTCTATGCACGACGCTACTTATCCGAATCTTCAAAAATTCTTCGACTTCTGATAATTTTAAAACGTGAATCCCATTTGTCCAGGAAATACTCGATTGCCCGGAAACCGATGTGTTTGCAACTCATTATGCTCTTCCCATGATCGCGTCGTCTTCGTATGGCGATGCTCATTAATCCTTCCCGCAGTACCATAAATTCCAACCGCGTCGGTTTCTATGGTATGGAACACGGAAGGCATTTCACCGAATCTCCCCGAAGATGGATACCATCGACCCATATCGCGCGCGCGAGTAACGTACGACGTACGCCAATTCTTTTTTCCCCCCGGACTGCTCTATGTCCGTCTCACTTTCTCACTCTCTTCCTTTGTCTTTCTCCCAGGATTTCACCGGAATCGGGAGAAACGCGCTCGGCCCTTTGCCTGCGACCCGAATCTCCAGATTAGGAGAAGAAGTCGGCAGTCCGTGAATTTCTGCCGGGAACAATTAGCTTCGAAACAGGAACGTTTCGCGCGATCTTTAGAAGCGTGGAGAAATCTAAACTTCTTGGAACTGGTTGGATGGGATGTGCTACCACACCCGCCATATTCATTAGATATTGCCCCATCGGATTACCACTTATTCCGACGAATGCAGGTAACTTTAAATGAAATATACTCTATTTTTCTATTCGAACAAAACAAATTTTATTTATCACCCTTTATTTATTACCCAGTAGGTACGTAACTCAACGAGTCTGGTAATTATTATATGAATGGGTGTCTGGAAGAAGGGCCTATGTCAGGTTTTTTAAAATTTATAGGAGTGCAATTTTGAACTCACACATGATTTGCAATAATAAAAACCAGCTGTAAATGACATAGGCCCTTCTTCCATTTGGAAAAAGACTGAAAACTGAAAAGCTTTTTTACGGTTTCTTTTATTAAATGTTACAGCAAAATATGTTCGGAACATAGAATTCGGTTTTTCGAAAAATCATGACATGGGCCCTTCTTTCAGACATCCATTCATATATCGAGCGAAATACCGAAAATAGGCGGGAATCGCAGCTAACTAATTGTAAGATGTACACTGGCAGGAAACTATGACCGGATGCCCGGAGGCGCGTGACTTAAATGCAGAATCGGGTGGTACACTGGCGGCTTATCGTGGATCGTTAAATATTCTGTCGATATTCGACGGTAGCGGGGAACGGCTAAAATTTCGTCTCTGTGAGGAACACGAGTTCCATCCACCGTTGCACGAAATAGTTCGTGCTTTGTCGTGTAATTACTGCTTCCTTCCTCGGCTCCTCGTTACGAATAGTAAACGATTCTCCTTGATTATTTCTTTGCTTGGCCTGTTTGGCCTACCAACCATACCATCCAAGTAGTATCATCGCAAGGTTATTTATATTACATCACATCTATGTTTAACATATCTACATCAGCAATCGTTCAATCCATTCAAATCAGAGTTTATCAGTTGCTTTTACACCAGGATTTTGAAACGTTACTATGCACCGAAGTTAGCAAACGCTTGAGAATAATGGCAGAGGAACATAAAAATTCAGATACATACTCGAATTGTGAGTAATATACAGGGTGGGGCGCTATAAACAGGCCACCTGAATAACTCGCTTGCTTTTCAAGATAGAAGGAGATGCATCAGTCCAAATTTACTTGGTATCGAGGCGCTCGTAATCTGATGTTACTAATTTTTTCATAGGCGGAGACGTCAAGGAGATATATGAAGGTCAACTATGTTTTTTTAAATGGAACTGTATAGTTTTTTATTTTCGTCTTGAAACACACTATCAGAATGTAAATAATATACCATACCGTTGCATTTAAAAAGACAGATTTGACCTTTATATCTCCTTGACGTGTCCACCTATAAAAAAATTAGTAACATCTGGTCTGAAAATACAGTCTGATGCATTTTCTTCTATCTTCAAAAGCAAGCGAGTTATTCAGGTGACCTGTTTATAGCGGTCCGCCCTGTACATGTATATCACATTTATAATTACAGCAGTATATAGTACTCTTGTATTTAATAAGTAATTTTATAATAATAAAGATAATTGACGCCCTACTGTATAAGAATGATATAATAAAACATTTGTTATACACGAAACAATCAAAATATCGAATTTAGACTTGGAAGTAATGTGCACTTAAACAAACGATGCTACACTTTCATTTCACAATTGTTTTTTTACCGCATAATTTCGATCCGACCAGGAACATTGGAAAGTTCCTTGGATCGCAGAATGTTTGTCCATGAGTTCAGCAAGAAGTGGAAGCGCTAGACTCGTTTAATTCGAAAGAGTGCATCGGAAAAACGTCACGGACGGACTTTGTAGCAAGAATAGCATTGAAATGACCGAGACTCCCCCCCCCCCCCCATTCCCCATCGAACCCGTTGCTCTAACTTAATATAATTGTCTAATTAATTACGATAAGGAGATTACGTCATTTACCGTAAAGTCCGCGAAGTAGCGAATTTCTCCGGTGGCATCGCCGTGCCTCCCGATGCATCGCGGAAAGTTGAATTCCAGCACCGCGCTGAAATGCTCTTATCTACTTTGAATAACACCGAGAAAGCCGCTTTGCACCGGCTGAGAGTGGCTCAGGCTATTGGTCTGTTTAACGTTGCACAGTCACGGGCATGTACGATTTATTTCGGTGCTTAATACGACCCAGATACTTGCTGCAACGAAAACAAACTGCGCCCGGAAAAATGGATAAACCAGTCTTTGTTAGATCTCTCTTTCTTTTCATACGGTTTCCGGACACAATTTCAAATACACTGTTTATACCTGAAAATATTGCTCTAGGACTTTCCCAGAGTCTTCACAGTTTTCACCCTCGGACGGACGGTGGACCATTCTTATAACTTTTTCACTGCTTTGTTTAACAATTCTTTAAAACATAGTTTTGAAGGTGCTTCCTGCAAACACGTTAGTCTTTCCACGTGTATTTTCCCCAATGCAGTAGCTGTTAATTAATTTTCCAGAAACTGAATAACTGAACAACAATTTTGATACTCAGGGTGAAAATAGACCCGTGTTCCACCGTCGCGTCGCGTCGGAGGGTTAAGATGGTACACTAGAATAAACCTACAGGCTGCAACAGTATTTCATGACCAAAACGCTTCCTGACATTTGCCGTCTAAAATCGGACATTTCACATGCGACACAACCGAACATTTTCGTTTTCCAAGCGAAATAAAATCGAGACGTAATAAAATAAATAAACAAACTCAGAGCCGCCGAGTACTACGTAGTAACAAGGGAGTCGAAATTTGCGGGCTACTTCAGTAATTAAATCTTCCCAGCCGCGGAGCGCGTCGGTCGAGTGACGTGTCCTGGTAATGAAGGTAAATCCGACTAGTGTAGCAAATGAATGCCGGCTCTGTAGTCTCCGGACGATATTCTCATTTAGAAAAAACTGGTATACAGCGAAAGAAAGAGTAGAGAGAGAGAGAGAGAGAGAGAGAGAGAGAGAGAGAGAGAGAGAGAGAGAGAGAGAGAGAGACATAATGAGCCGTGACGCGGGTCCATATCTGCGGTTCACAATCTTCTCCGTTCAATTCTGTACCAGGAAGTGTGATCTAGGTCCCCAGCGATCCTCTTTCGAGCTCCGCGTCCTATCTCGTCAACTTTCTTGCAAACGCGAAAGCTTCTGTGCAGACAACAACGAATATTTGTCTAGTGATTTATGGGTCCTTTCCTGAACGCGGTCTGTCTTTAATTACTTTGGTTAGTTCGATGCAACGAGGGGGGGAGTAGTCGTCCGCCTTAGTGACAGCGGCGCATTTGCATTCGTCGCGGCCAGCAATCGAGTATCGAACGTCCCGGATAGTTGACCCGATTCAGTCCGCTTTTCGTTTCAATATTTTTGCACGAGCCGATTCCCGCGACATTTTATCGCCCGCGGCGATTATATATGACAGTTTCGCTGGGGACGGGCTGGCTGACATCTATCAAGCGCGGACATGGCGCCAAATACAGAACGGCAACACGCTGGGAAAAACTTAATTCATTTTCCAACGGTCGCCTAAGTACTTTCAACCGCGGAAGGAAATCGCATTTGCAAGCTCGTGACCTCCTAGAAGTTAGTCCACTTTTAGAATGACGTAATTTCAACAGTTGTGCTGAATTGTACTAAGTTTCGGCTATATTGTGCTCGAATATTAAAACTGTGAATATTAAAATTGCGATAATAAATAGAGCTTCGTGCCGGGTCGGGTCGGGTCGGGTCGGGGCTGGTACACGGCAAGCTGAGTCTTGCAAATACATGCAACCCACACAGCCGCGTTTCTCATCTCCATCACCGAAGAGCACTTCGGTTACTCGAAACGCTCGGCAATTCAACTTCTCCTATCCTCGACGAGTCCTTGGATCCATACAACACGGTTCGCTCTTCTTTTTAGCTGTTTTCCGTTAGTGTTGCTTCGGGTCAATGCGTCGCTCGTTGCATTCAATCATCGGTCTCGCTGCTGGTTGATCATCTCTTTCGCAGAATCCTTCTGTAACATAATAATAAAAAATACAAAATGATTAGATCACGTTAATTGGGGTGGTTTGTTAGTGAATTACTATTGAAGGATCTATTGATGTTTGCCGAACCCCCGAACTTCGCTACACTGGGTACTAGAACTGTCGCTCGGCAGACTCGACGCGCGACGATGCGACAGTTACAGAGAGACTACTGTACTCTCTTCTAAGTGGAGTCCAACGCATTGCCTCTACAAAATCGGTGCAAATTAATATTTGTATTATTACATTAAAGTAAAACAACGACTTCACATTTCCCTATTTATTTGCTCTCCACCGTAGCGATGTCATGATTATGTCAAGATTCGTCCTGATACGGTTAAACGCCATTCTACCACAGCGTCTATCCCGTGATTGTAATCTATAGAAGTTTTACATGGATAAAGAACGACCTACTTGCGAAGTTCAACAATATAATTCAATCCGAAGCGCGCACTGCTTCAGCGAGCAATGCTCAGTTCTACGTAACTTCTTCGGCAAGCAAAGCGCGAAGATTTATGCGGTATAACTGGTGCGGTCTCGCGTACCTCGGAATTTCTGCGAAATGTATAGGGACCAGCTCCCATTTTTATTTTTCCGTTGATCCGGCTCCAAAGCTGACGAGCTCGGCTCCGAAACTCCGTTGTTTGCGCGGAGTCGTATCTTCCGTTAAGCGGCTATGGCTCCGAGTTGTATCGCTCGAGCTCGTTCTGCGCGTGATCTCGTTAGGTCGAGTGGTAGCTTTATCGAGTTTCCAAAGTCGCTAAAAAGGTTGAGTGTTCGTTCACGATTTTATTCTGTTTTCAGATCGCCGCGCCGCGCCGGGAGTCCGGCTAAATCCGTCGGGGATGCTCAGATCGGCCCGGTGGAATGTTATTGTAAGGGTCGGTGTGCAAGCTCCAATCAAATTCCAGACATAATGGAGCGTAGACGGGAGCCAGCCTTTCCCTTCGGACATCTGTTCGCATTACCGACAAGTTCATCGGAACGTAACCGTGTGTGCGCTGTCCACAAGCTACTCGTCGCCGTCGCACACACGCTAATCACAATTTGCATCATTTTAACGGTATATGCCGAACTATTATTGTGACTTGCGCGGGACATCATTCAGACGAATCGCTTCGATAATTAATGAACTTTTAGTGTAATGTTGAACTCGCAAAAATATACAACGCGTGTACACTGATGTCTCTGTACAGAGTGTTCGCGCTGTCACTAGCTAGCGTTTTTCTTGCAAGTAATGGTATATGTATGTAATAGTTTATGTTTGCACAATTTTTTTTCGAAATGGAGGTAACCTTCAATTTTCCAAATGGAATGCTGTATATTTTTGTCCAGACAAATTCATTCTTATACGATACAATGACCTTCAATGACCTTCAAAGTCATATTGAACATTTCCTGTAGCCTCGCCAACAAAGAATACTTATAAATATGTATACATACGACTTTGTACGACCTTGTAGGTCATATCAATTTTAAAGAGAAACGTTATTGCGAGTAAACGGGGTGTATCGTGACATTCGTGACGTAACAAAACATGGTCGTGAATATTTCACGGTTCTTATTCATTTGATCGGTTGTGGATATGAAACAGGCAATGGAGGATGTTACTAAGCTTTACATTGTTACAATTAAATTTGATATGAAGCTTATAAAAAGCGGTTAGCGGACTAGCTGAACGAACGGTCGCATATTTCTTTTACCGTGAACCATCGCTAGCAGCAATCGTCGCTTCATTCGTTTGAGCCCGGCTCGTTTCATTAGTTGCACAGCCAACTGAAAAAGTTCATTAACGACATTCATTATCCTCGTGAAAGAGATCCCTTTGGCACAGTGGCCGTGCCGTATCTGTGAAAGGATCGTGCGATTTAATGCTCCGCCGTTTCACTCATAAAGTCCTGGATGGCCTTTGTAATTAAACCAGTGTCCACTTAACCTTGATCCCTTATCTCGACTCGATTGTGAAGATTAAGAGACTTAAATGGTCTTCCAATGTTGCTGGGACCCTCGTGACAAACCAATAGACCAATTGTAGTTTACCAATTAACGCGATACATCTTAATTAATCGTTTCTGTACAGGGTACAGCCGAACGGACACATTTTCCTGCTTAATTGACGCTGGAACGCCGATTCCCGGAATTGCTTCCACAATGCGACGGACCTCATTCTCATTCTCTCTATTCCATTCACGCCCGATGTTTTCTATTCTCGTCTTCGATGCACTTAACGAGAGAACAACAGTCTGGAAATATTTAGAACATCTATCACCCCTCAACAACATTCCTCGTGCGTATCATGATCTCGTTGTGCACATAAAAATAGACAAATTAATTCGTTGCTCGTTATTATTTAAAGTCATATAGAAATATGTTGCTATTATCAACTGTTTTGTGACATTAACCCCTTGCACTATAATACCGAGTTGGACTCGTGACGAAGATTTCGAAGAGAGTCTATTAAATATTCATGCTATTAATTTCCTTCAAACTTTACATTGAAACAAAATTATATTTTTTTTGTTGTTGAAACCATTGGAAACTGCATACGTATAAATTACATACAAACTTCCTTTTTTCTAAGAAATTAGAAACGACAAATAAGTTCTAATCACTGCAACCGTAAAATAAATGGTAGTGCAAGGGGTTAAAGTTGGGTCAACATCAATCGAAAGACAAGAGTGGCAACAAAAGCATTTATATCCTTTCCATCCGTTATCGTTCGTCGGTTCTCTCTATGTTTTTTCGTTGGGTTCAGAAGAAACTTCTTGTTTCGTCTCCGTTGGTTCGCGTTCATCGTTCGGATCGCGGGAGCGGCACGAACGCGATTTTTTCGTGGTGTCTGGTAACCGAATCGTCTATCATAAAAACGACGATGCGTCAATGCCAGGCCGGGACATCTGGTATCGTCGTGAACGCGTTCCCGGGCGCGTGAAACCACTGAAACCGAAGGCGTAGTTCGCGACGCGCGGGCTGAGAACCAGGGAAAACCACGGAATCAAGGGGAGTAAGTAACGAGTGGGTGTCCGAGGTAGCAGGGGATCGCTGTGAAAACGAGGGGAGCAAAGTGCGGAACGAATAGAACGAAAAAAAGAAAACCGAGAGGCTAGACAGCTTACAGGGGCGAAAAGAGAGCGAGCGAGAGAGAGAGAGAGAGGGGGGGGGGGAGAGAGAGAGACTTTGTAGGAAAACGAGAGGGAACGGATAAGAGAGGTGCAGTGGCACTTAACGCTCGAGATGAGTTCGTCGAGTTGAACCAATTCTCACCCAGTGACGCGATCGTTCCCGTGAACTCTGAACCGTCTAATGAATCAGCCAACGTTTATAGCGAACCATAAATAATACGGGCCCAGCCAGACGCTCCTCCGGACAAGTTCAGCCGTAGAAAGAGCTCCGCGTGATTTCCTAAAGTGTTTTCGATTAATCGAGAAGCTGACTGTTGCTTGTACATGCTTCTTCATTCAAGGTTTTGTTACCGGCGAGCAATTCTTCATAGGTAATACAATCAAGATTCACGGCGTCGAATCGGCTAGACGTTGCTCGACCATGTCATCGAGCAAAGTGTCCTAGAGGTAGCGCCTCGGCGATCTTGCTCTTACAATTAATTCACGATTCATCGTGTGGCTTCGTTGAAGTTTGCGTTACGATGTTGGGGTGTAAGGTTGTTTGCACACTTGTTCGCTGGTCCCTCTGGTACGATTGTTATGAATGTTGTAAGCATCCGACTTTCTGCACACCCTAAGGAGCAGGTCGAATCGTCGAACGAGCGTCTCGTCGGAAAACTTGTTAAAGTAAAACATTTCTGGAAAAAAAACTCAGGATCCAAGAATTGTCTGCTGATACAATTTATCGAAAAATGACGATCGCATTTTTCACTGCATTTTTGACTGCCACAGTCCAGAAGGATCCGCGGAGCTTCCCCCACCAACCACTCTTTCGTGCAGCGCGCACCTTCGCTGCGCAGCGGTGCCTCGTATCTTCCGGTGCCTGCGTTTTACCCCTCATACGTCCCTCCATAGCTGACGAGGTTGGTGGGAGAAGCAGGCAACTTAGGGGCAGTGTCGCCAGTTGAGTCCGAATCCGGACCCATTTACTCCCCTACTTTTCCCCTTCCACTATCCCATTCCAGCACCACGTCCCACTCAATCGCCGTCGCGCAACGTGTCACATATTACGACTCTGGCCATCAGAGAGGGGGTACCTGTATTCCCCTCGATTTTCTCGACCTGGTGACACTGCTCAGGGGCCCCTACCGTGCCCATCACTGCCATAGACTTATAGAGATAGACTGCGCGGTCTGTACGAGGCGTTGAAGCCCATAATGGCGGCGAGGGATATAAAGAGTGAGAGAGAGAGAGAGAGAGAGAGAGAGAGAGAGAGCAATAGTTGGTCGTGGTGCGCTCTCTTTCTAATTGACGAGTTGGTGGGGAGAGATTCTGCTTCCCCTACACTTGCTTCTATTTATACAGGAAGGACATATGTCCCTAGTTCAGTATCTATTGTTGTTTTTAATAAAGTTTAAGTTGTTTGAAAGAGACTTATTTCACTAGGCTGTCTTTTGATTAGAAAGGAACTCCACTCGTATCATATTGTTCAACAAAACTAATGCGAACTGGTCGAAATTGTTTCGTTGTTGGTATTACGTAGACTCTGACGCGCTTCTGTGAAATTTTTTACTTACCAGCTCGTATTTTAACGGGAGAGCGAATTAAGCTGGATTAAACTAATGCTGTTAACGCGACTGACTGTAGAAAACGTTCTGGAGGCAGCTGTTCGTTCCATCGAAGCCTGTACCCCTAAAAATGCTACTCCACGTATACTTGCCTTTTTAAAAGACGAGATCGAGTCATCGGAAAAGTTTCTTTCCCGAAACAAAAGCGGGATCCCCTAAATCGTTCCGTCATGGAGATGATTCAGCCCTTGACATACAGAAGTGCATCCAGAGACGGATGTTTTGCACGAGAAACAAAAGGTAACACGCGTCTAGCGTGGCGTCGTTCCTTCTGGCTGAAAGTCGAGGACTTTTCAGCTGTATCCCCCGCGTCCACGTTCTGTGTTACACGCCCGTTGATTTCGTTGCGCGCCGCTTCAAATATAACCGCGCGCTATGGAATCTAAAAGTATCACGGTCGGCTCGTTGTGAATCATCGTGCGCATTAACCGGACTGCATGCTGCATATAACGGAACGGGGCCTGGCTCCTTGAGTCACGTAGTGCGTACACGAGCACGTACACCAAATAATTAAGGTGTCCTCGCGCGAGTTGCACGGCGAAACGCGTTTAACGGTTTAACGGGGGCGCCTCGCACGTTCGCAAAAGTCCCCGTAACTATTCGCAAACGAGACTCTTACGAATTTATCAGGAACCGTCGCACAGTGGCAATTTTTCAAGAATCACAGTTTCTCACAATTTTCGCCACTCAAAATACGTCGCAACAACCTTGATCGATTTTTATGAAACTTTGCGCACGTGGATAACTTGCTTAAATCTTCTTGAAAAATTTCCATTACAGGCACAGATAAAAAAGTTAAAAATCGTGATCTTTCTATGTTCGCAGATTCGACAAATACTAATTTTTAGTTAATTCCTTTCTTATACATTACCTATGGTACACAAATCTTTCTAACATCTTAAAGAACAGTTTGGTTTAATTTTGAGAAAGTTATTGGTTTTTCAAGGATTCCGACTTAATTTTTACCCCATCTGTACGGCCGGTAGTTGAAAATCTAGACCAAAACGATACCGAACGTGTAATGTAGAGGACAATGATCCTGGTTGTCTAGCTTTTACGACGCTGTTAAGGGTGTATGTGCGTCGCGAGTAACGGACCTAACGTGGTCTGTAAATAGTCCGTGGTTTTTGGCCGAGAAGGTTATCCCGGTTGTCTAGTTAGCACTTCGCGTTAGTTCATAACAAAAGGAGCGTGTCATACTGCCTACGTAAAACAATGAAAACGATGGTGGTCCCCAGCAGTCGGGTGTTTCCGTAGACAGGGGAGAATCCGGTAAATCCTTTTACAATTGTTTTCGTCTGCAATTCCGAGGTAAGAGAACTCGACGGAATTTGTCCATGTCCAAGGAACGTCGTCGAAGAGGAATCTGAAGCGGCAAACTTGGCGGGCGCTCATAACTGGTCTCTGTCAGAGATAGACTGCTTCTAGGAACTCTAGAAATGGATGATAGGGTCTAGACATAGTTGTGCGACGGTGTACACTAGGATGGACCTTAGCTATACCTGGTGAAATTTTTATTGCAAGATTTTTTCACGCCTCACCCCCTTAAAATTGTGTCAATGGGTAAGAAAATAATTCCTGCAAAATATGAAGTTGATCGGAAAAACATGAAATTTTGTGGGATTGGGAATTTTTTGAAAGAAAGACTTTTGGTTATGTCTAAACGTTCTTCTTGTGTCGAAATATTGATTATAATAGTACCAAAATGTAATATTTTCAATATAACAATTAACTAATTATCATATTTTTGTAAATATACATATGTTAAATTTTACTTATTTTATTGAAAGTACCAATTCTTTTAGTTGTATTCTTATACTAATTTGTTAATGTTATATTTAATCAAATTATAATATTTTCAAAATAATGTGGTCAATATTACACCATATAAATATAAAAGCGAAGAAAAGAAAATAGAGTTGTTAATACATATATTGTATCTATTGATCTGTAAATAAGAATATTTTTAAAGAATGTATAGCCTAGGTCCCTTCGCGAGAACGGACTTTTTAGCGGGAAGGTGGCGGACAGAAATTAGCCAGGCTAATTAATGTGAAATAATCTTGTACAAAGTACAGTTGTACTTGAGCGCATGTAAGGAATTGTGATATTTTTGGAGGTATAAAATATTTCACTTGAATTTTCAGTATACTCGTCACATTTAGCGCGCAGTTACTTCTATTTCAAAACTTCGCGCTCGATTAAACACGCTTTCCCGACGTCCGATTGATCTAAAACTTTGGATATACCATTTTTTCATGAAATGGAACAGTATTGAGGGGGGAGGGGCGTGCCCAAAATTTCATGGCCGAAAAATAAGGTCCACCCTAGTGTACACGTTCTCCAATCGCAAGAGTTAATGCACGGGAAGGCTCGGGGCTCGGGGCTCGGGGCCCGACTGTGGCCGATCCGCTAGGGACTAGGGGGGTAGAAAACATTTCTACTTCCATAGACAAGCGCGAAGGTTTCCACAGTTTACGCGGGTTCAGGCTAAGGCTGAAAAGGTCTTTCGCTTGTATTCACGGTCCAGGAGGTTTCTCACGAGGCGACGCGCGCGACGCGGGATACCGTGGACGCCACTGCGCAGACACGCTAAACAAAGCTCCCCAAATGAATACGCGAGAATTTAAAGGGAAGTGCGCCGGATGCGGCAATCCTTAGTATTCACCGCGGCCGACGCAAACGTTTAAGAATCCCCGCCGCAGACCGGAGAGGAGAACGAGGAACACCAGGCAACTTTTCATCGGAGCCAACCACGTTTTATTGCTCTCGTAGAAAGTGTTCGCCGTCGTTCGTCACCGAGATTTCCAATGGACCCCTTGCGACCGGCACGAACACCCGAGATTTCACCAACTCGAAATTGTCGCCGGTGCCATTCGGCATTTTCGAGAGATTGCTCTCGCTATTTTATCGGCCAAGTTTTATTTCCACTAGCACAATTGGAAAATGTGCTGCCATGTTCGTACTCGCGTGTAGCAGGTTATACATATAACTGATGCAGTTTTAATGGTTTTTACTTTTGGAAAATAATATATGTACTTTAAATATCCATAAATATGTGTATAAAAATATTAAAAATCCTAATTGAAAAAGTGTAGCCTACCCGAAGAAATTCTTAAAAATTGGGTACAAAATGGCAATCAGAACCAGAATACCCCCTTAATTGGAAATTATTGTTCGTTTTTCAAAAGACTAGTTGGTCAATAGTCACAATAGCCGACCTACAGCTGTTCTTCTGGAGTAATTGGAGTGCGCGAGACGGCTATTATGATCGTCGGTGTACACGGGCTTTTTTCATTTGAAAAACAGACCACGATAGTGTAGCAGTACCTACACTATGGCGAAAACATTCGATTACTCACAGTATTCGTATTGCTAAGAAGAACTTTACTCTCTAATGTCTACAATTACATTTACCGGAAACTGAAGCATTCGTTCACATCTTTTGTTTCCAAAGACCTCATTATTTAGCGAAGTAGCGAGTAAATATTTTAAGGAAATATGATATGCAGACGCTTGATTTATTTGATTGAATATCATTTTTCCAGAAATAGTACAGGGTGGTCAAAAAATCATTAGAAAATTCGAGTCTGTTTAGAAAATGGTCCAATGACTATTAGGCCACTCTGTACTAACTAATATTTGATTAGGAACCATTCGCCATTCCATAAAAAAAAAATGTGAGTACATATGTATTTTATAAAACATTCCGAGCGCCCGATCGTAGTACGAAACGGAATTGGCTGCGCGTCTCTGTGAAATGCAGAGCGTCGCGTCGCGTCGCGTCGCGTAGCGCCGTCGGTCAAGTAAACGCAAACAAACTATAGCAATAAAAAGTCAGCCGCAATCAACGGGACGCGAAAGCAGTAAAATTGTGACCGCCCCGGGCGTGCATCTGTCGGCGGAATCGATCGAAATAATCCCCGACTGAAAGACGGTCCGCAACTACCGTATCCCACGCTTAATGACGTAATTAGGGATGAGTTATTCGCGACTACGCCAGAAGGCATGCCTATTTCCTCGCCGCTGATGTCATTGGCAGCGTGCTGCAGTTGCTGAAATTGTCGGTCTCCCTCTTCCTCTCTTTCTCTCCCTCTCTCTATCTCTCTCTCTCTCTCTCTCTTACTCTGTTATACGCTGCCGGCAGTCATTGTGATAGCTCTTAGGCGCGCGAGATATTTGTACTGTTACGCACCGTCCTCCGGATATTCACTTCATCCGTTACTATCCCCGCACAATATTAACATCAATCCGGCTGTAATTGAATTCCGTAATATGTGAAACAATGCTTCGAATAGTCTCTTCTAAGTTAGTACAACAATGTACACTCCGGGAGAAAAAGATAGCACACAGTAAGATTTACATTTAGTAAATGAGTGTATACACTATTGTAGCTACTCGAAAATTAAACATTTCTTCCAACCTAGAATAATTTCATTTTATATGATTTTTTTCATTTTATGGATATGGAATTGATATAATACCTCATACAATACTAAAATGTATAGTAATTGAATTGATTCCAATATATATTTAATAATGTAAACAATATTTTGAATAATGGTACAGCAATTTTTAGTGGTGACTCGACTGCTAAGGGTTAATATGTATCAAAGAAAATTGCAATAATTAGTAAATTTAAATATCTATATTTATTGTACTGGTGTTCAAGTTTAATTGCTAAAAAAAATTTTGAGCCAACTCTATATGTATAAAAATCTAATGGTAAGATTAAATTGGTAAAATATAAATAAATATCAAGTAAATACACATTCCCTATTATTATTATCAACTAAATAATAGTGAACAAATGAAATGTCGCCAGTGTAGTATCTCCGGTCACATCGAATTCCATTTATTACATATGTCGAGGGATTAATCCGTCAAATTTGCGAAGCAAATATAACATCAAACCGTCCACCTTGCACACACGCGTCTCTGCGCCGCGAGATATAGGGGGTGAAAACAGCGCGTGCTTCGATTCCTGATGTTTCGCCGATCCACAGATCGCCGATTCGTCTTGACGGCTCGGTACCCGTTGCGAATAATATCGCAGACATTCCCTGGGTTCGGCCCATCTCGCGCTGGTTCTCATCCAACCGATCGAGCATCGGCCAGATATCACGGGGTTGTTTTGTGTTTCTTTCCCGCTCTTTTCTGCACCCCTGCCTCTCTCGACCCGTCGATACATGCCGCTTGTATTATACACGGTCTTTGCCGATACGTCGAGACGGCTTACGAACTTGTCCCCGAATAATGTCCTACCAGACGGTCGACGAGCATCGCCGAGCAGCGCCGCGTTGCGCGTTGGTTCGACGGCATACTCGCCAGCGGTTCTCAACGTATGAGCTTCGTCGACGAGGTACTGGCTGGAATTTGAAAGGAATGCGGCAGCAAGTCGTCCGATTGGGTAATTCCACGCGAACTTTCGGTTCTAGCCGAATTATTGGCTAAAGTATGTGACGTCAGAGCATAACCATTCCCCTTTGCCCCTGTGCCGTCTCGAGGGACTTGTTCTGAAGCACGGAGAGTACTGTTGAGTGCTGACAAGAAGATCCCTGGCAGGAATGCAGTGACGTAGGCAAGAATGCACACCCGATTGGTTGGCTTGGAAGGGGCGCGGCAAGGCTCACACACAATTTCGGCTAGAGCGTTCTATTGGCCGAAGCAGTCACACACACTACTCGAGTAAATACGGAAATCCTACTATTATGCGTCGTGTGACGTAAGCAGTCGAAACGGCGTGATCACGCGGCGACTACCGGAGCGTCAGAGGTGGGGATGGGCGGAGCTAGCTGGAGACCCCTCTTGCATCTGTGCCCCCCCGGGACCTTCTTGTCAGCACTCAACAGTACATAGGGGTGTGCGGGTACTCGAAGATTAGGATTCGGGTCGGGTAGGGTCGGGATGATGAAAGTTTACGAAGTTTTACCCACGATTTCGGCTAGGTACCCAAAGTTGTAGTCGGATCGAGATCCCTATTTGAAATGTTCAGGTACCCGAAGCTGCAGTCGGTTGGAATAATGTTTCAGGATACCAAGAGAGAATTTGTAATCGCACGACTACTATTGTATACCCGATAACCCTAGGCCCCTGTTAAACGCCAACGCATCACGATAATCATGCTATCGACACGTTAGCCAAAACACTTGTGCACACGTGCGTTTTTTTAACGTGCGTCGACCGTGCGGTACCGCAGTTGCGGTCTGAGGTATTTTGAATTCTATTAGACGCTACACACTAGTTTCAACCGTAATTGCGTCGTCGAACGACGCTCTTGCGTGCAATATTTGCCGCAGTTCCCCTAAGGAACGCACCGTCGCCGCAATCGCATATGCGATCGTCATTACATTATCGCATGTCATTTGATGCACACGTGCGTTATTCTGCCGCAAAATGAACGACATACACGGTGATACAATTTTTCGATATTGAATATTTTATTGAAGAAGTGAAGAAATATCCAGAAATATGGAACATAGCCGCAGAAGAATACCACGACAGGACGAAGAGAAGGAGTGCGTGGATTAATATTTGTCGTGTTATTCGCGATAATTTCGATGAGAAAGACGACAAAGATAGAAATGAAATATGTAAGCTTTTATGCGCTTTTTTTGGGACACCACCATCTTCGATAGTAGTAGACAACGCGGTGAATATCGCAGTCGCCGCACGTTAAACAAACGCAAGTGTGCGCCTGACAACTGAACCGCAACTGCGGTACCGCACGTTCGACGCACGTTAAAAAAACGCACGTGTGCAGCGGGCCTGCCCTCCTTTCCTCAGCAAACCTTTTCTACTCCCATCCACATTTTTCTCTCGAAAAGTACATATATGTATATAGGGTGTTCGACTACAGGTGGGAGAAAATTTAAGGGGTGGTTCTCCATGATAATATGTCGACAATGCAGAATAAAAGAATTGCGATTTCGGCTTCGTTATTTAGTTATTCGTTGCCGCATTTGAGGCGGTTTTTCAAATTGTTAAACCTTTGCACTCGGAGCTATTTTAACTCGAAAGTTAAACATTTCTTCCGACCTAGAATATTTCCACTCTCTCTGATTTTTAAATTTGGTGGATATGGATCAAATACCTGATAGAATACTTACGCGTGTAGTAATTGATTAAATACCAATATATTTAATAATGTAAACAATATTTTGAACAATGGTACAGCAATTTTCAGTGGCGCCTCAGAGTTGCCATACGAGTGCTAAGGGATAATAACTAAATAACGAAGACGATATTCGTGGAGAAACACCCCTTAAATTTTCTCCCACCTGTAGTTGAACACCCTGTATAGCAGCCCATCGAAACAGATTCAGAGCTTCTTCTTGCATAATCCAGTGCAGAAGGTTACGTCGTTGTACCTTGACTCGCCACCGTGTATGTACATTAGGGTGGACCTTAGCTATACTTGGTGAAATTTTTTTTGCGAGATTTTTTTCACACCCTCCCTCCCCGCAAAATTGTGCTATTGGGTAAGAAAATAATTCCTATAAAAGTTGAAGTTGATCGTATAAGGGGAAGGTGTGCCTCATTGACGTTGAAGTTGCGAAAAACATGAAATTTTGTAGGAATGGAAATATTTGAAGGAAAGACTTTTTATTATGACTAAATGTTCTTCTTGTGTCAAAATATTGATTATAATAGTACCAAAATGTAATATTTTCAATATAAAAATTAACTAATTATCATATTTTTATCAATATTTATGCTAAATTTTATATATTTCATTGAAAGTACCAATTCTTTTACTTGTATTCTTGTACTAATTTAAAAAGTAGAGAAATTAATGTTCGACATAAATATGTTATATGTAATCAGAGCATAATATTTTTAACCGGATGTGCTTCGCGAAAACGGACTTGTTAGCGGGAAGATGGCGGACAGAAATTAGACAAGCTAATTAATATGAAATAATCTTAATTCGTACAAAGTACACTTGTACTTGAGTGCATGTAAGGAATTGTAATATTTTTGGAGGTTTAAAATATGTAACTTGAATTTTCAGTATTCTCGTCACATTGAGCGCGCAGTTACTTCTATTTCAAAACTTCGCGCTCGATTAGGCACGCCTTCCCGACGTCCGATTGATCTAAAATTTTGGATACATAATTTTTTCATGACATAATTTTCTCTAATTTAGAGTGGACCTTTCAACTAACTATTCGGGTATGTGCAAATTTTTAAGACCCTGACCCAACCCAACCTGACTACAATTTCGGGTATCCGCAATCGTAGGCAGCAAAACTTTATAAACTTGTGGGATCTCGGCCCGACCCGAGGCTCGGGTCCCCGGAATGTCGGACACCCGCACACCCCTACGAGGAGATCGTCATCGATAGCGGCAACGGAAATTCGAACGTAACCCGCGCATGGACTCGCCGTCAGAAGGATTGAAAATACACCTCGAGCGATATTGCCGGGAGCCGCGCAGCGCGGAAGCACCAGCGGTCTTCAACTCGGAGCTTTACGATCTCGGCCACGGGCAAAGCGGCTTATTTTAGACCGTCGCGTCGCGTCGCGTCGCGTCGCCCTGCCTTGTAATGCTTTTAAACGCGTTCCGCATAATGTTCTCCCTGTAATTTCATTTTCGCTGTCCCGCAGAGGTTCTCACTGCCACACCCCGCTCCACCTAGGTCATAGTCTGACCATGATTAAGTCTTGTATCCACATTAAAAGTAGGTGCAGCGATGTCTCTGTATACAGTGGCCCCCGAAATGATTCGAAAGTATTTTGGAAATGACTGAAGTCAAAGAAGTTTCAATTGTTGTAGCTGTGCGAGAAATAATTTAAATATTGTGTCCATGGATGGCCGCTGAAATATGTATAACGAGGATTGATGCAGTACTCGTTACACGTGTTTCCTACGGAGGATCCCAGAATTCGTTGTGAAGCAGCCATGTTGCAGCGCTTTTTGCGTAATCAATTTTTCTTCTCCCAGCGAATATTTAAAGTTTAAAGAGACCTGGCACGAGAAAAATGTAATTTCGATGTCGCGAGCCGCGCGAGCGTATTTTTCACGCTCGGAGAACTATAACTTTCGACATTCCGTGTAATATGCATTAACGGTTCGCCGTTGAACGACAAAAATTCACATTCGAGCTGCCTCGCGCAGCTCACGGCTCTCGGCTCGAGTTTCGTTGGGACGAGGAAGAAGCCTGGCGCCGCGTGCGCTTAAAACAAATGGAAAAGCACGCGTTAAAGGTTTTACCCCTTGATGAATGAAGGAAGTACAGCTATAGCAGCTCGCCCGGCCGCGCAGCGACGCGCCGGCCCGGGTCTGGCGGCAGATTTTCATTCGTTCTTGTTAATAAATTGGACGTTTCGCGCTAGGAAATCCAGGAAATCTAATTTCAGTTCCTTTGGACAGTTGCTTGGGAGATTTCTGAGTGTCCACCGACTCGCACAGACGAAACCCGTTCACGAGAAGTTTCTGGGAAGTCGGACAATCTGCTAACCATCGAGACGATGCACATAGACTGTCCAAAGTCCAAAGTGTGTATCGTGATAAGATGTGCCCCCAAATTGATCTTGCTTCATACCATTCGATAGGGTCCTCAGAGAAAACCCTCTATGGCAAGTATCAATTCGGTACCCCTACCACAAGGGTAGTTATACCAGGTGAGCACGATTTAATGAATTATGCTCTATTTCTTCATATACAGTGTTTTCAGAGATTTACTAGCCAGCGTTTTTCTTGTAAATAGTAAATATTAGAAAAATAATAAAACAGGAAAATGTAGTACTGTTTTTCATACGCAACACAATGGCGTATGTAATTTTTTGGTGTTCATACTGTTTCGTTAGATATGCAGGTGACCTTCAATTTTTTAAATGGAATGCTGTATATTTTTTACTGCACAGTGACTTTGAAGGTCATGCAAGGTCAGAAATGGTAGAATCATTTTGTATGCTTTCATACCAATGTGTTAACAAGTATTCCTTATTCACACGAATCAGATGATGTTTTTGTATTTAATATATGCAAAATGTTTCTTCCATTTTTGACCTTGCATGTCCTTCAAGATCACTGTGAAGTATACGGATGAATTCGTCTAGACACACGCTTTCATGCAATATAAACAATATACAGCATTTCATTTAAAAAATTGAAGGTCACCTTCATATCAAACAAAATAGTATAAACACCAGAAAATTACATACGCCATTGTGTTGCGTATGAAAAACAGTACTATTTACAAGAAAAACGCTGGCTAGTAAATCTCTGAATACCCTGTATAATGAATAAATAATTACGAAAAAATTCAAGAACATTCTATCGAATAGTACACATTACTGTGAATTTTTTCCAAATTTTTGTCTAGAAAATCAATTTTTAAAAAATTTCAGAAACTTTGAAAATTGCTGATTTCATATTAAAGTTATCGAATGACCACATTTATATTACTATTGTATTTTTTCAGGTTTTTTGGATTAGGCAAAATACATATTTCTTCCGCCACGATGCGGTGTGGTGGATACATCGCTAACAAATGGAAAGTTGGAACCCGCGTCAGATGTCCTCGACAATGTCTCATCTTTCTCGGTATCGTGACGTGTCAACTTGGTCCTAGAAGGAGGAAGGGCCATCGGCGCATTGTATTTCGAACACATTTTCAGATGATACCAGTGAAACGGTGTGCCCGCCACACGCACACCCTTATTTTCCCATCTATAGTCTGTCACCAGGCCGATAATTCCGATATCGTTTCGACCGATCTCCCAAATGTATCTGACACGCTCGTTTCGGATTCTACAGCTCTGTTGCTGCTCCCTCCGACCCCCTTATCACCGAAAACGGCTCCGCACGTATACAAGACACGATTTCTTTCGCAAGCTACTTTGCTAGATGAATGTTAACGCATCGTGGACCGGATATCTTATTGATAACCATGGACAGTATCCGGCCACCATTTTGCGTCGAATATTTTTCATTTCTTATGGTTCGTTGGTCGTCATTTCCCCACTTTTGCAATAAAATTAGCAGTCGAATAAAAACCATGTCTCATACAAGTATTGCTTAACAATATTAAGCACGCACATAACGATAATAGCTTTTGGTATCACCCAATTCCAAAAATAATAAAAGAAATGAAAACTGATCGAAAAACAAAGACTATTGAATAAGCTAAAAATAGTATACACTTACATATTATATACTTATATATAATAGTAGTGCTTTGAGACATTTTATTTTCTATTGCAGTTGACCTTGCGTGACCTTGAATGACCTTCATAATAGGTCATTGTATTCGTCTTGAAACACTCTATCAGAATGTAAGCAAAAAAATATACTGTTCCGTTTAAAAAAACAGAGTTGACCTTTGTATCACCTTGACGCCTCCACCTACAGAAAAATTGGTAATACCAGATTATGAGCCCCCCGATACCAAGTAAGTTTGGTCTAATGCATTTTCTCCTATCTTCAAAAACAAGCGAGTTATTCAGGTGACCTGTTTAATATGCCCCACCCCGTATATGCATAAAGCGTAGTATAATTGTATACATAGGTAGCACAAAATTCAGTAGGAGACAAAGTCGTAGGAACACAAATTCGTTCGATTATCTTCAATATCTTTTTGCCATTTAATAACGGAGTAAAGAATAACAATCGATCAATTATCAAACCATTGTTAAATCGCGTTCGTCTGTATTTGCAACCAGTCACATCACTGGACCGTTAATATTCAAATATATTGATGTTTGCAACCATACGAATTAATGTTGCAATCCAATATTTGGAATGCACGAACAATTTCCAGTTGTACCATATTCGCGTAACATCGCCGAAATTAGAAATACGAGACATATTAACGCGAACACTGTGAATCGATCCGTAATATTAAATCCACGTATCAATTTGGACGTGATAGAACTTCAAACATCCGTTAAAAAGCCAAGTGCATTGATCATCGAGCAACCGAGCGAATGCTTTTATCGAAATTTGATAAGAGGCATGAACGAAGTCGGATGCGTTCGGTCGGGTCCGAATTAAATTCGCTACTCGTTAATGCAAATACGCCGAAGCCGAGATATATGTATCTGAAACGGAGCAAGTCGTTTTCTAGTCCCATGAAATTTTCCTCTGCAAACACGTGACCTGTTTGCTCGGTGAATTACCCGAAACTTTTCTCCAGCCGCGTCACCGGAAACCGCGTTTCATTACCTTCGGCGCTCTCGGTATCCCTCGGCTCCCTCGACTGGAAGTTCCTTGATTCCGCGATTCTATTTTCGTAACATACATATATGTATTCGCTACCCGATGACTATACAGACGGTCTCATACCAACCAGGCTAAACAACTTCCTTCGGGAAGGAGCCGCGTGCTCGTCGGGATATCGCGAGCGCGCAATGTTGATCTCAAAATGAAAAATGTCACATTGAAATGCAACAGCGAACATTCAATTTTCGTCTACTTCTGCATACTGTTCAACGCTCGCCTGATTATTTCAGTTGACGCAATGAGAAAGAGGATAATCCTTACTAGACAGTGGATCTTTACGCAAAATAAAAGTTTTGTACCTGAATTGCAACGAACTAGAATGCAATATAAATTTATTTTGTTTCTTCAATATTGTTAATATAAAATTAATAGCGTGGAGGTGAGAGATTGAACAGCTCGCGTTCACTGGATAGTAAACAAGGGACGTAACATAACTTTTACAATAAGAAGTGGGGAGAACATCTAGTTCGTTATGTAAAACCGAGCGCGACCGACTAGTGACGAGTACACCCGACTCGGTGCCGACAGGCCTGCCACAGGCAAAATCACCATATTAACGACAAATATGTTTAATACGGTGAAAATGATATAATCGTATTTTTAAATTCTTCTAATGTTTTTACTGTTTTAAATTCTATCTACTTATTTTTGTCATAAACGCATAAAATCCACTGTCTAATTATTACTTGTAACAGTACTGTGAATAATTAATAGACAGTGGATTGATATGCAAATGCATAGTTTTATAGAAAAAAGACAGAGATGCGAGAGTTGGATTTTTACGTGTAAAAGCATCGAATTTTCTTATAGCCATACCACGCAGAGTCGCCAGATTAAGTTTTGTGCCCCCACTCTACCTACCCCTCCTACGACGCTATTCCCCGCGCTTCCGTCGCGGTCTGATCACGTGACGCGTTTCATCTCTGTCGTGCGTGTGTCCGGTTCTGGTAGAGAGAGGGTAACTTTTTCCCCTCAATTCGTGCTCCCTCCCCTCAACTGGCGACTCTGATACCGATTTTTCGGCACGAAGCGATCGAGTATTGCCGCTCTGCGACCGTATTCCCGGTTCATGGCTAACATTCTCCCGCTTGTGCACTAAGTGGCTTATACAGGGTGTTTCGCTTAAAACAGTCCATCCAAATATCTCCATTATCTTTGCAAATACAAAAAATGTGTCTGACCAATCGTCTTTTACCAATTGTAATTTTTTAATGGTCAAATTTCTGTTACCGTTAAAATCTGACAGCTAAAAGTCAGTTCTGCATTAATTAGCAAATTTTGTAATCCACGATCATTTCAAGGTCGTGCTATTAAACGTGAATGAATGCACAAAAATGTTTGTTATAACATACAACAACAAAAACTGTGTGTATATGCGGAACGAAGCACGAGCGACCTTGAAAAAACCATTAAAAAATTACAATTTATAAAAAACGATTGTTCCAACTGATTCATCTTTTGAAACCATTTAGATTACGCCAGAAACATTTTTTGTATTTTCAGAAATAGTGATATATTCAGGTGGCTTATTTTTAAACGAAACACTGTATAGTGAGAGAGTTACCTCGTAAACAATTGCTTTGTTTATATTTGCCTTCGCTACATCTTATTTGTGGGACTGCCCGAACAAATTCCGGATGTATCTCGGCGACCTTGTAGAAAAAGGGGGCGGTGTCTCGCGTGAAGGGCGAATCTCGACCTGTCTCGTCGTCGATAGTTAGTAAGAAACACAACAGTAAAAATAATCATCTGCACCCTTTCGTTGGTCGCCTGAGCGGTTCTCAGCGGTTCTCAGCAGAGAAAGATAAAGAGAAGAGGGGTGGGAGAGAGGGAGAGAGAGAGAGACGAGCAAAGCAACCCTCGTAGCGTTGCGGGGTGGCGCGCGAGGACTTCGATCGGCCCGCTGCTTCGCTCTTTGTGCTTGCAATATCGCGTTGCTTCCTCGAGGGATAATTTTGCGTGTGCACCACTGTCTGCTTACTCGGGGCAAATAGGTATGCAGTTATTCTGAGACTGCCGGGGTGAATGGCCAGGTTCTCGACGGCGTTGCAGCTTCTCTCCGCGTGCTCGCGAAAGCTTAAATCAAATATCGCAGACCGCTGCCCGGTCCTTGCCCATGCCGCGTCCCGATCATCGCAATAACACGCCGGATTGTTTGACCATCCGAGCCTCTCTCTCGGCCTAAATCTATACCATCACTGAGATATTCGACTCTAACAAGTTTTCTTGATTATGTCTTTTGATGGTTGACCAATTTTAACAGGGTCCTGATCAGCGTGAATCGATTCTACCATTTAGTGTGGAGAAGCTAGGTCAAAATTGAAACTGTACGTTCATCCTGAAATATCGCTTTTGATAGGACGATTCCTGATTGCTTCGGAGAAGTTGTCGGATTTCCGTTATATTGATCAGTGGTATTGATCATTCGTTTTTTATAGACAGCCGAAAATCCAACAATCTGTGTGCGCAAGTATAACTGTTATCTTAACATACCGCCAAAAAATTATTATTAATAATTTCGGTAGAAGTTGTTATATTATTTTAATTTTGATCATATTATACGGGAGTCTTCTCTATCTAATCGTCAACTTTTTATCTAACCTGCTGTGTGTCTCTTACGGATCGCTATCAATTACGATTCGTTTATTAGGAAGAGGCAGTCGTGTCAATAACTCGGCCAAAAGTACACCGCAGCCGGATTATTGGATTCATCTGATTTCCGTTTTCCACGATAAATTATTTCCCATTTCCTGGATCCAGTGTCGACCGCAGGAAATAGACGTTCCACCAGCGTTTGCCGAAAATCAAATTTGCATATTATTTAAGCGACGTCGAGCGCGGTTATCGAACCGTGCGGAACACTTGTGCATGCATCGTCTACGGAATTATAGTGCTCGAACTACTTGCTAAATATTTCTGTGCTACCGCGTAACAGTAACAGAAACAGACGATACGAACGCATTTCCGTGCGTCCATTTCTGTCACTGGCTCTCGACTAATTATTCGTGTCATTCACCGAATTTAAATGCACGCTGCTGCGAATATGCGCTACTTCATTCTGAAATGTCTGTCATTCATACTGTGTTCACGTCCGTATTAACGTTACCGATCAAATTAGTTAGTCGAGTGATTTTGTTGAGCTAGGTATGCCAAGAAATTGGCCCCCATGGACCAAACACTTTCGTCCTTTGACATTTATTCCCATCACCAAAAATAGATAGCACAGCCTGTACATACGGCCGACATGTTTTTATCGAGATAGAGAGTTGATATTAGCTCATTAGTAATAATAGCGAATACAGTGCCCGAAATTTCCATAAAGCCACCACGTTTTTTGGTAACATCTTATAATTATTCTGTACTTATGATAAATTTGAGTATCATTTCATTTTAGGCACATTGAAAACACATATATATCCATTGAAATAATACAAATAATGTTTATTTAAAAAATTAACAATAAGTTCTTGTTCGTTTCTTGTAGTTACTGGAAAGTCCAATTCAACGCGAAGTTGTGCTGCACGACTCAATTCTTTTGATGCAGAGGTCTCATTAACAATGAATGCTGTCTCTTGGTCAATTTTTGATTTCCCTCTTTGGGGTGGCTTTTGCCATAATCTTTTCCCAAATTGAGGTAATCATTTACAACGGTACGTGATTGATTATTTTTTTCTGCAATTATGCGATTAGAACATATCATATCCCTGTAAGCATCAATGGATGCCTTTTCTTCACTGGTCAATAATTGTCCTCGTGGCATTTTACTAATAAGAAATTAAACACACTTCAAAGTTTGATTTCGTCAATGCCCCATCGTCTTTTCGAAGTTATTCGAAGAAATGGCAGTTCTACTAATTATTAATATAGAAATGAACAAGATCTCATTATTAATTTTGAACCTGCTTATTCAAAAACTATATAGCTTTATAGAAATTTCGCAGTTTATTTTATATACGATTATATATTTACGTTTATTTTTTAAAATAAATATTATTTTTATTATTTCAATGAATATATGTGTTTTCAATATGCCTAAAATGAAATCATACTCAATAATTATAAGATATTACTAAAAAATGTGGTGACTTTATCGAGAAACAAAAGAAACGTTATTATCACGGCCACTGAATGCGCGGGAATTTAGCGTATTTGAAAGTGTTCGCGAACGTTAACAGGGACGACTCGAGTTCCCAAGTAATTCTACGTAGTGCCTGGGCCGTTATGCTACACCACTCGAACTCGAAATCCTCCACGGTTACGTAACATGCGTTTCAGCCAACTATTTGGAGAAGCAAGACATCGCGCGGCTGTTATTCCAAGTGCAGCGAATCGCAGCCGCCAGAGTCGTGGCTGATAGCAAAGCGAAAGGGTTTCAAAGCGGAGATTGGCGTCGATCAAACGGCGCGCAGCGCGAGTCTGGCGTTTATTTGCCATCATCCCTGGTTAACTGGAACAGAACAGCCGCGGGAGGCTGAAGGCAAGTTCTAATGGAACGTCACGCGCATGCTTGTCCAGAGACGAGTGGCCCGTTACGATAGATATATATTTCTAATTAGGCGAACTACCAGAGCCCTTACTTGTAGATACACGTACTTATACGCGAGCGACTAGTTTGAAGTTCGCGCGCTTTCTCGGAGGAGGTAACGAAGCTTCCGGCGAACCCTCATCAACGCGGCACGACACTTTCGGCCGAAGTAATCGGCTCCCCGCGCAGCGCCGCCACGGCCACGCTTCCCGGCAAGAAACTCTAATTGTAAGACGAATCCACAATCATCGAGGAAACTCGCCACGTCGAACGAAATTATCGCGGAAGTTTCGCCTGATTTCACACTACCGCGCCCAGACCAATTCAAATTGAAATGATTATTTTTCGAGGCTCCTTCGCGGTCCGGGAAACTACCGAAATGTTGTTCAATGGTTGCCGGAACGGAATTTCGAACGGATCTTTCTTTGAAAAGGAAAAGGGGTGAGTTTAATCCGGAATTTTCGAGCGGGAGAATTCTTTCGAATCCTTCCGACGGAAACTCCGATGTTTTAATTGTTATGGGATTGAAGTGTTCGGTATTGCGCGATTTTCGAGACATGGGGAATTTTAATCATTCCGGATTTGATCACTCGAGACATTTTCGGAATTTTTGCAAGCTTTATAGATCAAGAATTTTTCAGTGGGATTCTTTAGGGTTGTATGTAAATTAGAGATACCCATTTCACGTGTAATTAATTATATCCGTGCATATACATATATATACAGGGTGTTCGACTACAGGTGGGAGAAAATTTAAAGGGTGGTTCTCCATGACAATATAAGTCGAAAATTAAGAATAAAAAAATTGCGATTTCTACTTCGTTATTTAGTTATTAACCTATAGCACTCGAATGGCGACTCCTTGTATTATATATCCTCAATACACGTCCAAAACCTCTAGTGATCTCTAGTGTAAATGTTATTAAAAAAAGTTTAATTTTGTTGACCATTGTTATAAATAGGTACATATTAAGTTATTATTGAGCGGGTTCGCATCGGCTCGATTAGTTCACGTCAGCCTTCAGGATTAATAAATGGATTTGGTTTTGCTGTGGTAGGATAAAAGTATTTTTGATCGCAGAACGATGATAAACGAAGTAGCATGTATCGCCATAAAACCCGCGACTCGTCTACAAGCAGACGTCTGGTCGATAATGCTCGCGGTTCTGTCTCATTCAGGAATATTCCAGTTCATTCAGAGGCTCGCTTTAACCGCTAATTGATGTCGCGTCACGACACGTCGTTCGTCTGCGTCCAAGCTCGTTCTACTACCCTTCGGTGAACACTGACTGCGGTAAAAGTATAATGCGAACGATGGAACGCAACGATTACACGGAAACGGTTCATCGATGCCTGATAAGACGTGGAGAACAGCAATCGGTGGTTAACAAATCGATGTCGTTAACTCGTTTTCGGCGCTTGACTTGCTAACGACGATTAAATAGGGACAGGCTTCAAATGCGATAAAGCAGAAGGAATTGAATATAACTCCTACTCTTAATTCACATTGAGTTTTCGCAGAGATTATTTTTCCATCAACTTAACTCTCCATTGCACGGGCGAATAAAACTCCTCCCATTGTCTAGATCAGGGCTCGGAATTATTCTCGAAGGCTACGCCCCCTCGACCCGGCCGCGCGTCTCGCTCCCCATGGCGGCCCTAGTTCTCGAGCCAGCTCAGGCTGGTGCACGTTTAGACGTGCTTGGTTTTTCTCTGGTTGTAATGAGATCGTCGACTTGAGGAAACCAGAAAGTTTTAACTTTTTTAAATGTAATCCTATAGATTTTGGCGAGAAAACGCAGAAAATCTAAGTTATACTGTTAGGAAACCAGTGGTTCAAAAGTTATGCGTGTTTAAAGTTCAGCGATTTTCGCCGTTTTTGAGATATAAAAGCGTCGCCATGTTGGTATGTAGTGGGCGTGGGTCATCGTCTAACGAGTTCAGTCGCTAGGTGGCGGCACAAGCACGCGCTGATGTTGATAAAGTAGAGCGGCTACTTTTGAGACGTACACTTTGTACACATGGGAGTTTGTACAAATGTCAGCAAGTCTGCTGATGACGAATGTCGTTTATTTTTACAGTGCCGCCTGCATTTATCAGGAAGCGATTGTGGTTTTCCTGATTTATCACGAATTACAAGAGCCAGACTTCGGTGAATCCGTTTATAATCGGTGGTGAGATTCCACACTTATGAGAGTAATCTGAGATAACGTGGGAAGTTCGAGTGATTTATTCGATGTTCCACGGACTGCAACATGACCAACTTCCGCTGACTGCGATTTGCGGAATTTCTTGTTATTCGTACGTTTATCTTAGCGTTTGTAATCGTATCTATGACGTAATTCCTAGTAGTCAATATGCGATTAAGGTTAACACAAATATGTAATAATGTCTTTGACACATGTGAAAACTATGGGATCGAAAAGTCATTTATATAAAAAGGATTATTGCGAGTGAACAAATCCACCTATCGATTAACAATAATGGACTAATGATAAGACTTCTTTTCTTCTAAGATTTTTTACTGAAACTTACACCAACATATTCGTGACACTTTTCTGATTGCAATTATACGAAACTCGACACAATTTGGATCATATTTACTCGTTTAATTCACGATGCTGTAGAACCTCGATTATCTGAACCGATTTCGATGAATTTTGTGTCAAAATCAAAGAAATTTCGATTGAGCGATGATTTTTTTTTTAAATTAAACCTGAAACCCTATTTATAATAACCTATTTATATAACCATATTTTTTCAAAATTTAAGTCACCCTGGCCCCTCATCGAAAAAAACGTAAAGAAAGAATTTGTTTACATTTTTCGACATTATATAGTTAATTATCGAGGTTGAAAAAATTATTTTATAATAGCCCAATCCTTCCTGAATAAAACAAAACAAAATGCAGCTCAATCGGACAAACAGTTCCCGAGATCAAAATTCCGGTCCGCTTGACCTAAAATTGAGGCCCGCTTTTGCCAAACGGGAATACAATATCCCTTCAAACTAGTGGGTTATCAAATCATTTCAACGAAAAAATTACGATTCCATTAGGTTTTTCACAAAAATCGATTTTTTCAAAATCCTAAGGTGGTAGACGAATTTTTCGATCAGATTTGGAATCAGCGTGACAAAATCTACGGGAAATGATGTATGGTATGTAAAAAAAAAATCTATCCGCGCTTGGTATTCGATAAACCACAATTTTCTTGAAATTCTGCAAGTTAAATAAATATTTTCAAGGTTAAAAAACATTCGAACCCTAATCTCACTATGTATCCCATATTCTGCAATGTTTCAGCTTTAAGTTAAAAAAATTATCGCTCTATCTCATTTCTTTTGAAAGTTCTTTGATTTTTACACAAAATTCAACGAAGTGGCCCAATGGGTGGCGTCGCCAGATCAGGGAAGGGGAGACGAAACGCGTCACATGACGTAGAAGGGGAAGGTAGAGTGTGGACTGTGGACCCATGTCTTGATCTGACGAGACTGATGCGAATCACGGTTGAGTCACTTATTAAGAAAATAATGTAACATTTTAATGATGACAATAGAAAATATACGTATCTCTTGCCCAATCAGTGAATAATTATTGTGGCAGACGTTTTACTGGTTCGATAGAATAGTTATTGTCTGAAAGACCGCGAATTTCAATTCGATGAAATGTTTGCGGATATTAGCACCGATTGATTACGCGTAAGGGTATACCGTGGCCTGGAATTCTCAGTTGGAGGAAGAAAATCGATTGGGTATTGTTCCGTTTGATTTGTTGGTGAATACCGCTCCCGACGCGACGCGACGCGACGCCTCGCATGCATTGGTTCATTGCGCTTCTGCAGTCGTGCATCGGCATTCCTAGGTATAAACACCTGACAACAAAGTTGAAAGGCCGACCTAGTTGATGCTATCTAACCGCGAGTCCGTGAACAATGGGTCACGAGATACGCATTAACTGCACGCGTGGAACTGGTTACGCTTTTCTGAATCGAGGTGTCTGTGAATCGGCTGTTGCGGAACATTTCTGAAAATTCTGGGAAAATGTGCTTGCGATTCCAGTATATGTATGTACTCTGCTCCTTTGTGGCTACGCGTGAATCAAAAGCTTTGTTACTCCTTTCGCGACTGAATAGCAAATATTTTAAAGCAATCCTTCCCTAGCTAATGGTTTCAGAACTCTTCTTTCTCTCAAATTGAATTTCTCCGAATTTAGAACTAAAATGTTAGAAATTTTTCATGGATTCGATGGCATCGTATTCTTCGGAAACTCAATAACTTTTCAATCGAGCTCTTTAATACTTTTTCAATTTTCAATCCAAATCTTTGAAACTTTAATTTTAATAATCTTTCACTTAGAATTCTCAAAAATTCAATAATTTTCCTATTAAAATCTCCAGAAGGTTAATAATTTCGAAATTTTCCGATTGCGATCTTCAGGACTTCAATCGTACTTACTTAAAAATTGTTCAAACTTTAATCGGTTCGACCCAAATAAAATGACCCGAACTTTCAGTTCTGAATCCATTAAGCGGTCGGAAAAATGGTGAACCTCTGACTCCCATAATTTTCATACTTTTCGTATTAAACTTTCAATGTTTCGGTCGCTCTCGAATTCCAATTATCGAAACTTTCAGCGGTCGAATCACTTTTTATTTTCAGTTGAATAAAAGCAACGCGTCATCCTTATATTCGTACCATACTCTATATTCGTTCCGCGTCAAAAAAAAAAACTGAAAAATTCTGAAGTCCGGTAGATTTGGTCATGCTAGTTTAAAATTTATTCTTTCCGAAGTTTCCCGGAGACAGTATTATGCATCGAATTTGCATCGAAACGGACTGTTTCTGTGCCAGCAGAATCGATTCTCTATCGACGCGGAGGAGTAAGAATCGAGCGAGCGATGGAATCGGACATTAATTGCCAGTTTTGCAATCAACGTGTCGCGTTATTTGTGTCGCCGCGACGAATATCGTCCCACGTCATCTCCCAGGGAAGTCGCATTAGAATATAATTTCCAGAGTTGTGCAATTCTCCGCGTTTATTGTCCGTTTAAACGCTCTCGCTGCGAGCAAATCAGTTCCACCTCGATGAATGCCATGTTCCTCTTTTGATTACTATTAATTCGAAGCACGATGAGCCTGTTTCATACACATAGAAGAACCTGGATTGTATTATAATTTTCAATGAATTATTAACGCCAGTAACGCTGTAAATAGTTTCCTAGAATCACTAAGAAAATTGAGTATCATTAGTAAATTGGTTGGCCAAGTTAGATAACCTATTGGCAACTCTATGTCTGAATTAGGAATTGTATAGTAGAAGGCTTTGACAGTAGGAGGACACCTGATATACAGTCGAGGACAAAGCTAAGTGGACAGATAGTGGAAATGCGTTTTAACAAAGATGTATCAAATTAATATTACTAGTTTGAACTTTAGTTATTAAATTATTGTTGATAAATTATTTAGCAAATAATTAAAATTAATGTTTACACTTTTACCAAGTTATTGAACTTTGAACGAAAGGTGTGCTGCGAAGTTTGAAATAAAGTACAAAGTACACCTGTTGAGTTGATACACCACACGAAGGCATTACACGACTAAACTTGGCTCCCATTTTTGTTCTATAAAACAGCCAACAAAATCGTAGATCAAATTTTAAGATCCAACTTTCAAATCTGTAATCAGAGTTGGGCAAAATGTTTATCTAAATAAAAATTTCAAATAAGGAATAAAAAAAATTTTTATTTGTTATTCGAACCTTAAAGTATCTTTTATTAGAATCGTTATTTAAATAATTTTTTATCTAAATAATGCCCTGCCTGTAATAGCTTTATACGGAAATAAAAATTATTGATGCTTTTACAGATGATTCAATTTGAATAAAAACCGTGTCCTCGGTTTTCCACCTTCTATATTCTATGTCGTGCATAAAAATATATCCTAGAAAAAATGAATAGTAGTTCGCGAAAGTAGAGGTTTCGAGCTTTAAAATTAGTCAAAAATGATTCTACTGTTTTCTTACCAACGAAATCATCTTAGTTCGAATATCAATGATTTCTAGAAAGTCAATTATTTAGTGTTTAAATACTTTTTGAATCTCTAATGTACATTAAATGACGTAAATCCATAAAGATTCGCAGTCTTGTCACGATTATCGATAGTCGCCAATTAGTCAAGTTGATATACATATACACAAGTTCTAAAAGTGTTTATTGCACAGGTTCTATTGCCGTAAGTTTATTTTAACGTGGCGCCCAGATAATGGGCGCGCATTCCAAGCGTGGTGGAACAAAACCGAAATAAAATACTGGTAGCGTGTCTTTTTCTCTCTCTCTCTTTCTCTCTATTTTCCTCGTTGGTTTTCCCTCTCCTTTGAAATCACGTTGCGGACAAAAATAGATTCGCCAACGCATGAAAGTCGCGCGATCGATGGTCTTTGATCTCGTTTTTTCTTCGCCTTTGATTAGATCCCTTTGATGCGCGCATAAATACCGACGCGAAGGGTCGTTTGATATGATAAAACGCAGGTTATCGCAGCCGTTCCCGAACGAACGAGATACCGAGCCTTCCCGCGGGCTTAATTTCCATAAAACTCGGTGGCGATCCCACGAATCTAGCCTAATTCATAGACCGTCGGCTGTTTACGGACCCGACCCAGTTCTCCCACCGGAGCTTCGTTCGTTGTACATTACGATCTTCTCCCTACTAATTTCGATCTTCAATTTCAAAAATGGTACTTCGTTCTCGCGGAATGGCAGAATAACCCCGGTTTTAATCCCTTAGCCGCGGTTCGCTGTAACGGAGAACCATCTGCTCTGCAATATTCATATGTTGGCTGGCTATGCGATGCTCCAATAATGAATAACTAAAAATTTTTTTAAATAAAGCGACGCGACGACGTACAATGATCGATTCCTCGATTCTAGGTGGACAAAATTCAGTTTTTTGTGTTCTCTTGTAGTAATAACGTTTTATTTCTTACAAATCATGACAAGTGTATAAAAACTGCATGAACTTAAAAGAATTGTATCATTTTTTTTAAATGGACAAGTAAAATAATTAATTGTAATGTTTGTTAAAATAACATAAATTAAACATACTGTAGTTTTGATTTAAATATGTGAATAAACAATACACAAAATGGAAAGAATTAATACTAAACTTATATTTAAAAATTAGATAAAATTCTACAAAAATATCATACAAAATTACAAAATTATAAGGAATGTGCATGACAAAGATCTATTTTTTAGTGAATCATTAACAGCTTCGATGTTCGTTATAATCGGAAATTAATAATAATTGAAAAAAAGCCGACACGTTCCATGATATTTCAGCTGCTTCGTGCTTCTGCAATTACTCGAGTATGAAGTGCGTGCGAGATGTTATAATCAGAAACAATTAAAAATTGGAAAAATGGAAGGTTGCGTGATATTTAGCCGTTTCAGCAATTAACTCGCATGCTAGTTCATACGTTACTACAATTACAACGATATAAAATTAATAGGTGCCGACCCGGGTGGGTAACTAATTGTCTCCGCAATTATTGCATGAAATGTGTTTGCACGTGTAATAATGTGTCATTTAAATGAAAAAATAAATTACGCGTACCGATGCTAGGAAATTTGTAGACTCTCCTATTTAGATTTTTATTACTATGTTATATTACTTTTCTGGATAACAAATACGTTTTATTGGGCTGTAGAGAAGCTATCATAATTTTAAGATAATTATTCAACACAACTTTTGTGGGGGTCTACATTTTTATTTGATAAAACGCCATTTTTAATTGTTAGATCTAGATGAGTTCTAGGTTAGATCTGGATTTGTAGTAAATTAATACCGTAAAGCGTAGCAAAATTATGTTTTCTTCATTCTAATTAAAAATAAAACAATTTTCCACATATTATATCGTGCTTCTTTTCTTTATAGATTCTTACATTCGAGTACATATATGAAGTCTTTTTTAAAAAAAGACCATTCATTGATCAACATACGAAGACGCTGTCAAACTTAAAAATTTAAGGATAAAAATTATATTCCGAATGCAGCATGGGCTCCTGATCGGCGTGCCATAATTTGCTCGATCGAATTATTATCGGTGAGTGAATACTGATGGAGAGTGACGAATATGTAACTAGAAGGCGAGGCATCGGTATTTAAGGCCCATACAGTCATACTCGGAGGCCGGATATACCGACACACGCAATTGATTTCGTAAACGCACTTGAAAATAGGCGATGAAACCAGGATGGCTTCGTGACTCACTCACGGGACCTTCTCCTCGCTCGTGTTGGAATTACTAAAGTTTATATGTAAGAATAATATAATTCTTGCGATGTGAAATTCTTCGAGTACTTGATGTTAAAAGATTGCCAGAAATTTAATTTCGACATATAACAAATACATATAATATTTCCTACAAACGCATGAAATCCACAGTACAACTGCTTCAATTACACAATTTCGTTGTAGCCACTAACGTCATGTAATTACTCACAATTTGAGTACTTCAATGATTCGTTAAGTGTAAAAATTTGTATATTTTTTCGTATTACATTCACAATTTAGGCCGGAAAGCGTAGTACAAACGGGCAGGCGGTAATTCTTGAAAAAATAAGAAAAAGTTTCGGAATAACAACTTTTCATCCGAAACTTCGTTTTCGCGAAAATCGAGTTTGAAAACGCAGCGAATACGCCGAGGCGTCTGATCATCGCCAACCAATTCTACTTTCTGCATGATCTTCAAAATCGATTTTTCGAAAACAAGGCTTCAAACCTGAAAATTTTATTCCTTTTTCTCGATTTACTTTTACATATAGAATCACCCCCTGCCCGGTTGCACTACGGCCCACCCTGTTGATAACATTTGAACATTTATAAATTTTGCAGTTTTGTGTAAAGGTATCGACTAAAAAACTACGCATGATTTTTTTATATTTCGTTCAAACTCGCTCGTCGCCAATATGCAAGAGGAAAGATCGACCGAATAAAATCCGTAGGAAAATCGATACCGTGTGATAAAGTATGAACAAATTGAGTACATAAAAAGTATTTGAACCGGCGACATCGATTTCTCGGCTTCTCGGAAGCCGGGACGATCAAACTCGTCGTCGGAAATCATTCTCGAACTTCGAAAGGGAAGCCACGCCACGGTCGCGCGTTCGAAGTATAATTCACCGAGTTTCCGAAGGTTGCGGAGAGATTTTCCCGTTGCCTCGCGATCCCGAAGCGAGGGGTTGCGACGCGGCGGTGTCACCGGAAGGGATTGAACAGCGAGCAGGTATAAGGAAACAATCGGCATAGAAATGGGTTGTTGCCGTGACAAACTCGGTCGTCGACGAGTTACCATGCAAATTGTTGCGTGCGCTCGGTTAGCTCGGCAGCTCGTCAAGTTATGTGCGCCTCGATCCTTTCTTGGATCAGTTGGATCCCGAAAGTTGCTCTGATTCGCAATGTTTTTTCGCTAGTGCCAGCTCTACATACAGTGACTCCCATTAATATTCGGACACTCTTAAAAAAACGATAAAAGTAAGATATGTACTTTTTTGAGCAGTTAGAGCAATTAGTTTACTACATGATGTGAAAAAAAATTTTTTCAAAAATTGCAATTGGCCGGAATTGTAGAGAAAATACTACAAGTTATGTTTTACAAGTTTTTTATGTCGGCTCATATTGAAAATGTAGAAAACACGTTCCGTAGATCTATATCAATTAAAGATATTCTGAAAATTTCATTAAAATCGGTCAACGTTGCAATGAGCTACAAACGTTTAAAGATGGTAGAATCTTGATTTGTAATGATTGTTCTAATCACAATTTTCAATAAATTTCATTAATTTCATCGTTTTTGAATGTCATGGACATTTAAGAAGCAATATACATTCAACAAACATCGATTTGGGCAAAGTGCTTTTTTACCAAATGAAAAGCTAGATCGAGCGCGTGGACCAGTGTGCGTCGTTTTGAAAGGGTTTAAGGCTCGTTTCAAAAATGCAATCCCAAACGCCTGAAAAGTATCGAAGAGTATAGAGTATCCATGGTCAGTGTCATTAGAATGAGAAAAAAGGGGGTAAAGCCGTTTGCGGGTTTCGATCGAAAAGCAATTAGCGTCCCGTGGCGCCAAAGGTGCAACGAGACGTTGAACCCGTCCGGATCGCAGATTGCCTTTGTGATTAAACAAAAGTGGGTTAATGCCGTGTGTCGGATTCGCGCGCATCCGTAATGACGTTGACATCCTGGATACCCCGCCCCTGCCCCGCCATTAAGAGAACAATGCCCTGTACAGTGGATCGTTCATTAACGTGTTTCTGTGTTTCCCTTTTTTTTTTTTCGAACCAGCGAACAATCGGTACTAGGCGCAGCCATTTTTTAATTGTACGAAGCCGTGCCCTTTTTCGACCTGGTACTTGACCCGACGCTACACGCCGCGACGCATCCGGAACACGCGTCCACGTTTCTACCATCGAGATGCTTCCTGCTCCTGTCCGACCTCTCTCCGGATCGATTTCGCGAATCGTAGCTTTCTCTACGGATTGCCGGAAACCTTTCGAATCCACCTGGAGCCCTCTCAAGATCTTCCGGTTTCGTTTATTTTCAAACTCGCTCCTCCTCTTTGAAGCTTCCATTTTCTATTAGCGACGGACTATCAGATTACCCGGAGGAAGTCCTTCATTCTCGAAATACCGAATATCGCTCGAAAACGTCTTTTCATCTATCCAACCTTCCACTGAACTTGCTATCCACTTTTGGAACAGGTCGAGCTTTTTGCGTATTCACATGTAGATTCGTAATATTAGCAACAATTTAGTCAGAGGAGACTCCTCGCTGATTTTGATTTGCTGGAAATATCTTTGGGTGTACTTCCGGAAAGCCCGTACCTGATTACGAATACGATAGTGAAAATTGGCGCAAATGTGATTTTCATAAGGGACACCGTGACAAAACCTTAAAAATCATTGTTTTCTCCATTTATTTCAGTCAATAATGGGAATTTTGAAAAATACTTCCGATAACAGTTGTAGGTCTCATCGAAATACACATTTTATGTTGTATTGACTTCTGTCAAAAAGATAATACTTTCTGAGAAAAATGATAGGTAATTATTCACTTATACTCTCACTATCACTCTCGATTTCAATGTCCTTTACATATGTTATGAGGGAAATGACCCTGAGTAACTTTTCCTTATAACTTAATCGACGGTCAGAGTTAGGTCTGGGTTAGGTTATGCGAGGGGGCGGAGATACACATTTTCGACTACGCATACGAAAATCCAGGAGTAGTTTTTCAAGATTGGAAGCTCACCCTATACATTGTATATGTATGACCAGAGTGAGATCGTTTTCCTCAAAAACTATTGTTTTTATGACAAAAATTAATAAGACATGAAATATGTATTTTGATGAGAGCTACTACTTTTATTTGAAGTATTTTTCAAAATTCCCATTATTGATTGAAATAAATGGAAAAAACTATGATTTTTATGGTTTTTTCATGTTTTCCGCTATGAAAATAACATTTGTGCCAATTTTCACTATCATATTCGTAATCAGCACGTCAAAAGACGTAAGAATCCACGGTATAAAAAACATCGGAGTTATATATGTTATCTGGGACGTGATGCTGAGCAGCGTTTACCTATACACGTCACCGCCGCGTCGCGACGCGACGGGAACGGAGGATTTTCCGCGCGTAACATCGCGTCGCGTCGCGTCGCGCGGAGAACAATCGTAGTTCTCCTTTTAATCGTGTGCGCGTTATGCACAAGACGCAGCCTTTCTCCTCGTCGACACTTGACCTAGTGGGTCCAGAGGAAAATACGTCCGCGTTCCGGAGCGACGTCTGCGAGCCGGGAACCACGAACCCGACGATGGACGTCGTGGCACGCTTGAATATGCATCGCGTAACGCGGCATTCAAACGATTTTCACCTTCCGTCCGCTTCAGAGGTATCGCGCCTTTCCACCTTCACAGTGTATTGTGAGACCAAGGGGGTGGATTTGTTAAATAAGTATTAACTAGAGATACCCATTTCAAGTGTATCCAAAATACACGTGTACACGTGTAATTAATTACATATCTGTGCAGAAGTCCGGATACTATTTAATACACGGATATACGTGTACTTGAATACACGGGTACACGTGTACACATATGTATATTATCCGTGTATTTTGATACACGTGTGCCCTTGTATTCAAGTACACGAATACACGGATCGTACATTGAGATATACAAGTTAACATGATCGTGCCTAATAAACTTATAGAATAAATAAAACGTAACAATTTTAAGATTAGCTTAGTTTTTCGCGCAAAAAACGTCGAAAAAATCGGTTTTTTGTTTTTTTTTTAACTACGACGTCGCGGACTTAAAAATCTGAAAAAAATTCTACAAACAATGGCTAAAAAATTGTTTTAAAAAATTGCAATTAGTTGGCGTGACAAGAAAAATACTCATGTTTCTTAACTTTTTAATGTGAGACTAGTCTTTTTTTTGTCACTACAAACAACTGTAATTTTTGCTGATTTCGATGAAAAGTAAGCTCAGATGACAAAGTTAAAAAAAGTGAGTTTAAAATCTTTTTTTTTAATATTCCAAGTAATAGCAAAACTTAGAAAAAGTAGTTTAGTCATTGTACAGTAAAGTAGTCTCTTTCATAACATCTCCAAAAAATTAAAGTCATTTAGTAGCCTCGAAAAAGACGTCTTTAAGATATCTCATTTGAAACGTTAAAACGACGTCCCGAAAAAATCGTCTTGAAGACGTCTTTCTATCTGGGTAGTAACCCTCTTGTTCGTAACCCAAAAATTTCACACTGTTTCATGACCGAGATACCCAGGTACCCACCCACCAATCTGTATTATTTAAAATTTTTTACCGCATTGCCGAAGTTTATTGATCCTTATCGAGTGGACCTTTAAATTGGTTGTATTATCTCGTCTCTCTCTAAAAGTGGTCTTCTTTCGAAGTATCGCCTCTTGTTCCATCCCCACTCTCTGCTCTTATGCTATCCAACGGCGGAAAGTCGGGGAACAAAACGAGATTTCCGGCTCGCAAATTGCCGCAGGCGCGGTGTCGCGGGCCGACTATGTCGATAAAGCTCCCGGTGATCCAACTTGCAGCGATAACGACCCCCTTCTCCGATAAATTTCGGAAACGCAATTACGATTTATATTTTAACATGGTGCACCTTTATCGTGGCGGCGTTAATCCTGACCGCGCGTCACGGGTTCATTGATTAACGGGCGGCCGCCGGGCGCCATAGGGATGGGATCAAGTGCACCGTGTACTCACTAATTCGAGGCAATTTTGATAGTCAAGTATAGTTTCCGCGATTCCGAGTTCTACGGAAGAACGACGATTGTACGAATTAATAGAGACAAGCCTGTTCCGATAAGCGATTTTATGGTTGGTCGGCCTTGAGAAAGCACATTTCCCTATGGGATATAAAGGGGTCGGAAATGAACACGTTTTCAAGTGTGAATACTAGGGTAGACCTTAGCTATACTTGGTGAAATTGTTTTTGCGAGATTTTTGTCACGCCCCCCCCCCCCCCAAAATTGTGCTATTGGGTAAGAAAATGATTCCTGCAAAAGTTGAAGTTGATCGGATAAGGGGAAGACGTGCCTCATTGACGTTGAAGTTGCGAAAAACATGAAATTTTGTAGGAATGGGAATATTTGAAGGAAAGACTTTTTATTATGACTAAATGCTCTTCTTGTGTCAAAATATTGATTATAATAGTACCAAAATGTAATATTTTCAATATAACAATGAACTAATTATCATATTTTTATAAATATTTATGCTAAATTTTATGTATTTCATTGAAAGTACCAATTCTTTTACTTGTATTCCTATACTAATTTAAAAAGTAGAGAAATTAACGTTCGACATAAATGTGTTACATTTAATCAGAGCATAATATTTTTAACCGGATGTGCTTCGCGAAAACGGACTTGTTAGCGGGAAGGTGGCGGACAGAAATTAGACAGGCTAATTAATGTGAAATAATCTTAATTCGTACAAAGTACACTCGTACTTGAGTGCATGGAAGGAATTGTAATATTTTTGGAGGTTTAAAATATGTAACTTGAATTTTCAGTATTCTCGTCACATTGAGCGCGCAGTTACTTCTATTTCAAAACTTCGCGCTCGATTAGGCACGCCTTCCCGACGTCCGATTGATCTAAAATTTTGGATATATCATTTTTTCATGACATGGAACAATATTGGGAGGGGGCGTGCCCAAAATTTTTTATATTGTAATTTTATATGTAATGTCTCAACACATGTATGTGTAGAAAAGATGTGTACAATGTTGGTGAAAAATGTCTCACCATTACCGTGGCGTGTACATGTTGGGTCGGGTGACACACATTGAACAATAAAACTTTATTGTTTTTAATGATTTCTTTATAAAACTTTTTCCAACATATTCGCACGAATATCTTTTTGCGAATTAATTTGTATACCTAATAGGATAGATTGATACCGATGTCCTGCAATAAATCTTCCAGTTTGAACATCTAGAATGGGAGCATGATAGCTTCCTAGAATTGCGGGAAGACCTTGGAGGATCTCCATTGCTATGAAGCTCCTGTACCCTGCAAGATTCACAGCTAACCATCAATCCATTGAAGTGGATCGTTCCCTGGGGGGATCCTTGTGTGAAGCGATAGCGAGGACTATGATTTTTTGCTTCTACGATAACCCAGACACCCTTGTCCGAGACAAGAGCTTTTGCTGATGAATCCGCCGACTGGATCCAGATAAAATGTATCGTTCTTTTTCATGCTGTCTTGTGCTGCTGACCTCATTTGTTCCATTGACCACCACAGGAAGTTGATGTATTGAACCCCATAGTGAGCTTAGCGTGAAGAGAGTCTTATGTAGATTTAGGGTAGAGTCAGCACTGCTCTCGACGCCGTAAATCAGTTCTACTTCAAACACAAAGGCATGTAGACATTTAGTTGAATACAATCGATGATCAACAACAATCAATTATTTGATTGCCTAAAACGCACCTTATTGCTGCGAGAATTCAGATAATTTAAATTCTAATTGATTGCAAAAATGTATAGTTACTTCAATGGTGTAGTCAAATTTAAGGGGGACGGCCCACTAATACCATCACCACTCACACATCGCTAGATCCCCATATACGTATACACAAATGCAAGGTTTTACGGGGGCTCGTATTCACGCCTGAATATTGCAATGAGAAGTTCAGAACTGGTCGATTATGTTTCCTAAAAGTCCAATCTAGGATTATGCAGAGCGTTTTTTTCGATACGAAAGCTAAATCTCTTGATATTTAAGAAAATCTGTCAATGGCGGCCATCTTGTGACGTCACACTTGCTTCGAACGGCATGAAATCACCGAATATTACAAATAACTCCACGATAGCGTAGAAATTGACAATTTGGGCCAATCCTAGATTGGACTTTTAGGAAACATAATCGACCAGTTCTGAACTTCTCATTGCAATATTCAGGCGTGAATACGAGCCCCCGTAAAACCTTGCATTTGTGTATACGTATATGGGGATCTAGCGATGTGTGAGTGGTGATGGTATTAGTGGGCCGTCCCCCTTAAGTCCTAAAATTTATGAAAAAGATTGTTTCAACCCATTAGAATAAAAATTCTCAAAATTTCTTTCATTCCCAATCGAGCATTCAGAATCTTTTGGGGCAATTAAGGTGTCTAAAGTAAAGTAAATAGAAATGCCGACTTTTGGCCAGCTTCTCAGGGCAAATGTCCCAGTAACTGCAGCGACGCGACGAGTAATTCGCATGGCGTGCTGAGTGGCGTTAGATTACGGAGAAGAATGATCCTCTCGACGAATCGAGGGAGGCTGTTGTCCTAGATGAGGTGCCGAGAGTGTCAGTCGGCCGGTCAACAACCCGCCTCCTTGGAAGCGCGGCGGGTATCGCGTGCCTCCGCCCATTAACCCGATTAATCGCGGGCTCGTTAATTTCCATTCCGCGGCGCTTCTGATCTGTGTTTCGCCATATCTTCCCGTTTCCATCCCGCGATCGGCCATCTTCCTCAATGAGCGAAGATCCGCTCCGTCCGGTCTCCGAAGTCTTCCAACTTGCTTCGTCGCATGCTTCGTAACAATTGAAGAGGCTGCTCTAATAACGGGGCAGCTCCACTTTCGGGTAGTTTCAGTGAACCAACAAAGAGCAATCAGACATCAAGTAGATACTGCTTCGAACGTGCCATTAATGTTGCACTCTATAATAATCATATTAATAGTTGGTTTAACTGCACCTGAGGAAACCAGATGTTTATAACTTTCTTTGTATAGTCCTGTAGATTTTGACGAGAAGATGCCGAAAATCTAAGTTTTCATCTTAGGAATTCACTGGTTCAAAAGTTATGCGTCGTTATGCGATATGTAGTGATCGTCGCGCGTCGTCTAACGAGCGGAGCTACTAGATGGCAGCACAAGCACGCTGTGATGTCGACAATGTAGAGCGGCTATCTTTGAGATGTACAGTGTACACTTCGTTCTGGGGCAAGGTGTTATCGAACAGTAATTAAATTATACAGAATCATATACAGGATCTCAAAATAAGGTATAGTCCAAGTTGGTCGGCAGTTAGGTTGGTGGGGGTCGGAGAGTGCTTGTGGTGCCACTTAGCGGTATACCAACATGGCGGAGCCCTTACGTCTAAAAAACGGCGGAAATCGCTAAAATTTAAACACGCATAACTTTTGGACCAGTGGATTCCTACCATTAAAACTTGAATTTTCGGATTTTTCTCGCCAAAATCTACAGGATTACATGGAAAAAGGTTAAAAATTTTTGGTTTCCTGAGGTAAAGTTTAACCCTTTTCGTTATTGCGAGCCTCTGCGCGATACGTTCTTTTTGTAAATATCCATATGAATAACCTCGGCAATTATTTTTGCACCGACCTAATATAATTCTATGGATTAATGAAAGTGAAGAAAACTACAAATAGGACAGTAACGATTTTTGTACTTTACCTTCCAAAAATATAAAGACAGACGCTTCTGGTTCGATCTAGTACAGATCCGCGCACAGAAACAGTACACTTTTAGTATTATATTCACGGTCAGAAACTTTGATGCTTACATTCTACTTTATTGAGTTTCAATATTTAGTTGCTATAATGCTGAGATAATGCGAAACTTTTCCAATATGCGAAAGCTTTTAACGCTCACCAATTCCGCTGTAATTCGTTTCATTTAAAAGGCGATTATTCTTGTAGAATTTCAATCGGTCGTCGCTTTAAGGAAAAAGAGAGAAAAAAACAAACGGAATATACGGTACGAATAAATCGGTTAAACGAAGCACGATAATTTACTTGGATCGATACAGTGTGGCAGCGAGAATCGCCCAACGGAAGCTATTTAAATAATTCGATTTCACCGATCGACGGACTCGACGCGACGTTTTCATTTCAAGAATGCAGGGCCGTCCTATCGGAGCATCGGTCCGACGATCTGGAAACGCGCGCGATGTTTGAAATTATTCCGGGAGAATGTATTATCCAATTACGAGGGATATCTCGACTATCCGGACAACGCAGCGCAGCGGGTTGAATAATACCAAAGCATCTCTTAATACAGAGACCCCGACGAGCGACGACGGTTCAAGTTGTTCCCGCGACAATACTGAATTCTGGAGCCGCCGCGATGTCAGGGAAATCCGAAATAGCTTTCCGGTTGTTTGCCCCCTTAATTCATTTTTGTTCGCCGACGGGAAACTGCTTTTGCCGCAAATCGGAGGCCATTGTGATGGCGGGCCGAATATAGAAACCATTCGCGGTTAGCCTATTCTCGGAGAAACAGCTCTGCGTGCTGCCAAATATTTGCATCATATCTACTTTTAGATTATAGATATTCGGAAAATTGAGACGATATCTATCTGACCCTTTCCGAATTTCCAATCGACATCTCGCTGTCTGTACGATTGCAAAAGCTCGTGTCCGATTTTCGGAGATCTCGAGACCCTCTTCGAAGAAAAACCACGCAGTTTTGCGAGAAAGGAATCCACCAATTTCTAAAACCATGGAAGACAATTGTAGACAATGACTACACAGGGTATCTCAAAAAATGTCATCTAACTTTGAAAGGGATGGTTCCTGAGGTGATTTGAAGTAACTTTTTCCTTTATAAAAATGTGCTTCGCAGCTTTGTTAAGGAGTTATTAACGAAAAACACGGTCCAATCGGAGCACGGCTACAGCGGACGGATTCTGGCTCGGCCAATAGCAACGCTCAGCGGCACCGAGCCGGAGCCTATTATTTGCTTGTTTGTCTAAACTATATTGTATTTACGTTGATTATGGTGAAATGTTTGTTATCTAAATTTTATTTATCTTTCGTTACAACTTCGTAAGTGTTCATAATTGGGAAGTCACCCATTAAAAAGGTTAAAAACAAACGATTCATTTATAACAGAACTGCATTTGATCATTTTTAGCGTTTCTTCAAAGAATCCTAAAGGCAAGATTTTTCTACGGAAAAGCGTTTCCGACTCGAATCGTGAGATTGCAACCACAATGAATTAACTCAAAGACCAGACGAGTCTCCGAAACGAGACACGTGTAGGTAAACAAGCCCAGCTGAAGAACCTGTCTCCAATTCAAGACTCCGCTCTATCACGTTTCCCCTTCTTCCTGTTTCCCCAGCTTTCCGGATGTTTTCCTTTCCACCCCGGTTTTTCTCCGTGAAGATAGCGGGGCCCGCGATTCCATTCTACTCTGATAACCCGAGACAAAGTACTCACTCTCGTCGCTTTCATTATTCAAAAGAGACCTGCTCCGGTCTAGGGTTACCAACACACCGGACAGCGCCATGTTCCACCTTCAAAATGAATTCACAATCGGGAACAAGGATGATACGAGTCCTGAACACGTGAACATCTCGAACCAATGACTTCCCAGGCAGCGAACCACTGAATCAATACTATTCTGCCAACTAAGAAATTACCTCTATTTTTGGTCGAAATCGTAGCGATATATTCTGTATTTTTCATAATACAGGGTGGAGCAATCACTTTGTTCACCTTGAATATTTCAGTTATTTGTAATAATATGAAAAAATAATATGGTTGCATGGTATAGACGGGGGAAATATTGAGATGTAAACACTTTTTATTTTATGCGCGAAGGTGCTTCGGAGATTTCAAGGTCACCTTGATTTCTTTAAAAGGAAGGATCTACTTTTTGCATCATGAATCGTTGGGAGTATTGAATTCTGAGTAAAAATATGTTGACCTTCATATTTCCTTAACCTAATATTATCGAAATAATTTTCAATACGTACTCGTTTCAGCTGAAAATACATTTCATATGTGTAAGTCTAATGATTATGGTTGTTTCTTTGTGTTTCACCGTTCAAAAATATGAAACGATATTCGCATTACTTGTGAGATGACCTAATAGTATGAACTCTTAGGTCAATAACAAAAGTTTCCTACAATTTTCAATGATGTTGCACTGTTGAGATTTAAAAATAAATTGAAAGTGGGTATGTACTTGGTTATTGACGTAAGGGTTAACCTTGCTCAAGCTGATTTGTGTATTTGAGAAAATACAATGCATTTTATAATTCAACTTTAAGGTCCGAAGCAGTTTCGAGGTTTTTGATGAGACATTCGAGGAGCTCGGGCGTACACGTATTCGAGTATATTCCCGTGTGAATACGTACGTGGACTCCGTTCGAGTTATTTATACCAGAATCTGCTTGAACCCTAGCCTGGGTTAGACCGAACGAAAGCTTCGACGGGCCTGCAAGCACCGAGCTTCGTGTATTTTAATGCGGATTAACCCCCTTTCGTGGAGAAACTTCTTTTGCTTCGTGATGACTTTCTCTTTCTTCTCTTTCTGTTACGTGATTCACGGCAAACAGACTACTAATATTAGTTTTCGGCGAAGCAGCAGAACCGGGGATCGACAGTATAACAATATGATTTCGAACTACTATTACTAACAAACTATATTGTATTTACAAGAAACATTTTCGTACCGAAATCTTATATGACTGTTTGGCATTATTGGGTCACTGCAGTTTCGCTTTATGGCAACTAATAACCAAGTTGTTGATAAAAAATTGTAGACCGGAGAAAGTGTTACATTCGTCCCATAGCTCGGGGCTCTATTACAGCAATAAATAAAGAGAAATCAAGTAATTACATTCATAGAAACAAAAAATTGAATATTAATCAAATTCGTTGAAATATTACACTATTTTTATGTGATTACAAATTATTTTAGTTCACGATTGATGCATTGCATCCATTTTTCATTTGGCTCGCTGGAACTATGCGAATGAAACAATATAATGGATTTTGAATGATTTTCATAATGTTACACTCAAAAAATGAAAAGATAAGAGTTTCTCGCGTCATCAGGTGCAGTCCACTTTTTCAGTTTGCGATTGTCTTCCAAGAAAAGTTTACAGTTACGAGACATTTTCAATTAACAAATAGCACACTCCTCTTCGAAGAAGCTCCGCGTGGGCGCCCCTGAAACAGCTCTCGTTTCCGCCGCCATTGTGCTCGTAACATAGAATTTGGTTGAAAAAATTAAGACTGGCAGATCGCGAACAATAGACATGGATCGTGTGAAATTACACTTTTGGGTGACGTTGTAACTGAATATTGCACGTGAAACGTTCCGATGATTATGATCATCGTGAACCAACCGAGAACCACGCTCCCTGGAATAATGAATGGAAGCTCTGCATAGCCGAAAAAACAGGAAGCGGGTCCTGAATGTAAATCGGTTTCACTTCCGGTCCTCACCCTCGGCGCACGATGATTTTCTTCGTGGTTTTCGTGTGCGCTGCCCCGAATGATTTCGTTCGACGTCACCCATTATTAATAATTACAAAGTGTGGCGTGATGGCAAATGACTCCTTTTCAGGATAAGTAGATCGTGCTGTTAGCTACGCGTGAAAACCACCGAGCCGAAAAATCGTTTAGCGTTGATCGATCGGATATTCGGGAGATCAATGCTCGCAAGGGATCATTATCTCTCATAATTTCACCGGGGAACTGAGGATAAGGAATAAAAATAGCAGGCATGAAAAATGGTCTAAACCTGCCAAATTATTCAGAATAAGAGAAAAGGTCTATAAACAAACTGTTGTACAGTGCCCGAAATTTTCATAAAGCCACCACGGTTTTTGGTAATATCTTATAATTATTCTGTACTTATGATAAATTTGAGTATGATTTCATTTTAGTAAATATAATTATTTAAAAAAAATAAACGTAAATATATAATTTTATATAAAATAAACTGCGTTTCTATAAAGCTATATAGTTTTTGAATAAGTGGGTTCAAAATTAACAATAAGTTCTTGTTCATTTCTATATTAATAATTAGTAGAACTGCCATTTCTTCGAATAACTTCGAAAAGACGATGGGGCATTGACGAAGTCAAACTTTGAAGTGTGTTTAATTTCTTATTAGTAAAATGCCAGGAGGACAATTGTTGACAAGTGATGAAAAGGCATCCATTGATGCTTACAGGGATATATGTTCTAATCGCATAATTGCGGAAAAAATTAATCGATCACGTACCGTTGTAAATGATTACCTCAATTTGGGAAAAGATTATGGCAAAAACCCACCCCAAAGAGGGAAATCAAAAATACTTTTTGTGCTCGGCCATAATCGAAGGGTTAAAAATCACAATTTTCATGAACACCGGCTAGCTATCGACTTTCGTAAACAGTTTTCTATTTTCCTGTGAATTATTCGTTGAAATGTTGCGGCACCGGTACAATCAGCCGGTACAACAACAATAACAGGGAGCATTCACAATTTCCGGAACACGCCGCTCGATCAAACCGGCAGAAAAGCTTGGAAGGGGTGAGGCGGCGAGTAAACCATCCACGAGAGACCGACACGTGTGCAATTGCAGGAGTGGAGTAGAGAAAGATGGGTGGAGGGGCAGGCGTGTACACAGCACCCATGGTTGCGTGGTGCTCGTGCGAGCCTGGCCCGATCCGACCCGGCCCGGCCCGCACATGCATTTTGGCGCCGGGCCAGGATTAGTCATTGGAGACGAGGATCTCTCGCGTCCTCGCGTACGTGTGCGCACTCAGCAAGGAACTCTCGCTGGCCCGCCCTGTTTAGATTTCGAATTTCAGGTGTGCCTTGATACCCTCGTCCGCCGACTCCGTGGCAATTCCTCCGGGAGTGCAGAATCCGGACGCGATTGTTGCGAGCGGGCTGCGGGGGTGGCGCGGGAGGGTGAGGAGGCCGGGGATGGTTGGGAGACGCTGAAAATTTCAGATAATAGTCGCCGTGGAGCCGGCTGGCTTCCGAGTTAGACGTTTCTATAGGATATTAGTTTCCCGATCTCGCGAAACTTTTCTCGGACGATTGCGCCCCGCGACGCGATATCGCCTTTCGGTGCGGATTTATCAATTTCCAGGATGATTTATCGTCGAACCGAGCGGATCCTTCCGTTTCGAGGACTCGCGGCAACTTTGAAGACTTACGCCTGGATCTTGGTTCTACGGTGTCCTACTATTGTTGGAGTAGTAAGTTCCCTACTTACCTGGGATCGTGACTTTTTTTATTACAAGGCAACTGCTCGTGTTTTACCGGTAAAATAATAATTTCTCGATATTCATGGGTTAATACTTTTTTATAGAGAATTAAAAACTGCATCGACCGGAGCAATAATATACGATTCCGTTTAAAAAAATCGAAGTTGACCTTCAAACCTCCTAAACCTCTCTATTTACAAAGAAGTCATACGTTTTAGGTTGAAGGGTTAACAAACTTGAATCTCTGATATCAACTTATTTTTGGCTCGACTAGATAATTTGTACCGATTTATGACTTAATATAAACTGCTATTATTTAGGATTTAAACAGTTCCCAAAACAAAGTGCCCAAAAGGGCCGAATTTTTAGGACGTACACCCTCTTTGTAGGACATCGACAACAGTACTTGACTTTTAATTGGTTTTTGTTCATATACTCAAATTATCAAAATATGGAGCTGCCTCCTTACCGAAGACAGTATTCGATACTGCTCGAATGTAGAAGTGTTTGGTATTGTTTCGACCCGACCCGACTCGTTCTCGACGGAAGGAAGCGTTACAGATTGGGTGTATCGTGGCCGGATCAGTGTTTCGTTAAAATCTTCCGGCTTATTTCACGACTTTCGCAACGGGTTTGTTCTTTACGTTGGTCGTAACACCCGTCGGGAAACACCCTACCTGCCCCGGCCGGGAAACGAGCCACTCAAACGTAGACGAGTGCTTCTTCTCTCGTAACGGACGACGAGTAACGAGATGGTCTTGTTACGTTGCGTTTCCTTTCCTGCGTCGCGCTCGCCGCCACGTGACTCGTTGTTTCCTATTTTTCTATACACCGTCAAACACGTGGTTCGCGATATGTACTGCTTCCTTTCAAGGAAAAGTCGGCTCACAAAGGCGACGCAACGTCTAGATCATATTTGTGAAACATGTATATTATTTAATAGCTTGTCTACGGTTTCATTGGATATCACTTTCAGGTACAAAGCTGATTCTTATGGCAACCAAACTGAAGAAAGTCGTAACGTAAGAATTATTTTTCGGCTAAAATATGTTTCTGATTATAAATAATAATCGCAAGTAACCGAAAAATTTCTTCATTATCAATGACTGGCACCGAGATATCTATCATAACTTGACTGCCGATTATTATGCAAAATAAAAATTGTCTACATCAATTGTAAGCGACTGAAGTCAAATAGAAATTTCTTTCTTTCGGCGATCATTTTAATCTGCTGGAAATAATATACATTTTATTATGCGAACACCCTACATTTTATTGAACGTATAAAATGATAAGCAGATACAGAGTATCAATTTTTAAAATAATTTTTTTCGAATTGTTTTCAACATTTCGATCGTTTCATTTAACATCTTAAGAAATAGTTTTCTGATCGGTAATAATTTTAAACAATCTTTTTTATTTAACTATGAAGTTAGAATTAGGCACGCATACATGTATTGTTTACCCAACTGAAAACAAAATTGATATTATAAAATATAATTGCGTTCTTCAACTGGTAACATTAACCCCTTGCCCTACAATAACGTGTCAGATTCGTGATGAAGATTCTGAACAGAGTCTAATAAATATGTATGTTATTAATTGTCTTTAAAGCGGGATGAAATTCTATTTAGGTTTTCTTAATGTACAGTTATTGGACAGCATGTATAGGCATACAATTGATATAAATTTTCTCTTTTTTTAGGAAATTACCGACTACAAAAAAGTTCTGATCACTGAAACTGTAAAATAAATCGTAGGGCAAGGGGTTAACATCCGACTCAGGGTTAAGATGCACAAAAAATGTTTGAATATAATCTCAAAGGTAAATCCGGTTCAATATTTATTTTTCCACAAATGGTAGTGTCCTTGCACCTATTTACAGGGAACATGTCACAGCCTATAACGAATCATTGCCGTTGTTAATTATAACTGACCATCAGTCCACGTGTTTTCCTTAATTTTCGCCTATTTTCGCGGCGGCGCGGCGCGGCGGCTACGTATTCGGCTGGGAACGAAATCGAAATTGAACTGACCGTGGGCGGGGTTCGATCAAGGTCCGCCAGGAAACCGGCCAAAATTGAATAGCGTACCTGCTCCGGGCTAACGAAGCTGATAAAGCCGTACGTAAATATCGTTTTCGTGGAAAACGATTTTACTTGGAAATCACAGTCGGCCGACGGAGACCCAGAACCAGGAAAATAATTGCGGAGCACACTTTCCGGTGCAGACAAGTGTCTGAAATTACTCGTTGCTATCGGATCAACGCGGAATTTGCCTCGAGTCTAGAAATCTGAACTTTTAAATTGCATGTACGAAGTAATGTCTCGATGTATGTAAAAAAAAGTCAACCTAATGTAGCAACAATCCAATGTAACTAGGATCTTGACAATCGCGCACAGATACACTTACCACATTTTTCCTGTGTAGTAACATTCTATTATACCGAGTGAACCACGAAGCGTGATCAGCTTAGATTATTATTCTGCTGCTAGAGGCTCGATTGTAAAATAGCTAAAATAACATCGTTCAATGAAAGCTTTAACATGATTGTACCAAATTTTTTGTCAAACCTTTTTTTCCAGAGTTATCAAGGTCACCTTCAGTTTTTTATTGGAAGCCTACAATTTTTTTACACCTATCTTTTAGAAGATACTGAAACGACGATGAATCGACGCTCAAAATGGTGTCCACTGGCAGCAATACGCTCGCGTAAACGGTTAAGAAATGACTTTTTTTATCGTTTTAGATACAGAAAAACATATTTGTTATGATGCTTGTCGAATTCGTCTCACACTCAGTATCCCCTAAAAGATGGGTGTAAAAAAATTGTAGGTTTACCCATAAAAAAAAACTGAAGGTGACCTTGATTACTCTGGAAAAAAGGGGTCGACAAAAAATTTGGTATAATCACCTTAAAGCTCTCGTCGAACCATGTTATTTTAGCTAGAAAAAATTTCTAATTGAACCACTAACAGCAGAGTAATATAAGCTGATCGCACATCGTGGTTCACCCTGTATAATAGCAAGAAAATTAATAACATCCCTAAGAAAGATTTGATTATCTTACACAGAGCAGAAAGTGTGTCCGAAAGAGGCAGGCCAGTGTATAGTTTACAGTTTACAGTGTGGACGCAGTGTTCTCAGTCCGCGAGCATTCTACCCAATTAGAAGTTCCCGCGTTTGCCTGAAAAAGAACAATCCTATTTTCCCTTTGTTCGCTCGCCCGTGGACGGTTCACGGTCTCTCGGCGATTGTTCTCGGAATTTTTTCTGGGAGTAATTACGGAAACTCGATTTTATCTCCGTCGCTTTCCTCCTTATCTTTCGGGTGTTTCTCCCCGGCTGGCATTGCGTGGAAAACAGAAATGCGTGAACTTGAACGCGCGCCGCTATCAACGTGGAATGCGCGGAATGCGAGCGGACGTAATAACGAATTCATTTTCTTGCTGGAACACGATATTGTAAAGCCCGGTGAAAAAATTTATCGGGACCGCTGCTGCATGCGCTGGGACCTCGTGGAATGTGCACACAACATATCCTTTCATTAATTAGCCGACTTTTTTCACTAGTGAAATTGATTCGGGTGCTCTGCGAGCTGTATTACTCAAAAGTTGGTCCATCGATTTCGAACTCTAACTTTCAACCAGGGACTGGAAAGGTTCTGGAAATAACTGTTCCAAACTGTTATACAGGACGTTCCGCGTGCCGTGGACAATCGATTGGGAAGAAATATGTACTATGCGCAAAAGTGAGTCGAAAAGAAACAATTTTATTCGTTTCAAGTAAATCGAGTTCGAAAATTCAGTGAATCTCAGGCATATACATATACCCTCCAAACACCAACATGTACCAGTCGTATTGCAATTTTTTAAGTAATTAATCCAATATTTATTCTTGCACATCTTTTTGCAGGCCTTACTTAATTTGTTTATGGAACATTTTAAATTGAATCCCGTTCATTGTAAAGATTTAATTTTGTGCCACGCTCAGCAACTTTCAGATATTTTAGTGAGATTCTTTGTATAATTATTGAGTGCCAAGGAAACATTCGCTGCGTGATAAAATTTAACCACTTATCAATGTGTGAGTTAATATTTAAACTGCGGATGTTTATGCAAAATAAATAAGTTACAATGAACAGGAACCAAACAGAAATATCTTTGTTCCTTTAATAATTTTAATAAGCCAACATTAACTCGTTGAAACTCTTAAATTCTTTTAATCTTTCTGTTGCTTAATAAATGCATAAAATCCGCAGTCTAGTACATAATATTGAAAATAAAATTGAATATCTGCCTAGACGCCAGACTGGGAAAGTTGAATCCTTCAGTAATGTCTGGTGAACCACCCTGCATGCATTTACAGTCCATCGAGAAAAAATATTTAAAATACTATGTTAAATAGTATACTTTAATGTAGTTCAAATAAAATACTACTTTAAATAGTATACTTTAATGTAGTTCAAATAAAATAATACTTTAAATAGTATACTTTAATGTAGTTCAAATAAAATACTACTTTAAATAGAACGAAATATTTTGGCAAATAAAATATTTTCATTTTGATAACCAGATACATAACATAAAATATGTTAATGTTGTATTTCAAATACGCAGCGACTCCCATTAAGATTTGGACGCAATTAAAAAAACGATAACTTTTTTGATACTGAACTATACAATTTGAACTTTTTTTAGAAGTTAGAGCAATTTATTTATTACAGGATGTGAGAAGATTTTTTTCAAAAATTGCAATTGGTCGGAATTGTAGAGAAAATACTAAAAGTTGCATTTGAAAACTTTTTTATGACATACCCCGCGAGGGTCCAAGAAGCTCGAGCTGCCATCGGTGTGAACCACTACTAATCCAATTACAAAACTTCTTTATTTTTCATTATTATTTAATGGGACTCTCACCAATTTATTTGTGGCATTTTTTCGATTAAATTGACGCTAAACACGGTATCATTGCAACTGTATTTAGTGGTTTAATTGACGGTATATTGTGCGACGATCTTAAATCTTACGTTCGGTCTGCTTGTGAACGAACATGCACAATGATAGCTCGACCGGCAACTCATCACCTAATCAAAATCAAATATGTAGCCGCAGTAAGGAGCCGCACCTACGCGTCCGGTTATTTATACAACACGCGAATTTCTGCGGTACTCGGATCGGGCGCATGTGACGGAGGGCTTGACAGTACGGTTGTATTAGCATAATGATAATCTGCACGGCAGCCGGTCATTACGCGGGGATTAAAAGCGCCGACATTATTGATACTCGCGCCTTGTAATATCTGCTTGTTCCTCGGGGCACGGCCGCGGCCGGCCGGTCGCGGATAATAATATCGGCCCCGGCCGATACCTAGAAATCGAAACACGGTAATTCCTGGCGATCGAGTTCCCGCGGATTAAATCGGATTCCACGGGCATCGAATGTAAATCAGAATTGTCTCATCGAGCGTGGCAGCGCGTTCTCGCGTGCTCGTTCAGATTGGATTTATTCGCGACGCGGCCTGTTAGTGTTCACCGACACGCGTGATTGAATGCATACCTGTGAAAATCGCCGAGCGGACTATGTAGTAATAATCGTGCGGCCACCGCCGACACAATCAACCATTTAAAAAAAAAATTATGGTCGTTTCCTCGCGATCGACTTACACTATAGCATCTTCTCCCTCGATACCAATGTCTGGACAGAAGAAACCATGTTCTGGAAATTATACAGGGTGTCTCGTCTGATTTTGACGCTTGCTTTACCCCACTACTATGAAATGCAGCAAAAATATTTTTAGCGATTTTTAATGGCTTCGAGGGAGGCACAAATATCGCTTACCTTCGTTTACAGAATAGGTTCAATGTAATGACTAGATGCATTTATAATAGCGTTTACCCATATTTAAAATACAAGAACGCATGTTTAGTAACAAATATTAATGACATCTTTACTCGATCAGACATTTTTCAGTTGATAAATTGAGATTCTTCCTCATCCTGATCTTTATAAAATAATCCATGAATGTTAGAATTTGTATAAAGATCCGCAGTTTACTTATGACCATTTATATTTTGCGATCATGAAGACGTTCTCGTAACAATTTGTGTACCGAACATCTTTATTCCTACAATAAAAATTTTACGAAATCTAAATAAATCCAATATTGTTATTATTATACAGCTACACGTGTCAGTTACATTTATTCCTTGGTAGTTCTGGTATCGATGAAGTCAAATCACAATATGAATAAACTCAAACCTGAAATTGTTTTATTTTATTGACATAGAATAAACTGAAATTGATCGGTTGCTCATCCCCAGACGAAAATTTGGATAGTTTTCATTGAGTTTGCAAACTGACAGACTCGGAATCGGTCGGCGGCTCCGTTCTTCCTACCGAGGATGCATTAACGCCGGTAAATGAATCCTCGTGTTCCTAGTGTACGAGGATTCAGACGTTTCCTATCTGGACGCTTCTCACGGACGCCGGTCAAGTTTAAACGATCTCGCCAGACCGTTCGCAGGTCCTTCCTTTCTCTCGGATCTTTTATCCCGCGGTCCGGTTGTTTTCTAAAATTCCAGCTTTTCCGGCGGAACGTTAACAACCCCGGATCACCGGAATGGAACGAGCAGAGGGAATTGTTACGTCCGCCGGAAAATGGTCCGAACCATCGCAATTCCGTATCGAAGTCGACAAGTACTTTCCAACCGGTCAATATCTCTATTTCGATACGAGCCGCTGCACACAAACGATGGAAACGTATAGACAAAACATATAAAAACAGCCAAACACTTGCAATAGGTTTCGATACCTAAATATTTTATTCCAAGTTTATCCAGTATCTCGTATCACTGAAATCATATATCTTTCCAATACATTGGACATTTATAATTTTTTGAAAATGGAAAACCAGAGTACTACCTTAATTGTAAGACAATTATTTCTTTTTTTAATAATTGTATAGTGTTGAAAATAAAAATGTTTTTACTGTTTTGGATTTGACCTACTCACTCTTGTCATAAATGCTCAAAATCCGTAATCTACTTAATAATTGAGTACAAAAGATTTGGATCGAATCGATCGATTTTCATTTTCGAACTGATCTTTAGTCGTTTTCGATGCATTTTAAGCAAACGTCGTGAGAGTCGATCTTTACACAACTGTAAAATTTCAAGCTTTTATTAGGACTTTCCAGCTTCGGAAGTCTTCCAGCTGCCATTAAGAAGCCCGCTTCCGGCGGATGCGAACGCAACGCTCTCGTAAATAATTCGAACGATTGATTTTCGATTTTCGGTAGCGGACCGTGATTGCTTTCCGATTTGGGAATGGATACTTCGGCGCGGGAAGTAGGACGCGAAAATAGCGAAACAACCGTCGCCGCTCAACGAATCCTGCTACAGATGAAATTTATTCAACGCAAACATCCTTAAGGATGGAACAGTACCATTCCCGTTCCGTGGAGAAATATACGTGAACACGTACAGATATCTTGAATAATCCTGAGACTTCGATTTTCGGACGAACAATCACATACTTCAAGTACGCGTCGTATTTGAACAGTTTTACTCACAAGGGACATTACTCAAGTATGTATAACACGCCGATTTTAATGAAATTTATACAGGATATAGTTTGTTGAAAAATATTTAACATGTATTTTTTTTTATCTGCAATGATCCTAATCTAGGGGGTGAAAATAGCCCTCAATTTTGGGGGTGGAAACCCTATTTTTGCTAATATTTCGGAACTAGTTTGTGTACTGTAAATAAAAACTATTTGTTTAAACAATATTTAAAAATTCATCTTTTTTGCAATATTTCTTATTAATTGTTTATCCATATTTATATAACTTTGTGTACGTAATCTGTGGACCAAAATAGGAGATACGTGTTTCTGTCATTTAACAATAATTATTAAATCTATAACATTTTTCGACCATATAGAGGCGAGAACTGTTTGGACTTGTTTCGTAAATGATAACATAAACTTTTAGAACATTTGGAAGTAGTACAAAATTTTCACTACACGTCTAGCATTAAACTCATTCTTCCATTATTTTCAAAATTTATTCTGACTGAAAGAGTACGCGAAAATAACACGAGTCACTATGTATTCTCGATATACATAGCATGAAGCACAATATTGTTCGAGCGATCATGGCGGAAAGAAAGAGTAGGTACTGGAGAAGTAAGTAATAATGTAAGGGGGATAACGTCGAACTTTCGGGGAAACGTACGACTGCTATTTCCTTCACGGTTCATCGAGATTTTTCGATTTGCCCGCATCGCATCGGGACAAATTTACGAGGCGCACTTTCTACCGGAAGCGGCCTCGCAAGTAAAAAGGACGCCCTCCGCGTGCAATTGCTTGTCTTCATCCATCTCTTCTCGGGCCACTATAAAAGCTCGCTTTTTGCGGTGGCCTTTTTGCGAGCCTCGCGTATCAACCGGGAGCAACTAATTAAAGGAGCCACTGTTATCTCTTCCCCTCTTCGAACCGGCGTTGCTTTGTCGCCTGCAAAAACAAACGTCTGATTGATATTGTTCTCCCGAGTCCTTTCGCACACCTGCATACACATAGATGGCGTTTACTCGGAGAGTTGAAACCTTCTACTACGTGTAGATTTGTGAAACCACAGAATTTAATTATGGCAGCAAGAAATGGTGTAGCTGCCTATGGAATCGGGTTCCGTTGTATCGTCGGCCGCAGAAGTCAGCTAATTAACACTGGAACTGCCGAGTTCGACAAAATGGTAGATTTCAGATTTTTACTTTTACAATTGGCGAAGTGTAGAAATATTTTCTTGAGAAATCTGAATAAATTCAATCCTGTTATATTATTATAAACGAATACATACATCAGCCTCGTTTAAGGCTCGGTACATAGTTCTAGTGTTAACCTCTTGCCCTACGATTTATTTTACGGTTTCAGTGATTAGAACATTTTTGTAGTAGGTAATTTCTTAAAAAAGGAGAAAATTTATATCTCTTCTATGCCTATACATATATTCTCCAGTAGCTGTACATTAACCAAAGTAAAATTTGTATATATCATACTTATTTATTAGAATTTGTTCGGAATCTTCGTCATAAAGTCAGACACGATATTGTAGGGCAGGCCTCGGAATTATGTGCTCGCGACGGCAGGTTTTCGAAGGCAACGCCCTACGACCCAGCCGCGCGTCTCGCTCCCCGTGGCGGCCCTAGTTCTCGAGCCAGCTCAGGCGCGTACCATAGGCGCTATTTGTGACGCATTAGGGCGACACCCATATCCATAGATTTAATGCGTTTTTTTTGTCAGTGCCTCCTGTAGGCCTATTCCACTATGTCGCACGATAATATCGGACAACAGATGTAGAAAATAAATTCGAAAAGTAAATTCGGATAAATTTTGGAAATATGTAATTGGTAAGATTTACAAATTGGTAAGATTTACGTGATGTTTATTTAAACGTAGCTGTTCGCATCGCGCCGACGCTTACATTATAACGCATTTTAGAAAATGAGCATCTTCATTCGCGCAGGTTCAACTTCTTTCCTCTCTTATCTGTTGAGAGAGGATCTTATTAAATCGAGAGGATACCACTGACAAAAAAAAAACGCTTTGACAATATGTTGTACCTCGACGGTAATGTGGAAATATTGATACGGGTGTCGCCACGAAATAGCGCCTCTGGTACGCGCCTGAGGAGTTCCGTGGACTGTGGGCCGCCACGGGGAGTGAGACGTTCGGCCGGGTCAAGGGGGCGTAGCCTTCGAAAACCGGCCGTCGCGAGCACAAAATTCCGAAGCCTGTTGTAGGGCAAGGGGTTAACATTGTCTTACCGAGCTCTCTGCGAATCGCTCAAGTTATATGTATTTTGGATCCGATCAACTATTATACCGACTGACCCGCTATAAAATACGCGATAAAGTACGTTATAAAGCACGAAATAAAATACTCTCCTATTTGTTGCCACCTGTACCGCAGATTAATAGCGGCGATTTCCCATTTCCCAAGCACAACGCTCAAATCTCTCCTTGGTTGAAACTTATCGCGACACATGATCGAAACGCATACCGTTCAGCCGGGCAGCCGCGGAGTCGAAGCCAGCTACTCGCACGATGGATCGATCCCATTCACCTGTCGCTGCTAGATATATGTTGGTCCGTGTGCAGGACCGAAGGAAGCTAGAAACAAACCAGTCTCGAATTTTTTGGCATTCCCGGCCGGATATATCTGCGCTCACACTTCGCGAGACTCGGCAAAAACGGGCGTCGATGCACGATAACCATAACGACCTATCGATCGATAGAACCTGCTGGCTTTCAGCCCTCCGTTCTCTCTCTCTCTCTCTCTCTCTCTCTCTCTCTTTCTTTTTTTGTCTTCCTTTTTCCGACGCGGCGGTTGTTAGTTTTTTAGCTGGTCGCCGTACACGCGTTCTGTCGTACCAAAGCATGGAACGCGATGCGAACCATTCGGAAGATCCAGCTCCAATTTCTCTGGTGTTGGACGAGCATGCTCCCACCGGAAAAGGATGCGAAAAAATGGCGGGAACTAGCAGTTTCGCCGCGCGTTTTGCGACGAGATAAACCGAGGAAGCAATCAGCTGCGGTTACCTGCGGCCGCTGTACGCGCATATGGCGCACACTGGTCGATTAATGTCGCGGCTGTGGCAACCGGCCGCTCCATGATTTCCATGCGGGTTCCCTAAATGCTGAGTTGCTCTTTTTTAGAGCCACCGGTGTCCCTAGAAACCACGCGACCTACCGTTCCGACCAGCTTTTAGGCGACGAATTGATTAGTTGCAGAAAGCAATTCTTTCCGGTGAAAATGTTCATGAAAAAAATACAGCACCGCGAATATTTATAAACTACAGCATATTGTCCGTATTATTTTTTCAATGCTCTCGAGAAACCACTGATCGCCTGTATATGTTTGTGATAAGGTAGACGGGTGCGATATTTAGTAGCTTGTTGCGAGTCGACGGTCAGGCAAGCTATGCGTGACCGAGGATTCATTGGTTTTTAATGTTGACTCGTAACTTATAGAAATTAACTGGATACACATCGAGCGGCAAAGGTGTATCGTCGTAGAATACCAACTACTGGAACTTCGAAGAGGATGTGACTAATAAAGATAGACCCTAATGTATTAAAATTGAATGATATATTCTGGATTAAACTTCGAGAAACAGAATTGGTTCGTGTAGTTTGTCGCGGTATGTCTATCTAATACTCTCAGTTTTAACGAACCGAGAAATGTGGGGACGATGACTGACGTTATAGGCACTGTCTAGTAAAACTGCTTGAAAAGGACTTTGATTAAATTTTGTTATAAAATACATTTCAATAAAAATTCAATACGACCCCTCAATAATATTAAATTTTGTTATGAAACAAATTTAACTTTCAATCACAGTTTCAATCATAAATCGAGATCTTGCTCAAACTGACTCGCGACGTGATACGATTTGTACTGCCTTAAGTTCACTGGAAACACCCGATTAATAGAAGTTGATTAATAGAAATGTTATGTTTACTAATATCAAGCGTGAAAAAGGAAGATAGAATGAAAATATTATGTTGGTACGTTTAAAACGGTGAAGACGTGAATTGCGAATGTAACGATACCAATTTCATCCAAGACGTGATACCAATACTACTTGGTATCATTTCGGCACGTACTGGTATCACAGATCGATTACAAGTTCCTTATCTTTTGATACATATCGAAACACCCAAACAAGTACTTAAGTATCGAATTGTTTGAAGATCATGAGAAAAACTTGTATCGCGCCCATCACTAGTGCCAGCTGTCCTGCAATTTTTCGAGATGGTTTTATTGCACTGACCAAGGAGCCGGCCAGATTCGAACCTTCTTCAGCCTTCTCGGATTGTCGGGTCTGTTACATATCTCCGGAAGGGTCAAGAGTCACAAACGGAAACGCTCGCACACGTAACAAGATATAAATAGCGAATCGGAAAAGTTCTCGTTAAATGATTGAAAGCAACGGAACCGTGCAGATGAGCAAGAAACACCTGTATCTCGGTTTCGCTCGATCGTGCTCAGCCGGATGCTGCGATAACCGGGCGTTCCGAGGCATTAATTTAGCGTTTCGCCAATAATTGAAACAGTCGATAATCAATTTTAATGGTAGCAGTCGATAGCGAACGGTAGCAATCATCATTTTTTCCGTGGAACGTCGGCGAGCGATCGTGTCCGATCGATAAGCCGCGGATTCGTGTAATCGCATCCCGTACCGGCAATTACGCCTTTTATCGCGAGTTTAAGAATAGTACGTTCTCGTTACTTAACCATCCGAGGCCTGGCCGGACTGTATTTACTCGGTAGGCGTGATCCTGTTCGAGTCGAAGGCCAGGCATCATCCTCCCCCGGATTTCCATACTATTGCGCCAAGGTTGAGGATCACTGAGGGTCTCCGGGCGTCCATGGAGATGAAAGGGGGCCGACAGAGACCACCACCAACACTACCTCGTCACCACCACCCTCAATCACGGTGGTGGCATCCCTGTGGAACGCTTCTTATTTCGTCCGCCTGTCCGTCCGTTCCTTTCTATTAGCTCCGATTTGAAATTCCCTTCAGCGATATTGCTCCTTCCTTTGACGCGGCGACGGACGGGACCGACGATGTCTCTTCACCTCGTCTTCGGCCAGGCTTTTCCGCGAGAACTTCCGAGGGGCGACGGCTTAAGTTGCTAAATAAAAGATTCAACGCGGACTACTCCCTGGACGCTTGTTCCTTCGACGCCTGTCATTTCTCCCCCTTCCTCTCCCACTATTCCCCCACGCCCCTTCTCTCTTCTCCCTCTCCCCCATCTCCCCACGCGTTCCCTCTCCCTCTCTCTCGCTCTCTTCTCATGCAAGATTTTTTTTAATGGGTGGGAAACTGAAGATAAATTAAAACGTCATCAAAATCTAGTACAACTATCAGCAGAATGTGAATTTTGAAGTTCATCGTTGAATTCAAATATAAATCATTTTCACGCACTGTACGTGATTATAAAAGTAGAATTTTAGATAAGAGTAACTACCCTCTCCTTTTTTACAGACTTTAATCTTGTTAAAAATGATCCTCTAATACAGTGATGGGAACGATAGGGGCCCCTGACTTGCTTGCTTCTCCCACCAACCTCGTCGACTATGGAGGGACGTATGAGGGGGAAAACGAAGGGGGCACTGGAAGGCACTGCTCTAATAAATTCTTACGATATATTCGAAAACGTGTACTGTACAATTCCGTTGTGTACTTTCCGAAAAACTTTTAAATAATATTAATGTACGTATCCACACAATGCTCAGCCTTCAACAGCTCTACCATTTTTTTCGGCGTACCCACAATCGTCCCACTTCCTACTACGAGTAGGAGTGAATTTCTTCATCGATTCTTCGCAACATCTATCACGGGAAGTTCGCACGCTTCGAGCCCGCGTCTGCCATTGAAAATCGCGTCCCACCGGTCCGTTGGAACCTGTATCCGTAAACGTTTTATGTACCTCCATCTTATTTTCTTGTAAAGGCGGTTGCGATTTTTCCCGCGGACGAAACGCACGCGGGACCAAGCGACGCGAGAGAAAGAGTGGTAGCAGTGGTCGCACGTCACGAACAGAATTAGCGTATCTGGGAAATATCTCTCCGCGGAAATGGCCACTCGAACGGAATCAATATCCCGGCGCAACTTCCGTGCGACCGTCGCCGTTGTCGGCCGAGGAAAACGGGGCTAACTCTACACGCGTAACTTTACGATCTCACTTTATTAAGGATATATTATTTTCCAGGGAATATCGAGAAGCCCCGAGGTTACAGCTACCCGGATCCGGATCGGTACTCGTTATCGAGCAAGAATCGGGAATCAGTTTAATCCTAACGAAGCAATTACGCCGGCCGAGTGTGTAATAAAACGTTAATGACCGATGGGGATGGGTGGCGGGGGTGAGATGGATCTTAGAACGGCACAATTTAAGATCGATTAACTGAAAACCGTCTTAGCCCTTCACGGGTTAATAGCATGGGAGCTAGCCGCGATGCGGGTGCAAGGTTATTCGACCTTATATCACGAATTTTATTGCTTAATTAGAGCACGCCTGTCGAAATGTTCACTTTTATAGTATATCGATTGAAGGAAACTGGAATCGAACTTGTAGGCTCTATTTAAGATTTTATCTGTTCTCGAATGGAGTTCGACTATCATCGAACTTGTGTGTACCGTGTTCGAATAAAACTTGATACTGGGGACAGTTATAATTTTCGTATTAGATTCGTGTCCGATAACGTTATAACTCACGCTATTTAACCGCGAAATAGGGAACTAAAGTGTAATGAAAATATGCATTTGAATATTCAACGGTGCCGTTTGAATAACTCGAGCATAGTTTATCACTTAATAAAGAACGAGGTAATGATCGCTGCAAGGTCAAAATGACCCCATATTCGTTGACTTCAGTTCGATCCCACGTGCATTACGTAATGAAATATATCTCGCTTTATGCAAATTCCAATTTTCATGGAGTATTTTGATAAAAATGGAAAATATATATGTATAATCGATTATTTGCAAGCGCAGGTTTGTAACATTTTACAAAAATCGCACCGGTATGTTTATTAAAATGTGCACGACTTCCCTCGATATGTATACATCAATAAATATATTTAGTAACTTTCCACCGAAGCATGTTTATAATCTGCCGCATCCTTCCAATTTAAGATATTTAGGTTAATTTTTCAACAAATACTACTTAAATATCATATACATAGTAAGATATGTATATGTATTTGTAAAGAAAATTTCATATATAAAAGAAATTGTTAAACTATTTTTATTTTTCAACCGTTCAAAGCCGCTCCACCCAGGGACTTAATACCGGTAAAATTTTCATATCAGTATTACTCCTATGACTTAATACCGGTATAATCTTAATACCAGTATTGGGCCAACAGAGTTATACCGGTAACCGTTACTCATATCGGTATTATACCGGTAGTTTTCGGTTGTACCTTTATAACCTTTATAAAAACCGAAATACCGAAATACCGGCATGACGTCATACCGCTATACGAAAATACCGGTATATTTATTTATATTTACCGGCAATTTTTAATTATATAGCGGTATGACGTCATATCGGTATTTCGGTATTTCGGTTTCTATAAAGGTATAAAGGTACAACCGAAAAATACCGCTTTAATACCAGTATTTGGTATACCGGTATGAGTCCCTGCTATACATTGGGAAAACCGAAAATGTTACCGGTAAATATAGATAAATATACCGGTAATTTTATATAGCGGTATGACGTCATATCGGTATTTCGGTATTTCGGTTTCTATAAAGGTATAAAGGTACAACCGAAAAATACCGGTAGGAGTCCCTGGCCCCAACTACGAGATGAGAAATCGAAAATCGACCATTTTGAACATGATTTCCGGCGTTAAATATCAGCGTGTACAGAATTAATCCGTGTTTCTTTACGCAAAACGTGAGATCATTGCACACGTGTGCCGTAGGTAGCGAACGTGTTGCGTTTTCCAAGAGAAACTTGCAAGAAGCGGTTGGACTTCGCGATTCTCGTTTCAGCGAAGAGAACTCGCGGTCGCTTTGGTGTTGGGCCGCGCTTAACTTCCCGCAAACGAGCCCCGTGGCTCTGTGTCTTTTCCCTTTCCTTTCGTTAATATTCCTCGCGCAGCATAATGAATCATCTAGCCCGCGACGTTTCTCCTTGTCTTCGTTTCCCTTGCATTTTCTGCGTCACACGGATGCCCACGTGTCCCCAGCGCCTACTCCGCGTCCTCTCAAACAGTCCATTCACGAGATTCTCTGCCGAAGCTAATAATCCATAACAAACGAATCACCGTGAAACGCGGGCCGAAGTGTGTCTCCTACTTGCATCCCACTGTTCGTTTTTATCGCTGACTGAGACACGAAAATAACTGGCCGTAAGCATGTTCTGTAACAGACCGACTCAGGATGTTGTATGTAAATTCACGATTTTATTACGTTATGTAAACCATTCTGGAAGCTCGAATCAATTTTTAAACTGGTTCCCATTTTCCCAAATCCTGGCCCTGACAAAAACACAATGTACATTGATGAGCAAAATTGAACCTCTGAAACCATTTTGCTAAACCATTTTCTTAAATTTGAATATATAAAATTTCGATAAATATTTTTTTTAACCAAGTATGTACAAATCAAGGTCACTTTGATTTGTTTAGTACATATTAACCCTCATCCGTCCCTCATTTCACGAACTGAATCTGTCCTTCAGTGTCAAAATGACACAGTAAAAAATTATTTCTCAATTTTTTTTTATTCAAATTGATGAGGTAACATTTATATCTTAGGTTATTCGGTTATGTGTGTTCGCATTAAAAAAAATAGAAGTTACGAAGTTTTGGGCTTTACCTACAAATAACAGAACAGTATAACTTATTGCGGGAAAACTGTGCCAAATTGACACAAGGGACGGATGAGGGTTAATATTCATTTTTTATCTCAGGATTTTCTGGTTGACGTTAAGCATGTTCTGGAGGTACAATGGGAGACAAAAGTACAAGAAATTCGAAATCCATCAATATATTGGCAATGAAAGCCATTCATATGAGTATATTTTGCATTAAAAAAATAGATTAATTTAAAAAGCTTTCGTTTAATTAGTGAATTTCATTTTATTTGTGATATTCAATATATATAATTAGGCAATAAAAAGTTAACAATAAATATTTAAATAAATTAAAAATACTTCAGAAAGCAATATTCATGGTTATTATTGAGATGACAACACGATAAATTTGATGTTTTGTAACAGTTTATAATTTTTTGCTCTGTAACTGTTTAATGAATCCTAATAAATTTTGAACATAATTAATTACATAATTTTTACTATATATAAAAAAAACTGGAGTCTCTAGTTGCGTTTTTTCAAGGTTTAAATAGGGTTTGAAGTGGAATTTTATGAATTCTCCATAAGAAGACGTGTTAAAATGTGCAAATTTTAAGTTGCTATATTTCTTAAACGGTGCAGCGAATCGAACCCAAACTTTGGTAATTGCATTAATTTAGTAACAATTATATCTTGTCAAATTTTCAAAAATTTTATTGCGTTTTTATATACCTCCAGAACATCCTTAAGACGAGTCGAACAACCTACCATGTTACGGCCTTGAACCTATAAATAACGCTAGAATAGTTTTTTCTCGGTGTTTCGGACGAAATAGTCCACTGTGCGTGGCGTGGCACGCAACAATTTCGAGTCGTTAGCATAATATAGGTGCCGGTTGGGCCCGCGAGCGATCATCGTGCAGCACCGTTGACGTAGTATTTACTATGTCGATTTGCGCGTCGCGTCGCGTCGCATCGCATCGATGGGGGTGGTCATCCTCGATAAACACGAAAGGCTCGTCATCAATGAACCGGAGTACCTTTCGACGTGGCGTGCCGCGTCGTAACTTCCCGGTGGGCAGCCGATGCGTCAATTTTATCGACACCTTCGACCTTTTTTCCTCCCGATGAGGAGGACGGGATGAAAAACGCGTCCGCTTTGTCGCATCCTGGAGACAAAGGTGGGCTGCCCGTTAATGGTCGATTGGGAGACCGTGGGCACACACGTGAGTATGTGTGACGTTGTGCGAGCCCGTGCGCAGAGGCGGTGGCATCCGGCGCAGCAGCCCTAACTGTTGCATTTCGCGAAGAAGGAGCGCCCGCCGGCCGACGCGACGCGACCCGACTCGACGCGACGCGACGCGACGCGACGCGAAGCGCTAGTTATTAACGACAATCGATCTAATTTTAATCTCATCTCTCGCCCACGCCACCGCCCGCGGTTCTCCGGGGGAAAGCGAGGCGTCCGATGGCGCGACCTCGCAGGGGACACTGCTCCTGACGCGACGCCATTGGCTCGGAATCCACGGCGCCAACGGAAAGTATCCTCGTCCACCTCCACGACACACGAGCTGACGTGCTCTGGTGGGATCGGGCGAGCAACGAGACTCCTCAGGGGAAGAGCCGCGTTTATCGGAAAGAGCTGGACGGGATGTCCTCTGCAAGGTGGAGGGAGATAGATTTTGCTCTGGGGGAAAGAGGCGAGCTGCTAGACGCTGCTAGAGGAACGGAGAACGATGATCCACTGGCGGGAGAAAGGGAATGGCTCTAGCAATGGGTTTGAGTTGATGCGAGACTGTTCAAACCACACAAATGATACAGTACAGTAGAAGTTCATTTATGCGAATCAATTACAGTGGTACTTCATTCGTCTGAACCGGCATCCTCGGAATGAACAATTTACTCATCTCGGAGCTGAGCTTCTATTATGCTGACTGACTGCTCGCCATATACAGTCGGGGACAAAATTCAGTGGACACCCTTTCAAAATTAATGACTTTTTAAAAATTGGACCACACGACTTGAGTCTTTTTGAGGCGTTAGAGGAATGTGTACAAACATGTTCTTGAAATTGCTATTATCCGTAATTTCGAAGAAAAAAAGTGCGCGTTTTAACTTTTTTGTCTAAGCCTGTAATGAAAATATGAAGTACACCTTTTGTAGATCTACGTAAGTTTGTATATGTACTTTCGCACCTCAGAAATTGATCGCATACTTAAGCTGCAGTTTTAAACAGAATATGTTAGCAATCATTTAAAATTTCTCATAGATTCATCCGTAATATTCATCCGCGACATATATAATCTATAATCGCCGCAATGCAAATACGCTCGATATTGACGTAATAAACAACCCCTATGAAATAGAAAGAAAGAAGGGGTGGTCAAGGATCCGTTATATTAAAATAATATTCGATCGATTTCCTGCAGCTATCGGAAACGGAACCTTGATGAATATTATATATCAACAATGTCTTGGAGAAGAAAATTTTAGAATCAATCTAAAGTTAATGAAGTCTTACGATACGTCCTCTTTTAAAGAAAACGCTATGCAACTTCCGATGAATTATTTATTCACTTATATATTTAGAAGACTTCATTGTACATGCAAATTTAAACATACCAGTATGAACAGAACTTAGTCATTTATTATAGGCCATACACGAAATTTAATTTTACTTCAATCAATTGTACATATATTATTTAAGATTATACATATATACACGCAGTCTAATCACAAGCCAATCCTATCATCCATCGCGGGAATGGATTCTTATTCTTCCTCTCGCATCTAATCCTTCGAATCCTGCAAAAAATAAAGTAGAACCGCATTCGATGTAATCATTGTTCGAACCCTTCCAGCGCCGGTAACCATCGCTGCAGGTAACGTCGTGTCGGTGGGAACCGAGCAGAAGGAGAGGGACGAAGCGCGACAGCGAGCGAGCGAGCAAAAGAGCGAGATATAGAGACGAAAGCAACTCGGCCCATCGATAGAAGAGAGAGAGAGAGAGAGAGAGAGCACTGGTGGAAGAGGAGAATCGCTGTTCGGAGTGGGGACGCCGTGCCGTTGGAGGGGGACAAAGAGGAGCGATCGCGCAGCAGGAAAGCTGTCCGCCGGGCGCCATACTGCTTTCATTCGTTCGGCACAGTACGCGCCCAGCGCCTACGCGGATCGTCGCCGGTGCTCGTCGTGCTGGTTCGTCGTGGTGGTGTACAGTTCTATCATTTTTTTAACGGATTGTCGCGTCGTCGTTCGGAATTCTCTATCGGGTAAACTGCGGTGCGTGTTGATCGTCGACTGCCATCGTCCGTCAGCCAGTCACAGCCTGCCCATACTGATACGTCGCGTCGGGAGGAACGAGGACGGGACTAGCCAGAGAGAACAGACACCATTTCTGTTCACCAGCAGCAGCCGCCGCCGCCGCCGTCGCCGCCGCCGCTGCCGCTGCTGTCGCCGTTTCTTTCTCTCTCGACCGGCTCTAGGCGGTGTTTCTTACTCCCTCGGTGCGTGCAGTGGCCTCAAGAAGAAACCACGGGATTTTACAAGCTTACAAGTGGACTCTGGCTCAACGGCTCGCCGTCCGACTTCCGGAGCTGACCGGCTCTACACGTTCCGCCAGGTGAGTGAGACACCTCCACCGGAACGCGAACCGATGCGCCGGTAACGTTAGGTTAGGCCGCTCTCTATAGGTCTCCATGGAACAGAACTCTCGATCGCTATGCTCCATCAGGATTTTCCGTGGGACCATATTTGGACGTTCCGCACTGTTAGAACTTTTCGCTAGGATTCTCTTCTTCTTCTTTTTTCTACCGAGCGTTCGGTAGGACTAGTCCGGGTCGAAGTTTGTTAATACCCCACCGTCAAGTGACAATCGTTGTATCGACGGATATTTTAGCTAAAGTATTTAGTGACATGGATTTTGACAAACATCGATTCACCAACTAGTAGTTTAACATATTTTCATGATTCATACTAAAAAAATTAAATAAGGGAAATTATTTTTTATTAAGGAAAAGTAATTATTTAGACATTCCGAATCGTACATTTGAATTTCCCGCGTTTATTTGAACAAATGTGTCATTTGTGTTCGATGCGATCTGGTGCTGGTAATTTATTCCTTCGATTTTGTATACACGTCGAGTACACCCGCGTACAGCTGTGAAGTGATTTTCTTAAACATTATTGAAATATGTGGCAAACAATGATTGCAGAGTGTGAACTTTTAATTCAGCATATGGAGAATTAAATGTCTTAGACATTGCAGAAATAATGAACAGAAGTGTTTCAACAGTATACAAGAACAAAGCGAAAATTAATCCAAAGGAAAAGCTAACGGGAAGTGACGAAAGATAGGTAATTTGAAAAATAAAAACTGATCCAAAAGTGCTGAAACAATTCGAAGAGTATTAAGAAAACAATAGATTACAATGGTCGTGTTGCACGACGAGAACCGTACGCGAGTGCCAAAAATGGAGAAAAAAGATAAAAAATCGTAAAGGGTTATATTAATAAAGATTATAACTTTTGAAAGATATGCTATTTTCACGGATGAAAACCAAAAAGAATGTTTGTGTCAGACAGGAAGTATAAAATTTGGCGGAAGTCAAGTTAACAATGGCGACTAAAAAATTTGAATTCGACCATGGAGCATAGCGGTGATAGTGTCATGGTGTGGGGCACACGAAGTCGGAAATTTAGAGTTTATGGATGGAATTATAAACAAATGAGCTTATTTAAGCATTTAAAAAAAAAGTTTGGGAGATAGCCAACAAAAATTGGGAATTTGTTTATATTTCACAGAAATTACGATCCTAAGCAAACTAGAGTGGCCCAGGGCAATTGTATAATTACCCCAAAGTGATTCACTCACCGAATTTAAATATAATGGAGACCGTTCGCAGAATTTAAAGGAATTTGAAATTGAAGGAATCACTGCAGATAGCGTGGATAAACATTGAACGAAATTTTTTCGAAAAATTAATAAATTTAATGCCACGACGATTGTAGCAATTTAGAAATAACGCAGGATATCCCACCGAATATTACAATTGATTTTTCACGGTGTTATTATGTAATCGTGCGTTATATCATATCTTGTACGATTTTGAATACGAGGTCGTGACACGACTATAGTTATGAATAGACTACGAATCTTTGTGCAAAATAAAAATTATCTGCGTCGAATGCAAGGAATAGAAACTAAATGTAGAATGTTATTTCTTCGCTTAATAATTTTAATAGATGCAAAAATCATGTATTGACATCTTCGATTTTCAAAATTTTCCTACAATTTCGAACTTCATCTACAAAATTGTGCTATAAATGCAGGAAGATCGTCAGTCTAGTTATGAAAGTACAAGTTACGAATATGTATTAAACCAGAAGTTGGTAACTCAATTTTTGTCAAAATATCTTTACGATTTTCACAGAGAGTGACTGTATTGTATCAGGATTTTCTGCGAGGCCATATTTGGACTTGGGCCTCGGTTAGGACCATTTGCTTTTTCTTTTTTGATCGAGGGTGTAGTAGGGCTAGTTTGGTTCGGAATCATGGCGTTTTCTGGTCACCCAAAGGCGTAACGAGTCCCAGACTCGATTATAACGCCCGCCTGTGTGCCTCGTCGATACCGGTTACGGTTACGCGGCCTGCTCTTACTTTCGATCCAGGCTGGCTCGGCCTCGAAACCCGTCCACACTTTCGGAACAGCTGCTCGCTGCCCGCGGAACCGAGTTTCGACCGATACCGAAGGTTACCGATGCGCCTAACCGTTGCTCGGCAGTGTGCGGAGCTCGCGGTAACAGTGCCATTACTCGACTGGTCCAAACTTCGCCGGGCTTTTGTTTTTAGTACTGTTTGCAGTTTTAGAAGCGGGTTCATAGCAGATTGTGAGTTTGTCTCTGCGAGTTTAGGACTGGTAAAAATGTCCCATTACAGAATTTTTATTCCAACCGACTGTACTACCATTTATTTTACGGTTACACCGATTAGAATATTTTGTTGCCGTTCATAATTTCTTAGAAGAAACAGAAAGTTCGGTAATTATTTACCGAAATGGAAATTATGTACTTGTTTCAAGTATTTGTTTTGCATTCAAGTTGTTTTAATATGACTGTGGGCGCAACAGTATGAGAAATTAAATAAACCATCTTATCTCGACGTATGATAATGATTTAAACTTTTTTATTTGAATATTATTGAGATCGGAATAGATAGATTGTTTGTCAGTCTTGTAGCCATATGAAAGGATTTCTGTTTATAATAATTGCCTTATTATCTCGCACTCTCACTCGTTCATGCATATTCATTCATCCTTAGTTACACATTATTGAATGCTGCTTTTAATACTATTTTTACTTGCTTTCATTACTTCTTTCTTTTCCCCTTTCTCTTCGAAATCGTGTGTAATAGTATCGTGAAATTTTGTTGAATTTGTTCATACAATAACGTTGAGGTTATGGGAATGGTTGAATTCGTTTAAAAATTCTTGCGCCGCTATTGCTGAAACTGTAAAGATGGTTCCGTGAAACTTGCGTTGTTCTGTCGTCACAGATGAATTCTAACAGATCTCGGCGTTGACAGGCAAGGAAATGAAACTGGAAAACGGGACTGAAGATAGACAGTCACGTTCGAGATCAAATATCTCGGCAGTTGTTGTAAAAGTTAACATTGAATGTGGCGTCAATCTTCAAAAGATTGAGCCCCGATTTCCGATTGTAAATTTTCTACGATATTTACACTTTAAAAGGAACATTGTCTCCGAGTCTGTAGCGTGTAGATACCGATCTGTTTGTTTTACATTTTCTAATAAAGTCTTATAATACATTATAATATTTTTAGTTCAACTCTCGGTGATTTTTCCATCGTAAAACGAACGACTGATTCGTTGTTTCGGAACAGCTCTTTAAACTCCATAAATAAGCTTTACTGTCGCTGACAGTGTTAGGGGGGACGAGGGAAATGAAGTAGAAAAAGGTTCTTGCAGAGGAAGTTGTAGCATTCTGCCCAGAACACGAGTTCTTTTTACCGTTTCCGTCCATTTGAATTCTTTTCAAGCAAAAAGCAGAACCAAAATTGCGAAACAAATTCATTGCAGACATACGTAAACATTTTTTTTTTTTTTAGAAAAAGCATAGAAAAGTATTTTTTTACAAAGATGCGAGAATGTGGAAAGGAAAATATAACACTGCGACTAGGCTTCAGAACTTCCTCTGGTTCTGTTTAGTTTAATGGTGCCTTGAGTAAAAACAACGCTGTGAAAACGCTCACCTTTTGAGTTTACCCAAGTATTCACAGTCCACATAGGACTTCCACGTTCTACCTTTTCCACAGACTTCTGTTTCTTGCTGAAATTTTACATGCGGCGACCAAATTAATCTACTAACCTCGATAATAATAAGTAACACTGTTACAATTTTAGTCACATCGCATGCATCGCGAAATTGAGGTAACATACAATCATAGGCGTTTATATGTACTTGCCAAGCATTTTCATATTTCCTTCCAACAACGCGATAATTAATATGCGCAGCTAGCATTCCAAGCTGTTGAAAGGAATGCGCAATGCCATTATAGCTGGTATTTCGAGGGTTAATTCCTGCAATAACTGTTCAAGGAAGAAAATATAATGGAGACAGAAATTCTATGAAATTTTCTATTTTCTGCCTTCCTAAACGACTTTGCAAATTCTAAATGCATTAGCATGCATAGTCTGGCAAATGAGCCATGCACAGGTCACTTCGGTTAATTACATTTCTCTGCCAAAACACACTCCATTGAGTTTTTTCCATTTCAAATAAATTTTCCGAATAATTAAGCTGAAAGAACTTTTAAAAATTAAAAATGTCTCCGTACACTCTTAAAAATGGAATAACTTTTTAAAAAGTGAACTTTCTAAGAACTGTAATTCTGAAAATGGTAAAACCTTTCACAGCTTTTCATTACAGGCGTAAATAAGAAAGATGTAAACACCGATTCGGATCAAATTTTGCATGAAAATTCATTGACGCGACGAAACTAATTTTCCTAAAATCTCGGAAAAATTCAAATCGCTCGAACCAATTTCTACAGGATTATTCCATTTGGAAGGGTGTACAGAGACTTTCTCGACTAATTGTAGCCCGGGGCATCGTTCAATTAGACATTCTCAGAAACTGCAGTTCGCCAGCGGGGGTTGTAAACGATCTATCACCGTGGTTATTTTCCATTTTCAATTTGAGCCAGCTTCTGTCAAGGCTCGCGAACAGCGTCCTCGATTCCTCCAATTTGCCCACCTTGTAACTTTATAAAAAGAACCGAGGATAAAAAAAATGGTTTCGTGTTCGAGCGTGGCTGAGAAAGGAGCGCGCGCGAGCTAGCGTGTCTCGAGGCTCGGTCAATTAGTTTGCACGAATGGCTAAGATTCCGAGGTTAAGAAATTTCCTCGACCCGTTGCAATTCTGAACGAGGACACGGGCGGCCCCCGGATCGAACAAACAAACATCGTAAATTCTTAACAATTGTATCAGAGCTTTATGGCGCGTTGCGTTGCATTGCGTTTGCTCTCTCTCTCTTTCTCTCTCTCTCTCTCGGGGTATTTCTGCTCGGCTTGTCGGTTCGTCGGCAATAAAACCGAAGCAACGATTGCCGGGAGCCTGTTAACGGCGGATTGATTCACGCCCACCGATGGGCCAATACCGATCATTGGACAGATTGCAGTTTGTCGTCTCTATATTTCATTCGCTTGGCAAACGCGCGCTTTATCTTGACTTATGCTCCTTCATTCGTTCTACGCGGCTGTGTAACGCAGTCCCCCTGCGAAACTGTTCCGTCGTAAATCCCATGGTTCAATAAAAATGGTCAAAACCCATGCGCAGAGGTCGCAGCGAGACTGTTGGGAAATTGATTATGCGAAAACTAATTTTTGGAATAGACGCCTAAATTCGAATCAACATACAACTTTGTTCTTTAAACAGTGTATTATACAATGCACATGACCAAATGAAAGAAAAACTAAAGTTTAACCCGTGAAAACGATTAGCGTCATGTACCATTGCAACGCCTATATTTGCAATAAACTTGTGCAGAAATAATTTACGTGAGTTCTTTACTCAAGCCGAAGTAAATAAGGAAAATACTTTACTTCCAGTTAATAATTTCCTTTTAGCTTTTAAAATAGGTTTGCAATCAACTGCACTGGGATATTGCAGTAGATATCCAGAAGATTTTTGTTTATTTTTAAATATTTAATTAAAATCGGTTCTTTTAAATAATGGTGATGCTAGAAATTGAATTGAAAATAAGGTAGCGTAATTTTATTAGTACTATCGAGTGATCATTGATCTGAAGTAAACATTGTTTCGCCAGTGTTAATGTTATTAAAAATTGTGTAGTTGGTACATACAACACGGCTACAGCGGTATTCGCGTAGTAAAACAGATTCGACTGTTAGCGAACGAATAAATCAATTCTTCTGTATATTTCTGTTCCGTAGAATTCATTAGTTTCCTTTGTCAACTTTCCAGCTCGTACAGTTTTCACCCGTGAATGCCAGGAACACTTTTTATTGGGAACAAGTCGCCTCTCAATTTCCCCATTCGCTTTTCGACACGTCCCTTCACCCTTTCCCGCTGCGTCTCGTTCAAACAGAACTTCCTGTTTTACTTCGCGCGCAGTCTTTTTTCAGTCCCTTCTTTGATCTCGTTGCCGCCGAAAATGAAGCCTGCTGCCCTTTGGTAGACGCTGTTTGCCGGTCCCTTTTCGAAACTCTGGTGATTTTGAAGTTTGTATTTTGTCCAGCGTAGAAGCACCCGATTTGATTCAGTCCTGAAGTTTTAATGATTACGGCCATTGCGAACTGCATGTTTTGCATTTCAGATGGTGAAACAATCATTCTCGCCGCTTTAAAAAGTTATTTTGCCGCTCTGCGATACATATTCGGAAACCAACAGTGTACCCACTGTTACGGGATCCGTCAAAATAATCGGTTATAAAATTTTGAATTCACGATTATTGAGATTGTAAACTTCATGTGGGATTATTTATTCAACAAATCGATTTCTTTCGGTGCATATACGTGCTTATATTATTAAAAAAATTGCTAAAAATTTCGATAGACAGATTCTTGTTATTTTCGTAAAATAATCTAAAGTAGTCACTTGACCCTAGTCACATAACGACCCGAAGACCTCTTAAAACCGTACTGTTTATAATTAATAATGAACAATTAACAGCGACATGAATTTTGTTCAGCTTTTTATATGGTTTGAGCTATAACAAATACGCAAATTGTAATGGAGAAGATTTTGAACATTACTTGCATTACAAATTATTTGTAATAGAGAATATCTCGGCAACTATTAATTTTTCACCCCATAGCCTGTTACAGTTTTTTTATTCGGGTCCAAAATCTCTCTGCACCCACAAGATTAAAATTGACCCTTTACAATAAATAAACTCAAAGTGACCTTCATATCTCGATAAACCAGGATACCGAAAAAAATCAATTGTATACTATCGAAACACTACAACTTTTGTTTCAACCATTTTTTCAGTTTGCAATGTAGGTGGCACAGTTAGCTGAATCACCCTTATCCGATTTTCAATAACTGTATACCTAAAATTCGATTTCTGTCTATTCGACGCAACGTCGTGCTGCGGTTGTGTATGTGTGTCTGTGAGGATCGGCTCGGTACACGGGGTTGTAAAAGCGTTAATCGGCTTCGAAAATGAGCGTGCGAAGCGTGGCGGGTCCGGTATTTATGAAAGCCGGGGCCCATTCTATTCTTCGTGGTCGAGGCAGTATGCAGCATACCTACCTACCACGCCGGCGGCAGATGTTTCTTGCGGGGACAGAAGACACGAGTCCTTCGCCAGGAGTCGTCGCGCGACGACCCCGGAGGCTCTTCATGCTCGAAACGTAAATTCCGAGTGGCTAGCTGCATTATGCATGCCCCGCGCGCGCGATGCACAGAAATACATATCACCATAAGTGGCAGCGCGATAGGAACGCCTCTCGCGAAAATGAAACCTGGAAACGATCAATTGCCGGAACGCGGCCGGCCATGAATTCCTATCCCCCGAAGAGTTGGATATCTTCATTCGACCAGGGTTGGGCGCATATGGAATAAGATAACAAATAATCCTCTGAAATAAAGAATTATGTCAAATACTATATTATACCTTTATTTGATAAATAACAGCAGAAAAGTATTTTTATTTTGTTCCGTTTCGTTCAAATTACCATCGAATTATCAAGATAATGTTGATTCAAATTGATTCATTAACTGAGCTAAAGGGAATGTTTATAGTTTTCCCGGCATTTGCTTTTAAAAAGGGTTTTGTGGCGAATCTACTATGCATATTATATATACAAGCATGCCCAAAACTGGTACGTAGCGACACGACAAATTTTCACTGAAAAAATTTAAAAAAATGTGATATGTGCTATTCGTTTGTCCCCGAGTGTACGGTCCACATGGTCAGTGAACGTGTTCCTAAAGTTTGTTCATATGTCCGAAAATTACAGCGCTATCCGAGTGGCAAATTTTCCTGAACCTTGCAGTACACTCTTGTCCCGTTATGTTCGTCTAAAAATTGTTATTCTATTTCGACAAGTGTACGATCAAACGCGGGGCCACCGTGCTCGGATTTCATCTGTTATAATTTATAATTTAGCATGCGCGTGGCCGTAGCGAATTTCATATTTTCGCAACGACACCCGATGCCGCGGGAGACTCCATTCCACGTGTTTACGCTTTCTCGTTTCGTTTCGCCATCCGGCTTGCACGCGTCTGGCGAGCCAGCGTGCAATCCCAGTGTGCTCTCGTAGGTCGCCAGCGAAACGTGGAAGAGGAGGAAAGCCTGAGGTTTCCTAGAAGAAGCAGAAGACTGGAGGGTGGTCGTGGGCGAGGGGACGAGCCGAGGGAAGAAGAAGGTTGAATTTCGTGGAAGGGCGAGGGCGTGCGGGGGTGGATGCGACCAAGGGGCACCCGCTGCCAAGCAGCTGATGTAATTTTCTTTTTCTTCTTCCTCGTCTTCTGCTTCTTACATCCTCGCCTTCGACCCTCCTCCCCCACCTCCCCCTCCCTTGTTCCTCTTCCTCGTACCCTCTCGAGTTAGCCGGATCGACTGAAATCGAACTCCTTGTTTGACCAAGGAGAAGAATCTCTCCCTCGGCGTGTTTGGTCGCTTGTGAAACTTCTCTGAAATCGGGTGTCTGCCTGCCAGTGAACCTAAGCTGTCGGCGCCCGACGGACGCGTGTTGCCATGGCGAATTTCGCGTGTCAACGAGATCCCTCGAACCGTGTTAACGAGAAAATGCCGGAAGCAGCAGAAACAGCTTTCTTTCGTTTCTTTTCTTTTCTTTTTCTTTTTCTTGTTGCCCGAATATACACGTTACTTTTCATTCCTCGTCGCCGCTCTCTCCTTCTGTTCGAGTTCTTTTTTTCTCCTAAGGGTGGGCATCGACCGAAGGGTCGAGTTCGATTGCTAGGGCCGAACCCTGCCTGTCCCCCGAGTAATAGGGTAGTTACGAGGTAGTTACCAATCACCTTGCTTCCCTTCCCTTCGCTTGCTTACTCGCTTGTTATTTAATTATTATTCCGCGCTTGTGTGTGTGTCAAGTTTACAGGTTGAAAATCATGTTTGGCAGGGCGAGTCTTTCTTTTGTGAATTATAATTATTAGCTGATCGGTTAAATTACCTATGTATCTTATTGTTTATAATCGTTTTCAACCTGTGAGACGTGGATTGCACTAATTTCTTTGTAGTTTCTGGACTTATAGTTTCATTACTGTTTGTTTTTTAATTAACCAATACAATGTTTTTCGCGATATTCTCAAATGAAAAATCTAGTAGTTATAATCAATACAAACACTCCACCTAATATTATGTTCTCCCTTTAATTTGCGTTTGTGCAATTAAGAGCCAGGTGTACCAATACTTGTATTCCTAACTGTATGTAAATACTTGATCGCATGCGCTGCATTTCAAAACAAAATCGATTTGGCGTTTACCTTAAGGCTAGGGTTACACGAGCGTGCGTCGCGTGGCGTCGTCGTCGTAGCGTTACAATGTTTTGCACAGGATCGGGCACAGGGACACAAGCAACGTTTGTTTAGATATGCATTTGGCCGCAGCAAATAAGAACAATCTCGGCGACTGGTCGTACGTAACGGCTCTAAGTTGGCATGCATGAAGTATTGAAAAAGTCTAAAACTTTTGCATACACCTACTACATTAATATTATATTAAAACAGCCGTGTTTTAAAGGGAATATGCGACCGGCGCCTTATCAAAATGACTCGTTTATTTCAAATTGAACGTACCGGAAGCGTGCAAAATTCAAAGTAAACGGTTTTCGGTTCGGGTTCAGAATTTCCCATAATTCCGCGAAGTCGCCTTAATTAATTCCAAGCCCTAGTACATATATACATGAACGTTGGAAAAACAAGCAGCGTAAAATTGCGAAGTTTTCGCCGCGTCTCTTCGGGGCCGTGATCATGGATACACCCGTTTAACGAGCTACGGGCCGCTAGTACATAGAATATTAAGGGGTTATACCTTTCATTCTGGGGACTTGACTTCATTAGCGACTCGAGTTCCAACGATCGAACGAGGGGGTGCAGCTGTGTGGATCGTCGCGCGATTGTCGGCCAATTCGATTAACCGAGGAGCCCGCATAAAAAGTCAATTGCCCCGGCTGAAATTCGTCAGCTGATACGCCGACGATAGCCTTCCTCGTTCGTAAGCCGTCGACGATGAAGGAAGTCGATAGTTCACCGTTAGATCTTGATAAAAACCCGGGGCTTTCCGGCTGCACGGTGATTACTCTTCAAATGCGCCGAAAATTAAGCCTTCCGCGTGATCGAGCAGCCTGGTATCGCGCTAAGAGCTCGCGAATAACGAGCGAATTGTTGCTGGCGAATTTCGTGTTCCCTTTCGTTCCAACTCCAATTTCGTTAATCTCGGTTCGAATCCAATCGCATTTTCAATCCTAGTTTATTGTAATACCTTCCCGAGCTACCGTGGGCGATCAAATTACATATTCTGAACAGATGGAAAAATTGCACGAAGATACAGTCCGGAACAAAATTGAACCGATGATACCATTTTCTGCAAATATTCGTGTATTTAATACAGGGTTCCAACGAATAAAAGATAAAAAAAATTTTTATTCTTTATTCGAAGGTTCGAATAAAAAAAGGATCTTTATTCGACGAGCATTTATACGACGAGATAATTTTTTTTATTCGAAGCGGCTTCATTCGAACTTCGAATAATTTTTTTATCTTTCATCTTTTATTCGAAGCCTTCGAATAAATCTTCGAATAACTTTTGCCAACTCGAATAAACGGCGACGAGGCCCGACGAGCGCTGAACTTGAAAGACCAGCGACAGCGACCGACCAACAACATACATACATATGTACATTGTAAGCACCTGAGGAATCGAGCATTATTGACAATTTAAACTTTCATATTTTTATAACGCGAAGAATATTTTTAATACGAATAAGTTGTAGAGATCATCCCGATGAAAATGAGTCCAAGCACGACATCATTTTTACGATAAAAATTATAATCTTATTAAAGATAGTCCAAATGATGTCGAATTATTCGAACCTTCGAATAACGAATAAAGATAAAGTACGTTTTATTCGAATCGTTATTTAAATAATTTTTTATCTTAATAATGCCCAACTCTGGTTCCAACGATCTGAAAAAGCACATGATTTTTCTTTTATTTTAGCTTGGGAAACGATTATTGTTCTAACTTTGTTACATTTAGTTTACAGTATTTTATTCTGGACTGAATTTTGCACCAATCAATTAATATTTTGTCCAAATAGCTTCGATACAAAATATCAATTTTATAATAATAATGTTCTAGAAGTGCAATTTTTACTAATTTTTTTTTGCAAAAGAGTTAATTTGGCGTGCAAAAAGGTGAATTTGTTTTGGAAAAGGATCAATTTCGAGTGCAAAACCTGTATATCATCTTAAAAAATTCACAAAGTGTCAGATCAACCGTACTAAAAATGGCAGAATAACATCATCCTTTACCTGAAAAATATGTGAGATTGAGAGAAGGAACGGATGAAGGTGAAGGATTTTCTGGAGGTATATAAAAACGCAACAAAATTTTTGAAAATTTGACTGAATGCAATTACCAAAGTTTGGGTTCGATTTACTGCACCGTTTAAGAATTATAGCAACTTAAAGTTTCCACATTTTAACACGTCTTCTTGTGGAGAATTCATAAAATTCCACTTCAAACCCTATTTAAACCTTGAAAAAACGCAACTAGAAACTCCAGTTTTTTTTATATATAGTAAAAATTATGTAATTACAGAGCAAAAAATTATAACCTGTTACAATAATAATCATGAATATTGCTTTCTGAAGTATTTTTAATTTATTTAAATATTTATCACATTATATCACATAATATCACATTATCTTGAAGTTCAAATCAGAGGGTACAATTATTCGGAAAAGTCATTTTTTATAATATAAAGACAATTTGATTAAAAAATAAATATAACATGAAATTCACTAATTAAACGAAAGCTTTTTAAATTGATATATTTTTTTAAATGCAAAATATACTCGTGAATGGCTTTCATTGCCAATATATTGATGGATTTCGAATTTCTTGTACTTTTGTCTCCCATTGTACCTCCAGAACATCCTTAAGGGATACCTCATTCGTCCCAAACATTGTCGAGTCTGTCGTTCACCCCCAACTCATTGTAACGTTGCCGCATCATGGCTCGAGTGTCGTTCGCGCGAAAATTGAAGCTGTCTCGCGCCTCGTTTCTTCCATTCCGTGGAATACTCCGGTTCCATGAACCCGATCCCTTTATCTATTCCAGAATCAACATCGGCGAGGAGTCATCGCCGCGTCGTATGCTCTCACGCCCGTTCATTAAGACTCATTAGCGGCGCGGTGACCTCCGCAGATCCTCCGATTACACGGCGGCGCGCGTACATCGTCGCCTCGCCGCAGATGCCTCGTTTTGACACGGCTGCCGATATATCATTTCGGATTGCAGAGCCGATCCCCCATGGATCCCTCCTCCAATCATCCTCTAATCATCTAATCCTAATCGATCGCGGCCAACGCGGTCCCTTTGTGCGCGCACGCGCCCCGTTCGCGGATCTCACCTGTACGTGTCGAAATTCCAGCACGATTTCGAACAACACCTCCACGAGCCAATTAGCTGCCAACGAGCCCGGACACAATCGCTGTTCTCGAATCGATGTTGTTTTTAGAAAGTCACGTCTCGTTTCAAGGTCTTCGGACCTAAGGACGCGAAGACAAAAGCTGACCGCTGTGGTTGCTATGACAAAAACACAGAATGTTAGATCGGTTGCTACAATCGATCAGTGCAAATGTAATCACGGTTTCCTACGGTTTAACCTTTAACGCTTATTTTAAGATCAATTGTAATATTTTAAGCGGGGATTGAAAACTGTTATGATATCGGTTCCGGAACTCGAAACAGTTATGAAGAACCGAAATGATACTGTTACGAGAATATCGGTTACGGTTATTATTTCGGTTCTGGAATTCGGTTCCGATTTCGGTTCTGTCATAATCTGACATTTCATATTACGCGACCTAATACATACAATGTATGCAACGCTATACGTTATGTTATATGTTCTTCGGCCGAACAGAATATAGAAAGGCAGAACCGAAAAATAACAGTTTTAGAACCGAAAAATGACAGTTACAGAACCGAAATAATATCGGTTCTCGAGAACCGTAACCGATATAGGTCAGAACCGATATTCTCGTAACAGTTACAACATCATTTCGGTTCTTCATAACTGTTTCAATCAGAGCCGATACAATGTATGTATAACAGTTTGAAACAGTTATTTTCAGAACCGTGTCAGTCCCTGATTTTAAGACAACAGCTATCACCGTGGCTGTTTTGACAAAAATACCAAAAACAACCATTTTGCCAATTGCTATATTCTTAGTTTGAAACTGAAGGGAGTCTAGAAGATATTGAGATTTAGAGCACCCATTGATATCAGAAGTCAGTGCAAACATAATAAAGTAACTTTATTTTTTAGCGCTTATTTGAACTTCTATAAATGATTACTTAAAGCTCATCTTACTGTTGTTCAAAATATCGATTTCTACAAAATACTCAAAAATAATTGAAATCAGTGGGTAGCTGTTCTGCAGTTTTACGCGTTCCTTTACCATCTACACGAATACAAGAACGCTCGGCTCGATGCAACCTTGCGAGTACCGGACCGAGAGACGTTGCGAATGAGATAGAGAGAAGAAGGGAGAGGGACAGTGTTGCTAAAGCTTTCGGTCATGTTTCTAGCCAACATGGTCCTTTGTATACCGCACCTAGCAGTACATACCTGGCCCTATACGCCCCATACATGCCGCGCAATTAGCTAGGGAACGCCGGAGCTTATGTGCTGGGCACGTAAATACGACGGTCAGGACATTATGGTCACGTAATGGCGACAACAATGGAATTCGTCAAGAGTCAGCGACGGGACTTGAATTCTTGTCGGTGCGACGAGTTCAGAAGAACACTTCCTCGATGCGACACGTGTGTTCGTTGATCGGTATCGGTTCTTAAGGGGGAACGGTAGTCACGTGACTTTCCCTAGAAAACCCTAGAATACCTTATATCCTTATACGAGCAAATTTTGAACTGTATAAAGGCTCATTTGATAGAGGAAGGTTCAGCGCATAGTGCCCTGCTTATGATATTAGTCAAAAACTCTTTTTGTGACAGAAAAATACATTGGATTCTGCGAGTGATTTCTCGACTTTTTTACGTACTTTGCAGACTCATATTATTAAGATGTCAACATAATCTCGTTACACCATAAGCAGGGCACTATGCGCTGAACCTTCCTCTATCAAATGAGCCTTTATACAGTTCAAAATTTGCTCCTATAAGGACGTCAAATGTATTCCCGCAAATTATTAACATTTGCACACCTAATACAAGGTTTCCCCCGAAAAACATTAATTTTCTCCAGAGAGCAAGGCGTGCTTTCATCTTGCAGGCATCCACTGTTCCCGGTAAATGGACACAGGGCTTTGTCCCAGTCGCGCCACGTGTGTCAATGTAATTTACTGCTTGCAGCCTGTGTCCGCAAACATTCTCCACGCATATGCGTTCGCCTCCGAGGAAACGGAGATGTGCCCGCCCTTTAAATGCCCTGATTTATGCCCTAAAAGAAATGGTTCCACGACGGAAATACAATCTGCGAACCGACGATACCAAACAGGCTCAAAATTTCAATTGAAAAATACGTGTAGCAGGGGAAGTTTTCCAAGCATCGATAAGGTTCTTTTAAAATATACGAAATTATACTTATCTTCTAGATTCTACAGCTTCTCTTTGTATCAAATTGCATTAAGTCTCAACTTCTTCGATCAAATAAACGAAATAATCCGAGGAAACGTATTTGTTTAACACAAATCTTCTTCAAACTTTGACTTACGATTTATTGTAATTTATAATAATATTGTAATTGTAATTAGTATATTACTGTAATAAAATATTGTAATATTATGGATTTTTCTTTGGTATTATGAGGGGCCTAGCTAGATAAAAAATATGACACTTTCAGAATAATCAATCCCATATTAGCCCTCATCCGTCCCTGATTTCACGAACTGGATCTGTCCCTCGGTGTCGAATTGATACAGTGGTAAAAGATCGATTAAATAACAAGATAAACAGTTAATTTTCGATTTTTTAAAAATTAAAATTGATGAGTTAATATTTACATCTAAGATTTTCCGCTTATGAGTTTCGCATTAAAAAACTAAAACACACGAAGTTTCGGCACCTACAAATTACAGGACAGTGTAACTTATTTCGGGAAACTGTGTCAAATTGACACGAGGGACGGATGAGGGTTAGAGAATTCTTTCCGATTTTTTGGTTACAAAATGTGGTTGTGAAAAATGAAAACCGCAGACTTTTGACAGAAATCGAAAACAAATCGCTTCGATATTAATTCGCCGATGAGATACGATCATTCAGATTGTTCGGCAATGTGCGCGCCGTAGTTGAAAAAAAATAAATTTTTCAACATATTTTCCCGCTAGCTACGGCGGCTTTTAAAACATTTAAATTTCGCAACATGTTCCTGCAACGAGCGGTTTATTCCCGGAGACCCGTGGATCAAGCACTTGCGAAAAAGAGAGTGCGACCGAGACCCGCCTTCTACCCGACAAGCTCTCGGATACGAGGTAAACGTCGTCCAGGGACGCAACACTCGTTTTGCCGGTCGGGTGGCTCTCTGAAAGTGTTTCGGTGTTTGAGGAAACGCCAAGAGTGGGGAAACGAAGGAAAAGGTAGCTGAAAAGCGTGTAGCGTTTGTTGGAAATTGAATCCTTATCTTATCAGCTCATTACCCCGCGTCTGCCGTGTTACTCAAGCTCGGGGACACGGGCTGCAACTTTGCGAGTTCCGCGAGCAGAATCGAACGCCCGCGTTCAATTGGGCACGATGCCGGAAATATATAGAGTGTCGGTGCGCCTTTCGCGAAATCCTCGACGGAACCGATTACTTTTTCATGCCCGATCAGAAGTTTACGACCGCGTCCTCGACGTAGATCCGTTCCGGATAGCGTGAGCGAGCTTAACGCGATAACGTCATGAGCTACACGCTCGCGCGATTTGCTCGCTGATGGAAAAGGCAGGTCGGGCCGTGTCGGGCCGGGTCGCGCCCGACGTTCAACGTGACTGACTTTCGAAACGACGCGACGCACAGTGGGGTGTTTGACCCCAAAATCAAGCTAAAAGTCCCTTTCACAGACATTCTTGAAATAAAAAGAAAAATGCGTACAGACAGTTACGTGAATCTTTGGAGCATAATGTGTTAAAATCTTTTTTCACATTTATTAATTATCAACTCGTCTACACAGCTGTGAAGAAGTTAATCTTAGGGTAAACGCGCGCTAGCTTGGCCGCGACCAATTTAACAAGAACATGTTACTACATTAACGTTTTTTCCCCCAAAGGGAATATTTGGACTAGTTAAAAAAAAAATTGCTCAACCGTAGTGTCATCTGTGCCCAACAAACCAATAACTTTAGAGGTAATTTTTGTTTGACGCTAAATTGAGACATGATTATGCAAATCAAAAGGGAAATCAGATTTGGATGGAATGCAAGACTAGTTCGCCTCTTCTAATATTTTCTACTGATAACTGATCTTCCCTATAACGTACTTGCAACTATACCTAGATATTAAGGGGGGAGCCCTGAGTAAAATGAAATTTTTTAGCATTTTGAATGCGATAAAAAAGTTAGAAAGCTATCAGAGATGTTCTTGTACGTTATTTTCAAAATAAAGTGAAGAGTTGTATTGAGCAGGAGCGACGCAGTCTTGATTGCACTAAAGAGGCTCGTGCTTCTCGAAAAGAAAAAAAACGGCTGAAATGTAATATTTTGATAAAGAGGAAGATCTGTTCTATGGCCCCGGTATAGCAGATTAGCAAAAACCTGCGGTTTAAGTTAAAATTAATTACGATTTTTTCACAATTTTTCTGTTACATAAACATTAAACGCGTTTTTCTCGGAACGCAAAATATTGCACGCCGTGCAACGTAGCTCGTAAACTAATTATCCGATCTTTATGAAACTTCATATATATATATATTCTATAAACAATTTGCCTCAGCATGACGAGCTCCGATTTTTTTATTTTTTATTTAAAATAAAGTTATTATCAATTATTTATATCAGAAAACACGTTTTTTTTCATAACGTCGCCATTTTTGCAATTTGGCAAGTTTTTAAAAAAGAACGTTTTTTTGCATGAACTAACGATTCCATTTGGATTTTTTTTTTAAAGATCATTTTTGTGCACTGTACGTTGCACGGCGCAAATATAGGATGCCATCTTCAAGCCGTTATTCCACGATGATTATTAATAATTAAACTTTTAAAAAAATATTTTTTGTTATACTATAACATGAATATATGATACCTGAAATTTCAAATCAATCCACGCATTACATTTAAAAAAAAATTCTTGAAAAACAGGCCATTTACACAGGACTCCTCCCTTAAGATCTCGACTATGTAATTACACGTTTAAATTCTAGTGGTCGCTAATGACCTAGTTGTTGATGCGACCGTTATAAATAAATAATTGAAATAAAAAAAACGAACATGTTACTGAAATATTTTTTCGTATCATCTATAATTTTTGAGTAATGGAACTATGTCCAGGAGACGGGTTTCTTAACTCACTGTAAGACGCGACGAGAAGGAACCTCGCAAACAGGGAGACGTCGTCTTATCTTTTCGAGGAACGAGATGTACGGACGTCCTCCTTTTTTCTCGTTAATATTGATGATTTTTCTGTCGAACTCGCAGACAACGGAGCTATTCTTCGTCTGCTTGGGATTCAGCGCGCGAGCACGCGCGGACCTCGATTGTTTCTTCTCTCTATTTCAGCTGAAGCGAGCCTGCTCGATGGTTTTCGAGAAACGGAGAATGATTCCCGATGGAATATTAATGGTGCGCACCTCCGCCGAGGCTTTTCTTGTCTGAACGTGATACAAGTATATTCCGCTCGCATAAGGATAAATGTAGTATATTGCGTGGGACTGTTGCGGCGCCAAGAGAGGCTGTTGCAGCTTTGTTATTTGTTATACCTTGTGAAATATGTTTCTGAAACAAATTTTTTGTGGATACGTTTCGGAAACGCTCGCGAAGAAGGAAAATTTTGTCAAATGTTTACCATATGTCCGTAAATATGAAACTGGAATTTTTGTATAGAAAATACACGTTTATTGTATGAAAACGATACAAAATATTTTATTCAAAGTATTGCTGATCGGTAGCTATACATTTTTCCCATCTCTCTGACAATTTGTGGATGCCACGCCAAAAAAACTGTTCCTCTTTTGAGGCAAACCAGTCATCGAGCCATTTTCGTACATTTTCGTAAGATGTGAAGCATCTTACAAAGTATACTTCAATTTCGAATTCACATCACCTCTGTGACATCTTCATAATGGTCAGTGTATTTTTGAACACTTTGGGAATTGAGAATTAAACTATTTCCTACGCTTCATTGTGGATGCCATTTTGAAATCATTGAGACTACGTATACAATTTTCAAGGATCATGTGATTGCAAAGTGTCGTAACATAAAGGATCCTAGATATGTATGCAGAGTGACAGTAAGAAGCTCTTGGAAAGGTAAGGGGCCATAAATTCTTAGGGTCTTGGGAATACAAAGGGCTCCTCAGTTCTGAGAAGCCATTGTTTTAAAATCTTAGGAATTAATCAAATTATAATTTTATAGATTTAGAGATTGCATAGGTACGTAATTCTTTTGTGCAATAATGTGCATTGAATTAAACTTAATTTACGCATATGTACCTATTTATGTGTACCTATCTTATATTATTTAAAAGAATTTCCTTTCATTGCGATAATCACGAACGATTGGGAATTCTTTAAATAATGTCTGACGTCAATATTAATTTTTAGTACCATTTATAAGGTAGGTACTGTATCTTTTCCATCAGCTTTTATCTATTAAATACACCATTTGAGTAGGAATGTTTAACTGATCAATGTACCTTATAAAATTGCCATCTTCCAAGGTTTTAAACTGTATTTAGCAAGCATTGGTGTTGGAGCTCGCGAATGGAAATTGTTTCGACAGGATCAAAGAGCCCCGCGCTCGAGTTCCATTGCGAAAACTCGATGGAAACGTGGCCGCTTTAATTTTCGACAACGTCTCCTTTGAAACCGGGCGACTCGAGCATTCCGCGTGATTATGTGAGTGAGATTTTTTTAATGCGCCTCCCGATGGGGTCGGTAGATGCTCGTTCGGGAGGGACAAGGTTTGCTTTGTCTGACCGGAAGTTGAAAGGAGGGTGGAAGCCGCTTCCTTTCGAGGCATCGTAGATCCCCGCGATAGCTGGCTCGCACACGAGAGCGAAAATCGAGGCGCTCGTTCCACGGGATTATTATTCGCTAGCGATTATTCGACTCTGTGTAACCGTGGCCACCGCCCATTTTCTTCCACGTTACCTTCCTTTCAATTCCCTATCCTAACTGATCCAACGGATCGTTGTGAGCTCTCGCAACTCTATTTACCAGCCATTCTAGAAAATCATTTCCCCTAGAAAGTGCAAATTAGTAAATTGCTCGAAAAAGGAAATGAAGATCTAAGTGGGCACATTACTTCAAGGATAAATTCATTACTATAAGATAAGGAAAATTGTTTTCCAATTATTACCCATATAATTAGCCATGTCATTAACCCTTTGCACTCGAAGCTATTTTAACCCTTAGCACTCGGATGGCGACTCTGAGGCGCCACTGAAAATTGCTGTGCCATTCCTAAAAATATTGTTCACATTATTATTTTTGTTCGTATTTAATAAACTATTAGACATTTACATATTACATGAGATATTATATCAGTTTCATATGCAAAAAATTAACAAAAATTGTATAACATGGAAATATTCTAGAATGGAAAACTCTTTCGATTTTTAGTTAAAATAGCTCCGAGTGCAAAGGGTTAACTCAAAAACGAAAGATTTTTCCATTCTAGAATATTTCCAATCTATAAAATTGTTATTTATTTTTTGCATATGAAACTGATACAATATCTCGTGTAATACGTAAATGTCTAGTAGTTTATTAAATACGAACAAAAATAATAATGTGTACAATATTTTTTAGAATGGCATAGCAGTTTTTAGTGGTGCCTCAGAGTGGCCATCCGAGTGCTGAGGGTTAACTATCGATAGCTAAAGAGAAGGTTGCGTTATCCCAGCCTTTCCCAAAGGTTCTGAAAAGGGTATAGTCGGATAAGATGGTCAAAAATGCCCTTGGAAAATATTAAAAAGCTAATGGCCCCATTAGATAGGACATCGAGAAAAACCATGTTGTGTAAATTTTTAACCCTATATCTCGACCGGGAGGGTAGTTACGGGGTAAAGTGGAAAAAGATTAGTTTTTGACCTACTTTCCCTGTTCAGTCATATCCAGAAAATTATGAAAATAATCTAACAGATGTCAAATACCCAGATACATATACTGCGATTAATTCAGATTTTTAAGTTGAACATCTCGGTTGTAAGAAATCAAAAATCACGACAAAAAAAAAAGTTTATTCGGCGTCTTCCCTCGAATTGCCTTATTCACTTTGCGCGGGACATGGTTCGGGGAACGCCGTATTATCCAGATCGTGACACTGACAGATTTCCGCGTGGCGCGAGTAACTCGAGTATCGACGGTGGAAAATCAGCGAGGATGTTCGCGAAAAGGTAGCTACTCGAGCCGCGTCATCGACTTCCGGTCGGCGTCGTCGACACTTTTTCCGCGCCGTCTAGCCGGAAGCAGCGTCGAATTTCCGACGGGCACGGACTGTTCGATCCACGGCCGTTCTATTTTCCATTTAACTCCGTAAATAGGACACGCTCCGTTGCCGGTTAATTAATCGTGGCCGGGATATGCGAATGGCACGGTGCGTTGAAAAGCCCCGTTTTCTGGACAAAATGTCATCGCTCGAAAATTATAGGTGATGCGAGAAAATCTTACAGACGAGAGTTGTACGATATACAGTCGGTGTGAAAAGTATTCGTACACCTTTAAAAACAAATAACTTTTTCAAAATTCGACCCAACAGCTTGAGTTTTTTTGAGACGTTAGAAGGATTAGTTTACTAGCTAATATGTAAATAATTTTTTTTTTTATTGTTATTGGTCGTAATTGCGAAAGAAAAAGTAAAGGTCACGATTTTTAAATTTTGTATCTGTGCCTGTAGTGAAAATTTACAAGGTGCATTTGGTAGGTATAAGTAAGTTATATACATATACAAAGTTTCATTGAAATCGGTTGATACATAAAAAAGCTATGGCCATTGTAACATGTAAAAATCTTTGAATTTAGGGTTTTCGAATCATTTAAATCGCGGATTCTTACAATTTTTGCTATTTTCAATCATTTATATTTCGTAACAACCTTGATCGATTTCGATGAAACTTTGTACATGTATATAATTTATTTATACCTACCAAATGCACCTTGTAAATTTTCACTACAGGTGCAGATAAAAAATTTAAAAATCGTGACCTTTACTTTTTCTTTCGCAATTACGACCAACAATGAAAAAAAAAAATTATTTACATATTAGCTAGTAAACTAATCCTTCTAACGTCTCAAAAAAACTCAAGCTGTTGGGTCGAATTTTGAAAAAGTTATTCGTTTTTAAAAGGTGTACGAATACTTTTCACACCGACTGTAGAAGAGAGTACACGACGATTGTATTTGTCTGACATTGCGGTACCTTAGAAAGTTCTGCAAAGAAAAGATTATTTATCATATGTATGTATATCTCTGTCAAAAAAAATTTTTTTTTTTTAATCGGACTTTTGCTCATTATGCCCCCACTAAACAGAAATAATATTTTTAATGAAATGGATTTTTTGCCACCCATGGCACCACTGTGCGAAACATATGTCTCCCTACTCTGTTCCCCTTCTCCTTCCTCCGGGAGAGTAGTTTTCGTGACGAGAAGGAATAGAGTGGTAGATAGAGGGAGAGAGGTTTCCTGAGAAAGGCGAACGGGAGCAAGAGATATTGGCAATAAGCGAGACGATGTCGACGGGAATCCGGCGTCAAAATACGCGAGCTTACGCGGAGCAAACTTGGCCGGAGTATTTACGACCAGTCGAAGTAATGGGCAAAGTTCGCGGGCGAACCCGAGTTTCCGTATCACGGAAATCATCGTCACTCCAATTCCAGTAGAAATGCTACGACGACTACCACAGGAAACTGTGGAACAATTGATTTCCTTGATAGGCTATCGCGCCGTTTCGATCACTCGATAACGCGCGGATCGAGCTTTGTACGCTCTGTGCTCTAGTTGCTTCCGAGTTTAATTGACGAGAAAAATATAGGACAGGTCGCTTTGCAATATTTTAATTAAAATACTGAACTAATAATCATTTTTCGATGTACGTAAGTTAATACTTTTTTATAGTGAATAAAAAGCTGCGTCGATTGCTGCATAAAAAATATATGGTTCCATTTGAAAAAATCAAAGTTGACCTTCACGAGTCAGTATGTCCTTGACGAGTCCACCTACAAAAAGACTAGTAACACCAGTATCCGCATCTCTGGAAACCATTTAATCCCCATCCAAACATTTCTCGCTACTAATAATAATAATTACGTAAATCAAGGTGGTAATATTTGGTGAACCATCCAATATAAACAATGAAGTACAGTGACTGCCATTAATATTCGGACGCTCTTAAAAAAACGATAACTTTTTAAATATTGCAACATACGATTTGAACTTTTTTGAGTAGTTAGAGCAATTAATTTTCTACATGATGTGAAAAGTAGTTTTTTCAAAAATTGCAATTGGTCGGAATTGTAGAGAAAATACTAAAATTTGCATTTTACAACTTTTTTATGTGGGTCTATATTGAAAATTTAAAAAATATGTTTTGTAGATCTGTGTCAATTATATGCATTGTAAAAGTTTCATCGAAATCTGTTGATGTGGGGAAAAAACGACAGGCATTGAAAGATATACGAATCCTTAAATTTATTACAGTTACAAAAATCGTGAAAAATTGCAAATTCTACCATCTTTAAACGTTTGTAGCTCATTGTAACGTTGACCCATTTTGATGAAATTTTCAGAACATGTTTAATTGATACAGATCTACGAAACGTGTTTTCTGCATTGTCAATATGAGCCCACATAAAAAAGTTATAAAACATAACTTTTAGTATTTTCTCCGCAATTCCGTCCAATTGCAACTTTTTCAAAAATTCTTTTCACATTACGTAACAAAACCGATTGTTCTAACTTCTCAAAAAAATCCAAGTTTGAAGAATTAATTGCATAGTAAAATTTAATATTGTTAAGAAATTAAATTAAATTTTTATTACGGTTAATTTTAATAAAAATTCTTATAGTAAGTTTAATTGAGTGTATGGTCGAATATTAAAAAAGTTATCGTCTTTTTAAGAGTGTCTGAATATATTAGTGGGAGTCACTGTATCTATTCCAGAGAGGCGACGTTAGCGTATATTTTAATCTAAAAAATTTTGAATAGAAGAACAATAAAATCTTCAGATTCTGACAGAAATTGTCAAATAATTTCCGTATAAACAAAATTTGCACAGGTTTGCAATATGTCGAATATTAAATTTTGGCAGAAATCTTCTATCGCGGAATTTAATATTCACAGATTTGAAATTGAATTCTAAATTTCCGGACTCCTTCTGTCCGATAATGTACTTTCAGCTCACGTATCAAGGTTCGTGGATATCAAAGAGCGCGTACATCATGCAATTTGCAATCGCACTACTATTAGGATCAGAAACGTGAAATATTAAATCTGTTAACCCGCGGCTTAACGAGGATCCTATGGGAAACGTATTGACGGGGCCGTTGACTCCCCTCGTTCTCATAAGCTGGTAAAACAGCGGGTTTGGTAATGTTAGCAGAACAGCGTTCCGTTAAATGCCACGAAAATGCCATTAACGCGAGCGGCCATCGAAAGTTAGCGGTGCGCGCGGGCCCGAACGAGCCCGATTTCCCGAGGCGATGCGCCGGGAAACTTTTTAATGCCGCCGCGTTGCAACAGCTGACGCCTCCATTAAATACCAACCCACTCATTTCTCCTCCAATTTCGCTCTCTTTTTCTTTCTTTCTTTCTTGACTGCAAGGGAAATTACGACGTGAGTCTGACAATGTTGCGCCGCGAAGTCTTCCGTAACGCCATTACGCTCCGGGACAGAAGGATAGCACATCGTACTTGCATTTTTAAAAGTTATTTTCAGTAAAAACTGATAGAAATACATTTTCACGCAAAACTAGCCTGTATGTAGAACCTGCTCAATATTGTCCACACAATTCACTTCGACGAAATTCTACGAATGTAACTGTAAAGTTTGTAACAAGTATCGAACACATGCTTAATGAATATGTAATAACATTTTGTGAAATATATAGGGCAGTCGAATATATCATTATCTCAGCTGTTTTTGAAAATATGAAAACACTTTATTAACCGAAGTTTTTCGGTACAAAGAGGTCTACAATATGGCAATATCAGTTTTTTTTTGTAGGTGAAAAAGTTTCGGAGATTTCAAGGTCGTCTTTATTTTTTAAAAAGTAGAAACATATTTTTCCATGCAGCTCGTAATTGTTTATAAAAAAATATTCACTTATGTATGTCGAAAAATTAGTAATCCAAGAGATATTTCAACTTTGATCTTGTTAAATTTTGTAAAATGAACATTTACACGAGAATCCGAACGGTTAAACCTAAAAAAGTATAACTGTACCGAAACTGTTGAACGGCGATGCGCGCTGATAAAAGCGAGAAACCATCATCGGGAAGCGAAAAAAAGGGACTAAAACTGCGTGCGTGGAGAAAAAAGTATATGCCAACGATAATAATCTTTCAGCCCGAGACAGTTTCATTTTTTCTGACTTTGATGACTGTGTCTGAGCTTCCTGTTGGCCGTAACAGTGTAAGAGTGTAGGTATACACGATCGCCAGCGAACGTTTAATTTGATCTCGATTAAAGCAAGGAGAGGCGGATAAAAAGGAGGAACTTTAATGGAAAGAGATTCGAAGAAGGTTCGATTGCGAGCACCGGTGGCCATTTATTACGAGGCAGCGGTCTATATTTTAAATTTATTGGACGGTTTCGCGGAACGTCCCGCGGGAGACGTCTGCCGCGTTCTTTCGTTTAATTCATACGCTCTGGTAGTCGATCGGCGGTTTTCGTCTTGTTTCCTGATTTACGGCTCAGTCAGAGTGTTGATAGAGAATTTTTCTTGAGAATTTACTCGAATCGAGGGGAAAAAGTTACCCTTTCTCTGCCAGTACCGAATTAGTCACGCGACATTGTGACATAGGCATGATGGAGACGGAACGCGTCACGTGACGGGCCAGAAGCGTGGGGAATAGCGTCGTAGAAGCGGAAGGTAGAGTGGGAGACAGCGTCACGTGACCGGGCCAAAAACGTGGGGGAATGGCGTCGTAGAAGGGGAAGCTAGAGTGGGAGACAGCGTCACGTGACCGGGCCGTGGTGAAAGCGTGGGGGAATAGTGTCCTAGAAGGGGAAGGGTAGAGTGGGAGACAAGTCTTAATTTTGCGACACTGCCCTCGGCTCGTAACACGATAGAACCAGTTTAATCAGTTTGTATTTATATACCATAATAAATAGACCTTGTCCGTTCGAAACGTTCGAACCATAATCTCTCTATTTGTCCCATATTCTGCAATGTTTCAGCTTTAATTTAAACAAAATCATCGCTCTATCTCATTTCTAGCGAAAGTTCTTTGATTTTGACACAGAATTCATCGAAATGGTCCACGTCGCTACAACTCATTACATATAAAGTAATAATTTTCACAGTATCTCATCTGGTAATAGCTGTATAAAATTGTTCGAGGGTAACTGGAAACGAAAGCAACATTGTAAATAATTCAAAATCTACTATAGTTATTATCTCGCGTTTTAGATATATGAAAATTACCAGAATAGCCTCAAAAACGAATCCCTCGTCGAGCACGAGATCGATTCTCGCGAAAAATTCAGGTCCGGTGCTCGAAGAGGGATTCGTTTTTGAGGCTATTTTGCGGCGAGTTGCCCGCAAGTGGAGCGCGAAAGTTAAATCGCTTCGAGAGCGGCACTCGACGTGTTCGAAGAAAGTTCTTTCGACAATGGTCGCCGTGCCGTCAGATGAACCGACGACGTCGAATGCTTCTTTCGGAGTGACTCGACGTATTCCGCTCCGCGTTCGAGAGCTTCTGCTTCTCCCGTTCCGGAACCTAACGTTTCCTATACTATAAAACTTGTTCCTTCTGTTGCAGGTATGGTTCTCAAATACTCGAGGCGTTGAGGACGCGGACATTGTACTCTCCCGGAGATCTTCAGGTAACGATCGCGCCTCGTTCGATTCAGCAAACGGTGACTGTTGCGTCAGATGTCAACCAGATCTGAGTAATCTTGTTAAACCGCAACGCGTTGCTATTAGTTAGTAAGAGGTACAGAACAAGTTAGATGCCACATACGCACAAGTATAGACAGAAAAGCCATTATAGATTCTCTGTGAATATCTCTTAAACCAGGTCTCGGAATTAAGTGCTCGCGGCGGTCGGTTTTCGAAGGCAACGCCCCCTTGACCCGGCCGCGCGTCTCGCTCCCCGTGGCGGCCCTAGTTCTCGAGGCAGCTCAGGCGCGTACCATAGAGTGTTACAATGTAAGTGTCGGCGATGCGAATTTGCCAAGCACGTCCAAACGTGCGCGAAAATCAAGTTATCCCACATGTTAATACAATATCTGGACAATACAATTAAAAACTATTTTTAAAATTTATCTTCCGAATTTATTCTCCAAATTTATTTTCTGCAGCTGTTGTCCGAAATTATCTTGCGACATAGTGAAACAGGCCTACAGTGGATACCACTGACAAAAAAAAGCGCATTGACAATAGTACCTCGACGGTAATGTGGAAACCTATTGATAAGGGTGTTGCCCTAATCCGTCACGAATAGCTTCTATGGTACATGCCTGAGGAGTTTCGAGCACTGTGGGCCGCCACGGGGAGCGAGACGCTCGGCCGGAAAAAGGGGGCGTAGCCTTCGAAAACTGGCCGTCACGAGCACATAATTCCGAGGCCTGTCTTAAACTAAATCAGACCGTCGGTAATATACGAAGGAGAAAGTTATTCGAAATAGCGATTTTTATAACATATCAAAAAATCGAAATCGGAGGGAAGCTGTTCAGCAGTTTCACCGAAATGTCACTAAATTGTTCGATACGGGCCACTGTGCAACGTCCTCGTCGTTCCGGGGTGTAAAGGGTGCAGTCGGTTCCGGCTAAAGTGGGGGATGGTGGACCCGCGACACGAGAGCGATGAAAACTAAAATGCAAACGTTGATTCACGGGGAGACAATGGCGAGAGAGAGCCGCATTCTGCGCGTCGAACGCTGTGAATGGAAGCCGCGTTCGAGAAACTATGAATGAGCTTAGGAACCGAGTGCGTGCGCTTATGTGCACGGTCGCGTCCCGATGCACGTGTGCTGGTGCATTCACGTGCATGCTCGCCTGGCCGAGGCCAGCAACTCGCTCGATTATATCCTCCGAGCCAATAGCCGACCGTTTTGAAATACAATCCCTTTAAATGTCCTGCTGCTCTCCGTGGTGGTCTCTGCCAGCTTACCCCAAAACAGATGTTTTTTATATTCTCTTTTTCCTTCTCTCTCTCTCTCTCTCTCTCTCTCTCTCTCTCGGCCTCCTCGATTCTCTTCTTTTCGGGTAGAATACGATAGGGGAGGGATCGAGTGTCGCGTTCTGTCAATTTCGGAGAAATATGGAGCGCCGAGGGAGTCTACCTTAACCCTCGAGTACCGTTCGGCTAATTGCTACTTTAGTGGGCCGTGAATTAAATTAGATTGAGCGTGGCGTCGACTTGAGTGAGAACGTTTACCTGCGACTGGGCCGTAATGTTTAGAGTCAACCGGATCTAGGACGTAATTAAACGTTTACGTAGCATACTTTGGTATAAGCTACGGTAGAATGAAGTGTCGCTAATGATCGAAATAAATTACATGCACTGTTATTTTCAACGTTAATAGTCTCGTTAAGTTCAGAATAATTTACTAGTAGATTAACCGATGTAGAATTTTCTGGCTAATTTTTTGGGCTGTTTCGTCTTATCAATTTTTGTCCTTATCTCTCTCCCAATAGTTCGATATACGGATCGGTAGAGGAATATTTGTCCACGAAATGAATGCAGAAAGAAACATAAGAAACTGCGAAATTCACTAATGGCAACGTTGAACGATTTCGATGAAATTTTGATGTTAACCAGATTTTCTATAAATTTTGTCGAGTAGACGTATTCGAGAAGTTGAAACCGTGAACCGTTCGGCTGCTACAATAAAATAATCAAATAAAATAGAATACTTTTTTGAAAATCCTCGGTGTAACTGTCTCATTATGGGTTCAAACAGACCCGGTTCGCTTTTCTAGGGTTCACCGAGCCGCGGGCAACAGATAGAGAAGCTTATCAGTCGACAGCATCGTAATTGCAGATAATATTTATCATGACCGATAAGCGACTCGAGAAAAATTTAGTGAAGGACGGAAGACAAATCCCCTCTTGATCCTCTGAAACTCGGGTTTTCCGTAACCCAGTTCAAAACCGCGTGAACATGGCTCGGAATAAGAAATTCTGTTCGGCCTGAAGTTCGACGCCTCTGCGGTTCCCGTGGCCGCGGAGTTTGATTTAGTTTGCCGAAGCGTTTCACGACTCTGTGTGCTTGCACGAATTTTTAATCGTGTTACCGCGTAACTCGCTTTCCACTTTGTTATCTTCGAATAGGACGGTTGTGTACTGCGGTGTTCGTACCGGGTTCATTAGGAACCCGGCCCGGCAACAGCGCACAGTGGGCCAGATCGACGCGCTAGCTGTTCATGAGCTAAAAAATCAAAATCTTAATATCGATTTTTAACGTATGTACATTGTTTCGTAAATGTCCATTATATTCGAAAACGATAATATTAATTGAAGTTATTAAAAACTCTCGTTGCGATAAGCGTTCAAAGATCAAACTTTTTCAGATGCCTTTTTTCACCGAAAAAAGTCCTTTTTTTCGTAACGATATCCTGGAAAACCTAGTGAACATTATTAGCCCACTTGGAATTAAAAATTTTTATTATTAATTTAAAAAAAAATACTCTCTGAACCGAAGAGATCCATCAAAGTTTTCCACCTTTGACAAGGGATAAGTTCAAAAGTGCACGAAAGTGTAAGCTCTAACAAAGTGGAACATTTTCAGCAACATCTCCTCTAAAAAATCCTGGAAAATTCACGTCCCAACTCAAATCAACTTTGAAATTATTATTGTTTAAAGCGTCGCGTGACACGCAATTTCGCAGCGCGTCGCGGCGCACGAGACGCATTGACGACCACTCAGCGGCTCTTAACCCAGACCTATCTTATGAATTTTTTTATATAACACGACCATTGATAAACAATCGAACTGCTTGCTAGCTCAGTTGTTGAATCATTTGTATTTGAGAGAGCATTGCATCAGCATCGCAGCATAGCATCACAGTAGTTTTCCCATATTGGAAACCTGTATTTTATCTTCGTTAAATAGAATTATTGTATAGATTTTTGTTTATTAATAGGTAAATATAATTATAAGCCGCAAATCCGTATGGTTAATTGATTATAGTCGGTAACTGTCTGAAATATAATACTTATTTTTGTTTAAATATTTGTAATTTTTTAAATAAGACAGTAATAACACGTTTTTGTTATTTCATTAATTGTAATAAAATTCCTCGATTCAAAAATTATGGATTACTCTTGTTTGAAAGCCTGAACAGCCAGTTTTCAATTATTACTCATTATTCACAAGATTTTTCAGACATTTCCGGTGGTCTGACAATAAAATGTTTCCTACAAACAGTAATCGGTAGTCAGTCTTCTACAAATTTGAATATAAAAAATTTTAAGAATTTTTTTTTTAATAAAAATTGGGTCACCTTGATTATTTATTTATCACTATATATTTTTTATTTAATAACATTATAGCTGACGCCAAGACGAACCCAACGACCTATTTACTGTGGTCTTTAAGTTTTGAAATTACGCTAAAATAGTCGTGAACAGCTAAATCGTGATTCTGGCCCACTGTGGCAGCGGTTGGATTTTTCTCCGCCAGAAATCATTGATCCCGACGCGACGTTATCGGGATTTTTCGAAGCGCACCCGCCTGCCGCCGCGCCGCCACGTTGATGAAGAAATTCCTGAGCTGCTGTCATTCAGCCCCTGATAGTTACTGTCGACCCGACGACGGTAACCGTGACCAAGGCGCGCTTGATTACTAGCGAAAATATGTGACCTCGTTATCGCTCTGGAATTCACGCCTCGATCGTTCTCCATTTTCTGCGAACTCCCGCACTTTCCCCCCCTCCTTCTGACCCCGGGTCGTCTTCAAATCGAAACTGAAGGGGTTCCGTGCAATTAACTGTAATGTCTCGATATACTTTCGGGACCGGAATCTCGCTTACATCGTGTACAATATTCCTTGATCTTTTATAGCTAGCGTCGGAGACTGAAATAGGACAGTGACAAATCTATTGTGTTTTTCATTATTCTTTTATAACAACTATCTCAACATATTTTTTTGACATGTTTCTGATTGAAATGATACCAAACACGACGCAATTCCAATCATATTTGCTTGCTTAATTTACGATACGGTACAACCTCGATAATCCGGACTGCCTTTCTACGAACCTGGAGAAAAATATTTAAACAATCAGTAAATTGAATTCAACATGTCGTCATTTTGTAAATAATCAAGGTTTTCCATTTATTTGGCTCATACTATAGCCACATTGATACTGATTAATATATCATTTTTTTGTTTTCCATCAGTAGAAGAATCGACATGTGTGTTAAATCATACTCTATAAAAAAATATATAACTCATGTAATTTCGATTATTTTTACTTTAAAAAAAACCTACTCGTGTACTTTAAATACTCCTAAATATGTGTGCAAACTTCTAACATAAAAGGTGGTACAATAGTTCTTCTGAAAAAAGTTGCTAAAAATTGGTGAAAACAGGAAATCAGAATGCTCCGTTAAAATTGTACGAATTTCAGTTGCACTTTGCATTTAACTGTTCACTGGAGACCATTACGAACGTCTGCAGTCCAGTGATCCGCGACGATATGTTTCCAATCAAAATGGCGGGTGGCAAGCGTGTTAACAATCAGCCGCGTTTCCCGAAGTAGAATCGATAGGGGTTTCCTCGATGGTCCTCGGGATAATTGATCGGTTCCACTGTTGGAACGGTTCCCGATTTTCCATCAGTTCTCCCGTGTTGCTCATCGCGACGCGATAAAGGGAGGAGCGACGCGGATGCGGCGGCAGAAGACAGATAGCCGGCCGCGAGCAAACAGGTGAAATGAGGTAAAGGGAAAAGGAGCCTGTTCGGTTGGCCTGGTTATTTGTCAGACGGCGTGCCCGCGTTTTTGGTTCACCGACGTCGAATAAACGTCCCGGCGAGTAATGTTGGCAAAACACTATCGCACAACAGTGGTCCAAAATCGAAAAAATCCGAACGAAATTCAATATTACGACCTCTTTCAAAATTTACGAACTTTTGGTTACAGATTCTTAAATAGGTATGCAACGCGACACTTAACTTAGGGGTTCACTCTAATCTGACTAATATTGCATTAAATAATATCCTTGCAACTAAAACAAATCAAATTGTTGAAGCCCCTTTAAAAGCACCCTTCACAATTTTATGCCGTTCCCTTAGCTTTATTTATGTTTAGAAAATGGAATTCACCTCCAGTCGCAATAAATTTTGCATGAGAGTACTTGTTTGTACTTAGTTGAAGTGGATGCATAAAATTTGTTTGCGTAAACTTGCATAAACGGATGTTGTATCGATATATTTGTAACAATTAGACTGCGGATCTTTATGCAAAATAAAAATTGTCTGCGTCGATTGCAAGGAATAGAAACTAAATAGAACGTTATTTCTTCCCTTAATAATTTGAATAGATGAGAAATCATATATTGATATGTACAATTTTCAATTTCATCTACTCAATTTTGCTATAAATGCATAAAGATCCGCAGTCTAGTAATAATACCGGGTCACTTCATTTTCTTCAGTTTCTTCAATTTTTTTTAATAAGAATGATAGCATATGCCTAATTTATTACACAAAGAATTAGTACATTAGATTACACATAATACATATTAGACACCATACGCACAAAACATGAAGAAACAATGAATCGGATTTTCGGTGATTCACAAACGTCTCAATACCATCAAACGCGAGTATTAATCGGGAATCCACTCTTGCCAGTGCGAATCGAAAATGTACACGTTGAACGCATCCTTCGCGAACAGGTTCTGTTTTAAAGCATCCAGCTAAGTCGACGGTTTCTGTAACGCGATGCCTCCACCGCGTAACCTATCGTCTAGCCCACCGTCGTGGTTCTCAGTTTCACGGCCGAGAACGCAGAAACGGGCCGCTCGCCCACTGGTTTTCTCGCGCCAACCTTCTATCCCTTTAACGATTTTTTGACACTAGGATTACGGAGCAATAAAAGTGACTATTTTATTGGGTCATTGCAAACTTTCTGGTAGCATTCGTATGACTTCGTATATATTTAACATGCAACAAAAAATGTGACATGTGTTACAAAAAGGGCCTTGGCGTGTCTAATAACTAATTTTTCCTCGTTTCACTTTCTTATCGCTATACCAAGGTCACCTTGAGTTTTCTTTATTGTAAAAGGTAAATTTTAATCTTGCGATTGAACAAAGAATTGCACCCCTAGTAAAAAGCTATAATGCTACACGGGGTAAAAAACTAATAGTCACCGAGATATTCTTAAATAATTATTAATTGAAATAATGAATGCGAATAATTAAAATAATAAAAATAATTATTTTCTTGTAACCCTAGAAAACTACATTCGTTCGAGAAGGGTTAAACCAATGTAATTTATGGAACAAGAACGTGCGGTTAAACGAAGTCACGAGTGTGTGCACGATCAAGCCGACAAAAGCTGTTATTGGCTCTCAGGGCAGCTTTCGTAAGAGTTTCGCCGGTTTCCTCGTTCGCGCGCGGCCACGAGACCGTCGCATCATATATGGCTCTGTTCTTGAAACGATCGTCCCACTTCTGCTTGGTTCGCCTCCGGTGTCTATCAGGCTTGTCCGCGACAAGCCTACTGTGCATTCTCCTCGAACATCGCGTTTCACGCTCGACGGGGATCCCGTGTGCACTACCGGGCCCGATACGGCCCGACCCGGCCCGACTGCTAGGCCGCACACCAGCAGGTAGCTCCGTTATCGACGTTCCGAACGGTTCCCAAGTTGTCTCTTCTCGACTCGGCAACGAGCCGAATCAAAGTGACCCATTAACTGTTCAAGACGCGTGATTATGCAACGCGTGCACGAAAGCGGCGGTGAAATTCGCGCCGCGAATTCTTCCAAGCGCCTCTTCTTTCCATCTGCCTGAACTGGCCTCCTCTAACTCGCTGCTAGCCTAACAAGGGGAGTAGTCTTAACTCCTTGTATGTACTACACTGTAGAGCATAACTATAGCACCATTAAAATTTTCAGGAGTTTCCGACATTTGTATATAATGATTTCCAAATATTAATAACGTTACGTGAAAAGAGTTAAAAAGAAATGATATACAGGGTTACTTCAAATAACTTGCGAGTTATTTGCTGTATGACAAAATGTTTCATACAAAAAGTTATATAGTTTCCTACGGGACATACAGTACTATTTTTTAAATGGTATGTCTAATATTTCTTCCCGAATTCAGTGAAGTCGTCACATTGTATTTTTTTCTGAAGGGGTGAAATCAGCCCTTGAAAAAAATTCAATGTCTTCTTTTTCCTGAAATATCTCAAGAACAACAAATAATAGTTTTAAAAAGTTGAAACGAAAGTTTCATGGTACTATTGTGCTACTTGCCAAACTGTGTAAAAAAATTTCTTTTTAATTTCTCAAAAAAAGTTTTCGTTTCAATCAGGGCTGTTTACCTTCCTGCGAAAGTCGAAGATTTCGAAGCTTCGATGTCAGAAACTTTGAAGGTAATGAGAATCGGAGTTTCGAAGGTTCGAAGTTGCGAAATTCGATGGAGATATTGTTACAAACTGTTTTGTTTTATCCTGTGTTCCTTCGTCTTCATGAAAACTTATAGCTGATTGTGTTTATATTCTGTCAAAATTCTGTCAAATATTTTACTAATATTTTTATTTATCAAAAATCATTACATGATATTAAACTCGTAAATTACAACTTCATACGTTTCGAAGACTTCGAAACTTTATGCACTTCGAATCTTCGAAGAGTCGAAGCTTCGGAAAAGTAACAACCCTAGTTTCAATCAGATTGTTACTTTAGACACCGGTCTCCGCTACTAACTGGTTAGTGAAAAAAGCGTAAGATTCGGATATCCATGGACAAGTGATATTGTCAGGAGATTTGGAATAATAAAACTAACAAGTATTATTATTGAACTTTACTCTAATATATATATACATATGTATATGAAGAATATGAAAACATGCGTGTGTTTCACATGACTGCGTTGAGAATGGAGAAGACTGCATTGGATTGCACGTTCTCGAAGGAGAAAACAAAACACGCTCTTGTCGCCTGATGCGCTTCCAATATGAAACAATCGTTCAGGGCATATCGGCAACATATGGCCCCGTGTATAGCACCAGAGTCGGGCAAAATTTTCATCTATTTAAATAAAAATTTCGGATAACGAATAAAACATAAAAAAATTTTTATTCATTATTCGATGGTTCGAATATAAAAAGCATCTTTATTCGACGATCATCGAATAAATAATTATATTCGATGAGAATTTATCCGACGAATACAGATAATTTTTTTATACGAAATGGCTTTATTCGAACTTCGAATAATTTCTTCATCTTTTATCTGTATCTTTTATTCGGAGGCTTCGAATAAATCTTTCCACAACTCCTACCAACTGTAAACATTTTTTTATTTTTTATTCGTTATTCAAAATTTTTATTTAGGTGAAAATTTTGCCCAACTCTGTGTATAGCACTTATCGATTTACATTCTCCAACAGATATGTATAGCAAAAAATGGCTCGAAAATAAACGTATTAATCGCAGAGACGAGTTTCCGAGTCGATTAACCATCGCCGAATCCGTGCATCAACATATTCATCTCGCACGAACGAACTCTCTGTGATCTTTTCCGAGATACGGCTACCGTTGCTCCGACCGACAGAGGTTACGCACGAAGATAACAGTATCTCGAGCTAAACGAACCCTTCGCGGTCGTAATTCTTTCGCAGACGAGTATCATCATTACGGAGAGGGTATAAAAACAGTCCGGAGAGTTGGACTACCCAAGGCGGAAATGTAACGATTAGTTCGGGGATACGTCGGAGATAAAGTTCCTGGACAAAGACCCCGCTGTTCCGAATGTAGATGGTAGATAACGTGTCTAATCTCGGAGGTGTTATGGCAGTCGTTAACCCTTTAACAGAGAGTCTTTACCTAGGACAGGAATATTTATTTTGCTAAGAGAAGGGGGGATGCGAAGATGCGTAAATATTTTCAATAAAATAAAGTAGAAATTCGTTAAAAAATCTTGAACAATTATAATGCGCTGTTCAGTGAAATTATATTCCGTGCCACTGAACTGAAAATTGTCAGCAAAAGAAATAAAATTTGAATTGGTGCGTTCAGGTTGTTGCATAAAAATTCTTTAAAATAGGTTCTAAAGAAAAATGCAATGCAGTTACGAGGATTAATGGTTGATAAATGATTGGTTGTCAGCATCTGTATGAATTCTTTTGAATGGAAAATGGTGGAGGGCTGCCGTTCCGAAATAACCCGTCGTGATCGTTAATTAGAATATCTGCGTTAATGGATTCCTTTCAGCCGAAAATTGGAAGAGTTTTTGAAATTACCAGGCACGTCGTCCGTGTCACCAGTTTTCCAGAATTTGTCAGACAATGTCCAGAGGTCAGCAGCAGTCATCCAGCCGTTCAGGCTCGAGCGTGTCGCGCACGTGTCGCCTGCCGCTTTGCATTTACTGCGCTCGCGCTGAATATTTCCAGTCCCGCGGTGCAATAAGCGCATTCTATTCTCTTGGCTGGCGTGCACGTTTCGAGCGGTACACGCTGCGGTAAGATAAACCGGAGATGAAAATGCATGCGCTGGAAATTGCGCGCGGTTTCTCTCTCTCTCTCTCTCTCTCGCTCTCCCTCCATCTCTCTCTTTATCCCGCGGCTGATTATTTGATCGCGAGTTCCCCTCGGTCGCCAAGCCTTCTCGCTGATTAATACAGCTTCCGTTAATATCTTAATGACGCGATGAACATTTTGTGGAGAATCGACTACATGTTGTGCCTTTCTTTTAGGACGAAATAAAATTCGAATAATGTAGAATTTTTCTGGACTTTAAAACTTTTTCCTCGCAACCACGTTTTTAAAATTAACGCCGCGGATAACTAAAAAACAATTTGATGGATTAACTTCGCGCTTTGCACACTTTTAGTCTATAGTATTCCTCAGAACTAAAAGTTTCACCAAATTCTTAATTTTAATCACTATTTTAACCCTTAGCACTCGGATGGCGATTCTGAGGCACCACTGAAAATTGCTATGCCATTCTTAAAAATATTGTTCACATCATTATTTTTGTTCATATTTAATAAACTACTAGACATTTACATATTACATGAGATATTATATCAGTTTCATATGCAAAAAGTGAAAAAAAATTTTATAGAGTGGAAATATTCTAGAATGGAAAAATCTTTCGTTTTTGAGTTAAAATAGCTCCGAGTGCAAAGGGTTAAAACAAATTCTTGCGAAAATCACACTGAATTGTTCGAACTGCCGTCATTTTTAAAATGTGCAATTCTTCCACCATATTCTGGGTTCATATTTTTACAATTGTCAAATAAATTGAAAAAAGAATTTCTGAGTCTGTTAAAAAAAATGGCCTATTTACGATGCTGCTCCATTTCTTTTGTATTTATGATAATTTTACTGTCGTAAAAATTTTTGTTTACTCGTTATAATGTTAAATAAAGTATTCCTGAAACCGTAACCCTAAAATCTTAAAAATTGATGAGAACAATAACCTGTTTATATGGACGTCTCCCGTTAACAGCAACAATAACAAATGTCTTTATTAAACCGTGAAGCGAAACGAAGGAACCGGGAATAAATATCTGCCCGGTCGCGCAAAAATCAAGCTAAAAGTAAATGAGATGATGTAAAGGCGAGGCTCAGCTGTATTTATGCCGAGCCGTTTAGCGCGTGGGTGTTGAATAATACAGCCTATAAATTAAATCCGCGGGCGAGCGCGTTGAACGCGTTTCCGAATCCTTTATCACCGCGTGTTTCGAATCGTTACCGGTCCTGGTGGGCAATCCGTCGCGCAATTGAAAGCGATTCGTCACGTGAGAATGGAAGGTAACAAGATTCGCACGGGGAAAACGGACGAGGCTAGATTACCCGCGTATTCCGCTGCACCGCGGCGAATGAAGAATCGAAACGGAAGTCGCTGTCGGCAACCGGCCGATAATATGTGTCTTCACGGGTCGATACGATAACCGAGAAAAACCCCTGTGCTGATTGGGTGTCATTTTTTTCCGAGCTGGAAATCGAGTACAGGCTGCTGGCTGGTTTGACGATCACTGACGCAAGCAACCCGACACCTGGGGCTCGTTAACCTGACCCTTCCATCGACGATGCTACGTACATCGTGTTACATAGGAGGATTTCGAGTTAAATCCGGCGATGTGTGAACACGACGGTGTCACGGTTGCCTCACCGATTTCGCCCGAGACGTTTTCAAGCAATGTTGGAAACACTGCGACAGCAGAATATTAGCCGACATCTGTTTACGTCAGCGATCGAAATCAATTACGACTACCAAGCGTTCCTATTAAGGTGACTCACTGTAATTATAATGATAATCTTTATTTATTCAGACTCACTGGATTTACAATAGAACTAAACTTAACCTAAGCATTTCTATCGCTCCTTCTTTCTCCTCGTTTCTATTATTTCTAATTATCTTACCTAACCTATCTACCCTATCTATTGCACACTTTAATATTCTTTGGTTTGTCCCTCCTTTCTCGGCTACAAGGAATCTCCTCCTACCCCTGGGAAGTTTACTGTAGTGGTACCGATTCTCCAAACTCTATCTGATTACTATTTATTTGAGTCGTTGCGTCATCACTTATCCGGAATTGCCACAACAACGATATTAGATCGATACCGCTGATTTTTATAGCAACACTACACACAAGTTTTCAGAAAAATGGCATGACGTCATTAACAGACCAAATTTTTATGCTGAACAACAATTTTCTACCCCAGTCGCAATAAACAGGTTTGAAATAGAAATTAAATTTAACCATATAATTGAAACATATTTCGACGAAAACTTGTACAGTATACAGTTGATAACTAATTGTAATAACAACTAATCATAAAAAACTTTTCATTAAACAGAAAAAATTAGGATAAACTTTTTCGCTAATGGATCCGTATATTTTTGGTGCACTAATCCATGTATCTTTGTACTCCTTTTAAAAAATTATTAAGGTACTTGGGTCAAAAATTGATTAGTTTAGAAGTTAGAATTTTTATCCGGAATGTCCATTTACATGCCGCACTGTGCGCCGATGCAAAAACTTCGGTCAGTGTCGTCTAAATGATCAGCCTTCGACCCTTCGTTAAAACTTTCGATTGCGAGGAATCTACGGCCAGTGAACGTAGAACATGACTGCAACATCTTTTTTGTTCTCCCTCTCGGTGCGGCAGTTCTTTCTCTTCATTTTCCTACGCGGAAAATACGTGGTCCGGCGGTCGGACATTTCCACGGCGCCATTTATACTTGAATTACATTTCAGTGGTCGGAAATTGGCCGGCCGGCCGCTCGGACATTTCCAGCGGGAACACGGAAACACGGCGGATGGACTAATCGCGTTAGGGGTAATTCAATTACCTTCCGTTCCCGTACACTTATGAACGTGCCGCGAATTAAGCCTGTTCCTTCGTGGCCGGTTGCACCGCGCATCGAAAGATCTCTGAAGTGTTGCCGGTGGATTAGGCTTCGCTCGCTTGTAATCACTGGCTCGAGAACCTTTTGTCTTTCGGGGTAGCTCTATAGTCTAGAGCCGCGTGGGTGAGCTCGTCGCACGAGTACCTACGACCCGCGACCTCTCTCTCTCTCTCTCTCTCTCTCTCTCTCTCTCTCTCCCTCTCTCTCTTTGTTACCGAATTCTTGGCGTGACTGCGGGAAAATCGGTCGCTTCTCCTCTGCCTCGACTCGCGAATTCTTGATCGGGGCTAACTGGCTCAACTTCTCCTACAATTTTGCCAACACCTGCGGTCTGTTTACCGACAACAATGCCAAGATTGAAGCCAAACACGAAGCTCTTCGGCCAGAGTTACGGGATACTTGGTGTCTTCATAGAGAATCATGATCGCCCTCGATTTTTCTCCAGGGATAGCCATTCGTTTACCCAACCATTTATCGGGAACGCCCAGGAAATTCGTACAGTCGCGCCACAAAGTATGTATATGTATGTATAACCAGTGGCCTCGCACAGTGTCAGTTCCTTTGATGTGACCGACGCCGCAGTGAGTTGAAACGCGAAAAACGCGGACAAATATCATTTTTGAAGCTACTACTAAGTTTAAATTAATAAAAATGGTACAGTTTTATAGATTTTGAGATGCTCAATTCAAATTCACAATCAGATTTTACTTAATTCCAAACCCATAAAAGTTATATAAGGTTTTCTCGAATTTGGACGTATATATTACTAATTATTTTAGTATTAATCCTGCTATAGTATTACGTTGTTATACCGGGTGGTTCACGAGAAACAGGCCACCTAAATAGCTCCGTTAGGATTAGAGATGGAAGAAAATGTTAGAGAGAAACGTTGTACTGTTAAAAGGGGCAAATATGGTGATATAAAAAAATGTTCGGTAAATGAAAGGATATTCTAAAAAATTGAGGAGATGCTAAACTTATGAATTTTTATTGAACTTCAGTATTTAATTGTGGGATACAGAAATGTAATGTGGGAAATGAAATGCGGGAAATGGTGCTTTATTTATCTACCAACATGTTAGCAAAACGATTTTTCATTTTTCGTTTAAGCAGAAAAATTATTTCTGTCCGCGTTTTTCGCGTTTCAACCCACTGTGGCGACGGTCGCGTGACGTGTCGGTACAAACGATTTCTGAAATCGTTTATAAACATGTGTGATACAAAATGTTTGGTGCAAACTTTGGAGAGAAGTAGAAATTAATTTTCTTTCTTAACCCTCAGCACTCGGATGGCGACTCTGAGGCACCATTGAAAATTGTGATGCCATTCTTAAAAATATTGTTCACATTTTTATTTTTGTTCGTATTTAATAAGCTACTAGACCACTTGCTACTTAGTTCCATATGCAAAAAATGAAAAAAAAATTGTATGGTATGTAGATATTGTAGAATGGAAAAAATCTTTCATTTTTTAATTAAAATAGCTCCGAGTGCAAAGGGTTAATAATATGTATGTAGAATAGGTTGAAAATAATATAACAGTATTTACAAATTCCTTTAATGTTTTTACTGTTTGAAATCACACGTGATTTTTGTCGTAGATCCCCAGAATCCGCTATCCAATTTTCAGCGTAAAATAGCATGATTTTGGAGGGCGCGGTTCGATGTCTGTGGTCTAGCGATGTTGCAAAAAGTCTTCGCGTCTCGAGATGTTTTTTCAGAAAACATCTGTGCAGATCGACTGTACATACATCGCTGTTACTAGGCGCAGCCGTAAGGTCAGATATTTCTAGCGGCGAATGGGATACGCGCGATGCGCGATGCGCGTTGCGCGAAGCCACTTACGTGTTTGCTTGAACAGCAAACATTTTGGTATCCTCGGCTACTTATTCAGCCACTGGATATCCGAGGTCCTGTCGGATGATTCACAAACCCGCGGCCATAATTCAGAAAGTAAATTGGGACACTCGAGTGAACGGTGTTGCGCAAATACAACACCCGTACACCCCGTGTATGCGTGTGTGTGCGTGTGTATACCACCGGTTAGTATGCTAATGAAAATTAATAGAAACGCTCCGAAGTGTTAATATTGATGTTCACGCTGGGTTCGATATTAGAACTGGTAGTCTGCGTTGGTGCGTTAGTTGGACACTTCGAGCTGTTTCTCGAGGAACTGTCACACGTCTTCCCTCGTTAGACGACGAATTACACTGTTCCGACTGATCTGCATTGCTAATGAATCGGAAAAGAAACTGCGGAATTATGGATGAAAAGCTGAAGGTGAAGATCGAAGGTTGATACAAAACAAGGTATCAAATACGATACTGTTTACGGTGACTGATAGAGAAGCATCTGCGATACACGGGGCAGCTTTTTATTTTAATAATTAAAAATTAGATTCGTTGTGTATCGAGTCGTAACGATTACGATCAGTTTCTTTAACTTACTGTCCCAGGCGACGGTACAAGTAAAATGAAATGGCATAATCGGATAAGATGGTGAAAAATTTCCTTAGTCATTTTAAGCCTATTAAAAAGATTAGTTTCTCGCTTATTTTCTCTATTTAAACATATGCGAAAATTCTGAGATAAATCGAACAGATGTCAAATACACAGATACGTGTACTGTAATTAATTCAGATTTTTAAGTTGAAAATCTTGCTTGTAAAAAATCAAAAACCTCAAAAAAATTGAGCAAAATGATTTCGCAGACCAATATTATTCATATTTTTGCAGTATCTGTGTATAGTTTTAAATATCGTTCATGCGTTTTTGCAGATTTTTTGGTGACGCTTTTTCCGATGTTTTCCCCGCGAAAATATAATGTAAATTAAAAGTACTTACATCTCATTTATTCTGTAAGTATATTGGTACGCGAAAAAACAATTAAACAGCAAAATCAACAGAATCAATGAAGTTACAAAAAAAAAATGTTCAAAACAATCCCGAGGCTGGAAGGTGGGGGCATGGCAGAACGGGTGAAGTCACGGGATCAACGGTGTCATTCGTGAGTCATCGGTTTCTCCGGGAGAGCCGCAATCATTCTACCTTAGTTAAACATCCGTTTCTTCCGATCTTCGTAGACGATGACCTCACGGTTGTCGGTGGTCGGCAGTGAACGGTGCACGGCCGCGTTGTTGCGGTTTCGAAAAAGGGAAAAACAAAAAGAGAAGCGATGTTCCATCACCGTGGAAGGCGTGCAGCCGGTTTACATCAACCCCCAAAAATAACGCGGCCAACTAAAAGGCTAGCATGCCGAGGCGCCGAGCTACGGGCGAACGCGCTTCCGTTGATCGCTTGCCAGACCGAAATGGAATTACGGGCTGAAATCTGGCTGCTGCCGTGGCAGATACCCGTCATCCTCTCCTGTTACCGGCAATTCCGAGAAAATAAAAACACGTGCCTGCCATTGCCACCGCGAATACACTTCCAGGTAGCTTATTTCGGATGAGCTACCGGTGAATCAATTAATGATGGACTCCGCGGGACTTTGTTTTCACTGGACTTAAACGATTCCATCGTTGAATCATACCGCGGACCTTTATGCGTTTATGGCATTTCCAAATTTGCAAAGTGCAAGTAACAATTTTTATTTGCAAATTTAATATTTTTATTTTATTTTTACCGTAACACCCTGTCCAGTCAGCAAAACTGTTACCTTTATCTGATTCTTATAAAATGGCTTGCGAAAATAGATATTTGCATTGAGACTCTCAGTCTATACAGGGTGTCTCCTAACATGACGACCTCAAATAACTCGTATGGTACTCGTTGTACGAAAAAATGTTTCAAACAAAAGTTGTATGGTAACTAAGGGGATATACAGTGCTCTAATCTGTTTTTTATTAGCTTACTTTTTTATTCAGATATTAGGGTCACCTTCAGTTTTTTAAATATAGAATGCCCAATATTTTTTCTCGAACTCGGATAAAGTAGAAAATTCTGCATAAAAATGTATTGACCTTCATATATTCTAAAACTAATAGTTAACGAGACATTATCGAATTACTTTTCCATATGTACCTACTACATATGTACCTGGAAGCTAGTCAATGCTTGAACTGATATTCCTCAACTGGAATATGCTAAGTACATATGGCAAATTACTTCGATAATGTTTCGTTAACTATTAGATTTAGAGTATATGAAGGTCAATACTTTTTTACGCAAAATTTGATTTATCCGAATTCGAAAAAAAATATTAGACATATCATTTAAAAAAACTGAAGGTGACGCTAATATGTCAATAAAAAAGTAAGCTAATAAAAAACAGATTAGAGCACTGTATGTCCCACTAGTTACTATGCAAGTTTTGTTTGAAACATTTTTTCGTACAACGAATACCTGACGAGTTATTTGAGGTCGTCATGTTAAGAGACACCCTGTATATTACATCCCAAACTTTTACTTATTTATACGCGCCATTTTCTTCCCCAAGAAATTATTCTGGATTCGCATTGGTTGCATTAATTAATAATATAGAGTTGACCTATAGAGGCCCAACTATAGAATTGAAGTACGAATGCTGTATGTATGTATGCGAGTGTGTTAACAAGTCTGTATATGGCAAGATTTATGAAAATGGAAAATCGGGAATGACAGTTGAGTTGCAAAATTGCGATCGCCAAACGGATTACAAAAAGAAGGCAGATCGTTACGAGCGCCCGTGACAAACACGTCGGTTGTCAACTGTGGTGATCCGTGTGCCCAATTTGATTAATAAATCCGTTAAATCCGTTTACGGCTCTTCCTTACAATCAATTTATAAATAAAAACAAATTTTTCAAATGTACTTATGATTTACGGAGAAAGAGATGAATTGCTTTCAACTTAATACACGAGAGTCTTCGTCTATGTCCACATCGTCCCGCTAGTATCATTTTCCAAATTTAACTGGAAAAGTTTGAGAGCACGTTTTCCAAATGTATGTTCCATTCATATAAAATGAAATGAATTGTTACCAACATGTTACAGGGGAGTGCTCTTCGAAGCACGAACCGTCCCAGCAGTGTTATTTTGAAAATTCAACTGCGAAAGTTTGAGAGCACATATTTCAACCGTACCCTCTGATTTACACAAGATGAAATGAATTTCGCCAACTTGTTACACGAGAATCCGGCTTGAAGCACGTCCCGTCAGTGTTGAAAGAGTTAAATCGCGAAAAAAGACTCCCGCGAAGCCTTCCACGCAGGATTCGCTGACAGCTCGCGATACGGAGAGAGAGAGAGAAAAAGAGAGAGAGAGAGAGAGAGAGAGAGAGAGAGAGAGAGAGAGAGAGAGAGAGAGAGAGAGAGAGAGAGAGAGAGAGAGAGAGAGAGAGAGAGAGAGAGAGAGAGAGAGAGAGAGAGAGAGAGGAAGAGAGGGGTCGCATAGTGTCCGTGACGCAACGCGATGCATTCCAGGCGGTTGTTAAATCGATAAGAGAGCCGCGGAGACCTGCCTGACCATTTTTGGTCGGGCCCCTTCGATCATGAATAATCCGCGGGATCGGAGGGGGCCCGAAAAGAAGTCGGGTGGGCCCGACCGGGTTGGAGGCGCGAAACGGGGAGACGGGAAGGAGGTTTACATCATCGGATTATCGTGCGTCGAGGCACACGCCATAACGGTTACTCTATTAATAGGTGGACGCGCGCAGTCTCTTGATTAAGTCTATTGCCAGGCCAACGGCATTGCACGATAACGCACTCGGCGCAGCCGACCCGACGCGACGCGACGCGACGCGACGCACACGCGGGCCGCTTTATCGTCGCGTTTTATAAATGCTGTAATTGAGGCACGTCGCACTTTACGCCGGCCCGGCATTTTTTTCCAACGCGAGTATCATCCAGCGAGACTCGCGTGACCGAGCTTCGTGTCTCTTCGCAATTATGCGTGCAGAGGCCCGCTTTGCTCATGATTTGCTCGTTTTGCTCGCGAGTTACTCGTCGCGTTATTTGAAAACCAACTTTCCCGACGATGTCCGCGGAATTTTAAATACATAGAGTAGCTACATTGAAGTAATGAGACTATCTTTTCAGGAAATCGTTCTCTTTGTGCTTGTTAACCCTCCGGTACTCGGGTCTGTAGTGTGCATTTTTTTTTTAAAGAAAATTATTCGATTTTTAAATGCGATCGAACACTTCTTGAAACGTCAAAGACTTACAGTTAGTTCTATTGGAATATGGGTCTTAAAATAAACTGAAGCTCTATATATATAATATAAATTGAATTTATTCAATATTTAATTTTCGAATAACACGTAGAGAGGCACGTCTTTACTTTCTAATGAATAGGACGCGAGTGAGGGTCGTTCTGAAAAAAACGGACGACAATTGAGAATTGACAATTGAGAATTGACAATTGAGAATTGACAATTTAAGAAACAATTGAGAGTTAACGATCCCATGACGTTGATAACATACATAGATACGATATATCTTCGAGAACTTTCGAAAGACAAAAGCAACAGAATATTCTACTAAATAATAGAAGATCAATTTTTGTCAATTTGTTTCTTAAATATAAATTCCAACAAATTCTGTAGGAAAAGGAACTCTATATACTTTAATCTGTTAACCAGCACCGTTTAAAAAGACTGTATGCACTAAATTTACAGTAACGAAACATTATGTAAGAAGACTGTACACTTACTGCCACATAAAATACATACATACACTAATTTTAAATAATTTTTTCATCGCGTTATTTGGGAGTCTACTGTAAAATGTAATAATTATTTAAATTAATGCCTAGGTACGTAGGTAGTTTGTTTCCGTGCGCTCGTATATTTCAAATTCTAATCCGCAGTAATTGGTACATGGCTCTTTTTCGTCCGGAGTAATACGTATGAAATGTTATCGATTTGATTCTTTGATATTTTCTTATATTATATTAGGTTTTGAGGGCCACCAATCTTTTTTGGTATTCAGAACACATCATTCTTCCATAAAATGCTTACATGTATTATTATTTCATGATAAATTAGGAATAATATATAAAATACGATCGAAGCTTGATAACGCAGTAATCGGTACATTTACCCTATTTCGTGACACGAAAATTGTTGAATTAATTCCACCTAGTTTATAGAAACGGCCAACGCCAGTGTAATTCCACGACACGATAAATATTTCCACTCGAGCGGTTCTTGTTTGTCAACAGAAAGTTGGATTAAATCTATCCATGACTAAACAGACGGGACCAGGCAGCGTCGGGAATGGCGGCATGAGTCCCAGCTCGGTAGGTGTGGGAGCCCTTAAGAGCATTAGCCCAATTTCTCGGGTCCCCAGAAATGCATAAATAATTACGTAACAGCTCCTTGCCGAGAAACATTCCGGAATACATTGGTTGTCGCGGCTCCTCGGCTCCTCGGAGCTTAAATATCGGCCGAAAACATGGATCCCCCGTGTATTCGTCAACGGGAGGGGGAGGGGGGCCGGTTGTCGAGGCCGACTTCTAGGAAGCGTTCGAATGTGGAGCATTAAAATTCAACGGGGCATCAGGAATGTAAAGTGTGAGCGACCTTTCCGGCTGGTCGGGCCTGCCCACTGAAAATTCTCTCTTTACACGGTGTTTAAAGGTCTCCGCGACGACCAGACGACCGTCCAAAGGAGGCAGGCTGCCATTCTTCGACGAGATAGAGCCGGACCCGCCCTTCTCTCCGCTCGAAGGATTATCCTGCACGATGTCCCTTCTCATTTGTCGTCCCTTTATAGCTCGACAGTGACTATCCATCTCAAGTTTGCCCAGAGCCCAACACTCGGGACGACGATCCGCGTCGCGCGTCGCTGATGATGTTCACGGCTCGACGCTCTTCCCACGGGTAATATCTCCCAATGGTTTCACGTCGGTGTACTTTCAGTATGAATACAATAGAACTCCGTTCACGTGGACTCCACTTGTGCGAACGAAATTTTAGCGAGTGCCCGATTAGGGTAAATTACTTTACCGCAGCACCTACTCGATAGTCAGCTTACCTGAACACAAATTGCTCGAGGGGGTAGGCCACCTTGACTGTCTAAAAATGTCCTATGACTTTGAAATTTAATAGATACAATAGTTTATAATTTTTACGATAGCTGTGCACTAGGGTGGACCTTATTTTTCGACCAAAAAATTTTGGACACGCCCCACCCTCCCAATATTGTTCCATGTCATGAAAAAATTATATATCCAAAATTTTAGATCAATCGGAAGGCGGGAAGGCGTGCCTAATCGAGCGCGAAATTTTGAAATAGAAGTAACTGCGCGCTCAATGTGATGAGTACACTGAAAATTCAAGTTTCATCAAAATTGATCTCCTTTTTAAATTAGTATGAGAATACAAGTAAAAGAATTGGTACTTTCAATAAAATACATAAAATTTAGCATAAATATTTATAAAAATATGATAATTAGTTAATTGTCATATTGAAAATATTACATTTTGGTACTAATATAATCAATATTTTGACACAAGAAGAACGTTTAGTCATAATAAAAAGTCTTTCCTTCAAATTATTCCCATTCCTACAATATTTCATGTTTTTCGCAACTTCAACGTCAATGAGGCATGCCTTCCCCTTATCCGATCAACTTCAACTTTTGCAGTAATTATTTTCTTACCCAATAGCACAATTTTGAAAAAAAAAATTTCACCAAGTATAGCTAAGGTCCACCCTACTGTGCACCCAGTGTCGCCGGATGAGGGGAGGGAGCACGAATTGAGGGAAAGAAAGTTACCCTCTCCCTGCCAGTACCGGGCACATGTACGACAGAGACAAAACGCGTCACGTGACCGGGCGGAAGCGTGGGGGATAGCGTCGTAGAAGGCGACGACACGAGTCTTGATCTGGCAACACTGGTGCACAGTGCACACGCGACAGGAACGCGATAAAACGTGATTATTGTTTGTTTTTGTGCCTCTACACTACAATCTACAACTTGCACGATGCAACAGTTCGGTAAAGTTTCAAATGTTAAATAGCTACTGCCCGGTATTAAGCGCCGTCCGCCGCCGTTACGGCAACTCCCCTTGCTGACGAGTATGTGTATATTCAAGTGGAAACCTGCCGATAGAGAAATTCGCGGATTCCCGGGGCCGGTATTGGATTCCTAAATTCCGACGGGAGCTGTAACTTCAGAAATGCATTGAATTACCGGCGGGTCAGGTAATTCCGCGATTCTGGCCAATAACGACGGCATATTACGCGCGTCGCTTGTGACTCTGTGAATGGCTCGATTCGATCCAAGGGAAAACTCGCCGGCGAGATACTTTTGCCCGCGGACGATGATTCACACGGTCAGCGCCGCGGAACTTCCTCGCACAGTCTAAATGGTCCGTGTTCCGAGTTCGTGAAACTAGTTCCTCGGGGTCTGATTATGCAACGACCACGGGGTTACCGACACGAACGACTGGATAAACATTATCGGAGACTCCTTGTCGTTCTCACACTCCGATACACACGAAACTGTCGGTCTGGCTCGTTCGATCACTTCCGCGGTGGCTATAGCTCCAGCACCGCCATAGTCGTCGCTCTTTCACCTCTTTACCGTGGATACTCTACGATAAATGTGCCTATTACCGCAGGTGTACATTTCACTGTGGTATTTTTTCCCGATGAGATCAAAATACAGTACAATAAGATTTGTACTATTCAATGAGAATGTATACTCGTTGAAGAAGCAAACAAATTGTCAATCATTCTCACATCTTTATAATCTGAGGATTTGAAAAAAAAACATTCTTTATGAAAGATAAACATATTATCGTCTTTCTTCTGTCTCGATCACCAAAGGACTGGTGTTCAAATGATTTTTCATTCTTTATATTGCTTTAACCCTTGTGTGGGCAACCGGGTACCCATTTCTATGTTTCCTTCAATAATTTGCAATGTTCCTGTCAAAATATTGCAAAACTGTTCTGGATCCTCATTCTTTGTACAATTTTAAGGGGATCATTTAAGAGCTACTTAAGAGCCCATGTAAGAGCTACTTTTTCTTGCTGTTTTTGGGAATTTTTTTTAAGGTCCCTTAAAACATACCATTTTGAAATTTTTACCACACATTTATTGACATTTTAACAGTCTCTCAGAATTTTTTCAAACCAACATAACGAGTTGGATCGACTTTACACCGTTCGGAAGACACTATGTGTAAAAAAAAGTAGGTTGATGGGGACCACGTTTCCGGAGGATTCCTATACTTGTTTATATAAACGAGATAAGAGACCCTTCAGTGTCGCCTCAAAAACAGTCGTCGACGCGCGACGTAGAGAATGGAAGTTGAACACACGAATAAGAGTTATTTGCTTTATCATGGAATTGTGTTGTAATTTAAAATAGTTTTTCGCCAAAATCATTTAAAACAGTGTTTGGTATATTATAGGAAGGGATTATTAATAGGAAAAATTGCAATTTTTACCATCTTTAAACGTTTGTAGCTCATTACAACGTACGATACAGATCTACGAAACGTGTTTTCTACATTTTCAATATGAGCCCACATAAAAAAGTTGTAAAACATACCTTTTAGTATTTTCTCTGCGATTCCGGCCAATTGCAATTTTTTTCAAAAATTCTTTTCACGTTACGTAACAAAACCGATTGTTCTAACTTTTCAAAAAAATCCAAGTTGTATGGTCGAATATTAAAAAGTTATCGTCTTGTTAAGAGTGTCCGAATATTAGTTGGAGTCACACTGTGTCTCAAATATCGGAATAGAACGCCTGGGGTACCCGGGTACGCCGGTTACCCAACAACAATGAAATTCCGGTTACCCACACAAGGGTTAAATTGTTAAAATAAAAATATAAAAAAAAGTTCTTGCCATTTTAATAAAAAAGTTAAGCCCTCAGTATCACGTGGATTAAAACGAAGGAGGAGCTTATTACCGCGCCACAAAAATCACTAGAAATGTTCCTAATAGAGTAGTATCTCCGTAACTGTCGCATCGTCGGGTCCGCCGAGCTACACTACCGAGCGAATTTCGCTACATTTTAAAGGCACGATGTTCTCGAGTTCAGTTCAATTACACCTCGCAATTGATTAACCAATTGCTTCTCTATCGAGATATCGCTCGTATATCTACGATTAAGTGGCATCGTAGTTTCGACGATCCTTCAAAGGAACGACGTCACGATGATATCGCGGATCAGGATTCACGGTTTCACCGTGGACGACGCGGAGCGGAGTTTCTCTACTCCACGGATTAATCTCGCGCCGTGCCACTTGTAAATCAAGATCGAAACGCGTAGAACCGCGCCTCCGTCTATAAAAGTGTCACGTACGATCGAGAGCCGGGGATTATCAATCACGGATTTGCCGTTGAATCATCGCAACACCGTCGCGCATTTATCGCTTCGTTGTATCAGCGGTGAAGCGAGACGATGAGTTATCTTTCCGCGACAAAAACAAAGCATAACTGTCGAAATCGCAGCCGGTATCGCACGAGGAAAATAAAACAAAACACCGGATGAGACATTTTTAATGGAAAAAACTTCTGGGCGTGATATGTTATGATTAGTCAAAAAAATGTTTCCAATAATTTTATACATATATGGTGGTGTACCCACAAAACGCTTTTAAAGAATTTCAAGCCACGGTTGTATTATTTTCAATTCGCTAAAATCATCAAGAAATGGAATAGTTCCTGTATCTCGCACTTAATCAATTTTTAATTTCCATAAAAATCAGCGGTCTAACGATGCGACTACTTGCGAAACCAAGTGTATCTTGCACCTCGTTCGCTGGATACCGACTAGCAAATTGTGTCAGCTAATCTTTATTAATGCGTAATTACACCCACTTGAACGGCGCCGACAGAAAAACCTCGCTGATTAGCAAGCCAGCGTAAACGAAGTCCGGTCTATTTCAGCGAGACACATATTATTTCGATATCGGGAACATGAGCACGAGCAAACCGATCGCGAAGCCTACTTACACCGAGTTTTTCCATATAATTGGACAAGAAAGCGATCAAAAGCAATATCGTCGGGAGTGCAGTCGCGCGAGATACAGCTAATTAACACAGATTTCGCGACCCACATAATCGTTCGTTAACCGGAAACCGACGACGACGAGTGGTCCAACTGGTTCGAAAACGACGAAGAAACGTCGTCGTTAATTATCGTCTTTGTTGTCGGCCGCGGTCCGACGATCTTTCTTACCAGAGTACTCTCTCTTGAACGCCTTGTAATTTTTAACACTGTGCTCTCAAAGATCCTAATTTCAGTGTACTTGTTAAATATTAGGTGGTTGCGTATGACATTACCGATTTCAGAATGCAAATTTTATGAAGTGCTTCAATCAAGAAGTTACCCGTTATTTCGTAAACTGATTTTAAGAAGAATATCCAATATTTAAATGTGATGAAATACTCTCATTGCCACGAGTTGTGTAATATAAGTTTGGAACGACGAGCTGTAGTTCTAGCTCGTTTCTGCCAGGCCTTTAATAAGAGACGAGAAACTTTCGACATGGCCGATCCCGACGAATTTTCGTCTCAAGATATCGGGAGAGCGACGCGACGAGAACACAAGCCGATTAAACTTGGCCACGGTTAATTATGGAACGAGTCCAATTAGTCGGGTGGCATTGCGAGTTAATTAGCGGCGGCCGTTCGTCAGCCAGTTTCAGGGGGGCTTCGCGAGCCGCGTCGCAAGAAAAGCGCCGAAAGAAAGCCGACAAAGTGGAAAATGGCCGAGGAAACGGGGCTTCCGAAGCCGAATTTTCATCTCAAAGACTGCCCTGATGGAGCCTGTGATAATTCCTTTGCGAATGGCGTTAATGTCTCCCTTAGTATTCGATTGCAAAACTCGTCGTTGAATGAGCTCCCTTCCTTCGAAATCGTAACCATTAGGTTGGTGCATATGAAATGTCCGATTTCTAACAGTAATGTTAAACAAACACAATCTTTTTCTCTGTAAAATCTATTGATCAAAAATTAAGCACCATCGTAATCAACATATTCTCTGTCAACGAATTCCAAATTTCTGTATTCTATTATAATAGAAAATAAATTGTTTGGTCGTTGGTGTTCTTCATTTACAAGACTGTCATAGTCTTGATTGTGTACCCATTTGCCAGCACATTTTGATCAAACATCGCATAATCCTATCAATATATTTATTTTTCGAAGTGACATACTAGTAAATACAATGTTACGAAATGTTCAAACTACATATTCTTCTTATTTCTGACCTTGTGACCTTGCATGACCTTGAAAGTCATTATGTTACATACGAGTGAATTCGTCTTGATCCATGCTTTCATATAACATTCAAAAACGTATAGCATTCGATTTAAAAAACTGACGATCACCTTCGTTTCCCGAAAAACAATTTGTAAGCTGTATGTTCTTCCTTTTCCATTTTTTTTATTTTTTTTAAATATTGCGCTACATTTTTTTGACCGGGGTGTAGAACCGAGCACTGTGCAATCGGACCTTCGTCGAATCCGACTTGTCTATTTTCAAGGTTGCCGATCAGATCGCCTGGCGAAGCGGATTTCCAAGGTTTTCCGTGTACTATTGTGATAACGATGCTTAAACGGCGCCGCGCGTATCCCGTGAATGGACCCATTGTGCCGATAGAGCCCCTCCACCATCATTCTTTCAGCCGTTTTATGTTTTACGTTGCCTACGCGGGTTATGTTTATGGGAATGGCGTCTGGCCGCATCCGACGGCCCGCGCCGTCAGCATTTAGCCCTTCCGATCCGTTTTTCTCCCGTTTTATCGAGCCACCCCCTTACACGTTCCCACTTTATCGTCGTTCTGTCCAATACTTATTGCCAGTCCTTTATCTCTACGCCGCTTTTTTTATCGCTTCTGCGCGACTGGCCTCCGGCTGTGCCGACTTTAAACGAATATTGCCTAAACGGTTGCCACGCGTTCGAATCTCGACAATAAACCCAGGTAATTGTGCATAAAAGGCCCCGCCTCACCGATTTTGATGAAATTTTAATATGTTGTAAAACTCAACATTCTGATCAAGTTTTTCCTATACATGTAACCGCCGCTCGGCCTTAGTTTTTGAGATATTTGGGAAAAACTGCAGCTACACTACTACATTGAATTTTGCCTATACATGCACGTCTGTGATGTGCGTATTAGGGTGGACCTTATTTTTCGACGATGAAATTTTGTACACCCCCCTCTCAATATTGTTCCATTTCATGAAAAAACGTTATATCCAAAGTTTTAGATCAATCGGACGTGGAGAAGACCGCGAAGTTTTGAAATAGAAGTAACTACACGCTAAATGTGAAGTGTATACTGAAACTTCAAGTGAAATATTTTATACCTCCAAAAATATCATAATTCCTTCCATGCATTCAAGTACAAGTGTAGTTTGTACGAATTAAGATTATTTCACATTAATTAGTCTAATTTCTGTCCGCCACCTTCCCGCTAACAAGTCCGTTTTCGCCAAGCATAACACCGGTGAGAACGACGCGTTTCAATTGGAGTAATACCTCTAATTCGCCCATCCCAAATCAGATGGATCACCTAAGCTATATATTCTTTAAAAATATTCTTATTTAGAGATCAATTGACATTATCAAAGGATGAGGAACATAGAATACGTCAGATTTGCATTGTTATCAGTAAATTGTATTTATAAACATGGATCCAAGCTCCAATTGGTGCAGAGGCTTCAAGACAAGACCTTGAGTTTTTAAAAAGTCTATACCTGTATAGTGCCATCAATGACCAAGTAATTCGCGTAGCACTATGAAAATTTTGTAATCATTTGTGGTATTTAACATGCGAATCTGTAGCGCTAGCCTTTTCTCACCCCAATATTCTGCATCATATAAAAAAAGCAAAAGTTTGTAGCTTTAGATACCGTTAATGATGATGATGTAAAAAGATTAGTAGTACATTCAAATAATGTAAGTGAGTACGTTGGTAGCAACATTGCAAGCTTTATAAATAAGCCTAGATTTTATAAAAAAGCCCTCATATATCCTAAGATAACCCGAAAAGTTTATTTTAAGAGCGAGCGGAAATGACATTAGTTTGAATTAGTTTTGGCTAGATAATTTCCCACGGTTTATTATTAAACTAACTCCATTTCCAGATTAACAACAACTTCAGTTATCTAGTCAAACCTAACTCAGACTAGTGTCATTTACTTTACGGGGTTATCCACGGTCGTTAGCGGTTCCTTCTCAGAAACACTGTGTGGGTGTGTGTGGTGTCGTCGTAATATGTACTCATTCTTCATCATCATATGTTTGAAAAAGTTCACGCGGTATATGAATCGTTCGATGATCGTAGTGATACAATCTGTGGAAAGAGTTGACGAGCGGTCACATCATGCTGACGCATACGCACAGCACGGACGTGCACGTATAGGCAAAATTCAATGTAGTAGTAGCTGCAGTTTTTCGCAAATATCTCAAAAACTAAGGCTGAACAGTGGTTACATGTATAGGAAAAAGTTGTTCGGAATCTTCACTCTGACAACATATTAAAAAATCATCGAAATCGGTGAGGTGGGACCTTTTATGCACAATTACCTAAACCCAAACGCTGCCCGATCTAGGGATCGTCTCGGATTTCCGTTTATTAATGCAAAATTATGAAAACGATAATATTAGGTTGGTGCACATGAAATGTCGGATTTCGTTATTCTTTTATTTGTCACGTAACCTCTTAAACTTCATCTTCGACGGATTACCATCTTTTTGAAGACTTAGATCATTTTTTTCAAGTAAGCAATATAGACACGAAGATGATGTCAAGAATTCAATAGCAATGTTTACAGAACATAAACACTCAGATTTTTATAGAATTGGTTTAACAACTCATTAGAAAAATAGTATTTTTCAATCTAATTCTATTTCTGGCCAAAAAAAAATGCGACAAAAATATCTTGCTTTATCGTAGAAATGCCTTAATAATTTTAACAATTTCAAAATAGAAGATCAGTCGTTTAACCGTGGTAGTTTAGTGTTAATATAAAAGTTGGTTGATACGAGAGCCCAGCTTATCTACATTACCAAATTCTTTGACTAGGTTTTGTACTAGGAACCAATTTTTGTTTTCATTTCGTTATGAAAGAACTAAATTTTTTGTCACATATATTGCTTTGTATACATACCTACATATGTGTCTAATTTTAGTCAATGAATTCTTAATCGGAATTAATTATTTTTTAATCTTTTGATGGATCTCGTATTAGAGAAGTATATTGTGCCTCCTCTCTTGGTAAATAAATTATGGTGAGTGATCTTCCTAGTCCTCCGTGGGCATCGTGGAATCAAGGTTTTATGGAAAGAAAACTTGACACTTCTCTCCGCAAGGAATTTTTCTCTCAGACATTCCTCGGCTAAATGGATTATCCGAACCCTTCAACGGGACTTCGGCCGTAAAGGAGCGAGATCAGCAAGGTCTCGTCGCAGGCGAGGGCAAAAGGTTGCAGATGTCGAGGCAGAAGCGTGCAGCCGCGCCCTGCAGCCCCTTTGTTGCTACTTGGACCCTGAATGCTCGCATCTGCTCGAAGGCTCGTTAACAGTTCGCGCTAATGACTATTCGTCGACGCTAATTCGTGCTTTCTACACTGTGTGTCTGCTCCGGAACACGGTGCCAGTCAGTTTTCCTCTGTTTCGCGAACGCTGATCGATAATACATTCTCCTTTCTTCCATAGTACCTTTCAATGTCCCCTGCATATACCGGAACTTCCAAAATATGCGACAAATGATAAAACTAGCATTCCGATAATCCGGCACGACTACTCTCTTCTTCAGTCACTTGTTTTGGTAAGACTTCGAAATCCCCCCCCCCCCCTCGTTTCGAATCGTGGCATCCGTCAGTCTATTCCTTTTGACATGCCGAACACGAAATGTAATTGTCATTTTTGGCGCAAATGAATAGTTTTCGAGATATTCCTGAAAAACTGCAGCTACCATACATAGAATTTAGTATTTACGTGCATGTCCGTGCTATGTGTATGTGTGAGCATGATGCGACCGCTCGTCAACTGTTTTTACTGTTTTTACACTACGATCGTCGAACGATCTATATACCGCGTGAACTTTTTAAAACATATGATGATGAAGAGTGAGTACATATTACATACGAAACAATTGAGAGTTGAGTACGATGTATCATGCGAAAGTTCTTGTTAGACAAAAACAATAGAATATCCTACTAAATAATAGTAGATCAATTGTTGTCAATTTGTTTCTTAAATAGATTCCAACAGAAACAAGAAGATACTGATGGTAGCTCGAACAATATCTTTGCCCGTGATTATAAAAGTGTTGTGTGTCAAAATTCCAAACAAATACATGTTTTTGCTTATTAGATACAGATTGAGATTTTACTAATATGTAATTATATAGTCAAGTGAAAAATGATATATTCTATATTACACGTTATCGTGGTAAACTATTTTTTAAATTATAATCGTAATTATATCGTGATTGGTGAAATTAGAAAAAGTTGCAATATTTTGCTTCGCTTGGATTAGTGCGAGTCTCACCGATACTCGACCCATCGCTGGCTCGGTCATCGAGCGTGTTTACGGCTTGAAATGGCTCGAATGGTTCCAGGGGAACTCCTCAGTGGTGGGGATACAGTTTGGACAGTTACGGTGGAGACCTTCGCGACAGTTACGGAGATAATACTGTACTTCAGTGCACCCTATTAGTTGCGTAAGACCACCATGCACGCGCAATCAGCAAATGGGCCCACCGTGATATTGAAAATCGGATCGAGCGCATGATAACGCACCGGTATCGAGCGACGAGGTCGTACAATGGAAAATGAAGTTTCGAAACCGGCTCCCTCGCTCAATCGAGCGATAATCAGGAGCCCGCCGGTAATTACGCTAATTGCACGAGGCTCGTGCGATGTTTGCGCGACGCGGGACCGACAAGTCACTCGAGTCCTGCGCGTTCAAACGAACGCGGCCTGATAATGACGAGGGTGTTGATGCTCGCTGAAATTAATAGGATCCAATCGGACGTCCACTGCGTAATTATGTATCGTTATCGAACGATACGCGGGGACCGAAACTCTGATGGAGCGAGTTTGTGCTTTGCCCGTAGAACTTGCCGCGAGCGGAGACAGCGAACATAGATTCGTTATTGCACTTGGAATTAGGGGACACGGGTGTCGACAAGTAATGCAAATATTGGACAGACCAATACGCGCTCCACTATTTAGTAAAATCTTCTGTTTGTCTCGAAATAATTCACACAGGCATATTTGCTTAACAATACTCGGTATTTGACTTCGTGGTTACTCGCCGTTTTGAGCGAACGCCAGATACGAGGTCCTCCGAATTGTAATTGTAACGGGCTATGTATTTACTAAACGAAGCTGACATTGAATATTTGTTGCGTGTTGGTTGGCGATTAGTAATTGAAAAGCTACAAACATTAATTGGAGGCTTCTGCATCGAATCAATCACAAAACTATTCTTTCAAATACTTTTCCGCCACTTTGGAATTTTGAGGAACTAACTTCAGCACTTATAAATTGACGGAACTTTATGCAAAATAAAAAGTTTGCGGATCAATTGAAACATACAGGAGCTAAATAGATTTTTAACAATGTTAATATAATGCGAATTAAAAGTAGTTTTAAAAAAAACTAACTTCAAAAAAATGAATTATAAGAGACTTCCATTTTGTGGAACATTTCGTCTTCGACTGTCGTGATTCTCCTTTGTCAGTGTGAGAAAAACTATGAATGAAGTTGTACTGGCTCCATGTAGATTGTTTTTCAACAGTAACCGGATTCTCACTGCTAGTTAGAAGATAATAATAACGACGGAAACCAGATAGTGCCGCTTCCATAAATATTTAAAAGTGGAACGAGTTACCAGTGGTCGGACGCCATCGTGAAATTACAGTTAATAACCTAGCGTTATCACTAGATTAGGAAAATTTATATTTCGCTGGTAAAAAATGGATTCCGGGTTTAAAATTTATTTTCGTGACAGTTATTACGGTCATTTAAAAACACATTCATATCAAATAAAGAATTTATTTGTTGGATCTTGATGGGTCCTGCAAAAGTCATACTAAAATTTTTAAATGGAACTAACACGAGCGATCTCTGATGCAAAATTAAAGCTTAATAACTCAATAATAAATTATAATACACGTTTAGATAATGTTTTCGAATGGTTCAAACTACAAGAACGTGTAACAAAACATATGGAGTTCGATTAAAAAAATTTGAAAGTGACCTTTACAGGGATCTCGCAAAGGTCATCGCAAAGTAAAATTGTTATCGTCAAGATCTGTTCTCCTTGTCGCTCTTCTCCTTTTGTCATACTTGGAAAATAATCGCGTGCATACGTTCCAGTCGCATACACTGCACACGTTTAGTGCATGTTTGCTTAGTTTACGTGCACATTTCCATAGTTTCCGTGCACGAATGTGGCGTGCTTCTTGCACATTTATCTCGCATGGACATCTGCCGCGTAACCATAATATTTATCTCTATGTCGAACAATGAAATCACAGAGGGAAACAGTTGTCGAGCGGTCATCGGTCGTGCAAATGACAAACTGCACGAGCGACTGATTCGGGCTCGGACGGGAGTAAACACAGCCCTAAATCAACGCTCCTCGGAGCACTCAAAGAATCCAATTAATCGAACGTTTGTCGAAACGAGTCCTCTCGAAGACGTGCGAGAGCACGGACTCTGCGCGTCGACGAAACGGTTCGGAACTGTTCGAAACGGTTCCGAACGCCTAGGAAAGTCAATTAACACGGTGTGAAAATAACGAAGTGGCGTCGAGAGGTGAGCGCCCTTCGGCGAATCGCAGCGCGCCGCTTCAAAGGGCATTGTTTTAACCTTCGAACGACGAAACGCGTTCGAGTGGGACGAGAGGAAGGGCGTGCACCGGGGGAGGAGCAACCCCGAAGGCTTGTGATTCATCGGCGCCTCTAAATGCCGAATTCCGCTGTTATTTATAGCCCGAGGCTAGATAGAACTGTCGGAGGAAGAAATTTTCGCGAAACAATCCGCGAATTTTGCCTCGCCGCGCCGCGCCATGATGAAAGTTAACGCGCTGCGTGTTCCGGAACGTTTCTCGACGAATTACGTCAATCCGCTTTACGTGAAAAAGTGTGAATACCGGACTCGTAGTCTGATTGATACATCTATGAATAAGTATCTCGATTTTATCTTTGAGTTACAATTTAAAAACGCTACGAACATTCGTTCCAACCCAATACATTACATTTATTTATCAGATTAGGACACGCATTTTCTTTCAAATGTACCGGGTGGTTCACGAGAAACAGGCCACCTAAATAGCTCCGTTAGAATTAGAGATCGAAGAAAATGTTGGAGAGGAAAGTTGTACTGTTAAAAGGGGTATGGTGATATAAAAGAATGTTCCGATTGTAGTCGTTTTCAAGGTCTTTTGAAGGTCATCGATGATTTTTAAATGACACCATATATTTTTAACTTCAGACTGTTGTAGCTGATGTCAAGACGAGTTCAATGATGTGGTACACTATGACCTTCAAATGACCTTGGACTTATAAAATAGGTATAGTTTGACTACTCTGTTTGATCAATGGAAATTTAATTTCTTAAGCTATTCGGTCTCATAACACGTATACCGTTAACGGAAGGTGATCTCTATGCGTACACAAACAAGATTATCAACAAACTTAAGCTTTTAGAAGAAACATTGCCCATATTTTGAGAAGATATTCCTTTAGAAATTCGTCGAGTAATGTGGTACTAACACGATGGCTGTCCCGCTCATTCTTCACGTACCGTTAGAGAATTTCTGAACAAGAAATTTCCAAATCGCTGGATAGGACGTAATGGACACATACTATGGCCAGCTCGTTCACCCGATCTAACTTCTCTTGATGTTTTTGTGAACACTCAAAGACGATGTATGTATATCGTGATCAACCGACTACACCAGAGAAAATGCAAGAAAGAATAATTAGATCTTGTAGATGAATTTCAACAGAAACAATTGAAAGTGCAATTGATTGCCTTGCAAAACGTTTAAATGTTTGTGTTACATCTCAAGGTCATAATTTTGAACATTTACTTTAATTCAAATAAAATGATTGCACATTTTGAAGTTATCATTGCTTTATCATAAATTTTCTAGTTCAAGGTCACTTGTAGGTCATAGTGTGTGAGATCATTGAACTCGCCTTGACATTACTGTGAAGATAAAAATATATGGTGCTATTTAAAAATCATCGATGACCTTCGAAAGACCTTGAAAACGACTACAATCGGAATATTTTTTTTATATCACCATATTGCCCCTTTTAACAGTACAACTTTTCTCTCTAACATTTTCTTCCATCTCTAATCCTAACGAGCTATTTAGGTGGCCTGTTTCTCGTGAACCACCCGCTATAAAAACGATAAATCACATTTGAAGAGTATGTATTTACAATTAACAGATATAAAGAACTGAGATTAAATACGTAAAATTTTTTTAACAGAGAATTGTTGAAAAAAATACATGTGCGAACGTTTGAATTTCTTCGAGAAAAAATACAAACACGGTCAGTATTGTTAGGCATGTCTCTCGTAAAAATTAGTGGTAGTTAATGTTCGTACAAACAAACGTTTTCTGTATTGATCAAGGTTTTCGAAACTGAACAGACATTTCCGGGGGTGCCTAAACAAACCTGTGAAGTCTCGAATGTTTTTTTAGCACGCTGCACTCTTCACAGCATTCCAATCGAAGCATGAATCGTGGTAGCCGTAAACCTCTCGTAACGCTGAATTAAAATTCCCCGAACGATCGTTGGCGGGACCGGATCAGAAACAATAAACGCGTTCGCGTTGATTAAAAATTTTCGCGGTCGGCTCGGGGGAAGAGGGCCGACCCAGAAAACGAGTAATCGATATATCGGAGCTCGTTTTACATACTTCGTTTGCGCGAATCCGTCATCTCGACGACTCCTCTGGCAATTCGAAACGCGCGTGATCGCGAACATTGCGACTTCTCTCTCTAAAAGAGAGACGCGTTAGCAGCTGGACCCTTTCGTCGCTCGAATCAGTGTCGCCAGAAAGTGCCCAAACCGGCACTCGAGGGGAATACAAGGTACCCCCTCTCTGATGACCAGAGCGGCAGAGTCCGCATCGCGCACGCGCAACGTGTCACATACTCTACAGTCTACTCTCCTGAACTCCTCTGCCGCTCTGTGAGAGAGGGGGTAAAAAAAACTACTCTTGCCTTAATTTCAAATTTTTTTTGTATTCGGAACACATTCTTCCATAAAATGCTTACACGTATTATTATTTCATGATAAATTAGGAATAATATTAAAATAAAATACGATCGAAGCTTGATACCGCAGTAATCGGTACATTTACCCTAAATGTTCTATTACGCGGCGGATCGTTTAACTTTTCTATTCTCTTGATTTCCGGCCCACTCGCAATGCGAATGCATCACTAGTCCCCCATAACTGCTGTTGTCCGGAAAACGGGGAAAATATCGCCCCGCATGTTTCGCTTTTTTTCACTTACATACGCGCTCTATAAAAGCTGGTAATATCCGGGAAGATACATCACGAGGTTCATCGTTGCTCGAAACGTTTTAGCCGCGGATAGAACCTCCGTTTAGACTTAATGGTGGGGATATTTTTTAGAAGAGTTTACTTTTCAAAAATTTGATAATGAATTGGAGAGACCGGACATGTTTGTCGCATTTTTCTACACTGACCTGTGCAAGGCCAGGCCACGATAAGCTGTTTGACTAATTCAGTCTTAACGAGAACACTTTGATGGATGGGAATTTTTATCTGTTAACGAGATCGCGACCTTGTCGCATAAACGTAAATTTCTTACGATTCGATTTGCAAAAAGTTAGATTTAATAATAAAAGGCCTGAAAATTATTTTTGATTTTATTAAGTTATGCTCAATTAAAATTTAATTTCAATGAGGTAGTTGAAACCTAACAAATTTACTGTGAACCAATTGTAAGTTAGACACTAAGGCATATTGTACTGTAATAGTGTATTGTATGTGCTGTATAAGCCTTGTATGGTTTAAAGCAATAAATAAATAATAATTATCGTACGTAAAAGTTACTATGAATTTTATTAAGATCGTTTGTTTTATTGTTTGTTACAGGTATGCGAATTCATAAAGTCTGCGGTTATCGAACTGAAAAAGGTAAAATAATGTGCACAAATTATTATTAGTTGCTTGTTAATGCAGTTCTCACGGCATTAATTCGGTCACGTGGCGGCCAACGTGGCAAGTAGGACACGTGTTTATGCGAACTTGTTTCTTTTTGCATTTGCGTGCTCAATCCACTTCCGAAGTGAATCCCGCAAATTGCGAAACAGCTCGTGCATCGATCGTCCGAACGGTTCATAAAATGAAACAGAAAATTGAATGGACGGAAGATCGAGGTCTGCGAGAAACGATCAATCGAATCGAGCTCCTTTCGACCGCATTTCGGTCGGCGTAAGACGCTGAAGAGTCCACCGATCGTAATACACTCTTCAATTTCCCTGTGCCAGCTAAAAGGCGAGACCGTTTCCATTTCGTCCCCCATTTTGAGTCTCCCCGAGCTTCGAAGAGGCTTGGACGGCTTTCGTCCGCCTCTCGGATATATGGAAATGTAGTCCGTCAATATTCGAGTTCGACGACGAGAGGCTCGACCTTTCGCCGGATCCTTCTCGACTTCATATGCATTCGATGTGTACCGAGGTCACAGAGAAATTTATCGATACGCCGCACAGTGGGCCAGAATGACGATTTAGCTGTCCACGCCTATTTTAGCATTATTTCAAAACTTAAAGACCACAGTAAATAGGTCGTTGGATTCGTCTTGGCGTCAGTTATAATGTTGTTAAATAAAACATATGTAGTGATAAATAAATAATCAAGGCGACCTCAATTTTTCATTTAAAAAAAAAAATTCTTTAAATTTTTTATATTCAAATTTGTAGAAGACTGACTACCGATTACTTTTTGTAGGAAACATTTTTTTTGTCACACCACCGCAAAAGGCTGAAAAATCGTGTGAATAATGAATAATAATTGAAAACTGGCTGCTCAGGCTTTCAAACAAGAGTAATCGATAATTTTTGAATCGAGGAATTATTACAATTAATGAAATAACAAAAACGTGTTATTGCTGTCTTATTTAAAAAATTACAAATATTTAAACAAAAATAAGTATTATATTTTAGACAGTTACCGACTATAATCAATTAACCATACGGATTTGCGGCTTATAATTATATTTACCTATTAATAAACAAAAATCTATACAATAATTCTATTTAACGAAGATAACATACAGGTTTCCAATATGGGAAAACTGCTGTGATGCTATGCTGCGATGCTGATTCTATGCTCTCTCAAATACAAATGATTCAACTGAGCTAGCAAGAAGTGCGATTGTTTATCAATGGTCGTGTACTCTAAAAAATTCATAACATAGGTCTGGGTTAGATCTTTCCACTCTTAAGAGCCGCTGAGTGGTCGTCAATGCGTCTTGTGCGCCGCCGCGACCCGCTACGGAATTCCGTGTCACACGACGCTTTAAACTTTAAACTTTAAACTATCATATTTTCAAAGTAGATTTGAGTTGGGACGTGAATTTTGCAGGATTTTTTAGAGGAGATGTTGCTGAAAATGTTCCATTTTGTTAGCGCTTACACTTTTGTGCACTTTTCAACTTATCCCTTGTCAAAGGTGAAAAACTTTGACGGATCTCTTCAGTTCTCACAGAGAATTTTTTTTTTAAAGTTATTCACAAAAAATTTTAATTCCAAGTGCGTCGTAAATATAGACACGTATACAATCCATACAAAAATGGGCCCATAATGTTCACTAGGTTTTCCAGGACATAGTTACGAAAAAAAGGAATTTTATTCGGTGAAAGACGGTATCTGTATAAGTTCGATCTTTGAACGCTTATTGTAACGAGAGTTTTTAATAACATGAATTAATATTATCGTTTTAGAATGTAATGGACATTTAAGATACAATGTACATTCGTTAAAAATCGATACGAGGACTTTGATTTTTTAGCTCATGAACAGCTACCGCGTCGATCTGGCCCACTGTGCGCCGGGCCCGATCGATTGTTTATCTCGCGCGCTCCCCGAATGCACCGCGTGTCGAAACCGTAGCGGCGTTTAATGGCGCGCCGCGAACGTGCGCGGAATATTTAAGTGACGTTACGCACTGTCGACCAGTCCGCGGCAACTTGCTCGATGAAAGACTAAAAAGTTAGTGACCAGACTCGATGGCCAAATTTCGCAATTTGTTTGTACGGGGTGTATGAAAAATAAGTGTCGCGACGACCGTCATAGCACGACTCTACATCAGGCCCGGGCAACTTGTTCCCCGCCGTCGCTTCACGACTCCCACTACCAGTGTACCGGTTCTTCCACTACCAGTGTACTGGTAGTCTACTGTACGTCTACACTCCACAGATATTTGGTGAGGGGAACCCAGGAATAGGGAGAGGACTCGTCTGCGGCTCGCGAGCCGCAAGTTGCCCAGGCCTGACCTATATTTTCAAGATCAACTTGAAGAGGTATTCACAGTCATCCTAAATTATTTTACTTCAAATACGAAATATACGTTATGAAGTTATACACTGAAAAAGTTTTGCTCGAAATTAAAACTGTAATTCATACGATGAGAAAAGCAGCACTTCATTTCTTTTTTTCACTGATTTTTATAGAACCGTCGAAAAGATGTTGGTGATTGGAAGAGTAGAAACAACGACTCCCTTACTAGCGAAAGTTAATACATATGTACTTCACATTTTTTATTTTATCATTATTGAAGCTACAAGAATGATTGCATTAGAAATTAGTAAATATATTTCTTCATTCAAGCACGTGTTGTTATAAAAATTGCGAGAAATGAATTCAGTCTTGTAATTTTTATAAAACAACGTATGCTAGTTCCATTTTGTGCTGTGTACGGCTAGTGTTAAAAAAGGCAGTACTTGGGTTATATAATAAAATATAGCTTTCGGACGGTTGTAGTGTACAGGAAAATTTGTTGATATGATGAATGTACGTAATATGGAAGTGAATCTTATTTGACACCAATAACATGTCTAAGCTACGTGCCACAGTTATGTACAGCCGTTTCTATATTATATAATATCTTATGGGACTATGTGTCACGTGTCACGAAGCACCTATGTCGTAAAAGATCCAGAATATTATTGGATCGACGTGGTTGAAGTTCCATTTCTCTGATATCGGACATCTGCGGTTTATCGAAGCTTTCCCGACAATATTCAATTGTGTATCGTGCTGTGTTTTAAAGGTACTAATAAAAGAAGATCAGAAACAGAAGAGCAAAAAATGCAAAAAGGAGGAAAATCAAAAAATTAATTTAAACAAATTATTTATGTGTACATTTCCGTCTAAAAATTCGGAAAACCCTCTGCTATTTGGGTTTCTACTCAATTATAGTATTTCTGAAAACATTGCGTAGAATGGTATTTTACCATTAATTCGTAATTAAACGTCCTTTCTATACTATAACAAAATAATATTTTCAATTAAACGTTTCTCATATCTGACCTCGATTTGCTACAATCGGTTTGTATCTCGAAGTCATGCTGATAGAGTAGTAAAAAATCGATAAGAAGTTAAATATTTAGCTAACTTTTTCCTTAAAAATAAAATATGAATTTTCCGTGTATGTAAGATATCAGCTTTGTACAGTAGTAGCAATGTACACTGCATGCGAGAAAACTATGTCGAATTGATATGAAGAAAAGATGCGGGTTGATGAACGTGTTATACGTTTCACAACAGAAAATGGCCACGCAATAGTGTTCACCGATCATCATCGTCGCGTGACCAATCCTAATTATGACATCTATAAAGACGGATCATCGTAATACGTAAAAGTAACATTTACAAATGCAATCGGAATGAACAATTGTAAATCTCCACTCAAATTAAACATCAACAAAAAAAGTTATCTCAAGTAAACGATAACACATAGTACTCCAAAGAAATTATTTTTAAGATTTGTTTTATATAGTATCTTATAATATTGTGGCAGGGTGTGCATTAGGGTGGACGTTAGCTATACCTGGTGAAATTTTTTTTGCGAGATTTTTTTCACGCCCCCCCCCTAAAATTGTGCCCTTGGTTAAGAAAATAATTCCTGCAAAAGATGAAATTCATCGGATATGGGGAAGACGTGCCGCATTGACGGTGAAGTTGCGAAAAACATGAAATTTTGTAGGAATGGGAATATTTGAAGGAAAGACTTTTGATTATGACTAAACGTTCTTCTTGTGTAAAAATATTGATTATAATAGTACCAAAATGTAATATTTTCAATATAAGAATTAACTAATTATCATATTTTTTTTTTTGGTCCTATTGAAAATTAATAATTTAAAGTAGAGGAATTAACGTTCGACATAAATATGTTATATTTAATCAGAATATAATATTTTTAACTGGAAGTAGTGAATATTACACCATATAACACTTCTAAAGACATTTTACAAATTTTTCATTAATGTAGTCTTTTTTGCTTCTGGATAACGCTTTATGTAGTCTAATAGCCTTTGTAGCAATTGGAGCTTGGATCCATGCTTATAAATACAATTTACTGATAACAATGCAAATGTGACGTTTTCCATGTTCTTCATCCGTTGATAATGTCAATTGATCTCTAAATAAGAATATTTTTAAAGAATGTATTATAGCCTGGTCATCCATCTGATTTGGAATAGGCGAATTAGAGGTATTACTCCAATGCGTAATTGAAACGCGTTGTTCTCACCGGTGTTACTCTTCGCGAAAACGGACTTATTAGCGGGAAGGTGGCGGACAGAAATTAGACAGGCTCATTAATGTGAAATTATCTTAGTTCGTACAAAGTACACTTGTACTTGAATACATGTAAGGAATTATGATATTTTTGGAGGTATAAAATATTTCACTTGAATTTTCAGTATACTCTTCACATTTAGCGTGCAGTTACTTCTATTTCAAAACTTCGCGCTCGATGCTCGTCTTCCCGACGTCCGATTGATCTAAAACTTTGGATATATCATTTTTTTCATGAAATGGAACAATATTCAGGAGGGTGTGCCCAAAATTTCATGGTCAAAAAATAAGGTCCACCCTAGTGTACATGCTGTCCATGTATTGAGACATTACTGCACTTAGTCCGGTGGTGGAGCAACACGTAGTAATAAAAAATTCCATTTAGCCGTCGGTGGTCGTCGGAACCAGCGAGAGAAGCCCGTTCGCTATTCCCTTAATTACAACATTTAGTAGCCCGGTGTCGGCAAGCTATTCTTCCGTGTTTTCCTCGGAACTTGGAAGACGCGGTTTGCTTTTGGACAAAAGGGTCGCGCGGGACTTCACGGCGCGGCGCGGCGCGACAAGAAAACGGGACACGGACGAAACAAGCGAGCGAGAGTGGGACGAAGGGCTCGGGGGTTGCCGTAGAAAATTAGATTACGTCTCGTCGTCTTTTCCGCCGGTATTTTTTCACCGCGTCTCATCGTCCGATAATTCGAGATCCGCCGCCTCGGCACCGGCAGCTTTATGCTAAGCGAGTCGAGGGGCTTCATCATCCCGAGAGGCGACACGGTAACTCCCGAGTGTACAGGCTAAACACGGGCCGAGCTTTATTAAATCCAGTTGTGATTTAATTTTCCCACCGGTCGGGGGTGCACCCCCCGGTGAAGAGGCACCCGGCGATGGACCTAATGAAAACGACCGTGTTCCTCCGCTCCTGTTTTCTTTCCATTTTCCTGCCCGTCGCGTCGCCTCGCTGTAATACGTGGACGGGGGTAATTATTCGATTACGACGCTTTTAAAGCGGCCCTAATGCCATTTAAACTCGCCTCCGAACGTATTTTACGAAGCGGCGATCGACGCGAGCAATATGAGAGAGAGTAGTCGCCTCGTCGAAAGCTACGTAAATTTCGTTGGAAAACCCTTTTTCCGGAGAATTAATGAGCGACCGGGTTTTCAACGCTTGAACGTTGTCACGCGGATGTACGCGGTGTTGGCTGATCACCGCTGCTAGCGGATAAAGTGGTCTGCTTCTACACGAGGGAACCAGTCGAAAATGGATCGTCAAAGTTTTTGTAGAACGCGTCGATCCCGGGGAAATTGATTGTGTAATGGATCAGTGTTTTTTGGAGCGTTCGACGTAATTTTGCGTGTAAATCAATTTGTACAAATTTACTAAAATACATCAGATGTACATGTAGACCAATTGCATTTAACGATAACGATTTTGAATTATTTACAATGTTACTGTTATTTTTTACGGTGGTCTACCCCGGGAAACTTCTTCCCCGCTGTCGCTTCACGACTCCCACTATCAGTGTACCGATACCCCCACTACATATTTCATATTGGTCTTACCGTGCTTTGTCTCGCGTGAAGATAATTTATTTTCTATTTCAGTTGACCTTCCGTGACCTATAATGACCTTCATAAAATAGGTCATTGCATTCGTCTTGAAACACAATATCAAAATGTAAATAAAAAACCGTTCCATTAAAAAAAACAAGGTTGACCTGCATATCTCCTTGACGTCTCCACCTATAAAAAAATTAGTAACATCAGATTACCAGCGCCTCGATACCAAGTACGTTTGGTCTGATCTTCTATCTTCAAAAGCAAGCGTGTTATTCAGGTGACCTGTTTATAGCGCCCCACCCTGTATAGGACCAAAATCGGCCTAAACGATAGTGGGTGCCACATGCTACTTCTGATTAGATTTGGATTCTTGGAATTTATGCAACTCGCTGCATCATCAAACGTCTCCACGCGTAACAAGGTTATCATCGATATTTTTTTCATATAATATGTATAATCAGACTACAAAAATTATTTTTTACTTTTACTAATGAATTGCTAATTTCCTAACTTTCATGCTAGAATCCTTCCAAATAATGGTATTTTCAGAGAATTTTTTATCGTTTGCAGCATTCTAACTTTTCTGACTGAATTGAAAAAATTAGTGTATTTTAACGGTATAAAAATTGACTTTTCTCCGAGTATGAACAACTGTGCGACCTCTGCTTAACGAAGAGGCTATCTAATAAGGTCAGAGGACCACCTGAAATAGTAAAGAGAACGGATATAAGCCTCGTTGGTATCCAGTCGATTACGAATCCGTCCGGTGTCGTTGCCGGCGGCGAGGGAGGGTTTTCTTCAAAGAGCGGAGTAGCGGTTAAGGTCCCGGCGGACAAGGAAACTTAAGCTAAACGGAGTATCCCCGGGGCCGTTCGACAAAAGGAAACAGCATCGGGAAAAGTTCGCAGCCCCGGGGACGCTACGGGAAAAAGTCCCGAACGCGCGATCGTCTCTTTACATCGACGAAAATGCCATCGGAAAAGAAAAAGGAGCCGTTCGGTTTCTTCCCCGGCGCGGAGCGGCGCGCGGCGCCCAAAGAAAAGCACTCCGGGAATGCTCCGTTGCAAAGCCGAGTCCCGGAGTCAAAGGTTCACAGTCATGCAAATACCTGACCCGGTTACCAGCCGCGTCCTCCTCCTTCCGGTTATAAAAACGGATGACAATGGAAACGAAGTCGGCCCGCGCTCCGCTGGAAATGTTGCTGGAAAAGCAGAGTCTCGGGATCTATCTATCGTTGATATCTTAACATTGTCGGTAACGTCAACGTTGCAAAAGTCCACTGAAAATACCCGACGTCAAGGTGGTACCACTGATACTAACACCTCGTGCACCATTACAGACTGGTAATTGTTAGGTTTTATGAGGAGACGACGGATCTTTATGCAAAATAAATATTTTCTGACCGAATTTTATTCTACCAGAAGTTTATTTTCCTTCTTAATATGTTTAAAACACTATTCCAACCACGGCCAGTGAAATGACCGTTTTTAAAATTTCGATTAGAATTTCCTATATTACAACGTAATTGCATCGCCTTTAAACTTCACTACGTTTCCTAAAATATGCGTATAATACATGTTAAGAAAAGCTAATATAAACTGAGATTAACTGAACAATTAACTATTTAACTTTATTATAAACTTATAGAACAACGTATATAAAATGTTCATCGCCTGATGGCGTCCTTCGTGTAGCTAACTGAAAAATGTTTTAATCAATAACAAAATAAACGTTCCTATGCGAACATGCTCCCTTGTCTCTCGCACCTCAGAAGTGGGGGAACAGGTATCTTATGTTCGTTCAATATACATGTATACTTACTCACACATCCTTATTTTCAAACAATACATTTTTCAATATTCACTTCCTTTTTTATTGTTTATTTTCTGAGAAAAATTTGGAGTCTGTCTTACCTACCACGACCGGTTATTTGACCGGTTGAACAATTTACATCTTTTTGTAATAGTATTCTCTCGAAGACTCAATTTCGAAACTATAAAATCGTTACAAACGAAAGGTATTGCAATTGTGGGATGATTTTAGCCGAAAAGTGCCTTTCCAGGGACTGCTTTACGGCACCTCCAAGTGTTTACAGTTCTCGCTCGCCTATCGGCCTCGCGGTGTTTATTTACCAGATTGGTATCCGAAGCGGTCCGTAACCTCGATGCAGTGAAAACGAATAAAATGTACATTATACATACTTCTGAATAAAAGAAACTATATTTTTATACTGTCAAATTGGCTATCTTCGAATAGGTATACGTGAAGTGTCGGTAGGATTAGTGTTAATAGGTTGAACATAATATAACAGTATTCGTATATTATTCTAATGTTCTCACTATTTTCAATTACACATACTCATTTTTGCCATAAATGTAACAAATATCCGCTGTCTATTTATGAGTTGTAGTTATTTATGGAACTTTTCACTTTTAACCTTAGATAAACTATCTCTCCTAAGAATTATTAAACTTTGCATCGTATGGTACTTATCAGATTGGCCAAATGTTTCAATTTATAACTTTATTACTGAACAATGAACTTTTCCAGTTCACGCATCCGGTTTCTTTATTACACTGCGAATCTAATGATGATGCCGCTGCATTCCGCTGCCTATAATTGAATTTAATTCCTCTATCCAGTCAAAGTAATTGATTCGACGTAAATAGTCCATACAGTTCTGTTTCCCGTAATTAGATCTCGAACGCGGCGCCGTCCAGGCAATTATTCTCCCGATGAAGTAGCTTCGATTTGCAGCTATCGAGGTGATTTTACTTTTTACCACGTTTTTTTATTTTTCTGATCCGGTGTTAAAATTCATTGCCGGAGGTGATGGCTCAGCGAATTAAACTAGGAATAAACGAGGATCGTTCTCGTGTCGGTGCAGTCACGAAGACGATCGTGAAATTGTTATAAAACAAATCACTAATTGCCTCAATGGTGATGAGAGTGTAAATAAGATTATAATATTCCTAAAGCAAACGGGTGTTTATAGCACCCTGTAATTATAGTAGTTGATACCCGCATAGTTTCCTATTGTAAATTTTGCATATGTAACCGTGTGGTCGCTAATGACCTTGATGTTGATGCGACCTTAATAAATAAATAATGTAAAAAAAAAAAAAAAAAAATCACTAATTCAGCAGAGATAAACGCAAGTTCGTCTTACGACGATTCGCGCGTGCGAATTACTGCTTCGAAATACAAGGAAAAACGTTTCGCAATTGGATTTCGCAATCAGCTAGTCGTCAGTTTCGTGGTAAATATAATAATAATTCTATGCAACGCAATTTTACTACACTTGCAAAGCTTGTAGAGGTCGACATTCAGATATGAAAATATACATATGCATGAGAGGGATCTACAAACTTCTTTATTGTAAAATATAGTAAAAACTCCCGAACTCAATATGTTACGAAGAGAGAAATGTGGAATAGATTTGTATGTGAACTTTGTATTTGTATGTGTAATTTCAGACACTCAAAATTACCTACAATATCACATACATTCGGTTACCATGGAAAACTGAATTCAGCCTTCACAATCAATAATATTCCTAATTTCATCCTTTTATTCTCGTATGCAGCTCACTGCAATATTAAGTATTTTCTTTCTTCAATTATAGAGTGTCAAATTATTTCAGGTATCATTAACTTATTCTTGACACACGTACATAAAATCCGCAGTCTATTGATAAGTTCAATACAAAATCGGTAATTTTAAGTTTCAGGAACTTTTTAAAAATCGATTTCGCAACCACAAATTTTGAAAAAATTCACAGTCCTGTGTGCTATTAGGTAGAACGTTCATGAATATTTTCGTAATTTTTCGTGGCGCAGAACAGAAGAAATACATAGATAGCATCGTTCATTAGAACTTTGTTCACCCTATAACTACCCTTGCGGTAGGGGTACCGACTTGAAACTTGCCACTCCGGGTTTTCTTTGGGGGCCCTATCAAATTGTGCGACTAAAGGTCAATTTTGTATGCGGGAATTTTTCAGCATCTCATCCGGCTATACCCTTTTCGATCACTTATAATAGCTATTTGTAACCGAAACATTTTTCACATAATATTCTCGAGTTATGAATGATGAAGTTACTGATGTTTGTTCATCGCGGGATCAAGGTGAAACTTGCCACACGGGGTTTTCTTTGAGGGCCCTATCAAATGGTGCGACTAAGGGTCTATACTCTTTTCGATCACTTGTAATAGCTATTGTAACTGAAACATTTTTCACAAATTTTCTTTACATTTGTAGATTAATATTCTCAATTTATGAATGATAAAGTTACTGATTTTTGTTTATCGCGGGATCAAGTTGAAACTTGCCACACGGGGTTTTCTTTGGGGGCCCTATCGAATGGTGCGTCTAAAGGTCAATTTGGTTTAGGGGCATTTTTCAGCATCTCATCCGGCTGCACTATTTGTAGATGGCTTATCGATTACTCCGTGTTCTGGTGTATTAGTAGATGTTCATGATCAGGTAAATCGCGAAGAGCACGTTGCTCTCCGTTGTCCATTGATCCGGTATGCAACCACGTTTCGAAGAGAAGCGAGCAGAAGGAGAGGATGTTGGTCGGGAGCCACGGCGCGGCGCGGCGGCTGAAAAAAGAACGTCCCTCTGTTTTCCGAGTCGCGTCGCGACACGGCATCTGGAGGAATAAAAGCTGAGCAAGCCCGTCTTTCGTGTATACAGAGCATGGATTATGGATGCAGCGGCGTCACGTGTGCCACGGCGATGTTCCCTGAAAACGCGAGCCTCGTTCACGATGAAAAATTCACGGCCGATACACGACCGGACGAAACTCTTTTTTTCTCTCTTTCTTTTTTCTTGTTTCGCGAGATCGATCGTGCCGAGAGCCCCCGGATCAGTCGTGGCACCAACTGATAACGCGGCGTCTAATATTAGCGACGAGCGCCGCTTATCTCGCGAGATATACCCTCTTCTCAGTTTAATTCCGCCGATCTCTGCTCGTTTCTCGATCTTACTCATCCCGAGACGTTCCCTTTGCTCCTCCACACGATTCATTCAAATCTCGGCTCTCGTTGGTCGAAGATCGATCGATCGTTCATGATTCTCTGGTCGGAGCCGGCCAGAAATTTCGCAATTCCACTGTGTGTGTTCCGAAGTGATCGGTGATTTGTGTTCGAAGTTGCATCGTGGACGAACGCGAAATCGAGTGTCCCGTGTGAAGTGAGTTCTCTGGGAAATTGAGATTTCTCTGAGCATTGATCGTGAAACAGTTCCATCATCTTTCAGAGCAGAGTCGAGAGAATTATTACTCTGGATTTAAGTGCAATTGTACTTTACTCGGGTCAAAGGTAATTGTAAGTTGAAATAATGTTTTTACTCAAGGGTTTTACTAAATTCCAAAGGAATTTGTCTGTTGGTATGTGTAGGAAGTTCGCGAAGTCAGCAAATTAATTAAACTATTATAGATTTTGACAGGAAAATTTCAGAATGTCTTTCGCGACAAATATAATCCAATTCCATGCGATATCAGTAAACTTGAAATCATTTGGAACGTAGAAATTGAATCGTGTAAAGGAAATATTATTGACCGTGCTTTTCAGATAATTGCCATTTGAGAGATCAATCTGAATGGAGTGAATCTAATTTTAGGAGAATTCAATAACGAATCAAAGTGATCGCTGCGTTGGCAAATCTCTTTAGTTCGAAAGGAACTAAGATTGTAATATAATTATGATTCCCGGCGTGCTCTAAAGCCAATCAATTAACGGAGAATCCGACTGTCCTGAATCGAGACAACTTCCAATCTCACTTAATATTCGAAATTCGTTCGATACTGTTAGTGACGCAAAAAGAGAGAAAATGTGGGTCTAGATGTACTTATAACTCTCTGCTACTCGCAGTCTCTCGATATCACGGACTCGAGAGTCTTGTATCTAAACAAAATCGAGGTCTACAGTCATCGACGACTAACATAGAAGCAGCTGCAGCCTCGCGAACGATGCCCAAGAACCATCCCCATTCGGAACGGGTAAATAACTATTGTAGAAACAGGACGATCGAATAAATAGACAGCCGAACAAACACAGCGGATCGTGTTCAAACGGTACTTCGTTCGAAATTTATTCTTTTGTTCATTCCGAACTAAATTATTTACTCGATTGTAATGCCGTCGCTATCTTCTTACCGGTTCGAATTTCGTGCATATTTTAAATAACTCTCAAAAGGAAGTGTACAGTTTGTTGGATTCGTATTGTGTCGATAGAACGCACCATTCAATGATGTGTTGAGATAGCATTAATGCAGAATAACAGAAATAGAAAGTATTATGTTTTTCCAATTATTTAAGAAACATATTTCGACGAATTATACTTCTAGTAATAACTTGTTCATTGTAGGGCATATTGTTATATTTTGAATAACATATGAACATGATTTTTTTATTTTCTTTTATAATTGAAACAGATGCTACAATAAAGAGGCAGATCCACATTTTCGGTCATTTGAGTAAACCAACAAAAAGCAATTAAAAATCAAATACTAGTTCAAACGTGCTATGAATTCCTTGTCGACGAATATTCGCGTGGATACATTTTTGTATGCTGCATATGAAACCTATACAGTATTCTCGCGATAAATGTCCCAAATGTTTGGACGATAATTGTCCCTGAACTATCCCCACGTATACCCCATGAGGGGCCATAAAACTCGAGAGGCTTCGGCCGCCGAGAAATGTAACATGATACAGGTCGGGTATATCGGTGTGAGACCAGGAGACACTACTAATCCGATGACAAAACTTCTTTATTTTTCATGATTTTTTTATGGAACTTTCACCAACATATTCCTGGCATTTTTCTAATGAAAATGATACCAAATATGATATAATTCCGATGATATTTACGTATGTAATGGACGATAAAATTTTCGTGCGCATGGAAGGACAGCGTATGGGAAAGAAAGAGATGCGGAGAGTCGCAGTCGTCGGCACAGTTCAAAGGCCCGCTGGGTACTCACAATGTAATCCCAATACAAATTTTTTAATTTTTATTATCACTAATTTTTTTATGAGACTTTCACCGATATATTTGTGACATTTTTCTGATTAAAATTATACTAAACACGATATAATTCGCATTATATTTACATCAATTGCCGTTCATATCATTTTAATGAGAAGTTACGCGGGGTCGTCCATTACACACGTAAATATAATCGGAATTATATCATATTTGGTATCATTTTCATTAGAAAAATGCCAGGAATATGTTGGTGAAAGATCCATTAAAAAATAATGAAAAATAAAGAAGTTTTGTCATCGGATTAGTAGTGGTCTCACACCCATATAGCCGACCCGTATTATGTTTACATTTCTCGGCGACCGAGGTCTCTCGAGCTTCCCAGTCCATTTCTACGTTCGGCACAAGTCAAAGAATAGTATCCCTGGACGATAATTGTCCCTGGCCGGACGCGTGGTTGGGACAATTATCGAGAGAATACTGTACCTATTTTACTATGCCAATGAATACAAATTTAAATATTGAAGTCGCCTTCAATTTTTGTGCGAAAGTAGAAATAAATAGTAAGCACCCACTACAAAGATTGAAGCCCCTACTATCGCATTTGAACAACTGGTGTGTTATTACACAAATCGTGTAATATCATTAAAAATCCAATTCTCCGTACCTCCATCCATTTTGGTCCCTCGTAACGAGTAAAACCGTTCCGGGTCCGATCCGAATCGACAGAATTTGTTCGGCGCGTTGTGTGTCTCGGATCACGTTCGCATCGAGCTTCCGCTCGGATGCCTTTGTATTTTTCACTGGTATTTGCCGACTAAATGGATTGTCGGTGAAGTAATGGAAAAAAATTGACAATTGGTAGGCAATCGATCGAAACGAGCCAGGTATCCGATGGACGAGCGCGACCTGGTGCTGTACGCGAACGATCCGCCACGGGGGGAAACCGATTTTTCCGCGCTCGCGCTGCCATGCCGATGAAAATCCGCTCTCGCGGAGCCTCGTTGCCACGGGACTGGCTTGTATTAACCAATTTGTGCGAGCCGTGCGTGGGCTCGGAGGGCTCGGAGGGCTCGCCGCGAGCCTCAGACGACGATCAATAGCCCAAAGGGCGTTAGGTTGCCCGAAACCTGGTTGCGCGTATCGTTGGCGGCGGCTGAATTTCCCTTCGAATGCCGCCGAGCCGCGCCGATTCTCTTTTCCAACGTGCTCGCGCTCGTTAACGCTTCCGCGATCCCTAACGCTCTCTTCGTTAATTCCAGCACCGCGAGTTGGAACTTCCCGACGGTCTCGCGGCGATGGGATTCTAGTTTCCTGAGAATTAAAAAGTGTTGCTATCGCCCTCCTCGTTTACAGGAAGTAAAGCCAGTTCTTGGGTCGCCACCGACTGCTTTGAGCTTCGTACCTGGTCCGAAATGTTCCTGTCGGGACCGCTAGAATGTCAAAGTAAATATAGGGGAAAGCCCGGACACTTAAATACTAATGTAATGGGAAATAAATTGTTGCGGGACACCGTTCGGATAACTTTGACGAGTTTCCCCTTGCACTACGGTTTTTTTACGATTTTTTTTTACGATTACAGTGATCTGAATTGTTTTAGAAGAATTTTCTTAGAGCTCCAAAGGCTTATTGGACAACAACAAAATAGAATTTTACATAGGAAGGAATTAATACAAAGAGGGAAACAGTACTTGCCTTTGAGGAGCTTTGTTTATAATGTATAAAAGGTCTGAAAATAATTTATAATTTCCTCAAACAATCTTCCGTTAGAATTTAGAAACAATGTAAACCTATTTAATGTAAGTCAAATGTAATAATACCGTACTTGGTATATAAACCACTTGGTTTAAAGCAATAAATAAATAAAATAGAATTTTATTTTGGACTTGAAGGAAATGAATAGCGTACATAATTAGTAGATCCCGTTATAAATCTTCATCGCTTCAACAATCGGTGGGATCGCGAAAGCATTCGAAGACTGAGCCAATTTATTTTCCATCGCAACTGCTCTTGAGTGACCTTGGATGACCTTCATAATAGGTGATTCGTCTTGAAACGCTCTATTAAAATGTAAACAAAAAGCCATATCGTTCCATTCGAAACAATATTACTGTTCGTAAGATCTCGGAAAATATGACCTTCAGATGATCTTCATCAGACTTCCCGAAATCCATCGCATCTCCTGTAAACCACTTGTTTCGCGCTTGAAGGAACTCCCGAGCACGCGAAGGAAAGAGAGGGCTCGCAGTCTAGACACTTTCGAGCACATAATTCCTTCTAGCCGCGAACGAGTTTTCTGTGTAAGTAAGATTTCATTGTGCCTTGAAAAATTAATTCCCGGTGAACGCGTCTCTCTCTCTCTCTCTCTCGGTTGAGAGTGGCTAGGGAGGGGCGGTTGAATTTTACAAAAGCTAGAAAACTCGGCTGATAAAAGAGATTCCCCTGTGCGGTGGAATAATTAACGAGATATGTTATACTATATAATACTATAGATCTATAGCTCTCGGTATGTTCCACCGGAGGCGATAAATCGCGCCACGACGTTCCTCGGTGAATTTTTAAATCCGTCCTCGTCTCCGCGAGAAATATTAATAATACACGCTTCGTAACTCATTTCTCGCTGTCCCGCTGTCAAAATACCGATATTCCGACGTGTCCAACGGCAACCAGAACGAGGAACCGTCGATTCTTTCTCGATGCATGTTGCACGAGCACCATTTTGTTTTAATTCGCGACGATGGAATCGGACGCATGAAAGATTACCCGATTTCTGGATTTGACTCGGAATGATTTATTTTCGACAATAATTTCTCAAGTCTTTTTGAGATCTTTGTAAGCGAATACGATACCGAACATGACTATAATAATAATAATACTGCGCGCGAAGATTCTCTGAATATTATAACTACACTACGGAATCTTTATGGAAAATAAAAATTGTCTTGGTCAATTATTAAACAAAACGGAAGATGCATTGTACCTATAATTATCTTGAAGACCCCTCTAAATCATATTATACACATTATTCGGCGAAATTTCCATGAATTTCATCAATTAAGTTGAAATGACTAAAATATTTTCTTTTAATTTAATTTTAAAGGGACGTTTAATAATATCTAATAAGTGTTTCTGTCGTATGTTGCATAGATAAATAGTAAAAATCTATTTTTGCGAGACCAGAACTCTTACATGTTCAGAAATAGGTACATTGTCTTGTACATCATTTACAAACTGTTAAAACTATTAAGAGAAGAAATGAATTTCTATGTAATCCTCTTTTTTGTAATCGATGCCCCAGTAAGTTTTATTGTGCACAAAGATCTGCGGCCTAGGAGTGAAATGCTATTGGCCACTATTATGCCGGAAAAAAATTAATGGAACACGAAACGTTCGTAAAATGGAGCGACAATACCGATCCCCGCAAACTGATCAATAATAAAATGGACAGTGTCACAGTACGAATCGCGGAGCTTTGTACCGCGCTGCCTGCGCGCGAAAACAGGTATCCGACGGAATGAAACTCCGCCCTTCCTCCGAAACCTGGTGGATTATCGGCGTCGGCAAATATTTGCTGTAAAATTGATCAAGTTGGGCTCGGGTGACGCACACGCTGGTCGACGTGAGTCGTTGAAACGCAAACAGAACTCGAAATCCGGTGTCATTCACGATTTCGCGATGCTCCCCGGCCCGTCCGCGATTCTATCGATTCGACGAGGCACGGTTGCCGACGCATTGGCCCAATTAAAACGGGTAAAAAACGATCGTGTTGGAACGCGACGCGACGCGTCGCGACGCACGAGGAGTCCATGGATTTCACTGGAAATTAACTGGTGGATGATTTCTGTCCACCAACAGGATCGGTGTTATTATTAACCCTGTGCAGTAGTCTCTGTTTATCTCTGTAACTGTCGTAAAGATCTCTACCGTAATTGTCAAGGTGAAAAGATTTGTGTACAGCAGGGTGGACCTTAGCTGTACCTGGTGAAATTTTTATTGCGAGATTTTTTTCACGTTCCTCCCTCCCCCAAAAATTATGCCATTGGGTAAGAAAATAATTCCTGCAAAAGATGAAGTTGATCAGATAAGGGGAAGACGTGCCGAATTGACGTTGAAGTTGCGAAAAACATGAAATTTTGTAGGATTGGGAATATTTGAAGGAAAGACTTTTGGTTATGTCTAAACGTTCTTCTTGTGTCAAAATATTGATTATTATAATAGTTCCAAAATGTAATATTTTCAATATAACAATTAACTAATTATCATATTTTAATTATGATATTTTTGGAGGTATAAACTTCACATTTAGCGTGCAGTTACTTCTATTTCAAAACTTAGCAGTCGATGCGGCACGTCTTGCCGACGTCCGATTGATCTAAAACTTTGGATATACCACTTTTTCATGAAATGGAACAATATTGAGGGGGAGCGTGCCCAAAATTTCATGGTCGAAAAATAAGGTCCACCCTAGTCAACAGCAATCTTCTTTATTTGATACATATTGTCGTGCTATAGCATTAGCGACTTATAAAGCTTTCGCCGACAAACCGGTCTGCAATTTGAGTACTTCCCTTTGCATGCTGACATTGTGGTTGTCATAAATGTAATGACGTCGGTAGGGAACAAGTTAAACAAGTTTCGACGTTTTCGAAGATTTAATGGTGTAGCTAGGTGCCGTTTATCTCGCGATGCCGGCTCTCCCAGCACACGCCCGCACCATGGATCAAGAATAGACCGCTTTATAATCTCGTTTGGAATCCCGAGGACCATTCGTCCGCGTCCACCCATCCGCCCACCTATCCTAAATGCTGAACACGTTTCAATTACTATATTCGAGGTTTATTACCGGGGCTGGATTGACCTAATTTCACGAGAAATGTAGACTATGTCGCGATCTTTATTCAGGTACTGAAAATAATCCTAAGTACAGTTTTAATCAATTCTCAACGCAGTTTTATCGGCTGGAGAAATATCGTCTGGTAACATACTAGTAATACAGAAAAGGGAACTATCAGACGCGTAGGTATATTAAATTGGAATAAATTTGCTTTTATGTGTTCCCAAAAATACTAGTTAAAGGATAAAAAGTTTCAAGCCTCAACGCTATAAAGCAGGAGATTCCAACATATTTCCTACATCGACCCCTTTTAGAAGAATGATTGTCTTCGTCGACCCCCTCACATATTTCTCTATATTATACATTACACAACATACAACATAATCATAATACTAATAATTGCACATAAAAAACTTGAAGATAACAATTTGACGAGGAGTATGAATAAAAAATTAGAAAAAAGGGGTTCAATAGATTTATGTTTTATTGTTTTTGTACTATTTTAATTTTTAATTTTACACATATAAACAAGTCTATATTATATTTATACATATTAAAATGGATATTATTATCTAATAATTATATTCCTTAAAAATTAAATAAAATTTTAAAACAAAAACATTTATCATCCACCACCAATAGACCCCTGGAATACTATAGTCCCATTTTAAACTTCCATCGACCACCCAAGGGGTCCACCTGGACCCCGTTTGGAACCCCTGCTGTAAAGAATATTTCCATATTTAGTTTATGTATCAGTTTAGAGGAAAACGACTTCGCAATAATGTTTTCCGGCACGCGTCAACGAAGCTCTAAGAAAAATCTGTAACCCCTACGGAACAAGATAATCTCGCTTTCATACGACAGGCATCGCGTTTAAATCAACCGGCAACGTTTGCCACGAGTACCGCTCAAACAGAATTATCTCGCTGGAATCGAATTGGCTTCAGTAACCAAGCGGCGCCTGTTACGATCACAATAGGTTTCAATGCGTTACTCATCGGCAAGGTATTTTCAACTGGATCAGATTGCTTTATCTTTATGAGCCTCGTGTTTACACTGTCATCGATGATGTATTCTAAGAAGATGCTTTCGTAATTACTGAGCCAGATTTTCTCAATGAAATTCGCGTCTAATCTGAAACCTCAACTATCCATGATAACAGATTCTACTAGTTGTATCGCATCGTTAATGCGTACTATCATCAAAACTTCTTTATTTTTCATAAGTTTTTTATTGAACTTCCACCAATTTATGGCATTTTTCTAATTAAAGTGATACTAAACGCGATACTGTTTGAACTGTATTTAGTGGTTTAATTCTGGCCTAGACAACCTGGGTTCCAAGTGTTGACGACGTAGAATTGGCTACCCCCACCCGGCCGGGTAGCGCGAGGAACAGGTCCGGACCTGTCCGGATGAGCGACCGGCCGGGTGGGGGTAGCCGATTTATGTCAACGACGCTGCGCGGTCGTTTTCTACCTTCGGGGCGGTCACAAAGAAATAGTAGAACTACAGGACCTAAGAAACAACACGGACCCGAGGGTTTTTCTTAGATCAAGACTTTACTGTAGTAGATACGTGAGATTAATTGACGCATACTGTTATATTACCTTTCATCTTAGGGATCATAGGAATAGGAGCCATTTAGGAATGTCTCTCTTTAATAATTTAAGACACATTCTTCAGTTTAGTAATGCGTTGCTGATCAGTTCTGCTTTTCAAATGACAGCTACTCATTTTTCCCATGAAAGCATAAAATCCGTATCGATAAGAGTGGCCAGAAAATTACAATAGGTTAATGATAAGAAAATTTCCAAAATTGCAACACTTTTCAACGATAGCGTGCACGATGGGTAGTTTATCGGCACGCCATTTGGGATCACGTAATCGACCCGCGATCGTGGCCGAGGCACGCTGAAAAAATTAGGGCGCCAGGCTTTATCGTTCTCGCTTTCGGAGCAATAATTACACCAAGTAGCTGAATCTCCGTTGGCCCGATTAACTGAACGGTTACGGAACGGGCAACTTCGTCGAGTAATTTTGTAACACGAGCCCACCGACACGCCCGCATAGACCGTCGAACAGACAAAGTTATTGCTTTGAGGAACAATCGATGCCCTGTTCGCTGGCTGAGCTCTTACATCGTTTCCTCACGCCTTCCCGTACGCTTTCCTCGGTAACGCGATTTTAATCTTCCGGTTGTATTAGGTCGTTGCATATGAAATCACCGATTTCGTAATACAAATTTCATGAAGTGTTTTAATCAAGATATTACTATTATAATCTACACGTTTATCAGATATCATTTGAAGGTACAAACCTAATCTTGCAAGTCCTATCTTCAGTTTCTATTTACACATCCAACTTTACTTTTGAATACATTTTATTTCAGTATCGGTCGACGTGACTGTCGCCTATTCATTTTATACGTAATGCTTAGTCAAAAATAAAATGCTTAGTCACTGATTAAAAAAAGCTGAAAAATATAGATGGCAATTTAATAAATGAGGGAAGTGAACACGACCAAAAAATTCAATTTTTACCATGGTCGAATAACTCGTCATTTTTCGACAGAATATGAAGATTCCAATGATGCTTGCTTTAATCAATTAGTTTTGTTTAGAGAAAAGTTATGTCTGTTTAAAGTTACTGTCATGAATCGGACATTTCATGTGCAACAACTAAATACACAAGGAAAAGAAATTCCCTGTTGTAACATAGTCAGAAATATAGAACAAAATTTTTTCATGTGAGGCTTTGTTTTCGAGAAAACGGACTTTGAATTTTCGCCGTGTATGGCATTTGCAACTGCACTTGATCATGTCTCGTTATAACGGATCTCACTGTAGATCATTGTCTCGATGGATCATTATCGCAGTTTATGTCTGTTTTTATCGTACCGGAAAATTAGGAACATACAATGAAATAGGATGTTGAAGTAATCATAAAGTTTATTATTACAGAAATTGCTGAAAATGTTGCCCATTCTGCCGTATACATAATTCTGCTCTTCTAATTAAATTTCTATGACATGATGACAGACTGATAGATACTGATAATGTTTAGCGGTAAAGGTAAGATTGTAAGATGATAGGTAAAATAAACATTTCCGTGGAAGCCGGAAGTGTTTATGAACATAAACTTCAATCGAGACAATGATCAAGTGCACGCGTACCCGGCGAAAATTCAAAGTCGATTTTCTCGAAAACAAAGCCTCGGATGAAAAAATTTTGTTCTATATTTTTGACATATTTTTTTCATGTAGAATCACCCCTTTTTCGCTTGTACCACCTAGTTACCGAACAATCCTGTACATCGAAGAAATGAATGTTTGTAAACAAAAAAAGAATGGCAGCAAAGACATCTGAAGTTGATCACCATTTTGTCCACCTAGAATCGAGGAATCGATCACTGTGCGCCTGGGCCCTTCTGTCCTTGGGTAACAGCCCCTTACGCCTTATTCGTAAGATAGACCCTTATACCTAAAACGCTATGGTATCGTTGAATTCCAACACCTTTCAAGGAAGTGCAACATTTTTGGGACGCTCTATACAGTGTTTTATAGCATTGTCGTTTGTGTAATATTGAATAGTCGCCAGCAAGTGTTCACCCACGGGCAGGTGACCTTATCGGCTCAAGGTATTATTCGCAAACCCACGAAGCCGATGTATCAGCTCTAAGGTGCTGAAAGAGTTAAATCGGTGGACTCGATGTGTCAACAGCAGTGACGCGGTTGTCCACGCCAGTCACAACACATTCGATTATTTATTTGTTCCGACTCTCACCTTGTAATCTCCAGGTGCAGGCGGCCGCGATAAGACTCGTTGCACTCGATTCGATCGCAGCCGAGACATGCTGATAGACCCTATCCTCCGGCTATGGAAACCTGCGCGTTCCCCAGGTGCTACGTGAATGAAACGTAACGAACCGGTAAATACCACGAGCGATTTTCGAGTCACCGGCTCGCGTCGATCGAACTTGACTCAGCTTGATTTATACTCGTGAGGAAATTCTTCGCTTTGTGAGCTTGCTGGCCGACGCGACGCGACGCGACGCGACGTGCGCGAGAAAAGTAACGCTTGCGTGGCGTTCGGTTCTTTTGGAGTACACATCATCGGGTACCGAACCCGTCACAGTGAAGTCAGAATCTATAAAAACATTTATTTTCGTCCGTGCTACGAAGACTGTAAGAAACGAGTGAAAAGTACATGAAAATTTTACTGTCAATTTTACATCACAGCTAAACTCTTGCGATAGATTTTGAAATAAAATTTGCACGTTCTCCCACTCTCCTTTTACAGTCGGCGAAAACCCCGCGAACATAAATCTTTTATAGATTCACGTTACGTTTTCACGAATTGGGAACGTCCTCTACATGACAAGCACAATTCCATGCTTCAAACTTTGATGTAATTTGAAATATGTCAGCGTGCATCGGTGTGAACTACTACTAATCCAACTAGAACACTTCTTTATTTTTCATTATTTTTTTACGGGACATTCGCCAATTTATTTGTGGCATTTTTCTGATTAAAATGACACTAAACACGATATAATTTGAAATGTAGTGGTTCAATTCAGACCTGGACAACTAGTGCTGCGAGAGTCGATGACGTAAAGGCTACCCCCACCAGAGCGAGGAACAGGTCCGGACCTGTCCGGACGGGCGACTGAAGCGCGATAGTGGGGGTATCTGATCTTACGTCATTGACGCTGCGCTGTCCTTTTCTACCTTCGGCGAGGTCACAAAAATATAGTAGAACCACAGGATCTAGGAAACAGCACGGACCCGAGGATTTTTGTTAGATCAAGGCTTCACTGAATTTTCAAACACGCGTTTCCCTTATGTTATTAAATCAATATAAAATTGTTAACGTAATATCATCACTCAATTTAATTCATCTTAACAGGGCTCATTGTGATTAATTTCCCGAAAGCCAGCGTCGATACATAAGCTATTCATAAACCAACACAATTAATCACTTTTCAAGTTTTTTTTTACATTTCTTTACATACTCTGCCAAAGTATTTGATTAATGTGCAATCGTTTCCATCTAAAATAAATTTCTTTAAAAATCAAGCTTAACCCTCCGAGTACTGGGACCTGTAGTGCTGTGCCGGGGTCATTTGTGACTCACACCACCTTTCACTAATAGGGACGCATTCATGGTTCCTCGGGGTTCGCTCAGGTATATACAGGGTGGTCCACCTAAATATCTCCTTTATTTGTGATGACATAATAAATGTTTTTAATGCACTATAAATGGTATCAGACACAAGATGAATTCTTTGCAAATGTTATTTTTTCCGGAGTGTTCACTTTAATTTTCAAAGATGAAGGTCCTTTGAAGGTCATGTTATTATACATATCTGAATATATATTTCTGTTATGTATAAAAGAAACACCGATGACCTTGATAACTCCGAAAAAAATTACCTTAGGGAAAAAAAATGTTCTTGCCAGATATTGGTCCATCGACACCATGCACATTACGTAAGAAATAGTTTTTACATCACAATAACCTGAAGAGATATTTACGTTGGCCTTACTTAAATGAACCACATGGTAGACCATGTTGACTTTTAAAAACCGAATGGAAAAATGGAATGTGTACTATATCATGAATTTCCTCTACTGTTTATTTCAAGAAGTTAATGGAATTAGCAAATGAGCGGCTCAAATATCGTTTCGACGAAAACGAATTACTATATTTGGCGATGCAACAGATATTTTTAGATAGGTAACACAGCGGTGGCGAGAAAATCAATTAATGGATCGTTCGAGGCAAAAACGTAATCGACGGATCGCGAAGCAGAGTATTTTGGAGGAATATGGGAATATGCGTTGATAATAAATTCTTCAGGAAGGAATTGACGATGAGATTCATCTGGCTACGGTATTTTAAAAAATTTAATGGTTCGCGCGGACGCCCCGCCGCGTGTAGATGAAATTTTAAAAGCGGCGGTGATCCTAGAAGCTAAATTTAACAGTGACTCTCCCGTCATTCAACGTCGTTCGTTGATTTTTCTGTTTCCTCTGTTGGTCCAGATCAAACGAGCCGTTTCCGGATGTTCGGATTTCTCGGTCGGACCTCCGCGTCCTCTGGTCTTAACAAAATAATTTCACAGGCTGCTCGTGACCGAAAATGGGACAGAAAATGTCTAGCCGCAAATTGTAAAATAAAATTCTGGATTACTGAGAGAAATTCAATGAAAAGTGATTGTAAAAAACATTTACTTTTTTTGTAATTTGTATTTATTTAGATTATTATTTGTGTTATACTGTATTCATTTAGGTATTTGATCATAACCGAGGAAGAAGAATTTTGAAATTGAAATAATTTTTCACTTTAACCTTCCGCGAACCAAATTAAAAAATTTTGTTTAAAGTATAAACAGAAATATTTCTAAAGCTCATTTTCATGCAAATGATTTATTTGCTAAATGTGTCTGCTATGCGTCGTTTTAAAACGATTTGGTGCGTTTTAATGGAGGTAGCATACCGTAACAGCAGTCGCTCGTAATTAGACAAAGGGTTCAGCAGTATAAACAACAACTTTGCGCGTTTAGACTCGATCCCGTATTAGTCATGCTTGAGTAATTTTATGGTAAAGGCCGAAAACAAGCTGACTCAAGTTTCCCCAGGTCTCAGGTACTTAACCAATTGCCCGACAGTCGGTACGGTTAGAAAATCCTCAGTCTCTGTACGACCGTCGTGTCACGCGAACCTCAATTCGATATTATCGTTGTTGAAACCAAGTAACGTTGTGTAGTGCCAACATTGTTTAGGTGAGTGTATAAATACAATCTTATTTATTTCTATAACTTGCAATGTTGTTAGATTGTCCATTCATAATTGATATAAATTTTCAAAAACTATTACTTATTCACACTTATCCTGTATTATTCCCATATTTAATGAAAACATCACTTGAGGAGGGCTTCTCATGTAACGACAGTGAAAACAAGTGATTTTTAAGAATTATTTTTAGGCCTTTTTGGGATGTAAACAAATAGTCAAAGTACAAGTGTTTTTTTTTTAGTTACAGATGGTGTATGTAAAATCTTTTGGTTACGAATAAAAAATTAAATCTGGATAAAATAGAAATATAAGGTAAATGAGAAATTAAATAAATATCGGAAGAAAACAAAAGTACAGTTGAAACTCGATAATTCTATTATATACATATATAATTTCCGATAAAAGTTTGCTAAGCCTCTAAATTTAAACATGTTTTATTTACAAACAACTTCCGGTAGCTCTTGTTGAAAGACCCCGTGTATGGATCGCTTTAGATTGAACCGTTCGCATGCGAAACACGTATTCGATTAATGGAGAATTCAGATATTCATCGGTTTGGATAATCAAGGTTCTACTGACTCGTCAATTGAACACGCATATATGCTTGGAATTATGTCGTGCTTGGTATCGGCTAAATCAGAAAAATGCCACAAATATGTTGGTAAAAGTTCCGTAACGGAATAATTGAAAATAAAAATATTTGGTCGTTGTATTAGTAAGTCGTTTCGTCGATGCATATCTATTGGGCTGGAACGAAAATTCGTAGCATTTTTAAATTAAAATTCAAAGATAAAATTGAGATATTTGTTCATAGAGTAATAGAATAGAATGAAAAATATGTTATTAAATAAATCTATGAGTAAAATATCTTCAATTTATCTCTGAATTTTAATTTAAGAACACTACGAACGTTTATTCCAACCCAATATTTCAAAAAAATGGAAGCAGAAGAACTTACAGTATGTATTTTACTGGCAACACCATAATCTCTGTCAATTTTTCATATTTACATTATTTTCTGAGAAACGAAGGTGCCCTTCAGTTTTTTGTCGTGACCTTGATTGACCGAGAGCTTCTTTAATGCCATTGGTTATTGAGTGACGCTGTCGGCGTGCATGTGAAGCGTGTTTAGTTGTTCCAGGAAATTATTTTTTATCTTAATATCTCCATAAATAAAATCCGCATCAACCCACAACAGACGTTTCGAGTCAAAGCGGTCCGACTGTAAGCGCAAACTAAATAAAACAAAAAAAAAAAGAGGTATGAAATGGAAGTTTTAAAATTCTGTTCGTTAATCAATCAAACCCGTCTGTTCGTCAAATCACGGCCGCCATCCAGCACCTCGGACGCATCGGTCCCTCGTCCAGGAAACCGTCGCGTCGATCGATCGATCGATCTCTCGGAACACGTGTTGCTTCGATCATAAGCTCCCCTACGCCTCGCGTCGCGTCGACGAGCATCGACGAGCATCAACGACTTCGCGATACGTCGAGGATCCGTCGACTGCATTCGAAAACACAGCTTGTCTGTGCGCGTTTCCGCTCGGCGCCCTCGAGTCTGACAGACACCTGACTGCTCCGCGATGCAGCACGCGCGCGCTGCGCTGCGCCGCCTGCACCTGTCGTGCATTTGCGCGCCGCCGATAAAACTCGCCTGCTCGTTTTCGTCGTTTTCTTTTCTTTTTTTTTTTTTTTTTGTTTTCGTTCCTCGCGGTGGTTTTTGCGAAAGGGACGCGCGTGCGCGCACGAGGTTACTGACACGCGAGGTATGCGAGAGTCCAATCGCCGATAGAATAGGCAGATTCTCTCCTGGCAGTCTTGATTTTTCACCCTTATCCGGGGAGGGGTCGGGGCCGGCTCTCGAGCGCGTACGGGAACAAGGCTGACTCTCAGACTGCCACTCAAGAGCGTTGTTAACCCTTCGCGCAGAACACCGCGTCATACTCTTCTATCGTATACTCCACGGCTCCGGTTGAATGTCACTGGTTCAATGAATTATCGGAGAAAGTCGCCCCCTGCTCCAAGACATATTTTCTCTTGTAAAGTGTGTTTTACCTCGAGCTCGCGAGTGGTTAGATTTCGAGTTGCGCTCCCCATCGCGATTCGTTGCTTCGTCGAGAGTGTGCGTTTTTTATTCGATCGCTGGAACAAATCTTTTAACCCTTCCGCTCATAATAGAGATCATGGTTTCGAGGGTATATACAGGGTGTTCAGAGATTTACTAGCCAGCGTGTTTTTCTTGGAAATAGTAAATATTAGAAAAAAATAAAAGAGGAAAATGTGGTACTGTTTTTCATACGCAACACAATGGCGTATGTAATTTTTTTGTGTTTATACTGTCTCGGTAGATATGAAGGTGACCTTCAATTTTTTAAATGGAATGCTGTATATTTTTTGATATCGCATGAAAGCGTGTGTCTAGACGAATTCATCCGTATACTGCACAGTGACCTTGAAGGTCATGCAAGGTCAGAAATACATCAAAATACACGTGTATATTCAAGTTCACAGTTATACGCGTATTATCCGTATATTTTGGTACACGTGAACACGTGTATTTCAGTACACGTATATCCATCCGGACTTCTGCATAGATATAATTAATTACACGTGAAATAGGTATCTCTACTAATAACCTAGCAGTTGATGCGACATAAAACTATAAATTAAAAAAATAAAAACGTGGTAATAATAGCAAAGACAGTTTTCAATTTTATCACACAAAATGAAATGAAAATTAAAACAAAAAACGAGTTGGTAATGTGCAAGTATGAACGTTCATATTTCACGTTTCATTTCAGTCCGAGTCGCGAGACACAGCTGGTTGTACACAGTCCACAGAAAAACTCTCTTCGTCACTTATTTCCATGAGTAACCGAGATTCCGATGCCACAACATAGAAAAAACTTCGAATGTCACCGAATGCAGCTAAATAGAACAGAAATGCCAACGCAGGCTCGAAGAACAATGGTGGGCAATGAGACGCGCGATTTCCCGTGTTATATCGAATTGCGACGCGTTTACGTCGGCACGTGGGTTAGGCGGCGGTGGGTAGTATTAAAGAGACCATTGTAAAAGTTCCGGAGACGTATGTAAACGCGGACGTAAACTCAATTGTCTCCACCTACGGGGCCAGCGTTCTTGCGTCGTTGGCCGTCTTCAGCGTTTCCTAGAAGCGGCCAGTAAATTGCGTCGCCCTCCTTTCGATTAGCCTGTACATAACTCGATTTATACTCCGCTTAACCGGTGCCTCTGTTCCCTGGACGGGGCTCTAGCGCGACCATAAAGTTCTATAATTTACGTCTGCGTTAGGGTTGTCCGTTGGACTCGCCGTTAGCGCGTCCGTGATAGGCGGATTTGAATCTCCCGCCACGCACCGATATAACTTTGTTTTTATTGATATTTTCCAATGGAAGAAGGAGCGTAGACTTACTTCAGGAATCACACACTCTTTCTAGGACACCCAGTATACAGTCACTTTTATTAATATTCGGACGCTCTTATAAAAACGATAACTTTTTTGATATTGCACCACACTGAACTTTTTTGAGAAGTTAGAGCAATTAATTTACTACATAATGTGAATAGAAATTTTTTCAAAAATTGCAATTGGTCGGAATTGTAGAGAAAATACTAAAAGTTGCATTTTACAAATTTTTATGTGGGTCTGTACTGAAAATTTTAAAAAATCTGTTTTGTAGATCTGTGTCAATTATATGCATTGTAAAAGTTTCATCGAAATCGGTTGATGTGGGTAAAAACGACAGGCATTGAAAGATATAACAAAACCGATTGTTCTAACTTCTCAAAAAAACCCAAGTTGTATGGTCGAATATTAAAAAAGTTATCGTCTTTTTAAGAGTGTCTGAATATTAGTGGGAGTCACTGTATGTACTCTCCGTGCATTGCAAGAAGTCTCCTAGCAGGAATTCGAAAGGAATGCGGTAGCAAGCCGTCCGATTGAGTCATTCCACACGAACTTTCGGTTCTAACCGAATTATTGGCTAAAGTGTGTGACGTCGAAGCATAACCATTGGCTGCGAGCGAGGACCCCCTTTGCCCAAATGCCACAAATAGATTGGTGTGAAAGTTTCATAAAAAAATAAGTAATAATAAAAAAGTTTTTTATTGGGATTACGTAGTAAGAACGCCGCGGGCCTTTGAACTGTGCCGGCGACTGCGACTCTCCGCGTCTCTTTCTTTCCCATACGCTGTCCTTCCTCGCGACCGAAACTTTCGTCGTTCATTACACACGTAAATATCATCAGAATTATATCATAATTGGTATCATTTTCATTAGAAAAATGTCAAGAATATGTTGGCGAAAGTTCCATCAAAAAATAATAAAAAATAAAGAAGTTTTGTTATTGGATTAGCAGTGGTCCTGTCCGTTTTTACGTTCGGCAAAAGTCAAAGAATAGTATCCCTGGCGGATAATTGTCCCTGGCCGGACCCGTGGTTAGGAAAATTATCGATAAAATACACTTTGAATTCTATTTTGATAAGAGGAATTTCACTATCAGAATATAGACGTTCTTCATAGAAAAATAGCGTATCAAGAAACGGCCAACAATGTAACATTATCGAGGAGCCGAGCGCATTACTTCACCGTTGTTATCGGGGCGCCTCCTAGGTCACGGTTAGGTCGCAGCGCTGCATTGTTACGGAGACGCACGGGCCATAAAATTGCATTTATCGTTCGGCCATAACTGTCAACGGCGGATCACAAGTATGTATAGGCTGCATTAATAAGCCAGAACGTTGCAACACTTGGTCAGTGACTGAGTTTTTCAGGAAGCGCGGACTGGTTCGTAAAATTGTTATTATAGAACGGCGTTGCCGGCGCGACGCCCTGGGTCACGGTATACATCATATTCACGATGCATTGTCGCCCATTATGGGAGTTTCAATATCGTCTTGTGAAAGAGCGGCAGCGCAATACGTACATAGTACACCGAATGCATACAATTACGCGCCGGCAAAGAGCAATAAGTCGACGCGCGAATCGAATTATCACGGTATCGCGAAGTCACATTTTCAAAGAACAATTCGTCCCATTGCTTCTCGCTGTCCGTGCTGCACTGTTCATTATATCATACTATGTACACCTTATTTTATATATACAGTGTCAACCCGTTAAGTTTTGTCACCATTGTTTAGGCATTTCTGGTAGTGCAATTAAAAAATGTTTTAGACAATAGTTTATCAGTACTTGGTGAGCTACATGCTCGCATATTATTAAATCTGAAAAAATGCTTTTATTTACGTAAGAAAGTAAAGGTCACCTTGACTTTTTTACTCTGCGCCATATGTTTTGGACATCATAGGATTGTTACTAACGTCGATACGAATTCAACTGTGTATTATATTATACTGTGACCTTGAAATGACCTCAAACTCGAAAATTTTGTGTAAACGTAATTTTAATGAAATATTATTTCTTATAAAATAAATCAGGTTACATCAGATGTTCGAACTGCGATTCATCTTCTATGATACAGAAGTCCGTTCTTTGTATTAGCTTTTTCGTTGTCGTCATAATTAGGGCGTCTCGGTTTATGTTTACTTTCCTCGCTTCCTATATTATGTTTTTATTTATCATGTACGCTTCAGAATCATCAGTTTGTCACCGTGTCATCAATCTAATCAGCTTATTGGCAGTATTGCTTCAGTCGTAGTTTAGTGTATAATGATTTGATCTTTCAGAATGAGTACGCCCTAGTGATGGCGACAACGAAAAATCTAATACAAAGAACGGAGTCCTGTATCATAGAAGATGAATCGCAGTTCGATCATCTGATGTAACCTGATTTATTTTGTAAGAAATATTTCATTAAAATTACGTTTGTACAAAATTTTCGTGTTTGAGGTCATTTCAAGGTCATAGTATAATACACTGTTGAATTCGTCTCGACGTCAGCAACAATCGTATGATGTCCAAAACATATGGTGTCATTTAAAAAAGTCAAAGTGACCTAAAGGTAAAGTAAAACTTAAAGTAAAAAGTAAACTTTTTTACGTAAAAAGCATTTTTCAGATTTAATAATATGCGAGCATGTAGCTCACCGAGTACTGATAAACTTTTGTTTAAAAACATTTTTTAATTGCACTACCGGGAATGCCTAAACAATGATGACAAAACGTAACGGGTTGACCCTGTATAAACCGAATATGCTCGAAAATCTAAACCCTACAGTCTGCATGTGGATGAGGAATACAAATGTAGTAGGTGTGTCGAAACTTTTGGCCGGTGGAGTAGCTCAATATTATCGAGCATCGTGGAAAATTTTGTTCAGAAACATAAAAACAGTGCAGGCTTCTTCGTTGATTTGTTCTCTGTGCTAAGTGGAGTATCCTAGCAAGAGGCATCCCTCTATGCCCAATTGTGCTCTTCCAGACGACATAGCAATAGCAAGTAATAGAAGTTGACTGGGGGACTGAACGATGATAAAATAGGGGAAGGAAGGTCCATAAGCCGTGGAGCTTAGGTCGCACAGTAGAGTATCGCAGAGACAGGGGTAGCCTAATAAAAGAAGGAATCAATGAGCATAGATCGTGTACCCCACGTCCGGCGTAAAACTGCAGCTAAAGAATAATCCAGAGTTCAATACCGTTCAGCGAGCAGCAGCATCGGGCCTGCAGGCTAAAAATAATAATGATGGCGCTCGTATGGTATGATACATAGGATCACGTAGGTAGACGGTGTCGATATGCTCGGCGATGCGAGCCGCGTTCGACTACTCATTAAACACTGTCACGTGTCGTCGGATCAGATATGAACGCGACCATGTCCAACGGTGGAGATACGATGTCGAAGATAATCAAGTTGTAGGATCGCGTACAGGGAATCATCGCCGGCAGATCTCTCGTGTCCTGTCGCTTATAATGAGTCAAACAAACCAGGGACTCGGCGAAATCTAATATTGACTCCGGTGACTTGTTGTCTAAAGATGGATCACGCGTTCCGGCAGGTACATAAACGGGCTCGATTAGCATTCGCCGCGCCATTCCATAGCCCGAGCTTTGAAATTAACCGAGGCAGCCGGCTCGCGGACTATACCAGAGCTGACTGGCTCGCAAGTCGCAGCCCGTTCCTCGTCCAAGTTTTTGAAGCGATCGTTCCTCGGCGAGGAACAATGGGAACCGTTTTCGCGAGCAGAGCAGAAAAGGGAACGGGAACGCGCCGGGCATCCAGCATAGCAGCCGACCAATGATAGCCAATAAAACGCTTTCATTGCATTTTTATTTCCTCTTATTGCTCGAAGCCCGTCGAGGACCTACGGCCATTAATTGCCAGAGCCGGACAATCGGGGGGGGGGGGGGGGGGGGGCTCGATGTTAAGTCGAGGTAGTCGACGATTTCATGGGGGAAATAAACTGGCGCGGATCGCCGTCGTCGCTTTCATTAAAGGAAATTCTGCTACCGCGCGAGAACGCGCTCGATACCCGTGGCCCACTGAAACTGCTCGAAAGGTCTCGAGAGCCGATCGAATTTTCCTCCCTTTGCTTTCTCTTCTAACCGATTTTTCTCGGCCTCGCACACAGGTCCACTCGCCCGATCTAGCCGTTCATTAATATTTTAGCACTACAGTATTTTATCGATAATTGTCCCAATCACGGGTCCGGCCAGGGACAATTATGCGCCGAAATGATGGCAGAAATATTTATTTCAAGTAACTATTTTAAGTTCGTGTTGAGATACACATAATTGAAATGTATATTTCATATACTTGGGAGATTAAAGAAATATTTCAAATAGTATTTCCACTAATACAAAAGTAAATAGATATTTCAAATTATTCAAAATAACATAGTTTCGGAAATAATCTCTGAAAATATTTTTTATTTTAAATACTATTTTACCCTGAAAATTCCAATTACTCGAAAACGATTGGTGGTACGGACAAATGTTTCAGGCGAAAGTTATAGAATACAGAATAGAGTACATGAGCGTATTTGTTTGACATTGTAGCAACCTTGAAAATCTCTATACAATTGATTTTTGTTATGGCTATCAGACTCTAATTCGGTTAATCTTCTGGTTCCAGGCTCGTCAGCATGATATGATAGCAGGGCCGGAAGCGATCTCCCCTGAAAGATGAAGAATCCTTACATCCTCGCGTGCTTTTTACTGTTGGCGCCCCTGTCGTTCGGCTTGACCCTGCAGGAGGACGACCTAGTGTTCGATGACGTCGGCGACGAGAGCACCAGCACCCCGGCGTCGGTGATCAACAGCCGGCGCTTCGACGAGCCAAGAACTAGCTGGCACGAGCAGAAACGGCCGCGAGACATCAAGAGGCACCAGGTCGAGAGGAACTGGGGTGTTCCCGATGTCGTCGTACCCGTCGGCCACGTACTCCACCTGAGAATCCCGCGGGAAGCGTTCACCGGGCCCGTAGATTATTACGAGGTGAGAATCCGCGGATTACAACCAGCTTTTTCATCTCTCTCTTTCTCTTCACCTCGCTCTCCACAGACTTGTTTCCTTTCCACTCGACTACTGGACGCTGGCCAACAGCCGCGTACCGATCCTGTACACTCTTGCGAATTTATTTGCCCGCCTACGCCCCCGCTATCGTTGCCCCCGGTCTGTGTTCCTTTGTTTTCAACAAAATGCGCTCTACGCGACGCGCACAAATTTTCGTCCAAGCCGTTGTTGTTGTCAGCAGGTCCTCTTATATATTTATAGTTCAGACGACGGTACAGGGTGAACTCGTGGCGGTTTTGCTACCGTCAAGGGCGGAAAATATGCATCTCGCACGGAGCCGCCAGATTAACCCTTTGCACTCGGAGCTATTTTAACCGAAGAACGAAAGATTTATCCATTCTGGAATATTTCCGTTCTATACAATTTTTTTTTCATTTTTTGCATATGAAATTGATATAATATCTCATGTAATATGTAAATGTCTAGTAGTTTATTAAATACGAACAAAAATAATTTATATTTATAGTTCAGACGACGGTGCAGGGTGAACTCGTGGCGGTTTTGCTACCGTCAAGGGCGGAAAATATGCATCTCGCACGGAGCCGCCAGATTAACCCTTTGCACTCGGAGCTATTTTAACCGAAGAACGAAAGATTTATCCATTCTGGAATATTTCCATTCTATACAATTTTTTTTTCATTTTTTGCATATGATACTGATATAATATGTTGAAATTGGGTGATTACTATGTATAAGCGGAAATAATATATATAAGCGAGAGTGCGCCGTTATAATCGATAGGGTTTAATATAGACTTGTTGATTGTTCGAGGTACAGATAAAAGAAGTAGGAAGCTGCGTACAGCGGCGACGCGCGTACCCCCGAAATGCACACATACACCTACGACCGAGCGCCGTCATACAAGGCCGCACGATACAAACAATTAATGACAAACATCAGAGATGTCGCGATTAGTTTCACGTGAATACTCGTGTTCCAACATAATATCTCATGTAACATATAAATGTCTAGTAGTTTATTAAATACGAACCAAGATAATAATGTGAACAATATTTTTGAGAATGTCATAGCAATTTTCAGTAGTGCCTCAGAGTCGCCGTCCGAGTGCTAAGGGTTAATACTTGTCTCCCACTCTACCCTTCCCCTTCTAAAGGGTGTTTTTTTTTAGCTTTTAGATAGAACTTTCGATAGGGATAACTCTGTCAATACAAGCTGTCCTTCTGACCGCTCTTGTTGATATTTATGTTGAGTATAGTCTGGCAAATCATGTCTACAATTGTCTAAACATCGAGTCTGGGTCTGTGCTGCGATCGAGTGGAACACTGTCATTCTTTAGTAGTTCATTGGCATGCTTGGCCCTTAGAATTAGTGACGGACTTGGGTACGGCTGAAAGTTAAGTGTCTAGTTTCGAATCGGGAAAACGACGCATAAATTGACGCATCGCAGACCCACACTCAGCGGAAAGGCGACACCAGTTTCGGGGGAAGGTCCTTGAACAAAGGATCTTTGTGCAGCGTTTCACGAAACTTTCGTGAGAAAATGTAATCACAGAGTTAGTAGGCGTTGCACAATTTCTGGATTATGCCCCGAACTGGTGATTCGCCCCCGTTTATTCCTATCAGGGAAATGATCTCTTTCCTAACCTTCGTACGGAGTTGCAGGAAAACTAGAACATCGGTATTATTAGAACATTCGGACTTATAACAACTTAAGAACCTTGAACTAGTACGATCAGAACTCTGACCTTTTAACGATACTAACTAGAGCGTTAATTGCCCTTGAACCAGCGGCAATCGTAATTTGGACAACGCTCGAAACAAATCATCATGAATAGACTCACGCTTGAGGAACGGCCGAGAGTTATCCACTATGAAAATCGGTCGTCGATTTGAATTGATACTCATTGATTTGAATGAAATTTAACGTACTTATTAAACACCGAAAAATATTAAATACGTGTTTTTTTGTTTCGGCTAAATCCGCTTTTTAGGGGTAGAAAGCACCCCTCAACCTTTGGAGATGGAAAAGTTTGTGACTAATTATTTCTTAAAGGATACAGTTTCTAAAAAAAAGTGCTAGATCCAGAATTGTACAGTTCAGAGTGATGCACTTGATGGCGTCCTTGAAATAGACCTTGAGATCGATTTTCATGCTAAATCCGGCAAGTCCGGCTTATTATTTCCAAATTTAATTGACCTTTAAAATCGACCCGAAGGTCGATTTCAAGGACGCCATCAAGTGCATCACTCTGAAATGTACAACTCTGGATGTAGCACTTTTTTCAGAAACTGTATCCTTTAAGAAATAATCAGCCACAAACGTTTTCATCTCCAGAGGTTGAGGGGTGCTTTCTACCCCTAAAAAGCGTATTTAGCCGAAACAAAATTACGAGACTTGGAGGCCAACATTGTTCGTCTCATTCGCGACATTCGGCCGAGAATGCTCGAAAAAGTAACCCAAAATTGAACTGACAGAATGCGCTTCGTCAGGAGCAGTCGCGGTGGCCATATGCCCGAAGTCATTTTGAAATATTAAATTGATCTTTCAAACAAAAAAGATTTTTCATCAATAGTTATCTGATTGTGTTCTTTTTTTAACTTTAAAGTTCTATCGGGCTTAAAAAAGCACCCTTTACGACGATATTCCCCCACGCGTGTGTCGCATGTCACGTGACTAATCCTGTACTGGCAGAGAGAGAGGGTAATGAAAATAAACGTTTCCTTACCACGGTGCGCTTGACCAAAAAATCTGAAAAAATTCATCAACAATACTTACACTTATACACTGATACAGTAAAAATATAAATGATGTCGCTCTTAAACTTCAACGCGAAATCTGCATTTTTCCGATTGTTTTCGAGATTTTTGATTTTTTACAACCAGGATGTTCTACTTAAAAATCCAAGTTAATTACAGTATATGTGTCTGGGTGTTTCACATCTGTTAGATTTTCTTCAGAATTTTCGCATATGACTAAATAAGGAAAACAGGCGAAAACTTTTCAATTTTAGACCATAACTACCCTCCTGGTCCAGATATAAGGTTAAAATTTTACAGAACATGGTTTTTCTTGATGCGAATGATCCATTAGCCTTTTAATTTGGTCGAAGGGCATTTTGGCACGCCAGCGTAGTATCGTCGCGGAGCGTAGATCGCAGAGACCCGAGTGGTAAGGGCAACGGAACAACAAGTAGTTCGATGCACCCCAATTTGTCGGACGACAAGGGGTGCGGTAAGGGGCGCGAAAATTCCTGGGTTCAAGTCTCAGGCGAATTCTGGACTGCCGCCAAATTTCATAGGTTGATCCTTGCCGCGCGGGACGTACGTATTCCCCCTGTCTTTCATTTGCCTCCTTTTGTCGGCGGTGCCAACATTGTCGAGAATCTATATTCGTGATTCAATTTGCCTTGGCCGCCTCCGCGGTATAACAGGAAATCCGCTTCGCTTTTACACGTCCCGCTCCACGCCACGTTTTATCTGGGAACTTGCTGCCGTGCTTCGGGGAGCAATTGGAGAACATAACTCCCCTATACTTCAGACAGGCTTTTGCTTAAGGCGAAAGGGATCTCGTCACGACTCGCGGAAACTGTTCGCACCTCGACGTTGACTTTGTTTTCTTACCATTTCTTATCGGCGTACCGTTTCTTTTTTCTTTAACAAGAAGTTTTTAACATTATTCGTTCGCAAATTTGTATTCTGAGGTCGTGTAGGATGCTTTTACGGTGTTGTTAAAAGTAATACGTTCGTCATTACCGTCACACATACAGGGTGTTCGACTACAGGTGGGAGAAAATTTAAGGGGTGGTTCACCATGACAATATAAGTCGAAAACGAAGAATAAAACAATCATGATTTCGGCTTCGTTATTTCGTTACGGGTTGCCGCATTTTAGGCGGATTTTTAATTGTTAACCCTTTGCACTCGGAGCTATTTTAACTCGAATGTTAAACATTTCTTCAGACCTAGAATATTTCCATTTTCGCTGATTTTTTAAATTTGGTGGATATGGAATTGATATAATACTACATAGAATACTTACATGTTTAGTAATTGATTAGTGGACTCCGGATCATTATGCAAAATTAAAAGTTTGTGCATCAATTATTGTAAGACACAGGAGTTATATATGAATTTATATTTTTCACTAATAATTTTAATATAGTGAAAATAATATATTAATACTCCTAAAGTCTTCTAATTTTTTCACCATATAGAAAACTTTTTTACACCATATAGAAAACTTTTTTAAAATTGAATCAAACCAGTTGAGTTCTTTTGAGATGTTAGAAGGATTAGTTTATTAGGTAACATTTTTCTAAATTGCTATTGCTCGGAATTTCGATGAAAAAAGTGATGGTCACGATTTTTAACGTTCTCATTTACATTTTTTTCTTATGATTTAAGATTAATTGTGCTAACTTTCCTTAAAAAATCCATAACTTTCCCAATTCTCTATTGGTTCAGTACCAGCGTAAACAAACAATCTTTCAGATAAATATTTTGCTTTCAGATAACTGTGACATTTGCTACACTGTACGCCAATGTTAGGTACTTTGTTAACCAGGTTTACAGGATTGTAATAATTGTCACAAAATTAATGAAAAAATTGAAACAAACAAAATGTTTTCTCATACAAGTTTGAAGTTGCCTACTGCTATGACAAAAAGTTGTACTCCGACGATATAAATAATTTTTGTAAAAAAAATCGCAAAAATTACTTATTTTTGTTACGCGAGAATCCCCCCTTAATATCCCAGAAAACTTGTGGCATAGATCCTTTTTGCACAGAACCCCTCAATCGTACGATAAATTGTATTTTCTGTCGGTCGTTTAACTTCGTAATTCTTGAGGAAAATCGATTTTTTTTTGCACAGGTTTACGACGCAAATGGCAGTGAATTGCCGAAATGGATGTTCTGGGACGACGCGGCGTCGACGCTGGTGGGCGTGCCGTCGAAGAAGGACTTGGGCAGCCATCATCTGAGCGTGAAGGCCATCGGGAAGCATGGCGACACCGCGAAGGACTTGTTCATCGTGCAGGTCGTACCCGAGAAGCAAGAGGAGCTGAAGCACAGGGACGGAAGGGTGAGGTCCTTATCTCCGATGTCCGGCTCAGGACGAAATGGCTGGTCGTTAGCGGTGAAAACGTTCCGTTGGCAACGGTTCAAATGTTTCTCGAGCGAACAACAGGTATCCTACCACTGCCTAGCCACTCCGTGGATTAATCGCAGGGAATTGGTAACCTGTTGTTCAACTCGATCATTATTTCGACTATCGTGGCTCGTATAAAATTTCTTAGCAATTTTTATATTTTTCGAGAGTTTCGAGGGACTCGCCAGAGGACGTTTTCATCGTGGTGGATCATGAAGCCGAGTGGAGGGTCCTTCGCGAAACGAATTGTTCAAATATCTCACGTAGACCGTGGACAAGACGCAATTGTACAAGGGCATCCAAAAAGAATGATACACTCTCGGGAGTTCCAGTAAAAATTCGTTTGTAGTTGCTGGACTGTGTAGATCTTCATGCGTTTGCGACATACGCAAAGGGTATAGTCGGATAAGATACTGAAATGTGTCCAGAAACCAAATTAAATTTTTGGTCAGACCATTCGATAGGGCTTCCAAAAAAACCTAATTTTATGCTTCCGGATTTTTTTAACATTAAACCACCGAGCACTAAAAGCGATTAAAATGTTTTAGCTTACAAAAATTGACAAGGCTCTATTTATATATATTTCGTGCAATTTTTATTACAATACGTGCTTGGATAAAGAAATTTATCGAATCAATTTCCATGTGAGCAACTTCATAATTTCAATAATTGCAAAACGAAAAATATAAAACTGTTCATTTGACCGACAGTGACCGGGAAAAAAATTCTGAAATAATTCACTGTCATGTGTGCTATTAGGTAGAATGTTCATGAATTTTTTCGCAATTTTTTGTTGAGTAGAACAGAAAATACAGAGCATAATTTATTAAACCGTACTCACCCTATAACAGTGATGGGATCTTCCCCCACCAACTACTCTTGTATGCAGCGCGCACCTTCGCTGCGCATCCGTGCGGTGGGAGAATGGTGGGAGAAGCAAGCAACTCAGGGGCCCCTACCGTGCCCATCACTGCCCTATAACTACCTTTATGGTGGGGGTATCGACTTGAACCTTGTCACAGAGGGTTTTCTTTGAGAGCCCTATCGAATGCACCAACCAAAAATCAATTTGCTTTAGAGGTTCATTTCAGCATCTTATCCGGCTATATACCCTTTGTAAAATACGAATGAAAGAGTCCACATTAACAAAAACTAATAGAATTTTTATCTTGTTTCAACTTAAAGCAATCTTCCAACGGACGAAAGAAATTGTTTATTTAACTTGGTTATTATTGCAAGGGTTAATAACTAAATTTTAGAGGAAAAATTTGAATCTCGACCTCTGCATTAACATTACTTTTTGATTCCCGAAGGCATCCGGTTCAATTGCGTTGACCTGATACCGTCTTTCATCGTGAACGACGTTCGGCGACTCGTTGGAGCCCGATCGAAAGCGCGCGTGTATCTGAAAATTCATGAAGTAACCGGTAAAGAATGCAATTCTTTCTTAATAGACTGATTCAGCGACGGTTAACAGGGGTTGGCCGTTGGTTCCAGCACCGTCGCCGGTCTCTAAATTCGGTTAGCAGCGAACCGTGCCCGTTAACGAGGCGATAAATCAATTAGCCTGATAATCGGCCTCGTTCGCCTCGCCGGGAAACAAACGCCTCGCGTTTGACTTTCACGCGCTCGTTGATCGTTTTAATTGGGCCCGAGGCGATTTTCGGATGCTCGATTAATTAATTGACCGAATGGCTAGCGCTCGTTTCAGTCGATGGAAGAAATAATCTCTATCGATACGATCTTTCACGAACGTTTCCCGACGGTCAATTCGATAATCGAATCGATAGCATTATTCGATGGGTTAATATTGACAGTTGATTGCGATGGATTAATGGCGTAAAGCTACGCCCACACTGACGCAACGAGGTGCAGTAATGCTTTGATCTGAGAAGAAGATTCGGGGCCGTGCCATTTCTTAGATACTGTGGTTCTACTATTTCTTTGAAAATACTGCATAACGTAATTTAACCAGGCCTGGACAACTGGCACTCCGAGAGTCGATGACGTAGATCGGCTACTGCGGACAGGTCCGGACAGGCTTACGCTGGCGGGCCGGGTGGTGGTAGCCGATCTACGTCATCGACTCTCTGATCCCTAGTTGCCCAGGCCTGAAAGGCCGAAAAGAGGGATACGATAAAGGTGTATCGCCATCTTTAAGGATGTTCTGGAGGTACAATGGGAGACAAAAGTACAAGAAATTCGAAATCCATCAATATATTGGCAATGAAAGCCATTCATGAGTATATTTTGCATTAAAAAAATAGATTAATTTAAAAAGCTTTCGTTTCATTAGTGAATTTCATGTTATATTTATTTTTTAATCAAATTGTCTTCATATTATAAAAAAATTGTAAATGACTTTTGCGAATAATTGTACCCTCTGATTTGAACATCAAGATAATAAATTTGTGATATTCAATATACATAATTACGCAATAAAAAGGTAAAAATAAATATTTAAATAAATTAAAAATACTTCAGAAAGCAATATTCATGGTTATTGTTGAGATGACAACACGATAAATTTGACGTTTTGTAACAGTTTATAATTTTTTGCTCTGTAACTGTTTAGTGAATCCTAATAAATTTTGAACATAATTAATTACATAATTTTTACTATATATAAAAAAATCTGGAGTTTCTAGTTGCGTTTTTTCAAGGTTTAAATAGAGTTTAAAGTGGAATTTTATGAATTCTCCATAAGAAGACGTGTTAAAATGTGCAAACTTTAAGTTGTAATTCTTAAACGGTGCAGTGAATCGAACCCAAACTTTGGTAATTGCATTAATTTAGTAAGAATTATATCTTGTCAAATTTTCAAAAATTTTATTGCGTTTTTATATACCTCCAGAACATCCTTAAGCTAATACAAGGTACACTATGAGAGGTTTACACGACAGCTTTTGTTCGTCGTTTTTGTTTGAAAGTTGTAAAAGGTTGTTGTAAAGGGAAAGTGTCTATCTACAAATCTATAGTAAATTCAGACACTTACATCGCAAAAGGGCCTTCCATGTATCCAATAGTTATTCAAATAAATTTGTTTAAAAACACTTGTCGCTGTCGTTACGCGAGAAGCCGGCCTCGAATGGAAAAAGATTTCGAAGGCGTTCGAGAGTAGGCGAAAAGAGTCGCGTAAACGGTGGAAAAAAAATGTGTACGACGAAGGAGAAGAGGGAAGAATGCGAGAAGAGCTTGGTCGTTTATTCGCCTCGCGTGCTCTCTCGCGTATCGTGGGACACAGAGAGCGTTAAACAAAGCGTGGCCGCGTGCGGCTGCGATTGGATCGGTATGCCGCATTTAAATTCTCGCGGAGGAATTAGTTTCGTAGACGTTGCTGATTGATACCAATTGATAGAGTCCGCGGGTATGTGCGTCATCCACCAGAGCACACTCTCTGGTGGCGGCCTTAATTCCGCGGGCCTCTCGCACACTGACACGATTCGCTCCAATGGAAACGGCCAGCTGAAACGGGTACGTGATGTCTCTGATTTCAGACGCACTGCGACGAGGGGGAGGACCAGACGCTACTCTCGATTCTACTCGATGCCAGGTTCGACAACCTCTCGCCGTCCACGCGAGTCAATGCTGTCGACTATCTAGCTGGATTCCTTGGACTTCACCTGGTACGGTATCACTGAAACATTCTCGAAATAACGATCGAAGGGACTGCTTCTATGATCAGGCGGGGCCGGCTCCAACTTAAAATTATCCGATAAAACGTAACAGAAATCAATTGAAAATCATTTACATATCAGGTGGTTGCTTATGAAATGACCGATTTCAGAAGGCAAATTCTATGAAGTGTTTTAAGGGGGGAGCCCTACAATTTTTTTTTATTAAATCGATAGAAAATTTGATAGGAATACGATAAAAAAGTTAGAAAGCTATCAGAGATGTTCTTGTAAAGTTATTTTCAAAATAAAGTGAAGAGTTGCATTGAGCAGGAGCGATGCAGTCTTGATTGCACTAAAGAGGCTCGTGCTTCTCGAAAAGAAGAAAAAACGGCTGAAATGCAATATTTTGATAAAGAGGAAGATATGCCTCGGAATCGCAGATTAGCAAAAAACTGCGGTTAAAGTTAAATTGAATTACGATTTTTTGCACAATTTTTCTGTTACACAAACTTCAAACGCATTTTTCGCGAAACGCAAAATTTCGCATGCCGTGCAACGTAGCTCCGTCAACTAATTACTCGATCTTTATGAAACTTGATATATATATTTTATAAACAATTGGCCCTTAGCATGACGAGCTCCGATTTTTTAATTATTTATTTAAAATATTGTTATTACCAATTATTTATATCAGAAAATCCGTTTTTTTTCAAAACGTCGCCATTTTTGCAATTTTGAAAATTTTAAAAAAAGAAAAACGCCATGCTGAGCGTTTTTGCATAAACTAACGATTCCATTTGGATTTTTTTGTATCAGATCATTTTTGTGCACTGTACGCTGCACGGCGCATTAGCAGGATGCCATTTTCAAGCCGTGATTCCACCATTATTATTAACAATTAAACTTAAAAAAAAATATTTTTTGTTACACTATAACATCAATAAATGATACCTGAAATTTTAAATCATATTCTACGCATTATATTAAAAAGAAAATTCTTGAAAAACAGGCCATTTACAACGGGTTCCCCCCTTAATCCAGAAATATTATTATCTACAGGGTTATTATACAGGGTGATTCTCGGACTTTTCTAAAAATAGAAAAAAATGATAGAGGAAAAAATCAAATGACCATAATACGTCCTGACTATGACTTTAGTTTTTATGTGAATGCACCGTTACACCAGCCAGGTGCAATTGCACTTCATTCTTTAATGCAACCTAATTTTTTTGTTACACCAATCGATCCGTTTTATTATCCAGGGTATAAAAGTACCAACCCAAGCACACCGAAACGTCAATACTTCGCGAGATATTTCGCTCGTGCATAAGAAAAACGTCACAACTCGAAATTTTGTCAGTTTTTGTTTTATTGCATTAAAAGACTTTCCAGAGGTGTATCTCTAATGTAGAAAATCGTCACAAGCGTAGTTTTTAAAACTAACCCCACAGATAGCCCTGTTAGGTTTTATTTGTTTTTACTTGCAGCCACAGCTAGTTAAACTATCAAAGGACTTTAACCCTTAGCACTCGAATGGCGACTCTGAAGCACCACTGAAAATTGCTATGCCATTCTTAAAAATATTTTTCACATTATTTTTGTTCGTATTTAATAAACTACTAGACATTTACATATTACATGAGATATTATATCAATTTCATATGCAAAAAAAATGGGAAAAAATTGTATACAATGGAAATATTCTAGAATGGAAAAATCTTTCGTTTTTTAGTTCAAATAGCTCCGAGTGGAATGGGTTGAAGCGCTCTTCTGTAAAATTTGTATTTTTATATTTGTGACGTTTTTCTTGTGCATTAGCGATTTGACATTTTATGTGCACTATACCATACACGGGATCAGTTCCTACAAATCGTATCGAGTGTTCGGATACTTCTTGTAATAAAATACGTTTCGGGCATGAAGCTTGCCTCTTATGGCCGTAAAACCCTTCAATCGATAGACTGCAGATTTTTATACATATATTCAAAATTGTTTATCCCATGTTCTATTGCATACAAGATAAAACTGTTTAGATTTATACTTGATATACAAATGCATAAAATTCCGCAATCTCGTAACAGGAAATATGGTATCGAGTTCGTTTTACGCGTCGAGTCTGTTAGTAAACATGAAAAATAGCAAGAAAGGAATCTTAAAGCGAACGTAAAGAAGAGAGCATAGAAATGTAGGTACAAGCAACCCCGTATAACACGATGTTTTGCTGAAACTAGTACAAAATTCAAGCGAAAACTCCATAAATTATAATCTTCCACGAGAAAGCAAAGAAGCACGAATAATAGACTTCCTGAAAGTGGGATATATAATATTGAAGATACTGCAGAGGGAACCTTAGATGATGAATATTTTCGCAACAAAGATAATGGTCCAATTTAATTATTAAAAAGGAAACAACTTGTGCGTTTCGGCAATAAAATATAAAATTTGTAACGAAAAGAGTATCTCTCTCTATGTAACTCGCTTTTTACGTTAATTTCTTGTTAATACAGGGTGTCCCACCCGATTTTGAGATCTTGATTTTCTCGCTATTGTTGCTATTGTTACTCGTAGCAAAAAATGTTTCAACGGAGGCTTGAATGGTATCGAGTGGAGCGTAAAGGTCATATAAAGGTCAACTTGGTTTTTTTTAAATGGAATGAGGTATTTTATAATACATCAATCGATGCAGCTGCACATTCGTTATAAAAAAGCACTAACGTATATTATGTATGTCAAAAAGTTAGCAGTTCAGGGGATATTTCAATTTAAATAATTCTAAAACACCATTACTGTCGACCAAATTAAATTAAATTTTTTTAAACCATTAAAGTCTTAGTACGACAGTAATGATGTTTTAGAATTATTTAAATTCAAATATCTTCTGAACTACTAACTTTTCGACATATACAGGTTAGTACTTTTTTTGTAACAAGTGTCTATCTGCGTCGATTGATGTATTAAAAAATACCTCATTCCATTTTAAAAAAACCAAGTTGACCTTTATATGACTTTTACGCGTCCACTCACAAAAAAACTAATAACATCTGAAGATGCTCCGGTGAAACATTTTTTACCACGAGTAACAATAGCGAGAAAATCAAGATGTCACAATCGGGTGGGACACCCTGTATATTACGTAAACGTAAGATTTGTAGGAACAAAATGATCGTGTTATACCGTGGTTGCCTCTACATGTAAATAGTAAATTCAGAGTTAGAAATGAAAAGACGAATAAAATAATGTTCGAAAGCGAACAAATAAACTAGGACAGAAAGTAAGGCGCACGTTCGCACATGGACAAAGCTTTTATGGTCCTCGGGGTATTTAATTTATTTTACCCTCCGAGACTTCGCGCCGTCAGGAACAATTTCGGAACTGAAAACTCCCGTGAGATCTCGGAAAAAGTGTAGTCAGGACTTACGGTACTTTTAACGAATTCGGAGGACTTTGGAAGTTCGACGAAGTTGCGCAGATTGAAAGTCCACGTCCGAAACGTCTCGCCGGGCTCGAACGCTTTATAAATAATCGTGCGAAACTGGCCACGACTTTGGTCCAAGTACCATTCGAACTCTCGTCCTCCTACATTCGTCTCTTTCCGCATCAAAATTTAGTAGATCCCGAATACTTGACCTACAATAAAATCCCGGGGAAAAGAGGATTCTACGTTCATCCATTTAGAGGCCCATTAATCCTCCAAGGCTGATCCCTTTTCGTTCCGGAACCTTTCATTACTCTTGATCCCTGCAGTCTCTTCCTCTGCGAAACGAAGAATAAAAATCGCGCGAACCTCATTTTGCCGCGGGCGGGAAAATAGTCAACAGCCACGATCCGCGAAGAATAATGTAATAATAGAAAAAGCTTTTTGCTCCTCTGTTTACGGTGTAAAGATGCGTAAAGGTTTAGGTGCGGAAGCAGAAAGCCTCGCATGTCAATGAGACACCGCCGCGGTGTGGGGATGCCGAGAGTAGCGCGTTTCCTTCTTGCCCGGTGCCGCGATTAAATTAATTAAGAATTCTCCCGGCGGAGTGAAAAATGCTGGGTCTCAAAGGCGTCCAATTTATGCCCGCTAGAACGAAAAGAAGTTGAGCGCGCGCGCGCGTCCCGGTATACGTTTCAAGTTGAAAATTTCCTGCATTATGTCGAGTCCGCGATGCACCTTACTCGCACCCTCTCTCCACCGGCCCCCAGCCACCCCTTGCAACTCGCAGCATCGTAAAAGTTCCGTCTCATAAAGAAACTCGCATTCGCCCTGGGAAGAACTTTATCAAATATTCTTCTTCGCCGAGGCACCGTTACTTCGTGCGCACGCGGAATTAGGATGCTTCAACAATTCCTCATGTTCCTCAATTAAAGTCCCCCGCGGAGCATCGTTAATTAGCCGGAACAATTTCGCTGCGATCGACGCGAAGGGAAAATAAAATTCCTGGCCATTCTTCGGTCGTACAGTGAACCATATTTCTGTAGATACGCTACTGTTCTCGAGAAAAAATATTAAGCAATTCCAACAATTTAAATAATAATTTAGACAATAAGTTTTTGGAATTCCAGCTTCGCGAATTCTCAACGAATTCTGATTATCGTTTTTTATTTAACAAATACGATAAGTAAGAAGCGGCTGCTTAAGGGGGGAGCCCTGTGTAAAATGAAGTTTTTTAGCATTTCATTTGGATTCCATTTGGATTATTTTTTCAATTCATTTTTCTGCATTGTACGTTGCACGGCGCAAATACAGGATGCCATCATCCAGCCGTCATTCCACGATTATTTATTAACAATTAAACTTTTTAAAAAATATTTTTTGTTATACCATAACATGAATAAATGATACCTGAAACTTCAAATCAATCCACGCATTGTATTTAAAAAAAAAAATTCTTGAAAAACAGGCCATTTACACAGGGCTCTCCCCCCTTCAAAAAATATTTTATTTCGACAGTTATTTGCTTAGTTCTTCTCTTTTTATAATTAAACAGAAGCTCCACATTTGTTCAACTGAAATCCAAAGGATGCCAGAATATATTCCGGAATAATCTCTTCCGGTTGCCTGATTTTCTCTCCACCGTTTATGACGGAAACTGCAATCGAGTGCAAGCGCTTGTCGTACCTTTCAATCAAACCTCGTAAAAATCGTATCGTGGGGTTCGTTTCATCCGAATAATTCAGCCGGTTAGGTAAATCTAATTTCTTCGGATGAATTGATTGAATTACGTCGATCGAAATTTTTTTCCTCCATCCTCCGACCGCCGCGATCGAAAATCTATTTCCCGCGTTATTAGAGTGGTCGACTTGATCGAAACCGGCTAGCGGCCGTTGCATTCCCGAGTCGTTTCTCTATCTATGCTTTATAAAACGCGGCTCGTTCCCCGATTGCAAGCTAATCCATTTGCGCTGATTATTTCAGAGCGCGTTTTCGATGCATCCGCAAAATTTCAAAGAAAATCCGAACGCAGACTCCACGGTGATCTTCAGCGGGCCTGGGAACGTGAAACACCGTAAAGAGAAACACCTAACCGCGATACAATGGCAGGTGAGTGCCTATGATCTCTACTTTTCGTTATTTTTAACCGTTTAAGCGTCAGTTGAAGCGTCAATTATGGAAAATACAGTGCCCGAAATTTCCATAAAGCCACCACATTTTTTGGTAATATCTTATAATTATTCTGTACTTATGATAAATTTGCAGGTCTCATTAACAATGAATGCTGTTTCTTGGTACATTTTTGATTTCCCTCTTTGGGGTGGGTTTTGCTATAATCTTTTCCCAAATTGAGGTAATCATTTACAACGGTACTTTATTGACTAATTTTTTCTGCAATTATGCGATTATAACATATCATATCCCTGTAAGCATCAATGGATGCCTTTTCTTCACTAGTCAACAATTGTCCCCGTGGCATTTTACTAATAAGAAATTAAACACACTTCAAAGTTTGATTTCGTCAATGCCCCATCGTCTTTTCGAAGTTATTCGAAGAAATGGCAGTTCTACTAATTATTAATATAGAAATGAACAAGAACTTATTGTTAATTTTGAACCTACTTATTCAAAAACTATATGGCTTTATAGAAATTTCGCAGTTTATTTTATATAAAATTATATATTTTCGTTTATTTTTTAAAACAAATATTATTTCTATTATTTCAATGGATATACAGGGTGGTCCACCTAAACGTGTACACCTAAATGTAGCCACCTAAATATCTCCTTTATTTGTGATGACATAACAAGTGTTTTTAATGCAATATAAATGGTATCACAAGGTGAATTTTTTGCAAATATTTTTTTTTTCTCAAGATTATCTTTTCCGGAGTGTTCACTTTCATTTTCAAAGATTAAGGTCATTTGAAGGTCACGTTATTATACATATCTGATTGTATTTTTTGTTCAGCTACACTAGGCGGAAAATATATTCGTGCCCAATATTTGGTCCATTGACACCATGCACATTACGTAACAAATAATTTTTGCATCATAATAACCTGAAGAGATATTTAGGTGTTCTTATTTAAACGGACAACCCTGTATATGTGTTTTCAATATGCCTAAAATGAAATCATACTCAAATTTATCATAAGTACAGAATAACTATAAGATATTACCAAAAAAACGTGGTGGCTTTATGGAAATTTCGGGCACTGTACATACACACGCCTTTGAAAAGATGAACTGATCGAGTAATAAAAATCTAGACTCTCTTGATTGCGCTTCATTTAAATCGGAACGTTGTTGCTCCTTGCCCCTTGGATGGGTTCGAGATGATCCTTGAATCTATTTGAGGTACAGGAGTAAGCTGCCATTTTAGTTGAGTAGCAGTTCCGAGAAAAATATTGATTGAATTTCTCATCAGGTCGGCTGCGACGGTCACTTATGGAGGCATCAGACGGATTTGGTGAGACGATTGCGCAAGCAAGCGAAGGACGGCACATTGGCGGAGGTGATGCAGCTTCCGGTGCTGGTGTGGCGCGTGAAAACAGAATCGAGTTCCTTATTGAGGAACCGGAGGGAAACCGGCTCCGGGGACTACGGTACGGACGATGGCTATGACGATCCCAACTATGACGACGATTACGGCGACGATTACGACGAGGAGGGCGGCGAGGACGGTGACGACTCGCATGTGCAGCCGACTATCGTGCCGGATACGAGCGGCCCGAGAGGAAACCTCACTCCAGAACATCCTCACAGGCACCACCATGGCGAGGAGGCCATCGAATGGAGTGTAAGTACCTTACCTAAGAAGAAACACTAGAAATCATTGGAGGATTCCTTCATTCAAGGAACTAGTTCTTTATCTGGCACTAATTTCTGATCAATTCATAAAATAAATTCGTTCTTGTATGCTTACGTCAACAGATGATTATTTGAAATAATTGTTTAAATAAAGATAGACAATTCAAACATACAGGGTGGGGCGCTATAAACAGGTCACCTGAATAACTCGCTTGTTTTTGAAGATAGAAGAAAATCATTTTCTTAGAAAATGCATCGGACCAAACTTACTTGGTATCGAAGCGCTCGTAATTTGATGTTACTAATTTTTTTTATAGGTGGAGACGTCAAGGAGATATGAAGGTCAACCTTGTATTTTTAAGTGGAACGGTGCAGTTTTTTATTTACATTCTGATAGTGTGTTTCAAGACGAATGCAATGACCTATTATGAAGGTCGTTCAAGGTCATGCAAGGTCAACTGCAATAGAAAATAAATTGTCTGAAAGCACTCTTCAGATACTTTTGTGTCTTCTCTGGTTGTTGGCATACCGCTCTTGTAATTATTGATAAGAGTCACAGAACATAAACAAACATTCAATCACATTGTACGCTTATCTGTATCTAGAAATGTTATTAGATATTATTAGAATTGACATGCAAAAACATGCTTGGAAAAGAGCTTGCTCTGTAATAGATGGAAATGAAATTGATCAGACAGTGACTAGCAGCGAGTACGTAAATAACATGTTACATGTAAATCGTCGAAGTGTTCGAAGAGTGCTTTCAGAAAATTTATTTCCTATTGCAGTTGACCTTGTGTGACCTATAATGACCTTCATAATAGGTCATTGTATTCGTCTTGAAATGCACTATCAGAATGTAAATAAAAGACCATACTGTTCCATTTAAAAAAACAAGGTTGACCTTCATATCTCCTTGACGTCTCCACCTATAAAAAAATTAGTAACATCAGATTACCAGCGCCTCGATACCAAGTAAGTTTGGTCTGATGCATTATCTTCTATCTTCAAAAGCAAGCGAGTTAGTCAGGTGACCTGTTTATAGCGCCCCACCCTGTATACAATGTGTTCTACGTGCAAGCAGTTAATATTGTGAGTTTTCGTGTAAAACTATAGAAATTGACCAGCTGCATCGAATAGTGCATAGAAAAGTGCATTTTTTTAAATGAAGGTGATCTTGATATCTCGTAGCAGTTATCGCGGGCAATACACGTTTAGGCCCAGTTTCGCTGTGCACGTGTAGAGTAATATTGAAGAATGACATGTAACATTTGTTCGTTTAGACCGAAGACATCGAAGACACGATAACATCGGTGAGCCACACGAACCTGCAGGAGAGCGCGTCGAACAGAAGCGCGGCGGAGATCGTCACTGTAAGTATCGCAGGAAGAATTGATCGATGTGTCGTCACATCGGTTACATCGTGTTCGTGAATGAATACAGAAGACCATGCGTTCATACGATCGTCTAGCGATAACCGGCTTTCGTCGAAATTTCTTATTTCTGTCCTTCCATTCTCGCCACCGCCAATCGCTTTGCGGGGATCGTTGCGCTTCGGATACTTAGTGTCCTAGCTGTGGGTACTGCGTGTTTTAATGCCGGCCTGTTGTTGTGTTTTCCGCGCCGTTTTAGACGGCAGAATATCGATCGATGTATAGAAGAGAGGCAGGCGGGCATATCCCCCCCCCCCCCCTACCCTATAGAAAGAAACGAAAGTCTGAGAGACCGAAATATATAGTATATATGTATATACTACTATTCTATACTCTTTAACTATCACTTACTGCCACTTACTTTACCACCACTACCACCGATTATCGTTTCTTCCTCCACTTTGCTCTATCATTATTGTAACTAACCAAGTTTTTCGTGCCGTACAACGCATCTACTAACGATTTCGCAGACAACAACCACTGACCTCACATCACCACCATCATCAACAACCCCGACAACAAGTACCACCACAACAACAACATCAACCACCACGACGACTACCTCAACAACAACAACCCCAACTACAACCACCCAACAACCACCGACGACGGCCATTAGTAGCACAACTAGCACATCAACGACTACAACAACAGCCGATACAACAACAGCTAGCATCTTGGTACCGACCATCGTTCCAACGACCACCGAATCGCCGAGACAGGAAACTACCACCATCGAGACTACCACGGACAACGTCAGGCGATCGGAGAACGAATCCGTGAACACCTCGTCTCCCATTAACCCGGAAACCACGATCCTACCCTCGGTAATCCCCCATTCTAGCACGAGCGGAACCGCCACGACCACCGTAGAGAGAACGGACACGGACCTCAACGGTGGTACTGTTAATGTCACCACGGAGGAGGTAATGCTTCAATGCTTCCAGCTTCTCATTTGTATTATAGTCCATGCTGCCGCCATTATAGCCGCGATTACAATGAGTCTCTTTCGCTTCGCCAACCGGTTAGGTGTCGTCGCGAATCCCGAAACCACCCACGTAGACATAGCGAAGAATCGTGCGCCGAGCTTCTGCTTCTTTCGTACGCGTGCTTCATTTCGTTGTTCGTCGGTGCGTTTCGGAATCTCTGTACAGTTTGGGAGACCATGCTCGGTGTCAGCGCTGCCTAGCGTTTATCTTGCTAACAGCGCGGCGGCGCGGCGGGTGTATGAGAAAAATGGAAGTGAACGAATTGCACTGTCTTTTGTACAGCGAACAGCAAGATCGAATCTATGAAATCATTTTTTTCAAAAAATCGTTATTCATGTGTTACCGTATCGTAAGTTGCCGAGCACACCTACAAACTAACACAGGAGCAAGGTGTCTAGGCAGCCAGCTCTAACAAATCCCCTTCAGGAGTCTGGTCTTACTAGATTGTTTATAATAGTACAGTTTATAGGATCATCTATTATTAAATGGAAAAGTTGTGTATTTTTTAAATTAGGAATCCAGCCGTGCAGCCTGTTTTCGGATATCATAATTTGTTTGAAAAAATACATCCAAAAATGCTCTGGTCCAATTTTGAATTTTTCGATTATAATTTTTTCCCCGGATGTAAATAATGATTTTCTGAAAATATTATATCATTAGTTCCATTGTGCTCCTCGCTGCGAGCAGCTTGCGGATTTTGAAGTTTGTAATTCCAAAAAGATCCGCAATCTGTTCGTAAAAACAGCCTAACGTACAAAATAAATTCCTCAAATGAAAGAATATGTGTAATTTCACAATAGAAGAAATGTGCTTCAAAATAAGAAGGAGAAGCGACAGGACACACGATTCTTGGTGCATCCTTGTGATCGTCTTGTATTCTTGCTGCCGTATAGATCACAATTCTCTTCCCCATATCGGTGTCCACAGAGATATATTCATCATGTTTTCCTATTTCTAAAATGTCTTCTTTCTGCCTCCAGCCAACGGAACAACCGTCAGAGTCTTCGACGAGACAGACCGTATTCGTAGCACCCAGCACAGTACCCGCAAGCATCACCACACCCACTACCACCTTAGCCAGTACTCTGTTGCCAACATTGGTTACAAATACTACCACACCACCTATAACGACGACGACAGAAGCGCGAATACTGCCAGACACCACAACCACTACCACAACTACTACCATGGCTCCGACTACTAGTAGCACTACTACTAGCACGACCACTACCCCAACTACGACTACATCGACCACGCCAGCAACGACCAGAGCTACTACGGAAACCATAGAGTACGCGCAGCACAACTTCCCACCCAGACAGGATAAGAGGCTGAAGAAGATACCAGTGACCGCTGGCAAACCGCTGAGCTACATTATACCGGCTAACACGTTCACCGACTTAGAGGATGGCGATACTAGAAACCTAAGACTAAGCCTGTACCTTCAGGGTGCGCCATTGAAGAAGTTGCACTGGCTGCAGTTCAATCCGAACACTCAAGAGGTCTATGGATTGTAAGCGTTTCTTTTTCTTCAAAGAATTCTCATCGGAGACCTTCTAAGTTTTTTGTATAGGCGCCTTCTTAAACTGTACTCTTTTTAGACCACTGGAGAACGACATCTCCACCTGGACCTACGATTTGGTCGCTTCAGATAGCGAGGGACTGAACGTGACTGACCGTTTGGACATCCACGTGCAACAACACAAATTGAGTCGTAGTGTTAACCATGAATTCAGCATCTACCTTAGAATCGATAAACGCACGGAATTTCCTACAGAAGTGGATTGGGAGCTGAAGGCATGTATTATCGTTTAAACAGTTTGGTTTCAACTGTTGTATGTCAGGCAGATGTCCCAAATAACTGTTATTTAAAAAATATTTTTCGAATTTAAAACTTTCTTTTAATTTACGAAACTAAATAATTTTAGTCATTCGTAATAATTATTAATAACCGAAGTTTGTTAATTAAATATATTAACTCTTATATCGTAACTTTTAAATTTTTTCTTATAACAATTATCATGTCTGATTTCAGGTGATTCGAAGTATAGCCGAGCTGTACGGCGACAGCGATACCAGACATATCACTGTTCGATTGGTTGACATCCTCAACGACCAAGCTACCTTCACCTGGACGAACGACAGCCTGCCAAGAAGCAGTGACTGCCCCAGAGAGTACATCACTGATCTGTTAAATGTAAGCATCTTGTTTGTATTATATGTAATGAAAACGTCAATGAACCTATTCTGATTATGTATTTCCTGTTCAGGTCCTCGTTGATAAGGACGGCGATCCCAGCGCTGCGCTGAGAGACGTGCTGCTCCCTGAGATCAAAGTGAAACGAGTGGTGCATCAAGGCATTGGCCAGTGCGAGGACATGAATCAACCGCAGCCGCCTAAAGTTTCCACCCAAGAGCCTAAGTCTAACTTCCCACCCATGTCGAGAAATCAAGTGGATCTTGTCAATGCTACTGTTGGTCAACTGCTCGTGTTCAAAGTGCCAGAAGTATGTTCACCGAATGATCATGAAGCATGTTTGCTTAACACGTTCGCTATCAATATTTGTTTCGCTGCTTACCTTCAGTTTCAAAATATTTTATGAAATTCAACGTATCTCTTTTATGAAATATTTAAAAAAAGCATATTAGCAGACGAAGTTCATCAATTCTCTGAATGTTATATCGAATGTCTGATAAAAAGTAGTCTAATTGATGTTTGTGCGTTTGCGTGCGTTAGAATTTGCCTCAATTGAAAAGACATAGATTAAAATGATAATTCTTTCAGGACACCTTCTACGATCTTGAAGACGGTTCCGCCCGAAACCTGCGAATGTCTCTCTTGACTATTGAGCGCACGCCTATACCAGCCCACGAGTGGCTGCAGTTCGACAGCAAGAATCAAGAGTTCTACGGTGTTCCCATGCGCAGTGACGTAGGACGCAAAGAATACCAACTAGTCGTCACCGACAAGGACGACGCTAGCACTACCGATGGCCTCGTGGTAGTCGTCCACCCAGCCCCGATGATGCATCAAACGGTGGAGTTCTCGATGACCTTGGACATCCCCTATGACTCGTTCGCGCACTCCGCCCTACAGAAGCGTAACTTTATCGAGAAGCTGCGCGACCTGTATCAAGACAGGGATACCAGTTCCATTTCCTTGCACAGTATATCAAATGGAAGCACAGTGATCACATGGCACAACAGAACTCTGCCCACGTCGTACTGCGCCCACGACGAGGTGAGCAGACTGCGATCAGTGTTGGTCAAGAGCGACAACGATCGTCGATCTGTGACCGACGAAGTCCTAGAAGTGATGGGCTCTAAGTTCCCCGTAAAACAAATTACGGTGATCCCAATGGGGATCTGTGTTGGTGAACTGACTGACATTAATTCGCCGGATAACTATGTTCCGCCTATCGACGATTCCACCTCGGTCGGAACGTCTCACGATGACTACCTCATCACGTTTGTTCTGCCTGCTATCATCATCGCAGCAATGCTCATCCTCGCTGGTATCATTGCCTGCGTGTTGTACAGACGAAGGAGGAGCGGGAAAATGAGCGTCAGCGAGCAGGACGACGAGAGACAGAGCTTCCGGAGCAAGGGGATTCCTGTGATCTTCCAGGACGAGCTGGACGAGAAACCTGATCCAGGTAAATACAGTATGTTGACTTCGATTGTTCTCTGTTAACCCATTTGTGTCCAAACTTTTGTTCTTCATACCGACTATGTTCTTTCAACTAATTGTAAGCTTCCTTAGTTTCCAAATTATCGCATCTTCAGTTTTTAGTTACACCAAATGCGAAACCGTCTTGAAAGGGAACGTATTCAAGTTACGCGAGCCGACTTTAATAAAACTTAGTTGAGAGGTAGTTCTTAGAAAAATATTCTACACATGTTTTTTAGTCCATCGTTCACATTGCAATGGTGAAAATTCATATTTTCCCATCTCATGTTAAGGAAAAATTCGAGTTTGTTTTCTAGATGAAAATCCTTTTTTAGTAACTTTCCTTGTTCACTGTCCATTCTAAATATGTACAAGTTTACTCACATTTTACAACATAAGTATGTTTGTGGCCAAAGAAACGTAAACCATGACCAAGATCTCTTTTAAAGTATCTCGTTTCTAATTGTAAGAACTTCTACACCGGTACAAGTGGGTTATTCTTTAATGCGGCGTTTAAACGGATCGTTATTAATGTTTATTTTGTATGTCTGACAGGTAACAAGTCGCCGGTGATTCTGAAGGAAGAGAAACCACCCCTGCCGCCGCCAGAGTACCAGAAAACGGAGGACGGAGCGGACGTGCCTATGTTACCAAAAGAGAATTCGGAGGAGCCTTATCAACCGCCGCCGCCATTCGCCACGAACCGCGACACTAATCGTCAAAATCGGCCGAAGCCGACTCCCACGTACAGAAAACCGCCCCCATACGTGCCCCCCTAACAAAATACGGTCCACTCCCCCACGCGCAAGTATATGCTAGCGATGCTCGGAGACTCCCCAATACACACGCAAAACCAAAATAATTATCAGAAGAAACCTCAGACTGCCGGTGACGTCGACGGTTGTGGATCTCTGAACGTATACAGCAATTTGTAAAGCTTTTTCGTTCGTCCGGTAAACGATCCGGTAATGTAGAGACATTCGTTGGCGAGAAACAAAAAATATCGCGCGTGCACTTTTTACTTACATTTATCATAATAATGTATACAACGCATACACACACACACACACAGACAGACAGACACATATCCGTACATATATACACATATGCAGAGACACGCTCGATCGTCGCTGTTCGTACGCGGTAATTGTATTTAACGGAGACTCGACTGGGTCCTCGATACATGTTTTTCTTCTTTTTTTTTTTAATTTTAATATATATGTACTATTTCCGTTTTTCTTTTCGAAACTGATGTACTTCACCGAACCGTCGATATTTCACGGGAAATTTTTCTAGGGAGTATGGGATACAAATCACGCGTTGCCTTTCGTAACGAATTCAAACCGTAGACGAGACGAAGGATTCACTGCTCCGACTCCGGGATTAAGCGAATTTAGATTTTAGGTTTTACTGGATAGAACACATCGATTACGGCGAGGTTGTTCACTACTTGTTCGGGGGACAGCAACGATACTCATTAAATATTTCAGTAATCAGTGCCATTTTTGTAAGCAATAAGAGTATCGTGCTGTGATGCGAAAGACCATCGCGATGGTCCGACGGCATTCACGCGGTTACTTAACTGTTATACGGTCTCCAAGTATCAATGACTATCGACTTAACGAATCTTCTCATCGTACAACGTACCTACAACGTGTAACACTGCCAGATGATTAAAGATGAAGAAAAAAAAAAAGAAAATGAAAGAAAGGGAGAAAGAGAATCGATTGGTTGTCGGGTGACGCAGTCTTTCGCTAATTGCGCGGCCATTTTCATTTTTTTTTCTACCGCCTAGACGACAGAATTGAAGCCGAGGAATGGGGTTCAATCGAAACTGAAGCATCCGACGATCGGTTTTTTTCGTTTAAAGAAATTAACGTGGTTAGAGAGAACCGAGGATTTTATGAAAAAAAAGAGAAGAGAAAGAAAACGGGGGAGGGAAGAAAACGAGAAAAAAAAGAAGAAAACTTAATCGACTATATCTGTTCGCGCGATGCCATTGCAGAGTGACAGCAAGAAAAATGCTTCCATTGGCACTGTAGGCCATGCAGAATGAAAAAGGAAAACTAACGATAACAAATATATATATAAATATGTATATTACCTAATCGTCGTTCGATAGAGAGTCTGCAGTCACTTAGGTCAATGTTGTTCATACGCTGCCAGACCCGTGTCACAGCATTTAATTTGTTCTCATCTTATATTCCGTTTCTTTTTACTGCACACTTGTACAGAGAAGAAAGACGCGGAGACAGGAAGCTTTCCGTTCGTTTTCGTTTTTTTATTTTTACGCACAATCTTATTTTTTCGTTTACTATGCTACGCTTCTATTTGTAACAACTCGTGGCTATTGCCAGCAAGGATTTTCTATTTGGCTGTCGTTTTTTAAGAGCCTTCTAAACGAATCGGCAGACTTTGAACACACAGTGTTTCAACCTGTTCGCGGAAGAGAGTTATCATATTTAATTAATTTAAACTTCACATAGTTACCAAGCCAAAAGATACTTATTTAAAAGAAAATTAAGAACGAAACAAAAGAGTTAGAGGAGGGTAGAGGAAAATGGAGAAAGCGAAGAACAAAACAGAGGGGCTAGGAGGCGGATGAAGGTTAACAAGACCCATTTAATTGATAAGGTGTACATGAAGCGCGAGCTGTAATCCTTTTTGCGCAGGGCGCACACATATTATACACGGTTTTATAACATGATTTTGTATAATCTCTCCGAACCGCTCTGTTCGCAAGGTCCTTCTTATGTAATTCGAACGTGGAAGTGTGTTTTCTGGGCTCGATACGGGTATGCACGCCGTTTCTTCAATACCTCGATAGTTTCCTGATATTTTTTTGAAAAGAAGGGAAAACACGAGATGGCGGGACGACAGAGAAACAATTAATCTGTGGGGCAGGGAGGGGGATTGGGAGGGCGGGTTTTTGCTTCGGGTGGAGAAGAAGAAAAAGAGCAAATGAAAATATATCTTGCACCTCGAATTTGAAGGCTCCGTTCACATCCGCTTCGCGAAGTACAGGTAGTTGACGAATCTGAAAATTTGGGGTAACTCCTATATAAACTCGTGTGAATGATGATATGCTGATGCTGCTGCTGATGATGATGATTATGATAATGATGATGATGATGATGATGATTAATTGTGTATGTAGAATGATAAACGGATGTTTCGTATGCAAGCTAAATTACAATATAATATATATTACTATTAATTCACGTCTTTGTAATGTAGAAGGTTTAAGTATATTTACGCGACTACTGGAATCCTTTTTCATCGCGACTTGTTTATCGCAGAGGGAGCCGAACGGAAGAGAACACGATCATATGAATTGAAAGCGTTACGTTGATCTGGGAGAGAAGTTGCACGGCGAGGCGTGACGCAACGCTCGATCATCGAGATCTTGCACTCGTTTTAGGATGTCCTCTTGCTTGCGTATCATCTTTTTTCAAAATTAGTTACGGCCAAATTAAAACCTAGATGCAGTGTACTTTATTCTGTGCTCTATGTACTTAGAATTACGTGGTACTTTTTGAGAAATTTACATTTTTACCGAAACAATGTCGATGGTACTTTAGAAGAAAATTCATGAACATCCGGTGTCTTTTCTTGGAAGGCGACGGTACGTTCGTTCTGTAATTGAAACGGTTCATGTACTTATGTTCCATCGATGATCGCAATTGTCACGCTTCACCCTGCCGATTCGGCGAGTAGAGGAACCCTCGGAATATTTTCTATTTTTGTATACCATTTTTAGCGTATCTCTTCTGCAAGGAAATTGAACGGTCACGGTGCGAGGAGAGGTTCGGCTGCGCTCGAGCCACCAACTGAGCGTACCTTTTTTTACACAAGAAGCTCGAGTCGCAGGCGACCAATCTCTGACTTTTACCTGGCAGAAACGAATCAGGCCCGCTTCCCGATCCCTGCGCCGATAAGCGCGCGCGCGCTGCGATAAGCAAGGACACCTCATATCATGCTTCTAATCCATATCATCGCTCTTTGAAATCGCCGTTGCTCTCAAGCGCTGCAATTGTGTTAACTGTGACAAAAAAAAAAAAAACGTGGAAAAAGCAAGGATACGACGACCTGTGTATGATATAACGTGTACGATAATTAATAAGGATAGGAACACGCGAGCGTGGAAAAAAGGAGGGGGAACGAAATTTCTTTAGAGAAGGTTGCCGGGGGTGGGGAACAGTGTTGTTTTTTTTAATCTTCGGAGCGATTCGAAAGTATTTTGTACAAAGGAGAACGAAGGGAAAAACTAATTACGAGAGAGAGGGGGGAGAGTGAGGGGATGTAATCGGGGGAGGGTCGACTCGCCGTCGAGGAAAACGAAGGGGAATGAAGTTCCACGATCGAAGAACGGAGGATTCACTAATATGGTGTCGTGTATAGGAATTTCTTGTATACAATAAGAACCACATACTGACTGGGATTTTCAAATTATTTTTGTCCGCTGTAGCGCAGCTCTTATGGAACCGGATAAAAAAAAAATAGCGGGAGCTCGTCGCAAAACCAATACGTTTCCGGCTCGTCGACGCCGTCGCGCGTCTCGTCGCCGGCGTCGACGACCAACGGAACGATTACTGAATTAATAACACACGTATACAGATATCTCTTGACAAGTACTACATATTAAACATGTGTAAAGTTAAGGAGTTAATAATAAAGCCATTTTAGGATAATTGCCTTGTGTTTCAAAGCGCTTCGCCGGAAGTTCGTCTCCCGTTTCCGTGAACTGCTCTGCAGACTGGGTCGTTTATGTCTAGGCGAAAATTTCACTTCTCAATCCTGTCAAAGGGAACGGAGGGGGATCCTCATTTTTCTTTAAATTTTATTTTTTTATCGGTGACAGTATTAAAGTAGACTCGAATAAATATCCTGGAATTTTTCCGATTTTTCGAAAGCCGATAGACATTTTTTAAAAATAGTGCACAAGAACGTTTATGTATCAAATGTAAATCAAAAGGAAGCATCTTTCAACAGGAATCCAAGAAAAAAACTAATTAAAAGTTTCCATGTATTTTTCGCGCGGTAATGGTGCGGGTCATTCCTGCAATTTTACGTAAATGTACTACAAAAGAAATCGAGTCTTTGACAGACGAATTCTTTTGATGTAAGGTTGTAGATATTACAGATGAAGTTTGGAAAGTTGAAATTTTTGGAGGTGCTTTGAACTTCAAGATACTTCAAAGCCAAATTCACGTAAGTACAGATACAAAATATTCCGTTTATAATTTTCTCTTCGTTTATACAACAGACTTAAGATTAGTACAGACATTGCATGCAATGCATTATACTGTTTACAAAATCGTCGGAATATCTTCAATTTTTACGTACGGGAAAAACATTTCTTAAATTAACGACTGTGTTTCGTTTTACTACATGGTCTGATTGGTCTAATCTCTTCGTCTACAGAACAATGTTGCAAAGAAAAATTATTCAAAGTAGTCGGGAGCTGTGACGTGATTGCATAGTAAAAAGGACTATCTAAATAGCTATCTTGGGTACACTAGTTTCATTAGAAGAGAGGTTTTTGTCAGGTTAAAATGTAGTTCATTCGGCGCACGCAGGTATCGGCGACGCAATCAGGAATCCGAGGGTGCACCGTCCACTCTGACCGGTTTTCAAGAGGACTCTCATGCCATTGCATTAACGGTAGAAACCAGACGTGCCTGAATAGCAGAACGCTAAATATACGAATATTTCTGAGTGGCGCTTGCTCGTGAAAGGTGTGCGTGTAATTACATCCTGATCGACAATGCGTTCTGTAAACAGTCAACCCAACAGAAGAATTTAATAAAAGAAACACACATTTACTTCCATGCCAAAATGGTCACAGAATTTTTCTATTTGGCACCAAAGAAGATTATGATCATCGATAGTGCTGTATATAGGAAAACCAGTCGGCGAAATTTCCATAGTTCCACTAAAAATTGCATGTGTTTTTGATTGATATCGATTGAATTTGTAGTTTTCATCGACTAGGATAGTTAGATGTGCTTTTGTTTCCGTATTTCTAATTGTTGCGTACAATTTTATTGTGGACAAGCAGGATAAAAGTGAAATGTATTCCTTCTTTGAATAATCTTAATACAGTCGATAATAATGTAATAGCATACTTAACTTCGTTCGATGTCTTCGCAGTTTTGTATTTGTCCTGTTTATAAATCTTACTCATAATGGTAAAGATAAAGAACGATTAATAGTATTTTTGTCAGGAACGCATAAAATCTGCAGTCTGGTATAATCACAGAATTCAAGAATAGGTGATCTCATTGAATGACCGAATCGTTCGTGATTTTTCGTCTCCACTTTATTATTCATAACATATTCTTTCTCTTATCACAGTCGATGCTACGAAATACAAATACAGATTGCTTATCACGTGTTCAACAATAAATACACAGAAACCCCGTTTAAAAATCGCCGTTAGACGCTAAAAACGAGCGCGACGATGGCGCCCGAAGTCGCTTGTCTGTCAAATACATCTAAAGTGTCGAATAAAAATTTTAGCGGAGAAAGGGGGGTTTCGAGAGGGAGGGGGGAGGGAGGGGGGGTAAGACGTGAGCACGAAGTTTGAGCACGCGTTCAAACTGGTCGTATTAAAAACTGACACTCTCGGCGTTCTGGTACGACGAAGGGCCTTTACGGTCACGCGAGTCTACTTCAGTCAGAACCGGGTCAAACAAGATGTAAATGGGCTCCGGTTTAGGTTACTTTTACGGGAGCCTGGATTACAAGGAATTTTTGCAACGTAATCTCTCGTCCATTATTACACCTACGTTCATCGGAAATTCCTTTCGTTGGATTTTACTTGAGCTTCAATGGTGAAATTCAGGGCGTAGATAACGTGAGGCTTTGTCCGACACTTTTCGAATACACTGCGATCGTTTCGAAACTAACACATACATATAAGAATTCAAGATCGATTGATAATAATTCAGTTGGCCAGACAGATCCGTATTCTGTCAGAAGCGGTGTACAACAACTTTCCGTTCAACTTCATTTGAGAATCAATCGAAATCGATCGTCACTATGGCTTCTCAAACATTTACACATCTATAAATCCGTCGACAAGAGTAGACGCAGCACAACGATTCAAATTACATTTAGCAAACTCGCGAGCTATAAAATACGATTCGAAACAAAGAGGAGTCGCCGGCGCGTTCGCGTTGAAAAGCATTCGTCGAACGAACCGACTCGAGTCCGAACGAGACAAAGTCGGACGCGGCCGACGCGTTAAATAACAAATGCAATATTCAAAGGAAACTAGATGCTCGTTCGTGACGGGAATCATCATCGTTGGAACATTCGATGATTGCAGACACGAACGCGTTAACGTTACGGGTAGTGAAGGATCGTCGCTTCGCACGTTGTTTCAACTTATCTACTCGTAGCTCGTCTACATTGGACCATTGACAGATATGACGACGAATTTAGAAGGCACACTGGCGTGCACGATTTGTCGATTGCTCTTTTACGAGGTTTGTCGGAACAGCGCGAATATTTCGTTCCATTTCAGAAACCATTCTCACGGAAGAATAGATCAGCTCTTTCAATGAGAAACGGAGTAGCTCTTTCGTGGAGAAAATAGAGCACCTCTTTATCGGGGAACAGAATAGAGCGGTTTTTCTTTTGTAGAGTGAGAGTAGCACTCTCTTACGAATGAAGCAGCAATTAAATAGTAGTATAGTAAAATAACTAGACTCCGGATTTTTATGCAAAATAAAAAGTTTCAGCATCAATTGCGAGCTAAATATAAATTTATATTTTTCACTAATAATTTTAATGTAGGGAAACTAATATAATAATACTCTTAAGGTTTTCTGGTCTTTTCACTGTTTCAAATTGCACCTACTAATTTTTGTCATGATAAAATCCGAAATCAAGTTCTACTTATACGGACGCAGTGAGGGCCCTAGGAAGAGGGAAATAATTTATAAGGACTTGTCTATTGCCATGATTCCTTCTCTCAAGCTAAAATTCTACTTATTATAAACAGAAAGTTACTCTACACACAGGTTTTAATTTTAAAATGATCCAGAGATGTGTCAGAAATAGTCTTCGTCGTCCGACAACCTCGCAAAGTGTCACAAATAACACATATTAGCAAATGTTAATTCTGAACAGCACATACATATGTGTGTGTATATATATATATGTACATATACGCATATACGTATATGTATATATGTATATATGTATATATGTATATACGCATATATGTATATGTATATGTATATATATGTATCGATATATGTATACATAAATAATACCTATATATGAACGTTATAACAATATTGAATGACACTCGTTTCTCGTTGGAAGGCTTCCTTGATACTTCAAAGAGGTCAGCCGATAATGGACGGATCTTCTCTGTTTCGATTGAAGATACACAATACATCTTTAAAATGTTTCCTACAAAAATTTCAAGTATCCTGCTTATGTTAATGTTACATGGTACAAGATTCGGAGCAGTCTCGTTACCGTTGACTCCACCTTTTCTTACGCTACTACAAACACAATATGAATGTTCACTACTGATTTGAATGTTCGATTTCACGGATCGGGTCGGTTGTTGCTATTATGTGTCGAGAAAAACGAATGGTACATACGAGGAACGACGGAAATAAATTAACAGCGAGCTCGCTGGCGGCGTAACTAGAAACGACAACCTTACATCGTAAATACATTCTTGGGCAATCATTTGTACTCGGAATTGTCATATTTTTATTATTCTAGCTTTTTTTTTTAGACTGCGTCTCCCAGTTACGCGTCCAGCGATACGATTTCAAGTTTCCTCGTTATTGTTTCATTTTGCAAACTCTTCGTATTTTTACGTATTCCCGTTGCAGTGTTAAATGGAGAACAAAGAGCAGAAAAATAAAGATGTTCTTGTTTCTCTGTGTCACTCTTATTGCGAGCTGCAGTTCAAAGTTCGAACGTCAAATTGTATAAAACATTTCGAGTCATTCAAACATTGTTCCCGATGAGAACTGTCAAGCGACCATTTTCGAATTATCGGTTTGACATATTCCAGGATTTTTGGAAAAACCCACACACGGAACCCTCCAGCTTTTCCATGCATTTTCTTACAACGAATTGATTTAATAGTTCAATCTTTTCGAGCGCATCAGCTTTCGCGTCGCCGCACAGTGTGGTATTGTCGCATTCTGCCGAGACAAAAGCACTGGACAGAAATCCGTTCGAAAACATATTCCTCCACAAGCACTGCTATTATTGAAAGAGCCATTACTGAAAAATTTGGTATCGTCTCAAAACAGCAATACGTCTAATTAAATAATTTTATAAATATACAGTGGGTGTAAAAAGTATTCGTACAACTTTTAAAAACAAATAACTTTTTCAAAATTCGACCCTACAGCTTGAGTTTTTTTGGAGACGTTAGAAGGATTAGTTTTCTAGCCAAAGTGTAATTAACTTTTTTTAAAAATTGTTATTACTCGCAATTGCGAAGGAAAAAGTAAAGGTCACGATTTTTAAATTTTTTATCTGTGCCTGTAATGAAAATTTCAAACATGTATTTTGTAAATCTAAGTAAACAAAGTTTCATTGAAATCGGTTGACGCATAAAAAAGCTATGGGCATTGGAACATGTAAAAATCTTTGAATTTGGGGTTTGCGAATCATTTAAATCGCGGATTCTTACAATTTTTGCTATTTTCAATCATTTATATTTCGTAACAACCGCGATCGATTTCGATGAAACTTTGTACATGCATATAACTTACTTATACCTACCAAATGCACCTTATAAATTTTCATTACAGGCACAGATAAAAAATTTAAAAATCGTGACCTTTACTTTTTCCTTCGCAATTACGACCAACAATAAAAAAAAAAATTATTTACTCATCATAACTAATCCTTCTAACGTCTCAAAAAAAAACTCAAGCTGATGGTCGAATTTTAAAAAAGTTATTCGTTTTTAAAAGGTGTAACAAATACTTTTTACACCCACTGTATATTAATGTTCGATACAACACTAAATACTATACTTTTTGTTTTTAGTAGAAAAAAAAAACCGAATATAAAGCCAACGAACATTAATATTTCTTGGTCGAATAGCACACTGTGCACCACGGCGATTCCAGGTTAAACAAACATCGAGTTAAATGGGGAAACCGCAGCTAAGCGGTCATGGCAGCGCGGGCCCAATCCGTGAAACCAGTTTCAAGGAATAGTGGGGAAGTGGCAGCGAACGGGGCCGGGATGACTATAGCCGATTAGGCGCTGCTGTGTGTAGGCACGTTCTCGGTTCGACCTGTGGCGGTCCATGGCGGTGTCCGACAGGCTCTCCGGCTAAAATCTAGTCTCTAGTTACGTTGAAGCGAAGAAGTAATCCTCTGGTCTGAACTATGGTTAATTGCACTTTGTACTCGAAGCGACGGAATGCACGCGCGTCGGCGAACGGTCGTCCAGGGTTTAGGCACCGGGGCAAGGAGAGCCGGCTCTTGCCTCGTTTCTTGACGATCTATTGCACAGGGTGGGACGATCCATCGATTGAAAGGGTACACACTGGAGGAAGAAGATGACGACCAGCGGAGGAGGCGTAGTACGAGCTTCCCTTCCGGTCGAGTTTCGACTGGCATCGACTGATTCCGAGTTCCTGGTGGCCGGCACAAGCCGCCGCGAATGGCCAACAATGGCCCAGAATCGCCCAGAATGTGCGACGACCGCTCAGGAACAGGGAGACGGCACTCAGAAGCTGCCACACTCGCGCAACACGCGATTCCCCAGCGGCAACGGCGGACGGAAATTGTTGATTACCTGGAACCAAGAGTAGAGTCGCCGGAATTAGGAAACCGGGCCGTGATTCCGCCGATTTGAAATTCACTCGAGACCGCCACGCCAACGCTAAAAATAACGAAGACGAAACAACGATCGGACACGGCCGCCACAGTGGGCTGGATCGAACATTTTAGTCACATTTTACCAAGAAATGAACTTTCTCATATCGATGTCTAATCAATTGGTATTGTCTTTCGAATATCCGCCGACCTCGTAAATGGACGAATTAATCAAATTAAATGAAAATTGTAAGTTGTACCGAGTTCTTAAAGTTGAACATTGTTAGAATCTACGTTAGACACCCGAAAAATGTCCTATCTTTTTAGCGATATTTTGACGATCCTACAGTAAACAGCATTATTTTCCGTTAAGATATTATAATTGCAGTTTGCAATGTAGGGTAAATGTACCGATTACTGCGGTATCAAGCTTCGATCGTATTTCAATTTAATATTATTCCTAATTTATCATGAAATAATAATACGTGTAAGCATTTTATGGAAGAATGATGTGTTCTGAATACAAAAAAAAAATTGGCGGCCCTCAAAACCTAATATATAACATAAGAAAATATCAAAAAATAAAATCGATAACATTTCGTACGTATTACTGCGGAGGAAAAAGAGCAATGTACCAATTACTGCGTACCCATTACTGCGGATTAGAATTTGAAATATACGAGCGCACTTCTTTGTATTTCTTGAAATATTCATAATATGAAGAATAAATGTCAAGAAATACGAAGAAATTTATAACCAAAGACATCGGTGATTTAAATTATCTTGGGAAGTATTATATATGTAACAAATAAAGATTTTTAATTATTATTTTAAGACATTAAAATTGAAACAATTAATAAGAAAATTATTACAAAAAATATATATTTCTTTCGAATTTTAGTGCAAATTTTATCCCGATATCTCTTATGGTTCAAGAGTTATAGTAAAATTTTCTCGATCCACCCCACTGTGCGGCCGGGCTAACGACCCGCGACACAGCCCAGATACCACCGCACATCTACATATAGGACGTCCGTTTCATGTCCAGTTCATGCCCAAGCGTCCTACGTGTATTTTGAACATCGTCAGGACGGTCGCCGTACTTCAATTTCGCACGTTCCAGGAACATCCATTTCTTGAATCTTGTGGATGTTCTTAGGACGTTCTTATGGAGGAAAGACCGGCTACGACAATGTATGATTATTTTGGAAAGAACAGCCATCTATCCCACCCCACATACACAGGCTGTCCCAAAAATGTTGTACTTCCTTGAAGGGATGGTTCCTGAGGTTATTTGCAGTAACTTTTTCCATTACGAAAATGTTCTCCGTGGATTTGTTAAGGAGTTATCAACGAAAAACACGGACCAATCGAAGCGCGGCTACTGTGGACGGACTCCAGCTCGACCAACGCCAAAGCCGCGCTCCGATTGGTCCGTGTTTTTCGTTAATAACTCCTCAACAAAGCCGTGGCAGACATTTTGCAAAAGGAAAATGTCGCTTCAAATGACTTCAGGAACCGCCCACTTCCGGGAGTTGAAGGAATTTTGGGACGGCCTGTGTATTAGTTTGTTGTAAAAAATATTTACAAATAAAACTCCCTATTAATTCGGATAAGGCTCTACTGTATTTGAAAAACGAAAAGATTAATGAATTTCTTGAACGATTTGCTTTGGTACAGTGGGCGGAGTAAGAGAGAAGGCGGAGCATCGGAAGTTATGGTGGTGGCAGTCTCGGTGACCTTGAGCGGTTATCCTAACCGATCTTCACTATGAAAAATGGTAAATATACTCACCACTCCATGATTCTCGTGGCAGGGACACTCCTCTCCGCGCGGGAACTTCCGCAGGTTACGGAAAATATTGAGCTGGTGATGGGACACTTCGAGGCACTTCTTGAACAGGATCCAGGTGACACTCTCGTTGCATGGGGGCGTGGTCAACGATCCCAGATACGTCCAGTAGCCATTGTCGTCTGTATGTGCACGAACAACAAATTGGCTGATGATTTCGAAGCAAATGTCACCGGCGAATTTGACCGAGGGTCAAGATCCTCGACGCAATAAATTATGGAAGGCGAACGACGGAAAGCGAAATCGCGTGACGGGCTAACGAGCTTCTTGCCTTGGACACGTGCAAGCCGGCCGCTAATTTATTAACGGGGCAAAGCGAGGAGAAAAATTATGTAACTTCATCAACCTAATGCACTGGAATATAGTTAACCCCGGTGACCTTTATAAGCATCTAACGTCATTCTTCTGCTTCGAGAACATAGGCAATCCTCCAGTTGAAAACTAAATGTTACGGCCAGCCCGGAAAATATTGCGCAGCTTCGGCCACTTTCTCTCCTCGTTTCGTTTTCCGCGTTGCTGACAAATAAATTTGTTTACAGACCCGTAACACGTTCACCAGTCTGATCATCCAAGCTTGAATGAAAAGATTGATAAGGGTTTTTTTTTAATAACGATAACAACCAGTCTCGTCTCTTACGTAGATTGTCGTAGATTACAGTGTTGTTCTAGACGCTTCAAAGAGGCTTTCAATTTAATTCTATTTGAAGAGATTGTTGTCTTCGATTACGACTTGTTGAATTTTTATTTAAAATTTTCATGACCCACATACGGGATATGGAACTGCGAACGTGTTAACCAATGATCGCTAGACTACGGATTTTATGCATTCATGATAAAATTGACTAACTGAAAAACACTAAATTATGAAAACGTTAGAAGAAATTAAGAATGTTGTTTATAATCTCTGCGATTTATCAAATTTTTGAAAGTAGAAATTAATTGATATGTACTATGTTTCTTGCAGTCAGTGTCGCCAGATGAGGGGAGGGAGCACGAATTGAGGGGAAAAAGTTATCCCCTCTCTGCCAGTACCCGACACATGCACGACAGTGACGAAACGCGTCACGTGAGCAGGCCGCGGCGGAATAGCGTCGTAGAAGGGGAAGGTAGAGTGGGGACAGAAGTCTTGATCTGGCGACACTACTTACAGTCGATGTATGTGGATCAGTTTTATTTTGCATAAACAGTCATCTACAGTCTAATAATCACCGATATATTTCAATTAAAACAACTTTTTCTATGGCTGAATAAATTAAAAAGTTTCGCAATGTACAGGGTGTATAAAAAAGTCAGGTGCACTGTTGTGTACTAGGCTTTTATCTATACGTATAACCCCACAAAATCAAATTTTGGCAAAACTTTAACAGCGTATATCTTAATAACTATTTGTTTGCGACATATGGTTCCTTTCAAACTTTGTCTCATCTCGATGAGTAGAAGGTGTTGACGTAAAAACAAAACTTTAACAACAATTTTCTTTCGTATAAACAATTTTTCGATAAGTTTATTTTATACACCCTGTACTTTAATTTGTTCTGATTATTAAAAAAGATGAAAGAGTGGATCGGTAATTGTACGTCTAGTACGCAGGACGTATAAAAACAAGAGATCGATGTTTGAAAGACAAGTTAAAAATGACCTTCAAAGAGGGAATAAATGTTTCAACCAATGAAACATTACTGTTTCCTTTCTGTCATGATTTCCGATTTGTTCGTGTGTCGACAGTCGCAAGGAAAACAGTATCGGCGCATAAAACATGCAAAGATCGTGATCGAGAATGTTGATGCAAATTTAAACGTGTTTTAACGAACAGATTGTTCGAACCGGAGAAACGAAAACAGCTCGATTATGTATGTGTGCGATCATGTATTGTGCAATGGTAATGCTCATAGGGAATATTCAATCAACAGTGAATACTTAATCGAAGCGTGGTGGGACGAAAAAATGTCTGAATGTCATTGCCATAACGCTTACCCGGAAGGAGTTTACCAGGATCGATGGGCTCGGAGATTTCTACGACCTCGTCCTTATGGGACACGTATGGTAGCAGACGCGCTATCTTATCCATTTCCTGATGCGTCTTGCCAACCTGTAACCGACAGTGTCGAACAGAACTGTTAAATACGTGTATACACTATGAAGCATAACTATAGCGCCACTGAAATTTTCAGGAATAATTAATAGCAGTTAGGGCAGGTACCCGGAAATTCGGGTTGGGGTCGGGTCGAGTCGGGTATTTTCACGGGTACGGTTCGGGACCCGAAAATTCGTTATACGCGGGTACCCGAAGTCGAAATCGAGTCGGGTGGTGCTCGGGTCGGTTCGGGAACCCGAAAAATATTGTTTGGGTACCCAAATGTCAAACTTTCGGGTTCCCGACCCGATCCGAGCACTACCTGACCCGACTACGACTTCGGGTATCCGAAATTTTCGGATGCTCGCCCACCTCTAATAGCATTCTGGGAGTACAATGGGAGACAAAAGTACAAGAAATTCGAAATCCATCAATATATTGGCAATGAAAGCCATTCGTGAGTATATTTTGCATTAAAAAAATAGATTGATTTAAAAAGCTTTCGTTTAATTAGTGAATTTCATGTTATATTTATTTTTTAATCAAACTGTCTTCATATTATAAAAAATTGTAAGTGACTTTTGCGAATAATTGTACCCTCTGATTTGAACTTCAAGATAATAAATTTGTGATATTCAATATATATATAATTACGCAATAAAAAGTTAAAAATAAATATTTAAATAAATTAAAAATACTTCAGAAAGCAATATTCATGGTTATTATTGAGATGACAACACGATAAATTTGACATTTTGTAACAGTTTATAATTTTTTGCTCTGTAACTGTTTAGTGAATCCTAATAAATTTTGAACATAATTAATTACATAATTTTTACTATACATATATAAAAAAAACTGAAATTTCTAGTTGCGTTTTTCCAAGGTTTAAATAGGGTTTGAAGTGGAATTTTATGAATTCTCCATAAGAAGACGTGTTAAAATGTGCAAACTTTAAGTTGCTATAATTCGTAAACGGTGCAGTGAATCGAACCCAAACTTTGGTAATTGCATTAATTTAGTAAGAATTATATAAAGTCAAATTTTCAAAAATTTTGTTCCGTTTTTATATACCTCCAGAACATCCTTAAGCAAGAGACACATACTTGGGACTACATAATTAGCATTGAAAAGAATTTTAGCATGTAATCATTGACGTGTTAAAAACGCGTGCAGCAGAAATGAATCTATTTCAATGAGACTCATTCCATTTAATACAAAGTTTTTAATTGACCGGCACTATACATGCATTCGTGATGAAACACGGAATCGCTAAAGAACATTACATCATCGAAATTACTATTGGAAGGAACAGCACGTGCAGGAAAAATACGAATATGTATGTCGTCGCGCGAAAATCATTCTATTTAATAGAAAATGTCAGGTGTGATTTAAAGATGCACGTGTGCTCGTGAGAAAGAAAACGAAGAACCGCCGATTGCACGGAATGTCAGATATCGCATGGACAACGCCGGGAAAAAAAAATCGCTACGAATAATTTCCTGTTAATTGTTCCAGTTTCACACGCCTCTCCGATGAATTCAGCTTTTCTATGTCCCCGGTCATTATGAAGTCAACGGTTCGAGATTGCGCAATCGTTTCTCATGCTTCGCCTCGTGCTGGACTTAAAAGTCTGGCCCACGCGAGTCGGAAGTAGATGCAGGCGGCGACGCGCGCCATTCGAGTTCATAATGCGATGCAATTCGAAAAACAGCGTTGCACAATCGAGCGTGTCCATTATGTTGATGGGGTTCGAGCGTTTCCGTCGAATTTGGAGCGATCGAATCGAATGATTGCGTTATTCCCGGTTCTATGTATTGTCATTTTTACGCGATGCATCATTCTATCGATGACACGCGATAATATCGTGCCGCGTCGTTAGTTTGTTAGATACGTACATGGAACGGGCCGGACAATTCTTCTTGTAATCGAGGAAATTACGAAACGAGCCGGTCATTATGAATGTGGGGTAACTCCATTTTTTCCATTATTGAGATAATCAAAATTTTACGTACCGCACGATTGCAAAATATGTGTACTGTGATGAGATGACAAGAAGGTCCCCGGAGCAGACTTGTGTCCCCACTCTACCTTCCCCCTCTACGACACTATTCCCCACGCTTCCGCCGCGGCCCGGTCATGTGACGCGTTTCGTCTCTATGTATAGTGCACGTGTCCGATACTGGCAAAGAAGAGGGTAACCTTTTCCCCTCAATTCGTGCTCCCTCCCCTCATCTTGCGACACTGCTACCAAGGACCTTCTTGTCGACACACCACAATAGATGCTTAAGTGGGTAAGATTTTAGAGAATTTTCAGAGTAAATTTATCGTACCACACGATTTTCGTAAAAATAGATTAAGAAGAAAGGTGTTTTTACAAGCATTAAATGGAGTTACCCCACTTTCATGATTCGATTGCGGATCTTTATGCATTTACGGCTTCTAAAAGTTTTCAAAAAATGCTAGAATATCAAATTCCACCGAATTTAATAGGATTTTTATTTATTTCAGATCTATAAAGACTACCACAACTGAAAATAAAATTCTATTTGTTCCCATTTTCTTGAAATGCGCCTACAAAAAATTAAAAATTTGATAAACATCCGCAGTTTGTTCGTGATTAATGAATTACAAGACTCGCAAACAGAAATAAAAAATAATTTACTTTCTATTGTATATCTATAAATTAAAAAATCACAAAGACAATTTACTAGATATTTCAAATTGTATAAAGTATATCCAGTAGTGGGACACCTGCTGGCAATGCATCAACAATGTCAACAGGCGGGACAAATTATAATCTATGCGCATTCCTGGGTGAATGATGTGCATTGAACGATCGTTTGATAGCAGAGGGGTCATTAATACCAGTGGCTGGCAACATTCGACCGACAGACCGACGGACCTGTCTTTCGCGATTCACTGTGCAAAAGTTGTTCCACCGTTTACGATACAGTCTTCTGGTTAATTTGCGACAAACCACGCGGAGTTTCAATTATCGTTAAATCGGAGATATTATCCCTTCTAGCATTTTCTTTCGTTTATCGATTCCGCGAGTACATCAATATACAGATACCATATCTTGAGTTACAGTAGACACACAAGTCTTACGTCTCTATATATAGTTATTTAGTACGTAAAGATTAAATACCACTTGAATGTCTCTTCCTTCAATGGCATCGCGTAATGTACGTAATGTAGGTATGTATGTTCACGACATGGCTAATAGACTTCCGATGGTTATAGAAGTTTCTAATTCTATAAACAGATTTACAGTCAGGGGCAAAATAAAAAGTGGATAACCTTTAAAAACTAATAACATTTTTTAAAAGACTCGAGTTTTTTCGAGATATCAAAAGGAATAGTTTACTAGGTAATGTATCAACAAAGTAATCAAAAATCGCTATTGGCCAAAATTGCCAAGAAAAATGTCACGATTCTTTTACTTCTTTATTTATGCTTTAAATGACCATTTTTGTAGTTGGTAGTGTTTTGAAAATATCTTGGCGTCACCTGAAAGAATACGTAATCAAAAATATAATATGTATTTGCGTGTTCTCAAGGACACTAGCAATATCAAACAAATACAATCACCATATATTCTTCGCTATACCCTACTCTTCGTTCGAAACATTCTTTTATACCACTTATATTTTTTAAGTTTTAAATTTTCTCCAGAAATCGGACTTTCTGACGCAGTGTGAGCCACCTTAATAATTTGAATACCCACAGTAAATGATACTTTTCATCATCCCATACCGCATAACAATAGCTCCACTCACATTTTTAGAATTTTTTCACTTTGGAAGAATAATCGAGGAAAACCAATTGCATCATAAATGACTAACTTGGTTGAAAAATGTATCAAATTGCCCTCCGGTCTTCCTCATTATTCGAAATTTTCTGTCGGGCAGAATGGTTCTCGCGAGAGGAAATCCATTTAGTATCTGCGTAGGATGATGACGAGAGATGACCGGAAGAGAATGATTCGATCTCGCGTGAGCATGATTTCCTCCGTTCGTCCTCGGCGTTCCCGATATCAAAAGCGGCAACAGTGAATTTCACCTCGTCTTGCTAGACCTCGGATAATGATTCGCGTTCTCGGCGGAGCTTATGCAACCATGCTATCAACCGATGATGGAACGAACGGCGTCACACACTGTTACGGATTCTGCTTACGGAGCTTATACCAGCTTATGTAAAAAGCTTTATGCGGCTATAAATATATGCGTGCATCGGTGTGCTGCACCCGTAGAAAGGACATAAACAGCATGTAAGTAAACGAATTAGAATATCCGAGAATCCCGTGCGCGGCCACCTAGTGTCACGTGCGGGGAAACTGTCAATGCCAACGGGCAAGTTGATCGTTTCGCAATCGTGATAGATTGACCGCGAGACACTTGTATAATGCCAATGTCAATGTCGGAGCCAGAGTTTGACGATCGAATTCAATGTTCATTGTCTAACTTCGAATTTAAACTCGGGGCTCTAAGTGGGTTAAGTCGCACGCGAGTTCAGTTCAATCGTTGAATTCCAAGTCGCATTCAATGTTGAATCGTTCAAATCGAATTTAAGTTCCAAGTTCAATCGTTATACAGGGTGGGGCGCTATGAACAGGTCACCTGACTAACTCGCTTGCTTTTCAAGATAGAAGATAATGCATCAGATCAAACTTAATTGGTATCGAGGCGCTGGTAATCTGATGTTACTAATTTTTTTATAGGTGGAGACGTCAAGGAGATATGAAGGTCAACTCTGTTTTTTTAAATGGAACAGTATGGTCTTTTGTTTACATTGTGATAGTGTGTTTCAAGACGATTTATTTTCCATTGCAGTTGACCTTCCATGACCTTGAACGACCTTCATAATAGGTCATTGTATTCGTCTTGAAATACACTATCAGAATGTAAATAAAAGACCATACTGTTCCATTTAAAAAAAGAAGGTTGACCTTCATATCTCCTTGACGTCTCTACCTATAAAAAAATTAGTAACATCAAATTACAAGCGCTTCGATACCAAGTAAATTTGGTCTGATGCATTACCTTCTATCTTCAAAAGCAAGCGAGTTATTCAGGTGACCTGTTTATAGCGCCCCACCCTGCATACAAATACATTATTTGTAGACAAATTCAATTATGTAATTTCATTTTCAAATATAAATTTAAAGTTCCATTGTTAAATGGTACAGCCGGATAAGGGGGTCAAATGTGCCCCCATACCTAATTTATTTACAAGGGTAGTTACTAGGTGAGCACGGCTTAATGCTCAATTTCTTCGTTTTCGCTTAACAAAAAATTAAAAAAAAATTCGTGAACATTCTACCTGATAGCACAAACGACTGTGATTTTTTTCCGAATTTTTCACTGTAAAATCGATTTTTAATAAATTCCAGAAACCTAATATTGCTGATTTTGTATTGAAATTATCAGATGACCACGTTTATATTATTATGGTAATTGTGTTTCATTATGGTTATTAATGTGTATTTTTCCGGAATTTTCGGATTGGGCAAACGTGTTTCCAAAAATTTGAAATCTCCAAAAAATCCGTAAAAATATGCATATTTTCCATAGAGGTTTTAGAAATACCAGTTGTGCATAAATTCAGTAGTGAACTATTGTCGAAAGTAATGTTCTCGATTTTCTTCAGATTTTTTAATAAAATGCATTGCAGTTAATAAAATAAAAAATTGATTTTTTCGATGTTTCTTTACCTTCCTGTAGATATATTATGCAACGCACTTCTATATTCAGAGAAACAAATTCAATTCGAAATGATAACATTTTGGGACACGGGTTAAATAATTTGTTTATAAGTTTGATGTTCTTAAGAGAGAGAGAGAGATGCAAATTCGAATTTACAGATTAATGGTAGAATTCGCATTATATTTCGAATGCGGAACGAGGAAATAATTCGGACGACTTTCAATTAACGGTAACAGTACTTCGTCGTTACGCTTGTAGTTAATTATAGCACAGCTTGATTCTAAGTATTAGCTACTAGTGATTCAACTACCTCTTACGATGTAATACAAGTTGTACGCCTCTCTGAAAAGATAGTTATCGTTGAGAAGATAACCTGGCGGCGAGCAATCTGGTCTTTTAAATTCGTTCTGTTCAAGGAACGAGGAAGAGCGCGTGACTAATGTGCAGTTGAAACTGAACTAGGTGAAGCGGATGAAAAAATCTCGGATCTAGGAAACAGCAAGAGGAAATCAAATGATTACTGACCTTCAGAAAAACACCGAGAACCGCGAGGCCGTCGGGCGCTTTCGCTGCTTTGGCGAACGTTTTGTACTTGCTGGTGTTCCAATGCACTAGATGCAACTGCAACAGAAGATGCGAACAGATATTTAGAAAAAAACATCACGAATAATTACTTAAATTTCTACATCTGTAAAATATATTAAGTGTTTTGAAGAAGTTTTAATCTTTTTTCAATTTTTTTTATTTGCACAGGACATGCGAGGTATGATACCAGTCGATAATGAAGTTGGTTATTTGCACAATAAAGAAAAGATTATCACCATTATTATTATTAGTCATTATTAAACTGCGGATCTATATGCAAAATAAAGATGGTCTGCGTTAATTGTAAGAAATAGAAGACGAATAGTATTTTTCTTTTAATAACACTAATAAACTGGGAATAATACATATTTTGAAATTCTTTTAATATTTTCACTGTCTAAATTTTAGTTACTCATGATAATTGTGTAATTACAGTTATCATTTATTTGTTAATCTCAGCCTTACCAGTCAGGAAATAGGCTCGGTTTACTTACTGGCATAAACATAACATTTATAAACAAACGAAAACCATTTATAAAACTTTAAAAGAACCAGAATATACCTGACATAACAATCTTTATACATTAATATTAATGCTTTGTAACACTTAGAACGGGCAGTATCCAACTCTGCAAAGAGGCAATACTATCAAAATTCTTCTGTTGCGTCATCACACTAGACAATAGCCGCTGGTAATAAACGTAATGAACGTTAATGATTGGAAACTATACTTCAGCGATCTATTCATCGAAGGCGCGATGCGATCGGGAAGAAAGCTTATTGTTCTGTGGATTGTTAAGTCGGTCGTCTAACAGGTTGCTCAAACAGTCCCGCGTGAAAGATGTTTCGCAAGCTCATGATTACACTCGTGATTAGCGCACGTCATTGGTAGAACAAACTCGGAATCAACTGACGCACAGCGGGGATATAGCCTCGAAAACTTGGTATTAACTAAACAACATAGACGTTGTATGGCGAATAGTACCACCGTGGAATTTCAGCAAAATAAACATTTTCTGTATAATTTTTCCTTGCTCTACCAATTTTAATATTTACAGTAGATGCTCCATTATATGAACACCCGTTATGTGAACCGTTTATTATATGAACGCTCTATTATATGAACGCTCTATTATATGAACGTTCTACTATACATATGAACGGTATACCTACACTTGAGTATATCAATTGCAAAATACTGAAGACAAAAATAAGTATATCAAATTCAAAATACTGAAGACACAAATTTGTATATCAAATGCAAAATACTAAAGACAAAAATGAGTATATCAAATGGAAATACTGAAGACAAAAATGAGTATATCAAATGCAAAATACTGAAGACAAAAATTAGTATATTAAATGCAAAATACTGAAGACAAAAATTAGTATATTAAATGCAAAATACTGAAGACAAAAATGTGTATATCAAATGCAAAATACCGAAGACAAAAATGAGTATATCAAATGCAAAATACTGAAAAATTTAAACAATTAAGAACTACTTGTAGTGTCGTTTTGAACTCAATCAAGTTATTAAGAAAAAAAATAAGTGTCTATGTAGCTCCTGTATCTCGCAATTAATGCACACCAGTTATGCATAAAAATCCGCAGTCTAGTGATAATTAATGCATCGATAGTTCAGAACTTAAAGGCTATAAATAATGTGATAAATGATATTTCCCGTTGACAGTGTTTCACAATGTGTTCGGTACATACGTACACACCTATGCTTAAACTACGAGTATTACTTGAGCAATCGCTTCGAAATGCGCGTTGATCACGCTAAGCGAAAGAGTTTTCTCAAGTTTTCTCTGATTTATGCACGAATTCGAAGTGCATTCCAAGCGCATCGAAAGAAAAACGTGCGTGGAAATTGAATGCGAACTGTGGACGCGGTCGACGGATACCATCGCAATTATTTCACGTATTCTTTCGTCTATATTTATACTCGGTTACAAAGAGGAAGATAAACAAGAAGCAGCGTCGACGGGCTTCTTCCTCTATTTCAGTTTCTTTCGAAAATAGAAAGACTGACAATTTGACAGATCTTTTCAACTCATCAGGGAAACTGGGAATTCCGAAGGTAGCAGAGGAAATCACGCGACACTCGAAAGGCCATCAACGAATACATAAATAAAATAAACAATCAAACAAATTCACTTGTTGAGAATCGCTTTTCGAATCTGCTCAGAAGGCTAAAAAGAGAACAAATTCTTTCTTAACCAATGAGTTACAGCCTTCTTTCAGAGTTGGGCAAAATTTTTATCTAAATAAAAATTTTGAATAACGAATAAAAGATAAAAAAAATTTTATTCGTTACTCGAGGGTTCGAATAAATAATTTTAGTCAACGAGAATTTATCCGACGAATAAAGATAATTTTTTTTATTCGAAGCAGATTTATTCGAACTTCGAATAATTTTTTCATCTTTTATCTTTCATCTTTTATTCGAAGCCTTCGAATAAATCTTCGAAAGACCAGCGACAGCGACCGACCAACAGCATACATACATTGTAAGCACCTGGGGAACCATAAGCATTATTGACAATTTAAACTTTCATATTTTTATAGTACGAATAATATTTTTAATACGAATGAGTTGTAGGGATCATCCCGATGAAAATGAGTCCAAACACGAGTGTAATCGAACAATTTTTATTGATACGTAATGTTACGATAAAAATTATACTCTTATTAAAGATAGTCCAAATGATGTCGTGTTTGGACTCATTTTCTTCGGGATGATCTCTACAACTCATTCGTATTATAAAAATATGAAAGTTTAAATTGTCAATAATGCTTGATTCCCCAGGTGGTTACAATGTATGTATGTATGCTGTTGGTCGGTCGCTGTCGCTGGTCTTTCAAGTTGCGGTTTATTCGAGCTGGCAAAAATTATTCCAAGATTTATTCGGAGGCTTCCAATAAAAGATGAAAGATAAAAGATGAAAAAATTATTCAAAGTTCGAATAAATTCGCTTCGAATAAAAAAGATTATCTTTATTCGTCGGATAAATTCTGGGTCGAACAAAATTATTTATTCGAAAATTCCAATAAAGAATAAAGATAAAGTATCTTTTATTCGAATCGTTATTTAAATAATTTTTTCTAAATAATGCCCAACTCTGATTTCGGATGAGGGTACCTATTCGACTTGACATTATTCTTGAGTGAGCCGAGAATTTGTGAACATTTTGTTATGTATAAAGGAAATAAAAAGAAAATTTAAATATTTAAATTCTTGTAAAAGTCAACAAAGGTGGAATATAATAAAAGCTTCTTATAATTTATTTATGCTCGGTTGAATGAATCGAACACATTCATCTGATTTCTGTAAACGTTTGCCTCTTAGAGATGTGCGAGGAAAATTAATAGTTTCATTCGTCGCGAGTGGTATTTCTCTATTTTTATAGTCGGTTAAGTAGGAATCTTTGGTGGGCTAATTTCCATATCTTTAAGAGTAGGTCGAAGAAGTATTTTAGAAACGAAGGCTTGTCAAGAATTCTTAACTGAAGTCTGCGTTGTTTGAAAACGGTCAGAATGCCTAAGCGTATTGTTACATAATTCAATTACAATTTCCATACAAGTGTTCACCTCAATAGGAGCGCCAATTATCATAATCGCTTCCCTCCGTTTTCCTAGTGTTTTGCCTTCTAAATAGTTTCGCATACAGTCACTCCTTGCTTCTCGTTACTGTTTATTCGTTTTGTTTTCACTTTCAGGATCTTATTTCGACGCAATTTCCATACCGGAAACGTTCCTTTTGAAAACATTTGAGTACAATATTAGATCACAGATATAATAGCTAGACTGCGGATTTTATACATTTATTGCAAAACCAGGTGGGTGAAATTTTGAACAGTAGAAAGATTAAATGAATTTAAGAATATCATCACACTTCTTACGACTTAATGAAACCACTCAAGAGAGAAATAAATTCCTACTTAGTTTCTACGTAGAATCGGCTACTCTGGACAGGTCCGGACAGGTCCCGACAGACCAACTCGCGCTGGCCGGCCGGGTGGGGGTAGCCGATCTACGTCATCGACTCTCGGAGCATTTAGTTGCCTCAGCCTGAATTAAACCACTAAATGCAGTTTAAATTATATCGTGTTTAGTGTCATTTTAATCAGAAAAATGCCACAAATAAGTTGATGAAAGTCCCATAAAAAAAATAATATTTGTATTCAATTTAAAATTCTATAGTTTGGTTTTCGAAAGAGGATACTTGAAGTCATAACAACTTAGTCTTGTTAAACTATTTATATATTGCGAAACTTGATCCATTTTGGGCTTTTTCACTTTAACCAGTAGATGTCGCACGTCTGGTGCCAAAGTCTTTCTAGTTCAATACTAACTGCTAAAACGCAACATTTCAATAAATATGAGATTATTGAATTTCGTGGCTTATGTCGGATATTGTCTCCGACAACAGAAGGCACAAGTTAATATATTTTTGCAGTCCACGAACGAGGGATAAACGACCGAAACGATACGAATCATGGGATGCGATCCGGTAGATGTGATTCAGCTTCTGAAGCGGCGAAGAACGCTCGCTCGGGCAAGGCCGATCGCAGCCTGAGTTCGCGAAGACTATGGTAGATCGTGACGCGAATCATGCTCCGCGAGAGTGAATTATTAACGATCTACGGCGAACCCGCGGTCGACCACGAATGTCAGAGAACCCGGTTAATCGCCTATCCCGCGTTCGTCCTTTTAAAGTCGTTTAAGAGCACGCTCCTCACATTTAAACCGTGCTCGGAACCTTAAGCGCTATTGTTCCGCGGCGAGCCAGCGAGAGAGCAGAACATTTTTCATCGTGTATCTTGGCTCTCGTACAAGTAAAATTGTTTCCCGAGAGACTGTAAACGATAGGTGGCGATGCACAATTCGGTACTCGCATCGAACAGCCGAATAAAGCTATAATAAAATGTGTGTACCTTCAAGTCCTCACATCTTCGGTGAAGTTTATTCAAAATTGACGAAATAAACGCTGTGTTAACGGTTGAATATTCTATTTTTCGATTATTTAAACAAATTTTGTTTAAATCGGTGAAATCAAAGCAATTTATTTTAACAAAATAGAAATTGGAAGGTTAAGATTTGTGGTGTCAATTACTTTTTCAATCCTCTTTCACTTCGCAGGGCACAAGGAAATTGTATAGATAAATTTATTTTTATAAATTAGAAATTTTAGAAATAAATTAATTTTTAAGTCTGGAGAAATAATTCCGTCAGCATGAAACTCTAAATATTTCTTTATGTGTGCCAAGTTCTGCAGAAATTAAACAATTTTTTGTTCACTAATTGTTAGTTCTTATTAGATATTATTCAGTCAACTAATTATTAATTAAAACTGTACAAACCTCTCCTGCGAATGCTTGTCCATCGACAGTGTGCTCCGAACCCCTAGAGTCACTGCACCCCCAATGACAATGGTACTGCTCAAGTTTGTAAACATCATCCATCAGGGGACCACCGCTCAGGACTGTAAACAAAAATAATAATCATTTGATTACAACTAGTATCTTCTGCTTATTTTATACTTTCATCTGTCGTACAGTCAGTCTCATAATTGATGGCATATACTTCAAATCAGAATAACTTTTTTATAAATTCACCAAACGACTTCAGTTTCTAAATATATGATAAATATTAGGAAATTAAGATCTCGAAAAAATCGTACTGCACATTGAAAAGTATTTATTCTTGATTAAGTTCGCATACAAATGTTTGCCTTTTATGTTTCGGTAACTTTTGGCGGTGGATGCCAACTAGAGCCAAGAAGGACCCGCCAAACATGTTGATAGACAATACAGTATAACTTTTGGTGTGAAATATCGATCGTAACTGCATAACAAATTAAACGAAAATGATTTCGGCGCTAGGTTCGATAAAAAATACACTGAGATAGCCTATATGCAAATTATATCGATTTACTTATAATGATCGATAGTCGTCACCTTAGTACGTAACCAACACTGTCGCGAAATGTACACGGCTTGGGTGGAGGAGGAGTGCCTAATTTACAAATAAGAACAATATCGTGTTCCCGCGAGGGTCGCAGGACGCACGCGGATCGTTTGACTGCGTTGAATTACAGGATACGCTTGATTAGCCGAATTGCGTGAACGATACTAGCCATAACAAGATCATAGCCGGGAAAGGTTGATTCACTGGTATTAACGGTACGAAGAAAAAGGAACAAGCGAGTAAGGGGAACGAGAGAAAGGGGGACGAAGATTTATTGGAGCCAAGTCGGAGTCAATGAACATTCCAGACAAAATCCACTGAAACTAGAGTCACTGATGTTGATGCGTTAGTTTTAAGATTGGTCTTAACTCGTTAAGTAGGTCGCTCCTCGATCAAACAATGTATCTGTTGGTTACACAGACGATTTTCAGTAAAACTCTGTCGCATGACAAATATTCTCTTGAGTGAAAGCTAATAATTCTGACAAGGGAACATAGTCAGTTGATACACGCCGATTTTGATGAAACTTATGCGAGATATAGTTCTTCGAAAAATATTTGACACGTATTTTTTTGTATCGGCAACCATCCACTCTGAGGGGGTGAAAACAGCCCTCGAAGTCAGGGGTCAAAACCACATTTTTTGAGATATCTGGGAAACTAGAAGTCGAAAAAAATTGATTTTTTTTAAATGTGTATTTTTTAATGGGAAATGTAGTCGCGCAAGAATTTTTTAACAAACTTCTTTTTCTTAAAAAATGTGGTTTGACCTCTGACTTCGAGGGCTGTTTTCACCTCCTCAGAGTGGATGGTTGCCGATTAAAAAAAATACGTGTCAAATATTTTTCGAAGAACTATATCACATAAGTTCCATCAAAATCGGCGTGTTTCAACTGAATATGTTCCCTTGTAAGAAGCACCCTAGTAACGATCGTTCTTGGCATTTTGATGGGTCTTTGATGTATTGGTTGGCCGGCCAACATTACAATTATCACCCTTTCTGCTGGCCCAAGTGGGCAATCTACGTCTCTACAGGGTGTCCCAAAAATGTCAGATGGCCTTGAAAGGGGCGGTTCCTGCGGTAATTTGAAGTGGCATTTTTCTTTGCAAAAATGTCCGCCTTTGGCTTCGTTAAGGAGTTATTGACGAAAAACACGGACCAATCGGACCACGACGCGCCATGGCGCGAGGAGAGTCCGCCTCGGCGGCAGGTTCCACCGAGCGTAGCGTTGGTATCGCGCCGTGGTAAAGTAGTGAACAAGAGAAGGAGCAGAAATTGATTTAATTAGAACTCACTTATTCAACCGTAAATACACTAGTTGTTCCGGAATGTGTCACGGTGCCATTCGGAGACGAACTGCACAGTTGACGTCAGGTACACGGCAGAGCCGAAAGCTAAGGGACGGACGGGCACTTTCGCTTTCACTTTCTTATCGATAAATTGATCGTATGCTTACAACACGTAAAAATCTTTAAATTTGATGAAATTAAATTTTTGTGATCCTTTTTGCAGGTCGACCTAATTTTGCAGGTCAGTGTATGTAAAATGTGTTATTATATTGTCGAGCACTGGAATACGTCAGGAGGTTGACGAACCTTCTGGCATGCAAAAAAATCTCATCCATATCTCGGCCCGATCCAAACAAAGTCGATCCCAGATGACCACTGGAGGGAAATAAACAGCAAACGGCCGTACAGGTGTTTGTCAGGAACGATTTGTCATCGTTAATAAAAAAAAAAGGAGAATGAGAGAGGAAGAGAGAAAGCGAAAGAAGAAAACGGGCCACGGTATATCGCGAGGCTCGGTTATCGTTCCATCGATTCCCTGAAATTCTGCTCTATTTCTGTCATGTAAACGCTCCGTTCCCGCCACATATGAGCACGCATAATGCGTCACGGCACGGTCGTCCCCGTTTCGAGAGCACACCGCGAAGGTAATAGCCTCCTTTAACCGGCACGAAACCGCTGTCGAAGCGTTTGGCGAAAAACACGCTTGCAAGCCAGCGAGCCCGTCTGAGCTCACAATCAGCTCGACTCGGATCGACTCGGGTCGGCTCGGCTCGGCTTGACCGCCGCCACCTATTACACGATCATCGGCTCTCATTGGGCTTTCCGGTACTTACTACGACCCTAATGGAAGGGTCATGTTCAACGAAATTGATCAAATATTGAATCTCCACGCAACGAAGGGCTGCTGATAACCCCGGAGCTTCAGAAATGATCCCTTCTCAGGAATGCAGTAGAACCCCGCTCGTTGCACGTATCGGGGCCGAAAGTGTGAGCAAAAATCGAGGTTGTACTGTAGCATTGAGGTAACCAATCACGCGATCTCTTTTCTCCAGTTTCCCACTCCGTATTTTCCAGACCTGTGCACTTTTCAAACGCGTTATTTTATTTTATAATTAATTCAGATAATTTTGAAATTGTTATTCGAAAGGATATCAAATGACCCGATTTTTACATCTTACAATACCTGTAGCTTTTCTATGCGTCAACCGATTTCAACGAAACTTTGTATATGTATAATAGCTTACTTAGATTTACAAGAGACACAGATAAAAAATTTAAAAATCGTGACCTTTACTGTTGTCTTCGCAATTGCGACCAATATTAATTTTTAAGAACTATCAAGAACTAGTCCTTGTAACATCTCAAAAATCTCCAAGCCGTTTGGTCGATATTAAAAAAAATTATTTGTTTTTAAAGGGTGCACGAATATTTTCTACGCTGACTGTACATTGTAGATTTGCGTGAACGGACTCTAATATTAGGTCGTTGCATATGAAATATCTGATATAAGCTGTCATTCGGCAGAAGAGAAGTTCCAAAAACAAGGGACCCAAAATAGGCGAACTTTTGGGTCACTGTTTCCAAGCACGATACAATTCTGTAAGGTAAGGCAGAAACGAAATGTTGGTATTTGTTTTGTTCTTGAAACGAGCAGATCAATTACATTCCGGCGCGCCGCGCCGGGGCACAAAGACCCCGCTCGACGCGGATATTATTTCGCGGGTCGTTGCGGAGAGGGTGGAGAAAGAGTGTGGTTTCGGGGTTAAGAAACGCGTTGTGTCGTGCGGCTCGTTCGTGCATTTAAATGCGAGACTAAGAACTCGTTCGTTACCTCAAAGTCCGAGGCGAATACCCGGGGAAGAACGATTGCGATCGGCAGCATTGAATTGCAGATCGGCCGCGAATGCAAATATGTCTCCCCGGGTCGCTCGAGATTTCGTGGGAAGAGAGGCCTTTCGACGAGGCATCGTTTCAGATTATCGATCCTTTTTTGCGGATCGATTCGGCGGGATGGGATTAGAGTCTCGATCGTGGTCTCCGAATTTTTTCAACGGAAATGAGGAATTAATTTGCCATTGAAACATGCTTATACAGGGTGTCCCAAAAATGTTACTCTCCCTTAAATGGGGAGATTCCTGAAGTCATTTGAAGTCCTTTTTTCCTTTTTCGAAAATGTTCTCCGAAGTTTCGTTAAGGAACTATTAACGAAAAACACGGACCAATCAAAGCGCGACTTCTGCGGACGGAGTCCGGCTCAGCCAATGACAACGCCACGCGCAGCTGTAGCCGCGCTCTGATTGGTCCATATTTTCCGTTAATAACTCCTGGACAAGGGCTCGGAGAACATTTTCACAAAGGAAAAAATTACTTCAAATTACCTCAGGAATCGTCCCTTTCAAACGGCTTCTCGATCGATCGGTCCAATTCTAATGCAATTAGTATACTGCAGATCTTTATGCAAAATATGTGTACATTAATTGTAAAAGCGGTGGCCATATGGAAGGTTCTTTCATGCTTCGATAATCTTCATACATTGGAAGTGATATACATATTGGCATTCTTAAATTCTTTTGATCTTTCAAATTGCACTGGCTATCACAAATGCATAAAATCCACAGTCTAGCAATTTTAGACATCGATCTTTCGTGTAACAAAACGAATTTTCCTCCAATTTTAAATCGAATTCTTTCAAACCTTCTGCCCTATAATTGTTTACCGATTTACGCATTCTATAAATGTATCGAATTCCACATTCAAAATGCAATTTCGTTCTCCTACGAAATTGGATATCGTTGTCCTTGAAACGAATAGTAGGTTTGTTTTACTACGTCCAGGATGGATCAAATATCCGGAAGAAAAATAGATCTTTGAATATCGATGTTGTGCTAATACAAATTAGATTACGTTTTCCGATCAGGGTATTACGACACTTGGAAGGAAGATCCATAAAAAATCGCGTAGTTCAGAATTTTCTGAAAATAATGTTGAAAAAAGAGAAACTTCGTAACCTAACACCATTTTTGTTGTCGTAAATTGTCGAAAATTGACAGCTCCGAATACCAGCTTGAAGAGCGAGCGATCAATTGTGAGTCACTGTACATATATTATGCAGGTTGCATCGATTATTAAGAGTGAGAGGAGATACTGTTTGCGTTCCCATTCATCAACACAGGCACATCGCGGCCCAAATATTTGCGATGAAAATCGTCCGGCTTGATCTCGAACCGTTCAAAGTGGATTTTAGTATTAACCGCGAGCCGAAGCTAATTGGTAGCACGAGTGGGTCACGAAACGTTGCTCTAATCGTCCATTTCCGACATCGTTAGGAGGTGGTTCACCTAAATAGAAGAGCTGAAAATCTGGCAAGCTGCTATTTCGCCTTGCGAGATATAAACGTGAATCCTTGTGAGCCGCAAAATTTTGATCCCCTTTACCATGACGACTATCAGCGATATCTGTGGGATTAGAGTGACGAGTAGTCTAAGCATAACTGTACGAGACAAAATATTCTTCAGTAAATCTTTATTCTTCTTTTAATACTAGAGTTTACGCGATCCATCAAAGTTCTACTATTTTTAATTCTCGATTATTGAGATTGTAAAGATGGTACCACGAGGTTCAACAAATATATTTGTTTGGGTATGCACCATTTAAAATATGGCGAAAAATTTGAATAAATACATTTATGTTGTTTTTATAAAAATGTATATTTAATGCTAATCCCGGACCGGATTTCTAAATTGCCAGTTAAAATTATGAATACCTCTGGTCAAATTCTCCGTACTTAAATTGTAACAAACAGTTTAAAACAAAAACCAGCCTAAAAGAACAATTAGGGCACGAGTAATCTAACTTTTTAGCATTTAAACTACAATAAACTCTTGGCTGTTATTGACCCCGTATTGATTTTTTTGGATACTAGTTTTTACATATACATTCCTTAGTTACCGACTGATGATTTTATTGGATAATTACATTAGAATCGAACCATGATTATTTTGATTTTTGTCCATTGCATGCCGCACTGGGCGTCGGACCAAACGATTTGAAAATTAAAAAATAAGCTACATCTTCCTAAGTAGAGGATTTGTTTTTGTTCAGAAATAAACATTTTCTAACACACTTTCAGAAATTGACAATACAGTATGCTTTGCAGAGCAATTGCAAGTGAATGTATTGAGCGTAATTAATTATACTGTTAATAATGACAACTAGAAAGAACAACTTTTGTTAGGATGATATTGTTATATTGTTATAAAGATGAAAATATAGGTAGTCGAGATATGTTCACGTTTCGATCAATAGATTGCAATTGCTAATTGCAAGCTTCTAAATATTGTAATTTGTAAAAATTGAGGACGGTTAGCCCCGCGTATAATCTCTGGCATTCGAAGAGCATATCTGGAGAATTGAACTGGAATAAATTGGAGCTGAACCGGACTGGAATGAACTGGTCCAAAGAGGAAGAACAACTAATGCTCTGGTCGTTCACAGTTTCGTAGAAATCAATCGTGACTCCACGGTTTCCGTACAGAAAATGGACATTGAAAACAGTTATCACGAAGAAACACCTTCGAAATATCAAAAGTAAAGAAGTGATGGCATTACAAGCTACTTTACCTGGCTTTGTCACACGAAGTATTTTTATCTACATTTTACCCCTTGGGAAGAAAGATATGAAATTTTGGAACCCGCAATTTTTACGTGTCTCGTAGTTCTACTGTTCATAAAAGTCCTACGACCGCGAGTGGGTCAAGCGTCGGCCGTGCCATAAATCGTCTACTTATATCGTTTGCAGCGGTCGTTGACAGCAACCAGTATTGTTATACCTGTTGTAGCAATTTTTAATCGTTCCGAATGAAATGTCGACTTTTACCCTGACATAATTATTTAAAATATCATGGAAATCGCCTGTCTCATTAACAATTCTCACCTAAACCCACCGTTTTGCAGAAAACACATAATAACTTTTTCTTAAAATACTAAAACCAAAATTTCGATTTATCCATATTTTATATCTAGGGATACACTGTGGGATACACAAATATTCAAAAAGACAAACCATTTAGAATTTGATACATACCAAGGGAAACTATTAAAAAGTCTACATCATCAAGAAATTATTGTAACATCTGTAACATCAAACTGACAATCTATCGTCGTCGCAGAGTCGCCAGAAGACTTGTGCCCCCCTCCCCCTACCTTCCCCTTCTACGACACTATTCCCCCACGCTTCCGCCACGGCCGGGTCACATGACGCGTTTCGTCTCTGACGCGCATGTGTCACAGTGTCACGTGACTAATCCGATACTGGCAGAGAGAGGGTAACTTTTTCCCCTCAATTCGTGCTATCTCCCCTCATCTAGCGACTCTGTATCATCACTATAAATTTTGAAGAGATTAAGAACAAACAATTCATTAATTAATTCACGAATTAACAAGTTATTCCAATGGCACAGTAATTGGGACAAGTACCCTACATATGTATGTCGACACATTAGTGTACTTATTATTAGCGAGTAGAGGAAATCGAGTGGAATGTTGGTTACGTGTTTGGGTAGCACACGTTCGTCCAGATTCCGCGTGCAGTGGAAAATTGAGAGGGTCATGGAGGTCTAGAAAATGATCGTGAACTTACAAGTGCCCTCGCCAGCAGTATCCACACGCCAGCAATAACCTGGATTAACGAGCTTCCGGGAAGCGGTGGCCGGATACTTCCATCGCAAGGGTTTGTTGATCAGTGCCTCGTGGTCGGACTCGACCCGATGGGTTTCAATGTTCACCGGGCTCTGGCGCGAGCCAGCAGCCATTGGGAATTTTGTTACCCATGTGCTGGGTCCTGCAACAAACGGAAACAACCGATGATTACATTAATAGGCCTTCTATCCACTTGTTAACAGCAATTGTTGAATGCCGTGCGAATTTTCTGCGTTTCACGCAAGTTCCACCTATTTCATTCACAGAAGCGGTCAGCGTTGTTAATTGCAATTGTTAACTATTCGATAATGAAGTTTTCACTTTACACCACAATCTAGTTAGTTTCAATATTACTACAGTAAAGTCTTGATCTAAGCCGGATGGTTGAGATGACACTAAACACGATATAATTTGAACAGTATTTAATAGTTTAGAGCTAACTAAGGCTCCGCGAGTCTATGACGTAAATCGGCTACCCCCACCCGGCCGGCCAGCGCGAGGACAGGTCCGGACCTGTCTGGACGGGCTACCGGAGCGCAATAGTGGGGGTAGCATATTTTACGTCATCGACTCTCGGAGCACCAGTTGCTCAGACCTGGTTTAATTGATGGTATGCTATGTTTACACGCACTGTCCCTTTTTTACGGTCGACGCGGTCGGCGAGGTCACAAAAAAATTGTAGCCCTACACGATCTATGTCGGAGCACGGACCCGAGGATCCGGCTTAGATCAAGACTTCATTGTATGTACATCGAAAGCCGACCCGTGCCGTCTTATATCAAAAGAAAACTGTATCCTGTGTAGATCACCGGGTATGATCATTTAATGAAATTATTTAATCTGTACTCGCGAGCAATTGCGTAAGAATATCCACTTACTAATTCTACGATATTCATATTTTTTAAACGTATCGTATCGCAATCACCGTGTCTCGATTGCCTTCTTAATCTTTTTACTGCATAGCTATGCGGATGGTGCCTTATCGCAATCCTTATCAAGTCTCGCACAGCCAGACGCGCGGAAGTCTACTATTTCGGTCGTCTGTGTGAACAAACTTAAATCCGAGATTTCGGTTCCGGATTTCTCAACAGACTCGTCGGTAGAATTTAATTCGCGACAGAAGGAACACGTTCGCCTTTCCAGAGAAAATAGAAAGAAGACCGAAAACTCAAGAAATTCACGGTTCTCTTTGTAACGTGAGTTTATCGTGAACAATATCGGAATCGCGTGTCGCAATGAAGAAAACTTCGTACACATACAACCGCACTTGACTCGCGCACGTGATAACTAGAATGACTTAAGTCGGCCGATTAATTGCCCCGATTATCGGAATCAATACTATTTCTACATTCGAAAATGAATAGTAAACAAGTCAAAATGAAATATATATATTTTTTTAATTGATTTATACAGATCGCATTAACAGCAAGGTCAATAGCGACCAAGTAAAAAGTTCTCTAAACAGTGTATCGAATGTTTTACAGGGAAAATCGAAATGCGAAGATTAAAATGTACAAATATACAGGGTGTCCCATTTGAAGTGGACCACTCGAATATCTCTGAAATAATTTTTTTTTATACAAGAAGGTTAATAATTTTGTTATGGGGAATACTGAAATACGTACATTCATTGGCGTATTCAAAAATACATGGTTACATTAAAAAAAATTGATAATGACCTTCATATGCGCTCTACTTCTCCACCTACAAAAAAACCATTAACGTCGAATCACGTTCCCCCCGAAACCATATAATTCCTGTGAAATATTGTCCGATATCATTAATAATTTCAGAGATATTCAAGCGGTTCACCCCGAATAAGTCACTTTGCATGAAATATTCTGAATCCACACCAAATCCATTACTATTTCCTTCGATTCATACTACATATTTGCTCGTTTTGTGTGTCATCGTGCTTAATTATCAAATCGAACGATACGTTGTCTCGGTCAATAAGCCTTTAATGTACAACGATCGATGCGTTTGATAATGATAAGTATGATTGATCCGCGGTCGATGTCAATGAATTACCCCAGCGTACACTTCCGAAACGTTGTCGATGTCTTCCGATCGTAATCTTCGTCGGCGATGGATAGAAACCGGCGCAATCAAACATTCATTATCGCGACACGGTATCTTTTGGCGGTTCGACGCGTGGATCATGTCCTCTCGAGAGTGGCAGACAGAAAACGCGATTACCGTGGCACACGTGACCGATGAATTTATCGTGAGATCGTCGTATTACCATTAGTTTTAATGGTCTAACCCCATTTTCTAACGATGTTCCAGGAAATCGACGGCAATCGACGTCAGAGATCACGAACGGATCGTAAGATGCTATCTGCGCGCCGCGCCGCGCCGGTGAGCGCATTATTTGAAAAATCACACACTGGGCCCGCATCGGACAAAATTTGACAGATTTCATGTCTCTGTTAATTATAGGGTGAATTGACAAGAAGGTCCCTGGCAGCAATGTCGCCAGATGAGGGGAGGGACCAGGAATTGGGGGGAAAAGTTACCCTCTCTCTGCCAGTACCGGACATATGCTTGAAGAAACGCGTCACGTGACCCGGACCGCAGCGGAAGCGTGGGGATTGCGTCGTAGAAGGGGAATGTAGAGTGGGGACACAAAGTCTTGCCTCGGGGACCTTCTTGTCATCTCACCACAGTAAGATCATGCTACAATTATTTATCACTTGTTGCAAATCACGATTCATAGACTTATGCAACTTCTTGACTCATGTATACGTGTCATTTTACTTCTACCGGTTCTACTTCTCGAAAATGAGGCGTCATGCAACAAAATGTTGTTCCTTCTTTTCGACTTGTTCAGATCGGCAGTTTTTATCACGAAAACAGCGAGAACGCGCTCAAGTTGAAGTTTTTACTTTTTGAAGGTCGAACAATCGGTTTTCCCTTCCGTCTCCTCGGTTTCTTTTTCCAAAAGAGATCGTAGGATAACTGATGATCCGTGGAAGCTATCAAAGCTGGCGTTTACTCTGTGGAAACATGCTCGCGTTATCTGCATAGGCGACAGACGAGAGAAATACAGCTGTCCCGTGCAGACGACGCGACGTTCCTTTATCGGAGCAACGGGCCGGGTCGGGCCGGGCCGGGCCGGGCCGTTCCGAGGCGTTTCAAGAGCCGCGTGGTTCACAGCTCACAGCTCTCGCATGCTCGCAAGCTGCGAGCCACCAGCAGCACGTGATACGGTGACATAATCGTGCGACGCAACCGCGATTATGCGCGCCGCGCGACGTACGATCGTCGCACGCCATTAATTTACGAAGTGTCTCACGGGTCTATTCGATCGACCCTGACGCGTTCGAGTGCACCGAAATCGTTTTGTACCTTCAGGGACTCGCAGAATCCGATTTTTCCCCGGTAATTTGTATCATGAATGATGCCGGGATCCGCGATGATCTTTTTCCGCCGAACGAGGATATTAGCTGCAATAAAGTTAAATTGACAGGAACAAAAATTCCGTCGTTTCGTGGTAGCTGCATAACCGTTCAAGAGTGCAAGCACACACGAGGCCTGTTCGGAAAGTATCCGACCTTGAAGTGTAACGGGAAGAAGTAAGAAGGCACCTATATTTAACCCTTTGCGAACGAGAATTATTTCTACTGTACTCTCCGACGAGTTCAATGAGAGTATTTCTCCTATGATACAACATTATGTAGTGAACAGCTGAATATAAGAATTTAATGAAGAAGACGATGTTGTGTATTGTGTACTAACATTAACCAACGAGCCATCCTCAGGAAATTGATCCAATCATTAGGGATTATTTTTTAAAAGAAGCCTTACACATAGGTCCTGTTTTCACGTAGCACAGTCGTTGCGGACAATGCTAATATAGATTCCGGTGAGTAATTTGTTAATATTGATGATGTCCCCTTCAAAATATCACCTTTTGGAAGTCACGATCGAAAGACTTCTGAAAATTATTTTTACTAATAACGAGTAGCTGCTTTATTGCATCTCATTTTATTGCTTCAGCGTCTGCAAATCTTTTTCCGCTCGAGGCGTTTTTTTATTTCGAGGACCAACCAGAAGTCACAGGAAACTGTGTATGTTACGAGACTGACGAAGTTGCAAAGCACCGTGTGTCACCAAGATTTGTTAAACAATACGTGACGAACTAGCAGGTGCGTTGTCGCGTTCACCACGTTCCGAGACTATGAAACGCGACGACGCGACGCGACGCGACGCGACGCTCACCAGATTTTATGCTTAACCCTCGCCAGGCGGATGCTCTTGATAATTCCAAGGGAACCATGGCTAAGCAATTCTTTTAAAAATATATTTTTGAATCTACTTCTTCGAGAACAACGGCAATTTTCAATTCTCAATACTTTTGAGATGAAGAATCTGAAATCCGCCATTTTGACGGGTCCTATAGTTCTAGAGTTAAAGGTTCTGAAAGAAGAAACAATAATCTTTAAATGAGCCCAGAGTCATTATTGTATGGCTTCTTGTGAACCCTAGATATCCAATAGCGCACAGCGGGGCGAACGTATACGTAGAACCATTGAACCTTCATATGTATATTTGAAAACTTCTAATCTCGAAAATGAAGCAGTTCTGGGTACACTATTTAATTTGTACAAATTAAAATTTTTAATGCAAAAGTTTCACTGTTTTAAGCGGAAAATACAATTATGTATCCTATTTATCTTTTATTTGTGAGGAAACTTGAAGGTTATTAGAAGGTCAACTTGCTTTTCAAACAAAAAAAAAACATATTTTCTTATAGATACTTATTTTACGAGGAAAATGAAGAAACTTTTATAAGAAACATTTTTTTATCAGGCCTCATGCTACAAAGATATTTATCAAAATAAAAAGTTCAGTTTTGCTACTCCAAATGAAATATAAAAGGAAAATTTGTGTAATCAAGAGACCTGGTCTAATACTAAAGCGGAAAAGCCCTCTAAAATTATCGAAAACTCGTTTACCTTGGCGGTAGAACATAATTAATTAAGGATGTTCTGGAGATACAATGGGAGACAAAAGTACAAGAAATTCGAAATCCATCGATATATTGGCAATGAAAGCCATTCATGAGTATATTTTGCATTAAAAAAATTGATTAATTTAAAAAGCTATCGTTTAATTAGTGAATTTCATGTTATATTTATTTTTTAATCAAATTGTATTCATATTATAGAAAATTGTAAGTGACTTTTGCGAATAATTGTACCCTCTGATTTGAACTTCAAGATAATAATTTGTGATATTCAATATATATATAATTACGCAATAAACAGTTAAAAATAAATATTAAAATAAATATTTAAATAAATTAAAAATACTTCAGAAAGCAATATTCATGGTTATTATTGAGGTGATAACACTATAAATTTGACATTTTGTAACAGTATATAATTTTTTGCTCTGTAACTGTTTAGTGAATCCTAATAAATTTTGAACATAATTATAAAACTGTTGTTTCTAGTTGCGTTTTTTCAAGGTTTAAATAGGGTTTGAAGTGGAATTTTATGAATTCTCCATAAGAAGACGTGTTAAAATGTGCAAACTTCAAGTTGCTATAATTCTTAAACGGTGCAGTGAATCGAACCCAAACTTTGGTGATTGCATTAATTTAGTAAGAATTATATCTTGTCAAATTTTCAAAAATTTTGTTGTGTTTTTATATACCTCCAGAACATCCTTAAGGAAGGTTTGAACTTCGAAAATTTCGTTGCAATGTCTAACATTACTGTAGGATCTCTTCACAGTGTGGCATGTCGAGATATTTTACAGGAATGAAAATATACAATACATGCAATATACACAGGATGAGGCAGATCTTTATCGGGCGTGTTTAAGGAGCACGCGTCATGGAAAGAAAAGAGCACGAGACCCACGGCGCTAGCTCCTATTGACCGCGATCACAGAGCTCGGCCGCGTTCTAAAGAGAAAAATACCGTCTCGAGGCCGTCGAGATCTGTTTGAAGGTTCGTTCAACCTTGCCCAACGAGTCACGAGAAAACCCGAGTCACAACAAGTGATGCGATCGGGGATCGCGGGCAATTTCTCTGCAGACCTTCGGCGTCTTTTTTTCTCCTGACCTTACCCAGGAGTGTAACAATTATTCTTCCCCTATACATCATTCCCCGCAAACTCAGTTTCGAAATTTATGTGCACAATGTGCACATTCATAATGAAATCTCATAACAAGACTTCGGATCTTCGTGCAAAATAAAAAGTTTGTGCATCAATTGCAAGACACAGAAGCTAAATATAAAATATTTTTCATTAATAATTTTAATTTGGTGAAAATCACTGTTTTCTCCGGCTACAAGGGGGGCTGGTATTAATAAATTATTAATTATTATAAAAACGATTAGTATCATCGCTAAAACTTTATGCAGTGTACAATAAATCGTAAAACGAAAGGAGTTCAATTTTGCAAGTAGTTCGAATCAAATAAATATATAAATTGTAAATCTAAAATAGAAAATAAATCAAACGAATGAAAATTAAGTGGAAGGAAAACACAATTGAGGAAAATTGATTTACCATGATATTAAGTCTAGAGGAAATCAAACTGAGAGACGAATCAATCAAGGAATCCCGTGTTGGGGAAAACCGACTCAACGAAATAGCAACGCGAGGAAAAGATAACGGAAAATTTCCTGAATGAAAAATTTCGAACTGTAAAGTGAGATTACGTTCATCTGTATTTTTGTGATCTATAAAGTTCTTAAATGATCGGAACACGCGTCACGTATCGCGCGTTCTAAAAGCGTGTGGTCGTTAATCAGTGCGAAAGCGCAACTCGCTGTCTGCCTGGCCGTAAAAATAACACTTTTGGTTCCAAGAAGCACAACGCGAAACCAACGGAATGTTTAATTGCATTAGCAGCTTCGGCTGGATTCACACGTCACGTTCCGCCGAGGCTATTATTCCGCGCGCGATCATCCAGTCGGATGTAACGTCCCGAAGAGTAAGCAATTGCCACGCCTTTTGGAGGCCGGATGAGACTGACTATCCGTCCCACCTTTGTTCCCTATTCGGCTATGAATCATGAGAAGATTACAAACCATACTTTTCATTTCGAACGTTAACACACTACATCTACCGAACCCGTCAAAATGACGGATTTCATGTTTTTATTTTTACTATTTTACTAAAACTGCAAAAATAGTTTCGTGAAAAATTGTTTAGTACACTTATTTATCCAAGTATACATACACATCGTATGGAAATTACAGATAGCACGGACAAACATTGAATCAAATTTTTTTAGAAAAATTACTGAAGTATCAATGCCACGACGATTACAACAAAGTTATGAATAAGAAAAGATACCCCACCAAATATTAAAACTAATTTTTTTCGGTGTTATTATTACAATTTTGGCCACATTTTTGTTTCTATTAAATTGTCCTAATGAAAAATAATTTTCTATTTCTTTAATTTCTGTATCACAAGTTGTATGCAAATATATTCAACTATAAGTTGATAATTGAATTTTTCGTCGAAATCCTTATCCTGTTGCTAAGTATCCGTCTACATATATTGTACATTTGCACTGTGAGTGACAGTAAATGGACAGCTATGTACATGATGAGACGTTTCATTGCACGTTCCCGACCCATTTCCGGTGATCCGAGGATTTATTTCTAATCAGTTTTTGTCAACGATATCCCGACGGATATAACATGTTCATTCCCGCGGAAGTTAGTTTCGCGACCGGTTTTTGAATTATTGGACGTATCAATTTCATCCCTCTTGCGGTCGAGTTATTTCGATGGAAGGTTATAGACTCGCGTTGAGCAGGCCTGAAACTAAGTATTATATCGAGATCGTGCACAGCACGGAAACAGTTCAAAATCGATATAGAACCACGACAAACAAAGCCCGTATCTATAACGCGTGAACCTCCTTCTGTCAATAGTAACCATTAATCTTTTAACGATCCGATTCTATTCAGCTTAAGAGGGGTCTGTGCAGTCTACAGTCTACCGTTTTAATATTAATTACACAATGTCCCATCCACTTTGAAGCACCTGTTAAATAGATCGAAGCCTACTTATCGGAACTCTCACCCTTTCATCCCTCGCAACAATTTGACACGGTTACTGTTTCCTGAAAACCAATAGACTCCGCAAGAATAATCGTTTGCTCGCATCTCATTTTATCTTATTCTTGTACTTGTTAGTTGAAAAATTAAAATTATTTATGATATTATATATTAAAAAGATGTAACTTACAACTTACATAGATAAAGAAGTTCAGAAATCCAGCTATTCCGATCATTTTTCTATCGTATTAATTTTTTGCATGTGACACCGAGAGACAGATTATGTCAACACCTAAATTATTTTCTTGAAACAATTTTCCATCAAGCGTTCGATTTTTTTTTTAGAAATAAGATATTACAGCTTTCCAACAATGTCGCAATAGCTGTTTGTTGATCGATCATTTATACAACTATAACATTTTAACTATGTGAATTGAAGTTTTTATTCAACTCGATTCCCGGATCAGTATTTCTCAAATATCGCTAACCCAGATCTCGCTGTAGTCAATGATATTTGATAGATGCTGTGAATTAATATGAGTTAGCACAGTGACTACTTTCAAGAGGAAAGAAAAAATAAACGAGTATGGATATGCAAATGATTTACGTAATTGCCGTGGTTCAGCGTCAGCGATGTATAATAAGAGACAGCTTCTACATAACGCATAATGCAAAAGATGAACTTGTTGACCGTAGGCATGTCAGCGCAAGCAATATGTACTATCAAATATGAAATAGATCGACGTGGAAAAGTTGTTGTTCCCGCTCGTTTAGTTATGCAGACTTCTTGTTTTTCGTGTACAAGATAACTATCGGTGAAAGTGTCCTTACAAATACAAGACTGAATACAATAAAATCTCAACACACAACAAAAAATAACTTTCGAAAAATAATTTTTTAGCTACTGAGTATATTAACCCTGTAGAGATGACATCTGCACACTGTACTGACTTTAAAGTGTATTTCAAAATTTATTGAAATAAATTCTCCCAATTCATTGCAAGCTATAAAAGAGCTATCTAGATATTTCTTTCTTTTCGTAATCATTTAAATGAGTTAGAAATGATACAACAGTACTTTTAAATTCCTTGAATATTTTTATGATAGATGCATAAAATCCGCAGTCTATTTATTACACAAGGTCAGACTGTTAGGCGAGATACACTTTCAACTCATTACTGTTTACTTCCCAGAGTTTGAAAATAGCTACGAAAGATATCCACAGGTCTCCAGAAAATTATGGTAGCATCATGCAATGTTGCGTTGATTGTATAAAAAGAAACTAGCAGTCGTCCTTGAAAGGTTAGCAAAAGGTTGTAAAACACTATCTTGTGTGAACCATATTAATTTGCTACTAATTCATAGGAATCAACAATTTAATAATTAACGACACACGATTTTCTATTTGGAATAGTCTATGGTATAGACTTCAGAGTATAGATGAACCATAAGCTTCTATCATCCGAGTTTCAACTGCATGCTACTTCAACTTTCTTCATACATAATGTACTAATTATTCGATAAATATCGTTATGTAAAATGTATAGATCAACTAATTGTAAGTATGGCTAGCAAGACCAAGGTAGTGGGAAGAGATGACAGCGGGAAAATAACCGCTCAGAAATTTCCATTCGCCGCGAGATTCCTTGCAAATTGCTTGCCTCGCTTCCCACGAAATTCCCGCCAATCAACCGCTTATATTGTTACGCTATTTTTTTTTTCAAACGATCTTCGAAATGCTGAAACACGACGATGGATTTGTCAAGGCAAACCGCAAATTCGGGTCGTGAATCTGGGACGGATTCTGGCAAAGATCGCATCAAGCTTCAGCCAAATATGGGCCTCATTTAAGGAAAGTTTAAACTAGAAGTTTATGCAAATTTAGGTCAGCAGTTTGGATTAAGTGTGAGTCATATTTAGAGCAAGCTAGAGCAAGTTCGAGCGGCACTTGTGGAAAGTTTGAATCAAGTTCGAACCACCAATCTGACCAAGTTTTGGTCGCGAACTTGTCAGCCGATCGGCGCTAAAATACAAGCTGAATCGGCCTTTTTGTTTAGCAGGTGAGAGTTGCGTAATCGAACGAGGACGTTGACCTCGATCATTCTGCGCCGCGCGAAATTCCCGCCTGACCCGAATCTTGGTTACACGTGACGGGGAAAACAACGAGAAGGATACGACCTCGTGTAGATTCGGCCAGGTCGCCGCACAACTGCTAGAAAAAATTGATACGATCGGACATCTCTTCTTCTTCTTCTTTTTCTTCTTCTTCTTCCTCCTCAGCCAGCGTATAAAGCAACACGTGTCCACAATCAGACCGTGCTCACGGAGAAGCTACCTACTTTTCTGTGGAACGGGCCAAGTGGTGCCACCGCAATCAATTTTTATCTATGATTCAATTATTTCCATTCATTGCATGTCTAAAAATAGATTTCCTGCCTTCTATCCAATGTTCGATTTTAAAAAGCAAACGTTATGGCGCGATTTAATCAAGAAATACTAATTACAATCTTCAAGTTTAATATACTATATCGTACTAATACCTAATTTTACCTTTAAATAAATTTCATCATTTCAACGTCACTCAATGCGGTTGTCGTGCATTCTAGTTATAACTATACATAGAATGTATATCAATACGAGTGGAAAAATGTTTGCTCGAAATGTGCTTAAAAAAAAAAGGTTGTGAAAAGTAACTTTTACTATTTTCTTTTTCCTAATTCAAACGTAATTTTTCCAAAATTTTCATTACATATCATCTAGTAAACTAATCCATCTTGGCAGAAAAACTGAAGTCGCCTGGTCCATTTCGAAAAATTTGAAGTTCGAAGTAAATTACGTGGCTTTAAAATTCGAGAACAAGAATCGCGATTAGTTTCGCACCAACCTGACATACATAATACCTAAAAATTTGAAGTCACTTGAACGGAATGTTTAGCATGGGAGCGTACGCGACCCACGTGTCACGGAACATGTTAATAATAGAGGATTTCCGAAAGGAACGGAACAGTTCCTCAAAGATTTCGTTTCTTGATTATTATTTAAACTAGCAAGCCCGGCGAGCGTCCTTGTCTAAAGCATTGTTTTATTTAAATTAAGTGGCCATCTATTATTCAAAATAAGCTTTGCAATATTATTCCGGCGAATGTTATTGAGTTACGGCCGCGACCTCGAGCGACCGCAACAATGGCGGCGCTTCCGTCGCGAAAACTTGCCCGTTAAGTAGCGAATAAATTCGAGTGTTCGGCGATTTGGCCGGCGAACGGTCAGAACCCCAAACGACTTAATCGTCGATCTGCACGCCGCCGGCCAGGAATTTATGCAAATCACGGTATCCGCCAGACTTCGCAATTGCACTCGCGCCGGTTCAAAGATAGCGCTGACAAATTGGCCCCAGATTAAGGGCATTTCGGAGAGGCATGCATGGTAACCGGGTAAGGCGATGCGAAACTGGGTCTGCGACCCCTAAACACACCACACTGCTACTGCTGCTGCAGCTGCTACTGCTGGTACCTTCGTGTACGTTTCGCTTTGTTCCCTCTGTTTGCGCTAATATCAGCGTTCATGGGCGAACGTCGATACGGTTCTGACTCCTTAAGTACCGGTATTCAGACACGCGTTCACCGAGTTGGATGTGCACTGTCACACAAAAGTGGTTCATCATTTATACGGGATTCATGTATTAGCGCTTATCTGAAATGTAATTTGAAACTTGAACGCGTTCCCCGCCAGAATCAGGCAGGGTCACCCCAGTCCAGCGAATGAACTCTCTCAAGCCGGATCGACGCACAGACTGGCATTTGTGCTAAAAACCTGGCCAAAAATCGAAATTGTAAATATTTACATATAGAGCTGTGGTTGCGTCCCAAAATAGATAGATAAACATGCCGTCACGTGGTGGGCTCCCTATCTGTGGTAACCCAACCAGTCACAGACAGAGTTGGGCAAAATTTTTATCTAAATAAAAATTTCGAATAACGAATAAAAGATAAAAAAATTTGGTAAACCTTACGTTTAGGGGAGGCAACTCCGATGACCTTGACCTTCATATATGTTATCGAGGACAACATTCTAAACAACTTTTGTCATTACAACTACCCGGTGCTCGGTCTTAGTTTTCGAGATATTTGCGAAAAACTATTGCAAATACTGTATTGAATTTTACGTATTCTTGCATGCTCTTGGATTTTCATTACTTTTCTTGCATATATTAGTGTTTTTAAACATATACAACTCATCGCAACAGCATAAAAGTTACGTGTTGTTAAACTTCAGGATATCTAGAAATTATAGGATATCTTTTGTTATTTGGTTAATTTTCTTTTTCGTTTGGTCAGTTCCTGTGGATTCCGTCAAGTCTATGACTTGAAAGCAACTGCACGAGCTAGTAAGAAAAAGCACAAAGCGACTGTTTGATGAAAAACTGAAAGATTTACAAGAAAAGTTAGTGCCTTAGCTTTACATTTGAACACCCATAAATAAAACTTACTATCGCTAGTATGTAGTTAGAAATGACTTTTTTATTCATAAACTAGCTGTATAACGTAGGAAAAACAAGAAAATATTTTTGGCCAGGTTTTTAACTCAAATACCAGTCTGTGCGACGTATACGTCTACATAACCTCATTGTCTGTCAAATTGATAAACTTGGCAATTGTTTTAAAAAATATTTAATAGTCGTGACGAGATCTGATTCGATAGCTGTAATACCGCAGATGTCAGACATGCGTCAATGGAATTGATGGATACAGTGAAGACCATAGATATTTTCAGACGATTCATTTCGTTTAGGAGGACGGTTTATTTTACTTGGAACGGAATGAATCGATTGAAAGTTTCTTTGGCAGAGCTCCCCGCGGGAAATCCACGTGCGCACTGTTGGGGTAAGTGGAAAGTTCAAGATTATTAGAAGAGAATACATACATGCATACATATATCTGGGAAAACAACTTGGGGGAAACTAGAAAGATCATTGACGAGCATTGGCAGTAGCACTTGTTTTCTAATTCACATACACCTACTACAAAACTAATAATAAAATACTTCCAATTCAATCAAACAAATTCCTGGTCGGAAGAAGTCAAATTAGCCAGGCAACAGCGAAATAGAACCTACTAAATTAAAAATCACGTACATTATAACACAATCGATTTCTAAATGACAGCCCATTTGTACCGAATTTTTATTGTAAGTGCAATTATGGATAATTATCAATTATAATATGTTGAACAAATTACAATAACGGCGACTGTCTGTACGAAATCGATCGGTGCCTTTCTTGTTGATATGTTCATTCATCTCTCATTTCTTTGTTCCACTCACACAACACGCACCCACACACACATACATACATACATACATACATCTAGTCGTTCCGCAGCTACGTTCCTACATTATGAAGTGTATTGATGTTTGCAAATTGCAAATACATATTTAGTAAGATTGGATATCGAATTGTACAAAGTAAATTTTCCATGGATAATTAATATTGCGATTTCTACAAGCACAAACAGAATATTTACGAGGCGTGTTTTGTTACACTCACGTTACCGTGATTAGTTCGGATAACCGAGAATCTACCGCCATACGTATCCCATAATGAAGCATAATTTAGCATACGTGTTTTTTACGTAATTGATTCAAACAAAAATTGCAGAAATAAGAAACTGATAAATGTGTCAACTTGCCCCGGTCTCCTCTACTCGTGCATGCTAAGAACAGCAAGGTTTCTAATCGAAGGTGTTCGGTTGCAATTATTATAAGTCGCACCTGACTGTAACAACTATCCACGACATCTGCCACGTCTTCTAATTCTGCGGACATTTCTCAAGTTCCTTTTACCGATCTTTCTTGCTACTTTAAGCAAAAAGTCAATCTTCACACCAGTTCCTCAGTTATTGAACAGGGCGCCTTTAAGGGCACACTTTATTTTCAAAAGTTTTACAACCCAAGTCAAACCCCCTGGTTTGCTCAAAATATTGATGCTAATACCAAAAGAGGTTTCATAACCACAGTAAACCGTATCAGGGCCAATCATTATAATCTCGCGGCCTCTCTGTATCGAGTAAATATTGTCAATGACCCTAGATGTAAGTGTAACTTTGACTTGGAGGAACTAGATCGTGTCCTATGGCAGTGCCAGTTATAATGATCCCCAAAGAATTAAGCTAGTTAATAAGCTGCGCAAAATCAAGTTCTTTCTGCCATTAAAAGCGGACATTTTATTGGCAGAACCAAATATAAAAGCTTGTATATAATATTTTCCAGTTTTTAAACGACTGCAAACTTCATCTCTAGCGGTAATCAAGACTATAATTTTCTACACTATGTAAACCCAATGTATGTTTGTTAAAGCCGAAATAAACCTATAACAGGTTTCAGTGGCTCAATAAAAAAACAAAAAAAAAACTATCCGCGATCAACAATGCGCCGTGTTCGTCTGAATGCATCGAGGAACGCGACTATTATCTTCCGGAGGAACGCAACAAGCAGTATTGTCAGTCGTAACGTCCTTCTAGGGCAACGACGTCTCCACGTCGATTTTAATGCAACAATTTTTACAATCCCTCGTCACGAACGCGGCTCGCGGGCTGCTTTTCTCGTTCGTCGAGGGTTTCCGCGGCTCTCGAACTGAACCGAGCCACAGACTGGTAGACCGACAAAATTAATTTTCAAATCAACTAAAACTAATTGTGTCAATGTGATCTTTACATCTTTATATAACAACCACATATCAACCTCTTACACTAAAAAGCCTCAAATCTTAATTGTTAATGTTTAAATCATCGATCAATAATGTTTAACTAATCGATAGAAATATCTTGCATATTAAAATGGACTGAAATCTTAAATATATGATAAACATACGATGTTATAATACATGTTCGAGTCTGTAAACCCCTAAATTATCATTAACTTTTTTTTATATTTCGAAATCACTCGAGCAGTCAATTAGTCAATTTTTAGTAAAAGTTTGTCAATTAAAAAGTGTATGCTCGACGCGGCGAGGTTTAGCTGTATTAAATGAGACTTTTTATATTTACTTAACAGCGTCTGAACCTGCAAAGCGTTGTGAATCGGGTCGAAATGAATATTTAAAAACACATATCTGAAAGATACATTTTATCGAATTTCTTGGAAACTGTTACAGCTAGAGGAATAGTTTACAGGGCAAAGTTGCGTGATCTTCTATAAGGAATAGATCTGCGAAAACAGATTTCAAATATCACGATGTGCGATTGATATTTTTAATGAAATTATAAACTGAAATACCAAATCGACTCGTACGCAAACAATCAAAATGCCAAATAAGCTGAAAACCGTGAAAAAATAATTTTGTCGAGCTAGTGGCAAGAGTAATCGAAGCGAGAGTAGTGCCGGCGCGCGATTCCGCCAAGCATCGAGGTCCGTGTGCAGGAGGCGCGTGCTCCCGCCTCGTTACCCCGGGTACAACGTGCTCTCCATTCTCGCATTATATTTATGTGTCCGCGGTCAGTACTTTGTATATACAACCTGTCCACGTGGTCTATACACGGCTCCGAGATTACAACTCGCCTGTGCGCGAGAATGCGGCCTCGAAGTGGGCGGGCTTCGCCACCGCAATCATTCTTGCCGCGGCCAGTGCGCTCTAGGGTGGTCCTAATAAATAAATACAGTTTTCTTTCGATAGAAGACGATGTTTTTTTTCGCCAAACAAGAAAATCCCCTCATCTTCTTTTGAAGTAGTCCGCTCGGTGCCAGAACGAGACGGTAGGTCATATTTTATCCTTTTCCAGCGAAAGACATCACTGCTCGGCCGACCATTTTATGGTCTGCCGGAGAACTTTATGGAACCCATAAACACTCGTGCCACTCGGGAACAATGTCAAGCCGAATATGTAACCCTCATCCGAAATATGTCAAAGATAGGGATGGCATGAACTGCTACTTTTGGATCACTCGTGATCCGATCACGTTCGTTCCCAATCATGGTGATTTTTCACAGCGATTCGTGATTTTCGTGATCGCTTCCGATTGGTGGAGAGCATAACTGCCCCTCAATTTCCCATCAGAAAATTGAATATTTTTTATTTTTATCATTAAACTTTACGTTATTGTATACAGAAAACGTGATATAATTTTAATTGTAATGCAGATATTTTTATGCAAGCTAATTGATGTATTTAAAAAAAGAACTAATTTAATCGAGATGAAGAATTAGGACGACACTGAACAGATTCACTCTAGATTAAAAAATCACGATCATGGCGTGTATGAAGTTAAAATCTCTACCGTGATCGTGATTCTGCGATCACTGTGATAAATCACGGTTAGTGATTTTACAGGGTGAGTCTCGTAAATAACTCGTAAGGTATGGAAAATTAATTCGATAATGTCTCGTTAACTATTAGATTTAGAATATAGGAAGGTCAATACATGTTTGCGCAGAATTTTCTGCTTTATCCGAGTTCGAGAAAAAATATTGGGCATTCTATTTAACAAACTGAAGGTGACCCTAATATCTCAATAAGAAAGTAAGGTAATACAAAACAGATTAGAGCACTGTATGTCTCCTTAGATACCATGCAACTTTTGTTTGAAACATTTTTTCGAACAACGAATATCTTACGAGTTATTTGAGGTCGTTATGTTAGGAGACTCACCCTGTATAATGTACATTTTATTCGTTTTCACCGCATTCGAGGTTACGGACCGCTTCGGATACCAATCTGGTAAATAAACACCGCGAGGCCGATAGGCGAGCGAGAACTGTAAACACTTGGAGGTGCCGTAAAGCAGTCCCTGGAAGACACTTTTCGGCTAAAATCATGCCACAATTGCATTACCTTTCGTTTGTAACGATTTTATGGTTTCGGAATTGAGTCTTCGAGAGAATACTGTTACAAAAAGATATAAATCACTCAACCGGTCGACTGACCGGTTGTGGTAGGTAGGGTAGACTACAAATTTTTCTCAGAAAACAATAAAAAGAGAAGTTAACCCTTAGCACTCGGATGGCGATTCTGAGGCACCACTGAAAATTGCTATGCCATTCTTAAAAATATTGTTCACATTATTATTTTTGTTCGTATTTAATAAACTACTAGACATTTATATATTACATGAGATATTATAGATGGTAGAATGGAAATATTCTAGAATGGAAATATTCTACGTACAATGGAAAATATTCTATGTAGAATGGAAATATTCTATGTATGTAGAATGGAAATACTCTAGAATGGAAAAATCTTTCGTTTTCCAGTTAAAATAACTCCGAGTGCAAAGGGTTAATATTGAAAAATGTATTATACGTATATTTTGGGATAAGTCGTAAAGTTTAAAGGCGATGGAATTACGTTGTATATAGGAAATTCTAATCGAAATTTTGAAAACGGTCATTTGACCGGCCGTGGTAGGAATAGTGTTAAAAACGCAACTATATATTGTTATTTTGGAAATATCATTTGCTGGAAATATTGTTTGTTCCGATGTAGTAATGTAAGCGCGTTGACGTTGGTCTGGAGTCGTTCATGCGCGGTGCTGTTAAGTAGGCGAATAAACAATCGAATAACGAATTTATTCCTTACTTTCGCTCAAATGAAATAGTATACACGAATAATGGCCAACACTGGGTGTGCTACCCGCGGCAAGAATTTTTGCGAACGGTGTATGTATTTATCGTGCTGTAAGCTGTAATAATGCTTAGCAGATGTGGCAGAGTTGCTCGTGGACGATACGGTAGGTATCATTAGACGCAAATGTCTGTAAAGACCGTTCTAATGACCCTTTCCGGTCATTGTCAGCCAGTTAACCTGACAGGTACGCGCAAGAATCACAAGCACGCTATAGCGCGAGAGGCACAGGTTCGCCTATATCTGGGAGAACAGGTGCATCGGCCTGAAGCACAACGAGGAAAATTATTGATTTTCGTTTACCCGGAGAGCAGGTAGTGTCCCGCGGCAGCATAGCGAGGGCAACGCCGCGCCGTCCCTTGGCACGAGTGGGACGCCCTGCATTCGTAGACAATGGCCTTAGGTCAGTGAGCCTGGTGCCATCGTGACACCGTGGAGTCAATCGAACGAGGAGGCACGAGATCCTCTTATCACGGTAGAATTGCACTTTTTATCCCCCACGATTCGTGCTCCAGCAGCTTAACACCGCGCGCCCAATGCAATTCATCCCCCGCGAATCTTGAATTCAACTTCGGTTTCTAATCAAGACCGTGAACGAGCGAGCCCAACAATCCTATGGACGCGGTTTCGATTCAGTTTCGGAAACGTTCGAGAAACTTTCTTTGTTAACTCTTATGTTAACCCTTCGCCGTGCTATTACCCTCGTCCATCTTATAACGCGGTGCTCTGAAAACACGGTTTTGATTAGTGGCGATGCAAAAGCTGCGACAACCCTCCCATAACACGATATGCTTTTGTAATACCATTTCCGTGTAGCACGACTTGACACATTGTTCACTGAAAGCCTTTTAGTTGGTATGATTGTTAGTAAAATCATTAAAAGAAATTCGTATATTCATTAAAAAATCACACATTTACGCTCAATTTTGCATAGTAGAAATACGAGTACTATTCGTGTTTATTGAACATAATATTATAGATTGAAAAAGCTTTTTTAATGTTTCTTTAATTTAAAAAAATTCCTCACCCAAATAAAGAAATTATATAACAAAAATTTATGTTATTACAGAAAAACTGTTAGTATAGAACAGAATGATCGAGACATCTCAAAGCGGATGAGCAGTTTCGTCACGTGAAATGTGCTATGTGCTGCTTCCTAAACTTCCGACAGAAGGAATATGTAGTAATTATGTATCTTTTTGTCAACGCAACATCAGCTCGTGATAATGCTTATTACACAGCAAATTCCGTGTCTTCTTGTTAAGAAATCGAAACAATAACAATGACTGATACCGTTACTATCTAATCTGCTCGATTCACAAATACGCAATGTGTTTCGTAGATTCGCGTGATACGTTTATAATTAGTCATATAATTAGTCATACATTTGATGCATAAAAACGTGACTATTGTGTCCGTCCTCTTTTATGGAGGATGTTTTTTGCAAGCTGGCAAGGAATTTTATTACTGAGGAATTCCATGACTTGGATCATCTATTGTATGACAAAGAAGATTAGAACAAAGAATTATGTACATTGGAAATCTCGGCTATGATACATGTAGTATCTTTAGTTTAAGTAATAAAAGAAAAATCAGAACAAAACATAATGCAAAGAAGAAATCTGAATGTTGTCGAGTAGAATCGAGTGTCTCTCAAACAATTAATCATATCTCGCGATTGTTCATATTGTGGTCGGAAATAAAATATGATCTATTGTAGAGTTTTATTTCGAAGTTTTACGATCTCCTCGAGACCTTAAACATTCTCAGAGGATGTCTCATTGTGATCGACACGTTGCTGCGATCGTTGCTTTTTTTCGCGTTCCCCCCTGGCAACGATAAAACTATTTCATAGATCCTACAAGACGCATATTTTAAATTTTTATTGCGGGCTTGAATAAAAAATTATTAAAAAGTGCCTTTTTCATTTTTTATGTAATTCTTACCAATTGCAATTTTTTAAGGGTGAGTATTTGTTCATGCAATATTTCGAAGAGAAGTTATTTCTTAACGCTAATTATTTTTCTTTTTCATAAGATTGTGTTCTTTTCTAGTTTTGTCTACCAAAATTATCAACAAATATATCGTGGATTTTATGCAGTTATATTACACGGAACTGTCTAATTATTAATTCTTATGTTTTAATTGGATTTGAAATTCTGGTATAGTAAACAAGATTTTGTTGAACCTCAGCTTTTGTAAAATAGTAAATAGTAAATAGGTCGCAAAATTCTATATTTGTACAAAGATCTGGTGTTTACTTAGAGGAGAGATTTTATTCAATTTTAGTTTGTTCTAGTTTGTCTATTCGAATATGAAATGCCAATATTTGTTGTATATGAAGAATCTATGCAGATAAAACGCTACGGTAAATATGGCAAATTTCGGTGAGCAAAGCGTTCAACAAAATTACTGTGAATATGTTTATCATTGTGCACTGTGCGTTCAAAGATTTATGGGGTTGTTATGAAGTTAATCGCAATGAAATCAACAATGCTAAGAAATTGGGAAGCAAATAAAAGTCACAAGACACGGCTGTCATTCTTCGAACGTTACGTTCAACTTCAAATCAGTCGCCATAAGAAAGTTAAAAAAAGATATGAATGCAGTGATCGATTTCTGAAAGTCGCATTGAATGTACCAGAGAATCAAACCAGCAGTGACCGATATTTTTCGAAGTTTGATGTTGTTGCTAGAAATATTTTCTGTAATAACAAAGTGTGCTAAAGATTAAAATTCGCTAGGATAACCTGCAGTATCGTTATTTCCTCTGATTCGTCGCTGAACCGGATGAGACGGAGGTTGAATATTTCATCAACTATACTGCATAATACACATGTTACGAGCTAATATAGATTTAACCGTGAAAGCATTATCCGAGTCCTACTGCGAGGGCAAAAGTATTCATACTATTCGCCGAACATACACAGGATTATTGCATACATATGTATATCGAATGCATGCCATAACTTTTATACGCGGTACTGCAAATGTTAATCAATCATTCGGATAATAACAATCTTAACAAACGCGACAAAAAAGTATTAGTGTTTTTAGCTGAAAAGATTGTTTATTTTAAGGCTTCTCTAGGATTTCATCTTTTATTTAATCTGTAAAAATTATTTAAAATACTCTAATTGTTGCTAGTGCATTATTGCTTCGTCGGAAAAGTATTTCAAACTTTCCCGACGTTAAATGTTTGAAATTTATCCGACAATATGCACGAATGTGTAATGTAAAAATCTATTTTTAATATAAATTCGCAAAGTAATAGAGTATATATAAACAGACTAAGAATTTTATGTACTTTAATTAATACTAGGTTTGCGGGAGCCTTTAAAATAACGGCTTCTAATGTTGTTAATTTAGGAATATTGAGGAAATAATTAATAAATATTCCTAATTATTAATTAAGAATATTAAATTTATTTCTTTAGATATATACTTATTATTTTAAAATGACTATAAATTTGGATAAATATATTCTTGTTATTTTTATAAAGTAATTTTGTCACTGTACTCTTAATGGAAATGGCAGTCTAGAATTCAACACATTAACATACGGAGTAAACGTTAATGGAACTGTTCGATTTCTATTGGTGTATATGTACGTACCACGACCGGTTTCAAATTTTTAATTTTTTAATTATTGAAAGTATAAAGATGCTTCCATTAGAAATTATTCAATAAATTTCTTTCTTCAAGCACGTATTGTTATAAAAATTATGAAAGATCTAAATAAGTCCAGTCTTTTTCATTAATTTTTATATAACAATGTATATCCGACATATTTTTTACCCAGTACGGTTAGTGTCAACAACCTACAGAAAGTGTGTAAATTAGTTTATAGAAATCTATGATCCCACCGACGAGCAACGTTCGGAAACTGTCAAACGAAGCCTGTATTTCGTTGAGCGAATAAATTCGACACAGAACTGACCCGTGCAATAGTAAAATCGAATGCTTACCGTTTTTCAGAGAGTAATCCCATTGGCCCTCCATCGCGCTGGACGAGAATCGAGTTATCGAAAATTCAGGTCAGGGAAATTCAAATCCGAGTAGAGTTTGCACCCTGTCGTCTTGTCTGCTTCCGGTCCTCGAGTTAATCGAACTGTCTCACCTCGATTTAATTTAGAGAACTGTCACCGCGAATTTTCCGATCGAGCGCACGCACAATCAACTTCGGACTCGAAACGAAAGTCAAATATCGGTGTGGTTTGTGTATCGAGCAACAACTTCAGCGCGCGCGCGATTTGTTCTTTCTACCTCCGTTTGTTTTCGAACCGTTGTATACAAGCAACTCGATCGCAACTGGCAAGTTTATTCTTGGGAACAAATCGAAAATGATTCCTCACTTCCTGCTTTTTAAAAAGGAAACAAAAGGTCACTAACCCTCGAGCAATCGTCCGGGTATGCGACGCCGGCCGGCCGATCACTGGATTATATACACGCGTAGGTCACGTGATCGCTACTACACCGACTGGAAGGAGTACGCATGCGCCCGGAATTGTTTACACGTGCACTGCGATCCCGCCCCACCATGTGCACATTAGCACGTGCTCAGACGCAGAGCTCAGTGCAATAGTATTTCAAATGGTAAATACTATTTACTAAATAGGTAAATCATCCCGTTTATTTTCACGTACGTGTCTAGCTTCGAAACTGAAGTATTTGATTTTATATGAGCTTTAAAATAAAGTAATATTTCGTTTGAAGAGTATATTGAAAACATTATTGTATTTTGTTTTGTAATTTATTTCAATTTATTTCCTCTATTTTAGATACTACATATTGGTGAAAAGAATTATTCGAATTCGATACGTTTGTGAGTATAAATAACACTAATTATCTCTTAAGTATTACAATTTAAAAACGTCGCATGAACGTGTAAAAAATTCAATCAAAACATAGAAGTTCGGAAAATTCAGAATTAAATAGAATTCTAATATAAAGCAAATGATTTCATTTTCGCAGATTCTTTTGTATCTGCAAAAGTAACGAATTATCTGTAATCCGTGTCCAAAAACTTAAATCATTACAGTTTAAGATCATTGTTGTTCCAAACCAAACGACTTTTTTAAAAATATTTTGCACCTCGTAAATTCTTGTATTTCCGTGAAAACGGCAAAGATATCGAAGTGGACAAGATAAGCAAAACACCCTGTATATTTTTTGTCGATCTAGAATCTGCGATTTTATAGTTGCGCGTCTTTTAAGGTTTTTGAATTTCGATAACCTTCTGACATTAACATGTGTTTGTTTTTCAGCAACGAACGATGGAATAATACCAACTATGGGTGACGTCGGCAAAATAGAGCATCGCCATTCACCGCAGCCCACTAATTATGCGAATTACGAAGTAATTATAGTTTCTTTATCGTTGCCGTAAAACTTGAGCAATTGCTGTGGTACGGTAACCTAACTCCCGTTGTAAAATGGCGGCCAATGTAATCCCCATGAAACGATAAGGTAACATAATACTTGTCGATTCCTCCATCGCGACAAGAAATCAGACGCGCGTGTCTGGAAATTCACCCGAGCACATCTGTCTACGATCGGGCAGAATTAAAATCGTTTCACTGTTCGACATCTCGAATTTTGTTGAACCGCAAGTTTTCTGGAAAACCCTGATTGCATTATCAGCGATGCGATCCGTCGTTGACGACGGACGATGATTAATTGCCGATGAAAGGAAAGATTAAATTAATTGAACTTGAATTATCCATTATTTCGCCCATTCCTCGGTAATCGCTCTTGCACGTACGTCCTTGTATGTATTGCGAATTACTCACACCTGCACACGTCATCTCCTTAAGGATGTTCTGCAATTTCATGTTATATTTATTTTTTAATCAAATTGTCTTCATATTATAAAAAATTGTAAGTGACTTTTGATTTGAACTTCAAGATAATAAATTTGTGATATTCAATATATGTATATAATTACGCAATAAAAAGTTAAAAATACATATTTAAATAAATTAAAAATACTTCAGAAAGCAATATTCATGATTATTATAGAGATGACAACACGATAAAGACGTTTTGTAACAGTTTATAATTTTTTGCTCTGTAACTGTTTAGCGAATCATAATAAATTTTGAACATAATTAATTACATAATTTTTACTATACATATATAAAAAAAACTGAAGTTTCTAGTTGCGTTTTTCCAAGGTTTAAATAGGGTTTGAAGTGGAATTTTATGAATTCTCCATAAGAAGACGTGATAAAATGTGCAAACTTTAAGTTGCTATAATTCTTAAACGGTGCAGTGAATCGAACCCAAACTTTGGTAATTGCATTAATTTAGTAAGAATTATATCTTGTCAAATTTTCAAAAATTTTGTTGCGTTTTTATATGTATACCTCCAGAACATCCTTAAGTAGCGGAGACCTGGGTCTGAAGTAGGCGGCGGAACTAAAATTGTAAATAATTCATACTCTATTACAGATGTTATCGCATATATTGGATAAATTATGCAAGACTGTTCCAACGTGTACATTCTTATTTTAATCATGTAGATATGCAAATAACTTGTACTGTTCAACAGGACCGTTTGATACCCCAATGTTTTTCTTAGTGGCTTAAAATTGTGATTACTTTATTTCGTGTGCAAGTAAGGGCTTTTTTCTTTCTGACGATCTTTCTTTTGATTTTTAGTTAGTGAAAATTTGTAATCTTAATCCACTACTATGGTCAGGGACAAGTTTTACTGAACTTCGTTTTCCGTCGACACACACCTGTATGATTTACACTGTGAGCGACTGTGATAAACTGGTACATATACTTTGCTCTATAAACATACACGTTTGCGCTAATTATGACACAGCCGAATTGTAGATCTATAATCTGATAACAGGAGCAATTAGTCAACGCGTGAATCAGACCTTCATCGGTTCGAGGACTGGGCCATTCCCATCATGCATCCATCACGCGACAGAAAACCTGTGTCCAGACAAAAAACAGTAGAAAAATTAGAAGAATGTAAAAGAACTGTTATATTATTTTCAACCTATTAATCATATAAAGGGGGAGCTCTATGTAAATGACCTGTTTTTCAAGAATTTTTTTTTAAATATAATCCATAGAATGATTTAAAATTTCAGGTATCATTTATTGATGTTATAGTGTAACAAAAAATATTTTTTTTTAAGTTTAATTGTTAATAATAATGGTGGAATGACGGCTTGAAATGGTATCCTGCAAATGCGCCGTGCAGCGTACAGTGCACAAAAATGATCTGATACAAAAAAATCTAAATGGAATCGTTAGTTTATGCAAAAACGCTCAGCATGACGTTTTTCCTTTTTTAAAAATTTGCCAAATTGCAAAAATGGCGACGTTTTGAAAAAAAACGGATTTTCTGATATGAATAATTGGTTTATAGAATATACATATATATCAAGTTTCATAAAGATCGAGTAATTAGTTTACGAGCTACGTTGCACGGCGTGCGAAATTTTGCGTTTCTTCGTAATTCATTTTAATTTTAACCGCAGTTTTTTGCTCATCTGCGATTCCGGGGCCATAGAACATATCTTCCTCTTTATCAAAATATTGCATTTCAGCAGTTTTTTCTTCTTTTCAAGAAGCACGAGCCGCTTTAGTGCAATCAAGACTGCGTCGCTCCTGTTCAATACAACTCTTCACTTTATTTTGAAAATAACGTACAAGAACATCTCTCACAGCTTTCTAACTTTTTTATCGTATTCCTGAGGAAACTTTCTATCGATTTAAGCAAAAAAATATAAATTGCTAAAAAATTTCATTTTACATAGGACTCCCCCTTAAAAAAAGAAAATAATTTTCTATTTCACTTCAGTTTGTAGCAGTTCAGGTAGAAAATTATTATTTTGCATAAAGATCCGCCGTCTAGTCAGCACCCAGGAATATACTCGCACCAGCTATTATCTAAAACTATCTCCGGTAAAAAATACAAAGATTTTCTTTTCGCGTAACGCACTCCCTGACGCTGACGCCGAATTTGAGTATTCCTTGAACTGTATTACAATCGTGCGAATAAATCCGTCGGAATAAATATCGTACACTGGAGTTGAAATAAAATCGTGAAAAATGCCATAACGTCTGTAACGCATCCTAGAACAGTGATTTCGAACGTTTGATGGTTGAAGCGTAAAAGAGGAAACCGGATATTCCTGTTTCCGATCGAAAGTGTTTGAAATGATCGCGTTTCGAAACTCGCGAGACTGAGCTGATACGATGTTAGGTTCGCAAATACAAGATAAGACCATTAAAGTCGCCGCGGTTTCGAATTGACGGCGAGACCGAGAAGAATAGACTATAATTAACGCGGTACGCTAGTTCTAGTATTTACATCATACTGAAACGCATCCGGGAAACGGAAGAAAAGTGCAATGCTCGATTTCCTCGCTGTGCGCATACAAAGAAGAGAGAAGGAGAGGCGGAGGGAGAGAGAGAGAGAGAGAGAGAGGGGGGTGGCGAGAGAAAGCGAGATGGAGAAGCCATCGTGGAACTGGCTCCACAAGCTCGCGCCACTTTAATTTCATCGAGCTCGGATAACATTGTCACGTCAGTGTTATGTCATGGAACGTGCCTGATGTCCGCATCATCGTTTCGCCTTCATTATACCAATAAACGAACCGTTCGTACGCCGATACACTCAATAAAAATTAATGAATTCCCAGCAAAATTCCATAGTGGAACGTCTGTCGCGCGTACGTTAGAGTGTGTCAGATCTCCGATCGTCGGCTTCACTTCCAACCTCGTTTCTTTCCTCGATCAAAACCAAGAATTACCATCGTCAAACCAGTAGAGGAAATGCATCACATTTGAAATACTATATAGTTCGTACTAGGATGGAGTACTAGTAGAAATTTTAATATTAAACTTTCTTTTCAGCATCCAGCCACTTGTATCACGAGTTCCAACTTAGAACTTCCAAGCCACTCTGTTATATGTCAGAGAAATTTTTCTTCGATGCAAATGACGGATGAAATTTTTAAGCTCCAGGTATCTTTGTGCCGATACTGTAATTAATAAAACAATTCCACCATCCACAGGTTCGATGTACAGTAAAGCCTTGATCTAAGAGAACGGAAACCGTAGGATCTACGAAAAACGAATATCCCCTCCACTGCGGGACATACCCTGCGAGGAGCCAAGAAGTTCGATGACGTAGATTGGCTACACCCACCCGGCCGGCTAGCGCAAGCGTGTCCGGACCTGTCCTAACCGATTTACGTCATCGACTCTGAGAGCACCAGTTGCCCCGGGCCTTGCCCCCCGCGGTCATTCTACGTTTGGCGAGGTCACAAAGAAATAGTAGAACCACAGAATCTAAGAAACAGCACGGACCCAAGGGTTTTTCTTCATCAAGGCTTTACTGTACTTATTTTCTTTAATGGGATACATCGTTTGTACTTGTATACACGGGGTATCATTAACTACTTAATTATGAGGTACATCAGATTCTCCCATTACTTGATACCAACGTTTGCTAATTTGGCAGTTGATGGCTGTTATTAGTGAGGTTCACTAACAATCCATTGGATATCTTTGTGTACCTAGAAGTGGAATTAATATTGGCCGTTACTTATTTATAAAATTGCCGATGTCCGAATAATAGTAGTTATTTCTCTTTATGACATGAAAAGTAGTAACGGTAACGATATCTCATGGCGAATTATGCCTCGTTAGTGGATAATACAAGAAGAAATGATAATATAATTATGCGATTATAAAACAATTATATTTTGTAAAAATAATTTTGCGACAAAATTTTAATTCGCTTAAAAATCCGTAATATAGTCACATTGAAGGCGTAAATTTCGAGTTACGTCGCAAACATCATTCGCGGAACGCACGCAGACGTCCAATTTCGTTCGAAATGATTTATGCTAATCGCGATTCGCGTCGCGGTCACGGTTGATCCTTACAGTCTGTTGTTGTATGTACACTAGTCATCGGATCGACTGACACGACGCGACGTGTTAAAAATGCTAATAGCATACGTAACCGTCTGCACTATTTTCAACAGCTACTTCGTTTAATTTTCCGACTTCAATTTTTACTGTCAATGTTTAAGCAGCAAAGTGTTGCAGAGCGCGTTTATCTGGTTACAACGAAACAAAAGGTCAGGATGGTGGTTCATCTGATGCAATGTTGCTTTCGCAAGCCTATTTCCGCTATTTAGTGAAGAATAATATTATTGTGTCAAAGTTGATTCGATTCTTACGTCAAACCGGTCTCTATTTAATTGTTCGGCTGTTGCCATGCCAACCTCAAGGTCGTGAAAAAGTTATCATATTCCTATATTTAGATTACGGAAGTTTATGCAAACGTTGACATTCAGAATTAAAAAATCCTAGATTAAAAAACGGTTTCTTTGTCAGAGCTATGTTTCCAGCGAATTAGAAATAGAATACAATAGAGTTATATGTTATTCAATTTTACATTTGATTGCTATGTCAGTGCGAAGTGAAATAACTCTGACTTGATTGTTTACTGATTTATTGTCATCTGTGACGCAACCGTGCGCTCCATTTTATTGCGTACTAATGAACCGTTTGTTAATATTCGTAAGGAGCCACGTAAACAGCTTTTTCGCTGAAGTTTCGTAGACCGTTCGACTCGCGAAAAAAAAAAATAAGAGAGGCGCAACAGAGAAACACATGTTCGTGCAACGAAATAATTGTTTCGGAAAACACGTGGAAACTTCGCGATAGTGTTCGAACGAAGGCTGCCTCCCGATCTGTCACAAGAACTCTTTGCCAGGACCGATCTAATTAATCCTCGTTAAGTCATTGTCAATTGTTTACGTAAACGAGCGGTTGAGCGGGATACCAGACGCTAACTTTCGGTCACGAAACATGCACGTGCACCTTGTCCCGACTGCAACACCAAAATGGATTGTCTGTTGTCATTCAGGATGCAGAACAAAGAATGATACCTGTCTTCACCTGCGTGACGTCGATCTGCAGAAGGACAGTCATCACTTTAGACGTACAATGGGAATTTTATACAAAACGATTATGCGCAGCTCTTACCAACGAAGAAAAATTTCAATATCCTGACCTTGTATGAACGAGGAGAAAATTATAAATTGAATATTTTGTATTTGTACTTGCTGTCCTGAATGGCAAAGATTCTCTAAACAAATTCAACTTGAAAGTTTCCAAACAAACTTTAAACTTTCTTTTTCTGAAAAACGATAAAGGAGATTCCTTTTAGTAGATGTCTTTCTTTTTATTTACATATTGGTACACACACTCACCCTTTCATGTGTACTATTTTTAAAAAATATACGCTGTAGTAAGCGTTGTGTACAAAATGGCGGCCGCCAAAAATGTCAGAAATGTGTATGCATGATTTCAAATAACGAACTAACCATCCTACGGCGGTGCCTGGGTTTCTTTTGACCCGGAGGCAAGTAAACTAAATGAAAAGCTGTTGCATATAACAAAAAGACTAGATTGCGGATTTTATGCATTTATGACAAAAATTAGTAGGTGCAACTTGAAAAAAAAAATGGAAAGATTAAAAGAATTATAAAAGATCGATGTATTATTTTATTAAAGTCATTAAAGAAAGAAAACAATTTTTTCTTGATCCCTCCTTTCCATAATTGTGTGTAGACAATTTTTATTCTGCAGAAAGATCCATAGTCTACTAATGTAAGTGCCCTTACAAGTATATTTTAAGAATTGAATGATTAAAACTGTAAACGGTCATAATAATGATATAATAAGGGTTAATAAAAGTCATACGATCTCTTTGAAAAAATATTTAAAAACTGCCTATTTTTTAATTGTTTCAGCTACAAGGCCTCGCGATAAAGAAATCAATAGGAAGTTGTTCTCAAGGTTCCAGACGCAGCGACGAGTTTAGAGGCCTGTTCTAAACATTTCCATTTCGCCGACCGTCCTTCGTCGCCGAACGCAGTTGCTGTTAGTAATCATAAACTTATTAATCACCGTCGATTTCACTTAATTCCCGATAACGGAGCACGCGTCCAATCGTGATCGTGATCGATAGAGCGTGATCTCGAGACGAAACCGCAAGGTCCGTTCTCAAGTAGATGAAGTAAAAGCGTCGAGGCCGAACCCTTGAAAATCCCGGCAGGCCGGAGGCAAGGATATTTGCAGCTGTTTCGCGGAAACGAGAGACAATTTCCGGCAGAGCGCACAGCGTGATGTTTTCGCAATCTAGCGCGACAAAACTCAATTTTGATAATGATCCAGATGTATGAAATCACTAGACTGCGGATCTTTATGCATTTGAGGCTTGCAAAAATGTTCAAAATACTAAAACATTAAATTTGATAGAATTTAGTACAGTTTTTATTTATTTTGGATCGACAAAGGCTATTACCACACAAAATGACAGTTTCTTTGATTCCACTTCCTTATTTTTTTAACCACGATGCACTATATAAAAAATGTTGAAAAAAATAAAGAATAATGGTTTCAACAATATCTCATTACTGAATTTTATAAAAACTGGTATCTCCAAAACTTCAATTCTAAATGTTCATTCTTTTCAAATTTTTTGAGAAAAAAATACACATTAATAATCAATGTGAGACACAATGTACATAATAATATAAACGTGGTACTCTGAAAACTTCAATATGAAATCGGCAATTTTATGCTACCCGATCTTTTTAAAAATCGATTTTACAACCAAAAATTCTGAAATAATTCGCTGTCATGTGTACTATAATATTAGGTAGAACGTTCATGAATTTTTTCGTAATTTTTTGTGCTCACCCTATTGATGGTTTAAAAGTTACTCTTTACCTCGAGTACTATTAGCCACTTTTACTAGAAAATTAGTTAGCATCGACATTGTTAGCAAAAGGAATTGTTATAAACATTAAACAGCCAGAAATAATAAATTTATCAATATTTACTATCGCGGCGCGGCGCGGCGCTCGAAATTAACCGAAATTAGTTGGTTTGGGGAGAGTTTCGCATCATATTGCGCACGCGCCCCCTGAGCTCTGCGAACGTGCCCAATCAGTCAGACAATCAGTCAGTCGGGCCGAGGATTCAGGCAAAAACAGACGGACTTAGGGACAAGGAGGACCTGGAGCTAAGATCGGTTATAGGACTGTTTATACCGACTCCGGAGGCGCCGCGCCGGGCCGGGATTTTGCACGTTTTCGTAGTTTATACCGAATCTTGGGGCCCGGAAGGCTACCTGCGAGGGTTCGAGACGCTTGGAACAAAGGCACAGCCTGTCGTTTACTACCAGAACCCCAGGGGTTCCAGAACCGCTTCTACTCCCCCCAACCTCAGGAGATGCCAATATGCTAGAACCCGCCGGGAAACTGAAGAAAATTGTAGACAGCTTTTCTTGTCCGGGGCACTACCGTACCTACGAGCTGGATCAAGAAATTCAATGACATTTAGCTAAACAGTCAACTTTTATCGAGTTCTAATAAGTTTGTATTGCTTTCTGATTGTCCATTACAATCTCCCTACAATCGCGTAGTAGTGGGCGATAACGGTTGAACACCTCAACCCACTGCAGTTCAGCTATCGCTTGTTCGGGCAGTGTATTGGGCACTACTCCAAACATAAACAAACCCGCGGGAAACACACCACGCCTTTTTTCGGGCAACGTTGCATGTATCCATCACACGTACTGTCGTTATTGGCTGAAGGACTGCGACAACGATCGACAGCAGATCATATCGAGTTAGGCTAAATGCACTTAGGTACATAGAAACAATCAAGAAATACTATACATATTATACCCAGGAACTACTTTCAGGGAAATTGCTAATTGTAAGAGTCGGTGACGTTATTTAACTATAATTCCCTGAATATTGAACATTCAAAATCAGATCTCCTGTTATATGCTCAAAATTTTGGCATCTCATGTCCTTTTTTTTTTACTACGCGAAAGTTTTAATTTTCGAACAGGCGCTGTCGACCCTATTTCAGAATGTCTAAAGACTATTCAACAATTTCATGGACCCCAAATAATAAATAGTTCAAATTCGACAGTCGTTTGTAATTGTGAGGCTCCGCGAATTAAAAAATTGTTCTTTCAAATTTTTTCATTTTTGGACCAGTGGTAAAATTTGTAGAACAAAGATATTTCTAATATATTTTCATTAATGCATTTGCGAATAAAATGATAAATTATTTAATAAGAATTCTATGTATAATTTACGTATAATACATACATATAAGGATGTGTGATACTATTTAACCAAGTGGCAGGAACGTTTCCTATTTCCATCATGTTGTAGAGGAGAGATACCAATAGATTACCTAAGGAGCTGTAGAGTCCCTTAAAACCTTTTTTTTTTTTTGCGCCATGCACAGCAGGGAACTGTCAACGCGCTCTCGAAAGGCCATCTGGAAATGGTCAGGCGTTCAAGCTAAATAGCTCGGCCGGGCCATTAGGAAGTATTGCCACGAACCTTTCTTCGCTTTGCCGGACGGTTCTCGTAAGAATGGTAGGTACAAGACCAGGGTAGCCAAACTTTGCCCGGATCCGGGGTGCCATCGTGTTTTCTTCGGTATAACCCTTTAAGAACTCATCAGATCCGGTATGGTCTAGTGGCTAGGATACCTGGCTTTCACCCAGGAGGCTCGGGTTCGATTCCCGGTACCGGAAATTTTTTTTTTTTCTTGGTAGGGAGGACAGTGGCATTCGGTTTGGAGATTTTAACCCCCTCTCCATTTAACTTAGGGATGGTCAACGTGGTGACCCTTCGGGCGCCCGTGGTCCGGAGGAGCCCTGCATATCCCTGTCTCTCCCCCTGAGAGGGCGGGGAATTCGTAATGAGTAATTAACACCACGTAAAAAAAAAAAAGACTGACCAGGGGTCATCCAGAGCTACCCTGGCCTACCTTCAACAATCTTAAGGTAGACCATTTTATTACAATTTTTTACAAGGATTCGTCAATACTTTCTTTGTTTACTCTTTGGGCAATCGGTATTATCCTCTATTTGTAAGAACTTCTGGCATCTTACGAATAGGGAATAATATCAAGCTAATAGCTACACACTTCGAATTTGGGCTAATATTATATACTAGAATATAAGACATGCTAATAGATGTGAGAACAAATGTAATGAAAGATTTTCAATAAAGATCTTGTAAATTAATACCTATGATTATTTCAAACCTATTTCCAGCTATTTCCATCCATAACATTTTGCAATGTCACCTTCCCTCAGAACAAAATGTATTATTTAAGCCAGTTCATTTGATTTTTGTAGATTACTTCGAGCTACTATCGTTCTGTCACTTTCCCCAAGTGCAACTATATATATACAAAACATATATGTATATATATGTGTGCAAATGGTACAAAGTACCACGGTCGAGTTTTAGTTAGTGAATATTAGCGTACACTAACGCAGTAAACTGGATTCTAATCCATGCTAACGAGGAATAAATTAAATTCTGGTCCGCTTGATGCGACCATAAATAAGAACCCCAGACCCAGACTTCTTAGATCATATATGACGCCATCTCTGCCTGTGTAGAGTAAAGAATAAACCATAAACTATACAGAGAGTACATGAGAGTGCTCACGCCTGGAGTTTTGGTGTGCCCACTTTATCAGGGTTTCCCAAACTATATATGTTCCGCGTAACACCAGTGTTCCGCGACAATTTGGAAAGGTTTTATACCATATCGAATATAATAATTCTATTATAGTTTATATTTAAAAATAATTACTAAATAAATAATGTGTTTTAATAATTTTTTTTAAATTTTTACTAGTAGGAATTACCCAACCTAAAAAATAAGCTGTGTTCCGTCAAAATTTCCGGGTTTGCGAAGTGTTCCATTGCAGAAAAAGTTTGGGAAACCCTGTCCTACATCATCTCACAGACTATGTATACTCTCTGTTATGTGTATGGTCGAAGGTTCTCGTGAATCTAGTTCCAATATTTATCGTTCTTCAGCATAGAGAGCGTAAGAAATCAAGTGATGTCGGTATTTCAGATCGTGAGACACAAAACCTGACATGGTGATTGGTCAACTCCTATACCTCATCTGTGGTAATTCAGAACCGTAGATAGAAAAATGCATGCAATGTCTGTACTGATTTTAAATTTATGCTCAAGATCTAATAAAATGAAGGAATTACAGAATCGGTAATTTAGAAAAATGCATTGCGTGCAAGATCTGTACTGACATTAAGTCTATGGTTTGTGTACAGCCAGTACAGCCAGTACAGCGACGAAATTCCATAAGATGATTGGTCTATTTCTATACCTCGTTTGTGCTAGCACAGAGAGCGGTTATCCTCAGTTATCCTCTCTGTTAGTACTTCACCTAGAAACTTTTCCTGTACAGTTGGCACCTTGAATTAGTTGATCCGTCGTCGCCAGCCGCCATACTGGTCAATTTCGACGTTTTCGTGCCAATTTACATTACTTGTCGTGAAATATATCGCGGTGTTTGTGAATTCTACGCTGAAAGTGTTGCTGATCTCTGGAGATCCAGTCGTGAGTACCATTTCTAAGTTTCAATTATTTACCACAACATTTTCTATTCTCATCCACCTCTGTGAGAATGCGGGAGTTCGCATTTAATAATTAATGATGTCGTGACTTCTTAAATTGTTTAATTAGTATAAAATTTGCTTACATTGATATAAGAAACTGATGAGGCCGTTATTCCGTTTATTACATTTTGAATCTTCCAACAGCAACAATTATATTTATACGAAATTGATAAGTTATTTCTCACTAACAATCATGGCGATTGAGTTGAGATGCTTGTCACCGCATATTCTTAAGATTGTATTGCTTCATTGTGTTCAGTCGACGAATTCACATGTTTTTGGTAGTTTATGCCACCCAATGGACATACATACAATTCTTAGTTTTTCTACCCTTTAAACATCGCATATTAACAAATTTTTGCATTTTTACTTGACCCAATTTGATTTTTGATGCATTGATGCAGTAGGAAGTTCCTTCCTTCAAACAAATTAAAAATTTTGCACATTCAGTGCAACAATCTCTTGCGCTATGCTTGCATTGTAATGCGATAAAATTCAATGGAACAATGTAATGCAGAGTGTTTATGATTACGTGTTGAATATTTTAATATAAAATTAAGCTCGACTGTAATCTAAGTTAATGTTCGTCTTTTGAAAAAAGTGTCCGATTTTACAATTAATGATACACTTTTTCTGTTAAACGTATGATTAATTTTTATTGTGATACAAAATCTATATTGTATATATTACCGTAAAAGAATTAAATTTTCTTGCAAGTTTTGTCTATCATTACAAATTTTAATGGTAGTACACATATACCAATTATACATATTTTATGCTTCCAGATAAGTTATTCTAAATGGTTTTCGTTTATGTTATTTTATTCCATCTCTGTGCAAACTTTTATAAGGTACATAAAAATAATTATTTCATCGCAAATAATTAATTTTATTGTCCAGCAAATTACTGTTTGAATCTATTAGAACAAATTAACATGTTGATAACATGTTGGACATAATGTTTGTCTAATAGATAAATTTGCTAAAACTGGCTAGAGCAATTTGCTGGATAATGAAGTAGTTACCGTTTATAAAGGTTTTATTAACTTAATTCTTACAATTTTTTGTCTTTAGCTTTTATAAATCTTTGCTTGTTTTAAATAGAGGAAGAAATCAAATTTGATGAATATTAAAAACTTATATAATCTTGTGAAAAAAATTCATATGCATTTATTTATGATCCATAATTAAATCTTTTTCTCAAGAATATATATTGGCTATCCATTGTGTTTTTTCTTTCTATGAAAACAAGTAAAAGGTATATTCGCGAATCCTTTACTGTAGTAATCAACTACAAACACATTTATGCCAATACATTGCAATATTCATTACTGATGCATAGTAGTGACCCAAACTCGTATAATTTTATGTTAATTGTATATTAAACATAATTGTTCACTATCTGTTTTAATAATGATTTGTTTAATGATATGTATTTAATTTTCTACAAGCTTTATAGAATAAGAATATAACACCTTTTAATAATATTTTTTATTCAACTAATATAAAAATTGGTTGGTTCTCTACCAATAGTTATAAATTTAAGAAGAATTTTCTTAAAGTTATTATCTAGATTAGTTAATGTATGATGTACAAAATATTTCAGGTAAATACTTTTTCAATCTTTTCTTCAAAAAGTGGCCTCCATACTGATAAATTTTGCAGATACATTTCATATTGACTATATTGAAACGTATGTATGATTGGTGGCTGTACCATGAAAGTAAACTATATAAACTGATAGAGATATTTACTATAAACCATGTGCGTGTGTTACATTAATTGTATAACAATTTTCTTTAAATACAAAATAGCGTCCAAACGGACTGCAGCCCTTAAAACAGTTTGGAATGTGCTAGCAAACCATTTGCTAGAAAGAGGGTTAAAAAATGCAAAATTGGAACCAATGGCAATTGTCAGCTGGTGCTGTTGCCACTCCAATGCCACAACCACCGGTTGGTTATGCTACACCAGGAGGAGATCCCATGGCTACGATGCAAGCATACATGCAGTATTATAATCAACCAGTAAGTATTATAATATTGTAATATTATAAATATATGTAATATTATAATGTACTTAAAGCTTTAAGTCAAATAGTCTACCAATTAACTAAACGAGTCTTTAACTAATCACATTATGATAAATTCTGTAATCTATAATATACTAAATTGAAAATATAATTGTGGCTATATTAATTTATCCTCTATTGAATACAACAACAATAATATCATCAATAGTAGATTGTAAACACGTTACATTTCATTGTTAGGCACCTAGTGGATATACACCAGAACAATGGGCAGCAGCTCAGCAGCAAAATTGGAGTCAGTGGCAGCAGTGGCAACAACAGTACCAACAATGGCAAGCTCAGTATGGAGAAAAGGTATACAGAAGATTCTTGTATTGTTAAACACCATAAGTGAAAGTATACCTGAGAATAACTATTTTCTAATCAGTACCGTGATTTGTGTTTAATGAAAAGTTGAAGTATAATAACTATTGGGTTATTCTGCGCAAAATCGAACACTTTTCAGTGTACTATTGCAGATTTTGTTCTATGTGATTGCATCTCGAAGGATCTTTGAATTGGTTTTACAGGCATGTCAAATCAAATGTCAACCTTTCTTCATTAAATTATAACAGTTGAACTAACAAACCAATGGGAATGAGTTTTTTTTATGCTTACAGTCAAAACGTAAGAGTATATGATAAAAATTGTTTTGGTCCAAAAAAAAAATTTGTCCACCATTTATTTTGCAACTGTTTTAAATGAATGCAATGTTTTCATAACGAGGCCATATTGAAACATTTGAAAAAGTTGCGTATATAGCTCCAAATGTCCCCTTTCCAGGCCTGTTTTTAAAAATACGGACACTTTAAAATTGGCGAAATGAAAATTATTTGATTTGAACGCTGCACCGCGATGTCGGCCGTATAGATATACGGTACCACGCATCGCCCGTTCGAGACGGTACATTGCGGTGCATCGTTCACTTCAACTAATTTTCATTTCGCCAATTTTAAAGTTTTCAAATGTTTCAATATGGTCTCGCTATGAAAACATTGCATTTGTTTAAAACAGTTGTAACATAAATGGTGGACAAATTTTTTTTCAACTGAAATAATTTTTATCAGATACTTGTTTGTTACTTCAGCTGTTATAATTTAATGAAGAAAGGTTGACACTTTATTTTACACGACTGTAAAACCAACAATTTTTAAGATTTCAAAAAATCCTTCGAAATACATTCATATATCATTAAAGAATGTAACATACCCAAATTTGAACAAAATTCAAAACAGTACTCCGAAAAGTGTCGAATTCGCGTGGAATGACCCCATTGATATCAAAACTTAATATTTAAAGTTAGTATCTAAGTTTTTAATAACGCAATTCTTCTTTTAAGTAAGTGATTATGAAATTGTATTGAATTGTTAATTCAATTTTGTTTCAGTATCAGGAAACTATGAAGCATATGTCTGCCCAGAATATGAGTCTAGCCACACAGGTGTCCCAGTTACCAATCGCACAACCTCCACCGCCTCTTCCAAAAGAGGATACAAAGCCACCATTACCCCCAACCACAATGAATACATATCAGTTTACAAGCATGCCTCCGCCACATCAAAACAATCTTCCATTATTTCCTGTTAAGCAAAATGCGAATTCCACAGCGCAAATTAGTATACAAAACTGTCCCCAGAATCCCCCCCTGCCTCCCAATCAACCACCATTGCCTCCCGAAAGTAGTAATAATAGTAAAGAAAGTACATTAACCGGTAAACGCGGTAGTAGTAGCGTTAGTGAATCTAATAGTGCTAAAAAGTTGAAAATTGAAGACGACGAATTAACCGAGGCTGAGAAAACATTTGACGCTCAGTTTAAACAGTGGGAGGAACAATTTAATAAGTGGAAAGAGCAAAATGCAAATCATCCAGACAAGGTAAGTGATATTAAGATTACGTTGTATTTGTTAGAGCTTGAAGTGTTTATTAAGAACGCTCGAACTATCGTAGCGTTGATTTTAATTTTTCCAAAAGAAATTTATCGTTTTATTGTAGACCCAATACAAACAATACGAAGCAAAATGGACTTCTTGGCGGGAGAAGCTTATCGAACGACGTGAACAAATGCGTAAGAAACGTGAACAGCAAAAGCAAGCTGCTGCCAAGGCTGAAGTTGTTGAGAAGAACAAAAGCTTACCCGGCGATGACAAAATAATGAACCTTCTATCGAGCACGGAGAATCAAGGACTGATCAACAATTTATTAGGCATTGGGAAGACTCTTGGTTTAACCACAAAACAAAATGCTAATGTTCCTCCACCACCACCGCCACCACCGGCCACGGAGACTGCGACGTCCACCGTTCAGACGTCTACCATGGCGGCCACTTCTCAAGGAACCTCACAATTGGCAGCATCACAGTTACCAGCTGCCATGAACATAATGTCTTCTAACGCGATGAATTCGTCACCTTGGAATTCACAGCAATGGGCACAACAGTATAATACGGGAATGAACGTACCAGGCATTTCTAATTTTCAACCTATAAGCGGTGTGCCTCCGCTACCTTTTAGTGCACCACCCACACAAATGCCTCCTCCGAATTTCACACAGCCACCGCCAAACTTTTCCAACGTACCGAATTTTTCCCAACCACCGCCTGGTTTTGCCGGCAACGATAGACAGAATTCTAATGTATGTCAAACGGTTCCACCGACTATGCAAGGAAGACCTCCCCCATATGGTTCAAATAGTGTAAGTGGTCCCGATGGAAGTCATGCTCCCAACGAACGTCTAGGACAAGCTGGTTCTATGAATAACTTCGACTCAATGAATCATCCGAATAACTTCGGCGGTAATGATCCTAATCGACAAAAGGATGGTCCTCCACCGGATCGTTTTGGTCGCGATACTGAACAACAACAGGGTAACCTATTTCGATCCAACGATGTATACGGTCAACGAAACGAGAACTATAAGTTTAACGACGAACGACCACCTGAAAACGATCAGTTTAGAAGAGAAGATAGAAATTACCAAGAGCATGGAAACAATCAATTCGGTCAGCAGAAGTTGAATTTCAACAATGACAGATTCAATCCCGGAAACGATCGTTCTGGCTCAGGAAATAATCGATTTAGTTCAAATGATAGATTCGGGCCCGGAAACGATCGATTCAATTTAGGAAACGATCGTTCTGGACTTGGAAATGATAGATTCGGATCTGGAGATAATAGATTTGCAAATGAGAGATTTGGACCATCAACTGAAAGAAGTGGGCAAGGAGGTGAACCTGCCAATGACCGTTTCGGAGGAAACGATAGATTTGGCCCCAATAATGAACCGTTCGGTCCAGCAGGAGATAGATTCAATAGGAACAATATGGATCGTTTCGATCAAAAGGATATAGGAGACCGGCGCGACAACTTTCCAAATGCTTCTCGCGGCTTCAATAGGAATAATCAGTTTGAACCATCCGATAAACTAGCACCAGAATTGAAGAAACTTATGGAAAAGCGACGAGCTGCAATGGATGTATTTAGACCTAGTTATCTTGACTTTGATAAGAGCAGTAATGTTGGTTCGTTAAGTGAGAGCTTTAAAAAAATAACTGGTGATTCTCTGTTTATGAAAAATTCTGGAATTAATAATTTCGGCCCTCGTGGCCCTGGTCCTGGGCCTGGTAATTTCAGAATGCCTATGGATTTCAAACCTGCAGGAAATCCTGATTTTGGTCCACGATGCCCGACAGGTCTCGGTCGTAATAATTCATTTGATTCGAGGGATGGTATGCCATTTAGGGGACCTAGTCCACAACAGCTACAAGATATGAACATACAACCAAGACCAGACATAGCACATCTAGGGACTGATGCAGATATGACTAAAAATAGTAAAGAACTTATTAGTGGAGAAGATCAAGGTCCTCTGATAAATCCTCCACTTGATGAACACAATGTTGATTGTACACGCAAAGATGATCCTAATAATTACTCAGTGCAAAGCGAGATTCCATTATTGGAGAAAACTCCATGGACTGATAATCAGTTTCCTGAAGGTCATCCACAAAAAGATCCTAGTACCGTGACGGACGGTGATAATTCATCTATCAGTTTTGTCGCTCCAGAGCAAAGTACACAGAATGTTATACCTGAAATAGGAAAAGTTAAGCAGGATTTATCGACTAATGATAATGATACTAAGAAGGCGGAAGTACTGCCTTTTATGGGAGAAAATGATCCAAAACCAGAGGACTTAAATATGGAACCTCCTCCTGAATTTCCTAATTTAGGACCTGTTACCGCAGACGCTATTGAAACTACCGAACCGCTGCGGCGAATAGATGAGATGCATGGTGAAAAGGAGTCTACCTCACAACCTTTCTTAAATAATCCTGAATGTTCTGCTCCCAGAGATAATTTTGATCCTGCATTTGGCCCAAGGGGAATGCAATTTAGACCGAATACACCGTTCTTTGCTCCAAGAGGTTCTGGTGATAATAGATTTCCTATGTTTGAACCCAGAGGTCCAATACCATTCAATCCTGTTGCTCCAAATTCGTTTTCATTGGGATCTCGAGGTCCTAGTGATGGTCAATTTGGTCCAAGAGGAGTTAATATTGGACAGTTTGATACACGGGGTCCAAACGATGGACAGTTCGATCCAAGAGGACCCAATGATGCACAATTCCGTCCGAGAGGATCTAACGATGGTCAGTTTGGTCCAAGAGGTTCTACTGACGGACCGTTTGGACCTAGAGGTCCAAACGACGGGATGTTTGGACCAAGAGGACCTACTGATGGACACTTTGGCCAAAGAGGCCCCAATGACGGATCGTTTGGACCAAGAGCTCCCATTGATGGGCCATTTGGACCGAGAGGTCCCAATAATGGGCAATTCGGACCGAGAGGTTCTAACATTGGACAGTTTGGTCCTAGATACGACGGACAATTCGGACAAAGAAGACCTAATGAAGGTCAATTCAGAGGACCCAATGACGGACAATTTGGACCTCAAGGCCCCAACAGATCGTTTGGACCTGGTAGACCAAGCGATGCACCATTTGATAATCGGGGTTCTAATAACATGCAGTTTGCTTCTAGAGGACCCAATGATGGACAATTTAAATTCTCAGGTCCGAGTGACACGCTATTTGGTTTACGTCGAAATGAAGGACCTTACCAGCGAAGTCCGAGCGGGCTAAAAGGAACAAACGAGGGACAATTTCCAAATCGATTTAATGAAAAGTCATCTGACGCTCCTACTGATGGAAGTTCAGTACCACAAGCTGGAAATGATCCATGCTTTGGGCCACGAGGTCCAGCTAGTGGTCCTAATGATTTATTTACAACTCGAGAGAGACAATTCGATGTTAGAGGCCTTAATAACATAGGTTCCCAGAGTAGGGAGAATTTAGAAGGCGTTTCTGATATTCGTAGCAGTGGTGGAGTGTTTGAGTGTAAAGATCAGACGCAAATGGATCAAAGTATGCAGCAGGGAAAGTGTGATTCTAATGATATGCAAGGTCCGGGATGGAAGCAGCAATCGTATACTAAAACTAATATAGGCGACCTTGATCAAAGACCTGTGCAAGAATATGGATACAATGAAAAACCTATTCTCGCTCAAAGTGAACCATTTAATCAAAGTTTAATGAATAATGTAGAAAGAAGATCTCCTTTGGATGCAGCTAAACCTAACGTACCAGACATGAGGGCAGACAAGACTATGAGCGAATTAACAATTGGCGAATCATCTTCAGGATCTGAGTACTCGAAATTCAACAGCCCTAACGTGTATGCGAAACGATCAACGGATAATCGGCAGTCCCATGTCAGATGTGCACCTGTTAAAGAGTTTTGCATAGAAAAACAATTCAATTATAATCACGGTGGAGCCACTACCGATAAAAAATTCATTGAACACACACCTGCTAAAGTAATTGACTATGCTCATACTACTCGGTCAACGACCCAAGATCATTTAACTCCTGTACAATGCTTTGATTATGGGCATGGTAATTTGAAACCACTGATACCAGAACGTGAACTGCATCCGAAGAAAGATTTTCGAAATTGGGAAGAGAGTGAACAGAATTTAAGAGAGTACACAGAGAAAATAAGTAGATACGAGCATTATTCAGGACAACCAGATAATAGGAGAACAGGTGATTATGGTCACAGAAGGAACAGTGAAGAGTACATAGACGATAAAATACCTGACAGGGAGTACAGGGAGAAAGAGAATTATAAGGCAAAAGGAAGAGAAGATAGAACATTTGATCATGTATCGAACAAAGACCAGGACAGTCGATATGATAAGAAAACTAATAAAGGTAATTTATAGTTTAACATTTCCGAACTTAAGTATTATGCTATTCTCATAGTACTTTATTATAAATTAAAATAGCTGAGATTTAATGAGAACAGAAGTATCTCCACTTATGTTAACTGTTTCTTTTTCTGAAATGTAGGAAGAACACGGGAAAGAAACGAACAAATTCAAAAGGAAACAAAAAAAGAAAACAAAGACGAAGACAGGTATAGTACCAACGAATATGCATATGCATATATGCATAAATAATGATATATTATGTGAATATGTGAATTAAATTCGTTTGAAAATGTATATAACTTTCTTTAGATCAAAAGGAAATATAAACTGGCAGGAGAACACAAACAAGAATATCGTTGAGACAAAGCCACCAGACACCAGGTATGTGGCACCAATTATTAAACTGCGCCTTAACTGTTTTGATCCTTTTGAAACATTGTAAAATAAATGCTTTTACGACTTTTGTGTTCTTACACGGACTCGAGTTATAACATTGGTATCCATTTACAAATTATTTAAGACAAACGTTGCATTTTGCATAAAGTATGAAGACTTGTTTATGCAAACTCTGCTCTGTCTTCAGACTGTTGAAATACATAAACACACTGTGTTTGTGTCTGCAGTGTCAGTATTGACACGTAATAAGGATTTTTGAAAACCACTGGTTTTCGTTACATAACGAAATCTATATGTTTATATGTATGGTTATACAATTAATGATACTATATGATCTAGTTAAAATACTCGATGGACTCGTTTCTATACGTACACCTTAAAGATTTTGTTTTTTTTAACAAATCGATGACATTTTTGTCGTCTTTGGACAATTTGGAAGCTCAAAGTTAAACACATGAAACATGCAGCAATATAATACAAACATGTTTTATTTTTCTATATTTGTATTATACGTGAGTATGTTTCTTGTAGTTTAAGCTTTCTTTTACCTAAATATGGGTAACCTGGAAAATATACATCGTTTTCAGGAATTTGACAATTATTACTATCATCAACAATTGCTTCAAAAAGCATTTCCGTTTTCTCTACAATGGTTTAAATACGTTCAACGTCTTAATACCTTGTGCAAAGTTTTTACTTATGACTGAACTAGAAGGTATACTTCGAAAAATATCAAAAGTACATTTAATGTGAAAATTATTCTATACTCATGATTATTTACCTTTTACAACTGATTTTGTTTTTTTATGTTACATAAGAGGTCTATTTATATTTTGTTGAATGATACATTTACAATTAACGATTGGACTGGAAAGAACTCATGATAAATTAAAGTTATATGTTACAGTGTTACAGATGTTCAACACAATGTGGTGGAATCTGCACCAAAGACTTTGGAGTTGGCGAAGACACCAAACTGCACAATGGTGGATGACTTACTCTGTGCTCCTGGTCGTCAGAACAGACCACCAAAAATAGCCATTATCTTAAGGGGTCCTCCGGGCAGTGGAAAATCATTTGTTGCAAAACTTATAAAGGTAAATTGATATTATAATATTCCAAATAAAATTTATTTTTATATCTTTTGTATTCGTGCGAGGGTACAATTTTTTATTTTTACAGGACAAAGAAGTAGAACAGGGAGGGTCTGCACCAAGGATTTTGAGTCTTGATGACTATTTCTTAGTTGAGAAAGAAATAGACTCTACTGACGATAATGGCAAGAAAGTGACCATCAAGGTATAGTTTCTTATTATATAACTAGACTGCGGATTTTTATGTATTTATGACAAAAACGAGGTGGTATGTATAATTTGAAATAGTAGAAAGATTAAAGGAGTTTGTGAATGTCAATATATTATTTTAGACTTATTAAGATTATCAAAGAAAGAATCTTCTACACTAGTGCAGACAACTTTTTTTTTCCATAAGAATCCGCAGTCTATATATAAGTATTGAATACCAATTGCTTTAATGTAATCAATAAAAAATATTTTAGGAAATGGTCTATGAATATGAAGAGGCAATGGAGCAAAGTTATGTGGCTTCATTGGTAAAGGCATTCAAGAAAAATATCACTGATGGTTTCTTTAATTTTATAATATTAGACTGTATTAACGAAAAAATCTCCGACTACGAAGAAATGTGGAGTTTTGCCAAAACCAAAGGCTTCAAAGTAGGTTTTCTTCTCATGGAAGTAGTATGTTTTTTAATACTGTTAATCTATAGATACTAATTTCTAGGTATATGTGTGTGAAATGGAAATGGATTTACAAATTTGTTTGAAGAGAAACATTCACAATCGTACAGAAGACGAAATAAACAGGATTATAGATTATTTCGAACCAACGCCGAGTTATCACCAAAAGCTGGATGTTAATTCAATGTTACAAGAACAGGCAATCGAAGAGGTTGGTTTGTGAAACAATTTCAAATCCATTAATGATTGTAGAAGAACCTTATTTTATATTTTCTCCTTATAAGGTGCAAATGGAAGATAGTGAAGAAACTCAAGAGAAAATATCTCAACAAAATGAAGATAGTCAAGATAGTCAAGAGGATGCTCAAGAAGATGGTGTTGTAAGTTATCCTCCATATGATGACTTGTGCATAGGTTCAAAATAATAGTTATTTTTAAACGCTCTTTAGAAAAATCATTGAGTGAAAGTTAATATTTATTTAAATGAACATCAGTTATCAATAAATTTCACATCTGTTAATTAAATGTATTAACATTTGTACCATAACTTTTAAATTTTGACTTATAACAATTATGATGTCTGAACTTATGTAAGTGGAATTATAAAATAACAATTCTGATTTTAAGGGTGTGAGTAAATGGGAACGCATGGAAGCGGAAGATAAGTTAGGTAAGCTACAATCTATTGTGTAATGTAGGAGTATTTCAGAGAGGAAAATACTTCGTTCTATAATAATTATATTAATATATTACACAGATCGTTTGGATGGTCTTGCAAAGAAAAAAAATGAGGGGAAAGTTCAAACAATGAAAGATTTCCTTCAAGTTCCGGATTACTACAACATGGAGGATACTTCTGGTAAAAAACGCGTAAGTAGATCTTCAGTATTTAGTAATATTTTCAATATTTTATGATGTAATAACATCAATATCGTATGAATTGTAGGTAAGGTGGGCCGATTTAGAGGAACGAAAAGAGCAAGAAAAAATGCGTGCTGTGGGATTCGTGGTTGGTCACACCAACTGGGATCGTATGATGGATCCAACAAAAGGAGGGAGCGCTTTAACACGCACAAAGTATATATGATTTAATTTTACTTCTAGAATATTTAGAAAAAATTAGAAGTAAAATTATCATTGTTTGCTTTTAAGTTCTAGTCTAAAAATTTATATGACTAATTAAACAAAACTCTAGACGCTTAGAAAAATAAAATTTTTTTTGTATTTTTACAAATGAAAAACAAATGAATGACTTTCTACGTTATGGAGTGTAATATTACGATATTGTGAAAGATGAATGTTATCGTGTTTAAACGAGGGTAACTTAATAGATGAAATTGGTTGATATTAGTAAGAAAAGAGATCTTACAATATTGTTCGTATCTCGTAAAGACTGTTTTCTTACAATTAATATAAAACACTACAATTTACTGTTACAGTTTTACAATATTTGACATGAATCATTTTTTTACTATAAAATTCATCAATACATGCAGTTTTGTATATTGTTATATAAACATCTTTCAGATGAATATAATGTAAAACTGTTACATTTCTCTCATTTTAATTATACATGCATGTGTAAGTACATCTTCATAATCTAATTCGCAAACTACAATGTAAGTGTGAATGACCAAAACAATGTGCTAAAATTTAAAATTTTATGTAAAAATACATTGTGACGGATACCTGTAAAATACGTTTTTTTTCTACAAATTTGTAGATGCTAAAGTTTTATTTTCCTCCTTATTTGCTCCGTTAATACTATTTTAATTTCTTATATTCTTAATTACAATTAGCTGTGTAAAATACTGTGTTGCTTTGAGATAATTTAAGCGCATCTTTTTTTATATTTTCTTAGAATGTTGTAAATAAGAGGTATTTTAATGTCTTATACAATTATTGTATATTTCAGGTTTTTCTCGCTATCATAATGATAGTTACACTTTTCATTCTACTGACTTCAGTAATACAGAGAAGCAAGAAAGCAAGATGTCTACGACTTTTAAGTCTTCTGAATGCCGATGTACTATTTATATAAAGACTATTTAATAGAATCAGCATTCAATTTACGCGAAGCACGCTGTAATTATTGTATATACTATTACTTTACTGAAACTGTTTTCGTTATACATTTTTATATCTCTACTTCCCGTATTCTGTATAAAGTAAAACTGCAGTCTAAGTGTACAGAATCATTATACACTGCCTCCCAAGAGTTCTGCTGCGAAAAAATTAATATATACATAAGCTGTTAAATTACAATAATCATTGTATGGATAAAATAGAAAATAAACTATAGAGAATTATTCGATAGTTTATTATGGTAGATATAATAGGTTCTTATTCTCAAATTGTTAAAGCAATGTTTTGAAAAGATTCTACGCGCTGATAAAGTTATGACAAATAAAAAATGTCAATTAAAATTGAGTTAACAATAAATTTTAACTGTGACATATTTTAGTAGTAACATTATCGTAATAATGGAATTAGACTTTTAAGTTGAAAATATTTTTCGCAGTACAGTAAAACACTAAACCCTAATCACCAAAAGATATCTTACTTTTGAGAATAAAATTGTGAATAATTAATTGAGTTTGAATAAATTCTTTGTACAAATAATATATGAAAGTTATCTTACCGATTTATACAGGGTGATGCACAAAAAAGGTTCGATACTTATATAAAGCCTATTGGTATCGGACCATTTTCTTATGACACTGTAAATTATCTACCTGTTCCAAAATGTCTTTAATTAGGTGCAATCACTAAAATATTCAATTAAATTATTAGAAAGCGTGGATTTTTAAAATATATATTTTATTTCTTCAACTATTCTCTATTCTTGATTACGACATTCAACATCATTCTTAATAAAATTAATGTAAATTTAATATCCTAAAGATAAGTTATTTTAAGCATAGCTAAATTTAATAAGATTAATGTATCCTCCTTTTACATTTTCTCTCTTTTCTCAGAGTTTCTAGAATCTTTTTCACGCTTAGTAGCATAGGAGAATTTTTATAAAGGATGTCGGAAATAAAACTAGCAATATATATTACTTACATATGATATGATGAAATAATAGTAGATTTTGTAATTTAAAAAAGAAACTACTACATACAGCTCTCTTAATCTATACATCTTTCCGTTATAAAATATTTAGCAATGAGAATGAAAGAACAGTAACGTCGCAGATGTAGCCTAACAACTTATTTTGAATCGCAGTATATCTGAGAGATACAGTAATTTTAAATCTGTGTTGTAATACTAGTTTTGCTAAGAATGTTTATATTATTAAAATAGATCAAATTTGTGTTACTACTAATTATAATCTATTTGCAAATATTTATAAACAGATTTCTCTTGTATCAGTCAGATAAATGACAACTATCGCAGGGTTGATAAACTGCGTAAATATTAGAAATGTAAACATCAGAATATTGTTGATGAGTCAATGGACACAACTGCGGATATTGTGAAACGCAATGAAGTATATGAACTTCATGATTCTCGTGATAGAATAACTTTTTGTTACGTCACAGGTACATTCATTCATTGGGATTTCATGACAATGAAATAATGAACAGCTTACAAATATAAAGAGTGTCGTATTTTTATCTTTTAAATAATATACACACTGCTCACATGTAACAAAAAATATGCGTATGAAGTAGGTGCCTACTTTGAGTTTATAGCAGTGTAACATCCATCTTCTACGATGTATACACGTGTATCTTTGTGTGTGTCCACATAATAAAAATAAGATTAATATACATAGCTGAGAAAAAGGTGGAATTTGTTTGGCTTGTCATTAATTACATTCTTTACTTCATTCAATAGCCGCCTTTTTAGCTGGACCTCCATCATTAGTGTCACTGTTACGCCTCTTCCTTTGTCCCCTTTGCGCATTACGACCTGAGACATGCATTTCATAAATTGTACACTTTTTATACTTTCACAATAAACAAAAAATATTCAATCGTTAATTATTCAGTAAATGTTGGAGTTCAACTCAGCGAGATCCAGATAATCCCTCAGTATTAGCATGGCAAGGCATCATTATATAACTAAATCAAAATGCTATCTATTACTTTCATTATTCTATCTCACAATAACTTACCCTTTCTGCCTGCACGTTTTCCTTTAGTAAACTTTTGCCTAGTGTTTGTCATTTCTACTTTTGCTTTTGCTAAGTACTTCTCTTCTTCCTCGCCTTCGAGAATCCGGCACACAACTTCTTTCTCGCGGATCGATACCTTTCGAAATAAATAAATTAAATGAATATTGATGTACCATGAATGAATAGTTTAGAGATACTGATTTAGGTTGCTTACTTTATTGTCCTTCATTTTGTCAATTATAGCCTTTGCTGAATTCTCTCCATGTAGACGAACCCAACCTTCTTTGTCTCCAATCTTAAAATCAACAAATGCAATACTGGCTTGAAGTTCTCCTAAACGTTCCTTGATATCTTCTCGTGTACATTTTTCAGGTACATCTGAAAAGTGGATTACACATCCCTTAGGTAAGGTTGATTCCTTTTCATTTTCCTCCCCACTTTCTTCATCATCTTTTTCTTTTCCCTGAAAAAAAAATGAACTTGTTCATTCCATTTATGTACAACATCATCCACATTGTAACTTGATTACTCATTATTTTAAGTATTTGAAATTATCGCTTTCCTACTAACAGTGTCATTTTTCTTTGCTTTCTGTTCAGATCTTTTCAGCTTCCTGTCTTCCTTTTCTTTTGCCTTTTCTACACTATAATCAGCTCTAAAAATTTAAGGTATATTATTATATATTATATAAATATCTCCTATTATATGTAATTAATAGAGTTATTCTAGAGTCCCGAAATTTTCGAGAACCCGTGCCGATCCCGAATAAATTTCTCAACCCGACCCGTCCAGACAATTGGGTTCCCACAAACTTCTAGTAATTAATAAAATTAGATAGAATCAATAATTGAAAAGAAACCTTGTTATACTTACGACCACTTTTTGATTAATTCAGTATCTCCATATTTCATTGATTCTCTAGCCATAAAAGCTTTAGCGTCTTCCAGTGTCTTGAACTGTACAAAGATAGATCCTTTGAACCGTAACTTTTTGTCTGCATCTGCATATTTCCTCATCTATTAAATGAAAAAAAACATCGGAAAATCTAAACATTTGTTCACCAGTTTCCTCAGTGTACAGATGAAGAATATTTTAAATGAAAATACATACAATAATATTTTCGTATGGTTCAAAAGCATTAAAGAAGTTTTTGAGTTTCTCAATATTTGTGTCATTCACTGGAAATCCTTTTATATAAGCTGTTCGGGCTTCCTGTGCTTTTCTATATTCTTCATTATAGACAGGTAGAGGATTTTTTGTTGAACGACGAATTTTCTTTTTGTCCTCTGACACCTCTATGAGTTCACTAGATTCTAAAGCTTTTAGAATCACGTCAGCATCCTTGCTCATAGAAGCCAACATTTTAAAGTTAAACATAATAGACATTGGTACCCATCCCTCATCCAATTTTGTTTGGTCAATGAGGAACTTATCCCTCTGCATATTAACATCTCCAAAGTAGAACTACAATTAAAAAAATTATTGCATTTTGAATAAGTATAATTAGCGAAGGCGCAAAATGATACTTAGAGTCTATAATTTTGGACGTGAAGGGAGATGTGTTGTGGAGTACTAAGAAGTCAAAAACAGCCCACAGACAACACGATTTGTCGTACGACCAAGGTGCATGACAAGTTGCACAGACAGTTTGAAAGACAAGTCGTATTCACTTGTGACCACAAACGAGTGCACAGTCGTACAGAAAATCATACGAAATCAAAAGAGCTTATCGAGCGTATCAAAAAGGACAGCAGCTGCACTTGTGGTAATGTTACTTCAAGAAAAAAAAATTATGTAAAAATTGGTTACATAAACGCCATGTATACTCTAACATGAGCTTATTACAATAACTACGTACCAACGAACCGGCAGATTTCAAGAATTATTTAAGAAGTACGAAAATGCTTTCCATTTCTTGTTACAGTCAGTTCGTCATAAAATTACAAAACAAACCACAAATATGAAAGAAACAATTAGTGCTGAAGAAAGATTGATTGTTACGTCCATTGGACGACTGTCGTACGTCCAACCGCATCGTACTACAGATTTTCAGCATGCACAAACATTGCAATTATCTTTCAAACTGTTGAAGCAACTTAATTTGTACGATTTGTTGTACGATAAATTGCATCGTCTGTGGGCCGTTACAGTAGTAGTTGTGTAATATATATAATGAAGTAATATGTGTAATATAACAAATCAAAAAGATTTAAACAATAAGTTTAGTTTGAAGACATGCAATATAAGTGATCTAAACTATGATTAATAAAGAAACTAAATATTGTTGCATATGTTGTTTTAACATTGTTGCTAGACACCTCGTACATAGAACATAACTATATTCGAACCTATTAGGTAAAAATTTAATTAATTGTTGAATATAGTATGAAATAATACCTCGACTTGATTCTTTATCTTAGTCAAAAGTTCGCTGGAAGGCTCTTCAACTTTTTTGGAATTTTCTTCAGTTTTAGAAACCGGCTTCTCACACTTAACCTCGTCGGTTTTCTCAACATTTGTGGATTTTTCATCGGCATTAGAAATCGACTTCTCGCATTTAACTTCATCGGTTTTCTTGTCTTTTACAGAATTTTCTTCAACATTAGAAACCGGCTTCTCGCATTTAACCTCGTCGGTTGTGGCATTTTTCACGGTTTCAGTTTTAACTTCTTCCTTTCCGTTTTCCATTTTCTCGTAGTTTTACTATTTATTTAGGTACGAGTTCAAAGTAATTCCACTACTCTTGTTTTTTGTAAAACGAAAAATCGAACTGATTAACTGTAACAATTAATCGCAAAACAGCATGACTCACACGTGCCCCTATGTTCGCTAAAACCGGAAATAGAGGTTACAAATGAATATCCTAAATAACAGTAACGGTACGTAGCACCAGATAGCACTAAATAAAACATGAAAATACGTAATTATAATGAACACTGTAAACGTAATATTGATTTTAACCTTATATTTTTTCTATAGTTGTGGTACAATTCTGTTTAGTTTACATTTACTTTTATTTATTTCATCAATTGTAGTATGATTATGTAGTTCGAATGATTCGTGCCGTTTACATACGGGCACTGTATGGTTCGAATGGCAAGGAATAATTCAAATACTATGAACGTAGCAGTTTAGAATTCGTAAGCTGGAACCGGAAATGAACTCGGGAGTTCATTCATTTACCTGTTTTCGATTTTCAAAATTAAAACGTTTAACTAAATACAAATTATACAGTTTATATCGTTTTTTTTTACTATTAGTACAACATGTAAATATATATTGAACAATGTTTAGGTATTCTATTTATAATATATTACATTTGTGATTATTAGATCATGCATGAAGTCTGGTATATATTTATTGCGCAGAAAAATATTAAAAAAGTAAAAGAAAAAAAGTTTTAGCCAAATCAATCTATGTTTATCTTTATTATTAAATATACTGAAACGTGTAATGCAGAAGATTGTGTCACTCTCTTTTTTATATATATCTGGAATTTACTTATTATCCTAGCAAAAATAAGTAAAAATATTTGATTTATATTTTTTAAATTGATAAATGTAAAAAAATTAGCGAATTGTTAAAAATATTTGTAAATTTAGTATATCATTAATTTAAATCTTAGACATTGGTATGAGTGTGTAGTGAAGCTGGCTGCTTCTTTAAATAGCATCGCTCCCTTCCGGTTCGCTCTGTCGGGGTGACTGTATCTTATTTAGTTTAGCTGTAATTAAATCTTTCTCCATCTTCCACCATGAGGATCTACAAAGATATTTTCACCGGTAAGTTTCTTCAGAACATCCTCAACTAACGTGTGTAATTAATATTTTTTTGATTATTTATTATACTAAGCTATAAGTTAGTTGAGTTTCATTCAAGTGGGATTTGTACTGACGTTTCTATTACGAACACCGATTTTTTGACAATAACATTATTAAAATATCTTTTCACAAGTATATAATTGTTTAAAATGGAATTGTATGTTATACCTATGCAACACAATCAAAGATGTGTAATCTTAATATTTAAATATTCAACATTTTGATTTATAACCTCTCCATATGTCTGAACTATAACTCTTTTTGATCGCAAGATTGTTGAGAACAATGACTCACAACAATGAAAAAGCTCAAAAGAATTGCAATTCAAATTAAAGGATTCAATTTTATTAATTTATGAAAGTATAATCACATTTTCGATCGGAGTACTTAATTTAGTTCAATTAAATTTTTGTATTACAGGTGATGAGATGTTCTCAGACACCTACAAGATGAAACTGATTGACGATGTTATGTATGAAGTATATGGCAAGGTAAAATACTAAATATTTTATTGAATTAAGTAATGAAATTAAATGATCGCCGACTAATAATTATTTATTTGTTGCCAAAAACTAGACTGTGACTCGTAAAGCTGGAGAAATAGACATTGCGGGATTCAATCCATCCGCAGAGGAAGCTGATGAAGGCACAGACGTAGCCGTAGAAAGCGGAGTTGATGTAGTTTTAAATCATCGACTCCAAGAAACATACGCATTTAATGATAAAAAATCTTACACTCTTTATTTGAAAGATTACATGAAAAAGTAATTATCAATATTAATATAGCTCTTGTTACGTTCTTATGTAATGTATCTAATAATTATATGTTTCACTAGATTAGTTGCAAAGTTGGAAGAGAAATCACCTGATCAGGTGGACGTATTCAAAACGAACACCAATAAAGTTATGAAAGACGTTTTGACTCGCTTTAAGGACCTGCAATTTTTCACTGGTGAATCTATGGATATTGATGGTCTGGTGGCATTAATGGAATATCGTGACATTGATGGTGAATCCGTGCCTGTACTCATGTTCTTCAAACATGGTCTTGAAGAAGAGAAGTTCTAAACAATTTTAGATATGCAATAAATTATGGAAAAAGATATTGTAAGTTTAAAACCTATCATTAGCATTCTTTTTGTATGGTATCTATACTTATACATGTTAATTCATGCTTTATATTTGGATTAATTGTATTTGGCATTGCACAAACATGTAAGAGAAAATTGGTGATCAGATTCTCGCTATGGTGAATCATTTAAACATAGCGTCTATTTCAGCCAGATATTTTTATACAATATTTAAATAATTTATGTATAATAAACGTAGAACAAAAAATATACTAACTGTTCGTTTATTTTCAGATAAACTTAAACCAAGACTGTACACATGCTGGAAAGCTGTGAAATTTAGTTAAAGAAAAACACAATTTTTCTTCCAATCTCACGTTTACAAAGCAGTTAACTTATTTTTTTTAGTAAAAAAAGGACCTATGAACAACAATATCAAAGAAAGTAATAATTGTATATATGGCGTGACTGAAAGGAAAAATAATATAGGATGCCCTCTCAATGTAACTGTATTTGATTCACTGTGGTGTTTGTAATATTATTTTCTATCTACTTTTTTTATTCGATATTATTGGAGCTCTTTATTTATGAGACAAAAAATGGAAGATGGGGAAAGAACTTTGCAGCTGTGGAAATATCAAAGTATGTCTGTAATTACTGTTAACATCAAGAATTGTCAGTAAATAATAAATATGTGAGAAGCATATACTGTATCATGTCCATCACGAATAAAACACCGTTTTCGTAAATACTGCCCATTACCTACACTTTATTGCAACAACAAAAAATCAATATTGAATTATTTTATATCATAAAAAAACAAAATAATTTTAAGGTATCTATTGAGATATTTTCCTAATTAAATATAGATAATCGTAGTAAGTATTATACAGGAAGTAGTATAGACGAGGGGTGTAGAATGGAGAAAACATTTCATTCGCTTCATAAAAATATTATATTCAGATAAGTCAGAATAGACTATTTATCTCTTGGCGCAAGACCGTACATCATATTTTTTTAATCAAAGATTGTTACTAACCATACTGTTTTACATGTACATTCATATATAATGACTTATCGCACTTCCACTAACATCCATTCTTTCTCTCTTACTATCGCTCCTGCACTCTTTCATTTTTATGTTTATATAATTTATATATTCTTCGTCCGTTACGCATCCGTTTGTGAATATATTACTCTTAATTCTTTATAAAACAGTTACCACCTCAATGCTGAATCCTTGGTATTCCAATATTATTTTTCATTGTACCGTTACCTGAAACAGTATTGCGTTTACACATATAAAAGCGCAGCTTAATCATTGTAGTAACAATTTATATGTAGCAAAAATGAACTACAACAAACACGCGAGCTATATACCCTCAACAAATCATGAACTGACAGTTGCAGCTTAAAGATAGTAATAGATGGACTGAACATGTCTGTCCATGTATTTTGAAACTTGTAAGTCCTATGTACAATGTACACTTTCTTGTACATGCACATGTATACATATACGTATACTCATTTCTTTACCTACTTAGCACAACCATACATAGTGTTATTGATAACTAAGGCAGTTTGAAATAATATCGACATAAATTATCAAATGAATGAACAATGACAATTTGAAACAAGTAAATATGGTGCAACATTTTTTTATCAATACAATAATCATTTATAGAATGGAATATTTGTTTCCAAACAGCAATGTTTAATTTCTTTTTTCAACAACATTCTTATAAATTACAAGATACTTTATCAATGTACATACAATCAAATTATAAAAAGTGTACATAATAAAATGTATATAGAATTTTGTTGTTTCGATGCAAATGAAGAAAATGTTCAAACATGGAATATTGGGTCATACCATTATCCAGAAAACAGTTACTTGTAACGGCAGTTTTATGAGTAAATTTGACATTAAATATAGCATTTATCAATACATAAAGTTTATGACATTTATATACACAGAAGAATTTAGTATTCTGGCTTGTAGCTTAATTCATTGAAGGTACAATATTTTAGTAGGACACCAGCTACTGTTTAAGTGGGATGTACCTTACGTGTTTAGTAAGATCAAACAATTATTTTATTATTATTTATATTAAACTTATTTGTACTGATCTATGTAGAAGGGGTGCGTGAAACATTTTTTAGAACTTCAACCAAATGAGAACCATTCATCAAATTTTAAGGTGTTAGTCGTATGTTACAAGCTGTGTTCGATAGTTTCAGACACGTTAAGGGTAAAGGATCTTCTAAGTACCAAATAACAAATGCAATAAATATAAAGTAAACTATGTTCCACGTTTACTTTACTACTGCGTCACTGTACAGAAAGTTTACAACGCACCACATTCTTCCACTCTAGGACACTGTTACTAAGTAAAACATCACTACATACAATTTGAGCATCATACCATCTCTATGATAGTTCAAAGAAGTATGGTAAAAGCATCGAGTTTATATCAATTACAATCATACACGGTTCATTGTACAATCGCTTCATACATAGAAGCATGCTGTTATTTAACAGATTTTCAATGCATTCCAGATTTCATTCTCTTGAATCCTCTTAGCTTAAGCAAATGATCTGATTGTAGGACACGTCTCATAATTATCTCTGCCATTATCTTTGTTATTCTACTGACTACTACTGAGGTTTTCATTATTGTTTGTGAAAGAGTTCCGTTTATATATCCATATATTATATGTATGTATAGATATCATCATTTTAACATTTATATATTTTTATATGAAACTTCATTCACAGGTAGCAAGCATTCACGCCCTCCAATCCAAATGGTCTTTTACGTCTTATTTGTTTTCTTTTATTATTACATTGAGGAATTAGATGAGGTGACTGCAAAATGCGCTTCGTTCAGAGGTAATTTTGGTCAAGATGTAATTTCAGACTGAGTATAAAGAAAAGAGAATATTATTTTTTAAATATTACCTAGGAGATAAATTACAAAACTGTTGTACAGTATCAGTCATACAGTTTTCTGATACAGTATCGGTTTATGAAATCTATAAACTGTATTACTTCGCTAGAAATTATTTAAAAACTTGTAGAAATTAAGCCATGTAACTTCCAAGGTTTTCAATCTTGTAATTTAGTAGAGCATAGTAATAAATAACACAACAAGCATCTAAACTGAACAGCACAACTGTAGTAATGTTACAAAAGGAAAGTCGGAAATTTAATGTTGTGTTTCTTTCATGGTATGCATAACATTAAAAACTCTCATCAAATAGATAACAATAACCAACAACTAACAATCGTAAGCATTCACGCAAAAATAGAAATACGTTTAGTAATATTTAATATTATCATAATTTATATTATTCAAGTAAGTATGATGGTTCCTTACATTTTCTAGAGTACTATATTAATTTATGTAGGTGATTAAAACTGAAGGATGCGAAGGAAAACTTTTTTCTCATTACGAAATTTCTAGTCGAATTATAATAAAGTCAACTACGTTAAAAATATTTTATATAAAAGAAGGTTTAAATAAATTTCTCGCGATTTGCAGAGTAGTGAACCAATTGGTCAATACAACAAGATTATAAAATATATATATTTCACTAATTTAATTTCGCATCCTTAAACTAATTGATAAAGCACAAGGGTTAAAATATACAATTTGGAATTTATTGCAACGAATTTCGATCTCTAACCAATTAAAACTACCAATGTAAATTTTGTTTACTTAAAAGTACCATGTGATAAAACGCATATACTTTAGATATAAAATTATCTTTAGTTTTTCACATCCTTCAGTTCGAATCATGAAAGATTTCTGTAAATTGCTAACAACGACAAAGTAAGATTTCCGTCATAGTTATGTCTTGATCGGTTGAATCCTACACGTATAAATTTGAGAGGATAACCATATACATTTTGCAGTTGTTTCTCGTTGAGGTTTCGAGAACGCTTATAGTTATCAGAGGAAAGTGAAATCTTTTCACTGGACAGAAGACCATTGAGAAATATAAATCGATTGCTATCACACATGGCGGCGTGTAGAACAGAATAAGTGGACACAAGGGCAGAAAAATGGTACCAAGGGGCACTATGATTATTAAAACAAAAATTTTAGTGCAATTTATTGCATTAAAAGTGAAACTGTCACTCTTCGATATAAAAAAAAGAAGTAATTATCAAAGATTCTCGATACCTTAAGAACAAGATATCGTCTTTCTGTTCGTTAAGGTTCTCATACATTATTACAGACATAAGCTGTATGCATATACATGTATGTAATATATATATATATATATATATATATATATATATATATATATGTATATATATATATATACATATATAAAAAAAAGAACTATTACAATACATTTAATTAATAATGAATTAGTAAGTTGATCTCTTTCTACATTCTAAAAATACAAAACAATAAATTATCCGTGGTGGTGCAGGTATCCGTTGCACACGTGTTCTCTCTCTCACTCTCTCTTTTTTTCTCTCACACGCGCACTCTCTCTCCCTTTCTCTCTCATTTTATGCAAGTATGTATATCTATCTATATGCAAACGTATCTCTTTCGTGAGACGATTCGGATCGAGGCAGAGTTGGAATGTACAAATACCCGAGAACTTGTTCGCGTTGATTGCAGCCACGTTGGGGACCTTACAGAGGATTCAACGAGTTTGTAAAACTATTTTGAAAGACTTGCGCAAGAAGAGAAATAACAACTTACTGATTAGAGGAGGATACAAAGCGGTGCAGTGCCTCTCAGTAAGTTGTACAGTTACCAGACTTCTGGCGATCATGCGAAGTTTCTCCTTTTTTGTAATGCGTTCAAGCAAGACTTATTTATATATACTTGCATATTACAAGGGAATACTTACAAATTAATTTACACGCGACGAACTAGCGCTACGGTTTCAACAAGATTAGGTTCACGAACAACTCAAAATCGCCAAGAAGCATTGTACAGACAATCGAGAACGAAGCGAGTGTGTTAGGAACTTCCATGGTTGCAGATGGTGCCAGAAGGTTCAACGTGAGCGCAACCGAGACAGTGAATGAAGATAATCCAGTAACGAAGTCGCATAATTACATAGGGAATCTTGCTCAAACGATGGCATCAACACGTTGACTGCCAGATAAATATGTATAAAAACTTTTGACGAATCTTCTCCCCTCCCCGTTTTTTAAGAACCTGGGCGCCTTCGAGACACCGACAATTTTTTAAATATACAATTAATCTCTAAAACGACAGGTATTTTAAATAGAACCTAAAAACGTGTCTACTACGCATAAACCACGTGGCAGTCAACGTGTTAAACAGACAGAGATCGTTCACGGTAACTTCCACGGAACCAGCCGCTCCAACAGGAGGACTTGGAGCTACCGTTCACGCAATCCATGCGCATCGTTGCAACTTCCGTCGTGCTCTCGATACGAATCGACCGAAAGATTGGCCGTGGCGAGGTCGAGCACGATGCGTTAACAAAATCATAAATAAAAGATGTGAGATGGAAAAGTGTGTAAGTAAATTTCAGCTCGCTGCTCGACGTTCGTATATACCTTACGCGGAAAGGCGTTGATACCATCGAGAATCGTTAACGCGCTTTTATCTTGAATGCAGTTTTGCGTATTTTTGTTTTTTACATTTTTCATTTTTTTTTCTTGCTTGTTAGGTAGGTCTGTAAATATATATATATATATATTTATATTTATAGTTTCTTGTTCTCTTAAAGGTCGGTGTGCCCCAACACGCGGCACACCTTCTGCTCCTAAGGATCTGACGGTGACTCCAGCATTTCCACGAGGAACTCGTCGATCGGCACGTGGATCTTGAAGAAGAACAGGTGCTCCAGGCACTTCAGACCGATCGATCGGATCGCCGGCAAGCGTAGTAATAATTTCGCAAATCGGCCTGGGTCTTCGGGCCAGGCCATGCGACAGTAACCCTCCAAGGTCGCGTAGATCTTCTCTCGTAGCTTTGTCACTTCTTGTATCGACTTCAGCCCTCGTACTTCGGGGTTGAAGAGAATGATAGCCCTATGGACGAGCAATTCACGATATTAACTTTAACGAATTTAAACTCAAAGATACAGTGCACAATTAAGAGGACGCTTAAGTGGGGACGGTGGCTTCTTCGAATTCAACTGAAGGAAGGACAGAGGATATGTGTGATCGAGATACCGATACCCGGCACGTATCAAGTTTCAATCGGCCCCCTCGAAGCTCAGTCCGATGTCCCACGTTTTTGGAATTTTGTAGGGGGGTAGTGGCGGACACTTAAGTGTACATTACTATACTCACATTTAAACTTTCAACTAGGTTGTAACATAAATTCGTTCGGCTGCAAATATAAATATGTTCTAATTTCAACGATTCGGTTGTGATTCATTGCAAATGCAGATAATTATGATTGAATAAAACTTACACTTAACAATTTCGTTAATAAATGAAAAGATATCGAAGACAAACCGAACGAATTTATGTTACGATTCAATATAAATCTATATGCACAGTGGTGTCGCAATATAATTGAAAAGGCGATACACGATATCTGTGAAAAAGTTATCCCCACTAATGCGGGGTATACTAATGCAGTGGTGGGGATAAGATTTTAACAGTTACGGTAGAGAGCTTTCCGACAGTTACGGAGTGAATAATGTAGCTGTTCTGCAATTCCACCTTGTTCTTTTTTTTAACAACGGTGAGGACCAACCTGAGACAACCCAGTTCGGTCCTATCCATCTTCATGTCACGCATTTTGGACACAAGCTCGGAGAGGACTCGATCGAATATCGTGCCCACGCCAGCCTGGTGTGCCGAGTCCCGGTAGACGGTGATCCCCGTGGCCAACACGATACCGTCATCCTTCACCTCGATGGATCGGTGGGAGAAGGAGGCGATCAACAGCTCGTTCCATCCGGCCCGCAACAGCAATACCTGATCCTCCAGTGGCAACGACGTAAAATTCGGGATGTGCTTCGCCCACGCTACCAGCTGGAACAGCTGATTGTCGCAGATGCGCGACACTGCATTCTGTGCATTACAAGAGATGCTGAATTAATTGAAGGGGCGTTTCGTAGAACAGCTACGCACACCATTCCACGAAAAACAACCGGCACGACGCGCGACGCTCGCGGTCAGGACATACAGGGAGGGAGACCAGAGCTGGATGAAAAGTACTTGAAAGTAAAGAATACAAATATTTTTAGAGATTATTTGCCAAACCGTGTCACGTTGCACAGTGGTCTGGAATCCCCGAAAAACAGTCAATTTCTCAAATTTAGGATTTTGAATAAATTATTTCCCTACATTTGCTTGTACTACTACTACTATGTACTATGCTTGTATAGCGTAGAACAAGATTAAAAGCATGAAACATTAGTTTAAATAATTATTTATTTTATAATAATTTTTAAATTAAATTAATCACGATTTCTCTTAATGTCGTAATTCCAATCTGTACAGAGTCAATAGATACTTTCGGAGATTCTTACATGAAAAATCGAGAAGTAAATGTTGAAATACTGTCTTACTTAAATAAAAGTGTATCAATTACTATGTGAAATATTTTTTATTTAAAATGTACCCAGCTCTGAGAGAGAAAGTAGCGTTGTGCTCTGTCGTGCGGTTGATACGCGCCCCGATTCGCCAAACAATGTTATCGGAGCAGATCGTCTAATTGTTTGAGACCGTCGGTTCGTTTGAGGTGTTTTCTGCGATTTTTGCCATGGAAGGGTCAGCTCAATGACGTCCCTCCTGATGGGATTACAAGTTCTGTACAATTCTGACAGTCAATATTCTTTAACACGAGTGTCAGCTGTCTGCTCAGAATTATCGGAGGTTTCTGTCATCGGGTATCCGAAACCGCGAATAGCAATTTAAAACAGTGAAAATATTCGAAAATTATTAGCGAATAATATACATAGATTTATATTTAGCTCCTGTGTCTTGCAATTGATGCACAAACTTTTTATTTCGCATAAAGATTCGGAGTCCAGCGGTCACCGAATCAATTTGAGCGAACGTGATCGTATCCAGTGAAAATACAAGAATAAAGCTATTCGATTATGGATGCATCCGTAGGGACAGCTAATTTTAGAGGACATATTTTATTGGGAATGCAGGTGACCGTCACAAGTCGATCTACAATTCGAATATAAACGTCCTTCACACACGAGTCCATTACATAGACACAAGTCCTCCGATAATTCGGAGCAGCTTCCTTATCCAGCGACTCGATAATTCTCTGAATTTCCCGTCGATACGACGAAACGAGCGCATCGAGCGGGCGCTAAAGGATATCTGAAACGAATTTAATCCATACGGTTCGGTCGCTATCGAATGTCAAATGATTCGATTTTCCGTGACCCCCGGGAGGGTCGGCCGGTCTGTTTCGTCCACGGGACTAGCGTACACGAACCGAGAAAACGGTAAACACGACTAATGAACGAGGTCGTCCAAGACAGCGACTCACGGAATTCAATTCCAGGCCGAAAAATTGCGCGTTTAATTCCGCAGGATTAGGTTTAATTCGCCCGAGGTATCCTCTTCGGACCGGCGGCGTCCAATCCTATTCAATTATCGATCAGAACAATTCACTGAAGATGTCATCGAGGACTAGAAAGAAAGGAAGAGTGAGTAGCAGAGTTCCATTCCATTAGGATCGGTACCAATCATCTTTGGTTCATTCTATGCAGGATGAGGCCACCTGATGCTGTGTTTTCACATGCTACACACGCTTGCAGGCAACGATATACAGTCAGTGTAAAAAGTGTTCGTACAGTCTCTAAAAACGAATAACTTTTTTAAAATTGGACCAAACGGTTCCAATTTTTTTTTTCTTTTAGATGTTGTCATGATCACACTTCACTAGTTAATGTGTAAATAATTTTTTCAATAGAATTACTTTTTTCTTCGCAATTGCGACCGATAGCAATTAAAAAAAAAATTATTTACACATTATCTAGTTAATTAATCCTTCCAACATCTCAGAAAAAAAGAAAAAAACTCAAGCTGGTTGGTCCAATTTTGAAAGAGTTATTTGTTGTTAAAGGGTGTACGAATACTTTCTACACCCACTGTAATAAACGCAAGATAATGTCGGCGAAATTCGGTGTGGATAAAATCGTGTCGGTAAAATGGTTTGTCGATGAAATGATTGTTGGTGAGGTCAGGGTAACCCGCACGCCGTACGAGGGTTGAAGAAAAGTAGCTCTCTTGTCAAGGAGAAGGGTCGTATCTACTCGAAGGATAGGAAGAAGAGCCCTATTCGTGTGTTGTTGCCTGCAAGTGTAATTACTGAGAGTGGTCACGCGCCGTTGATGCTCGAGCTAGATCCATGGGGGGTGGAACCGATGGGAGAATATTCTGGCGCGCCCGCTTCATTTAACTGGAATATTTACCTCGTAGTTTTCTTGCGATTCCATCTTGCATTCGACTCGTTTCTCAGCCTCCAGAATACGCTCGATAGGCATGTCGGATTGGGAGCTGCTCGTGCTCTCTACCTCGCTCTGATCCCGTTCCTTGGTGCGCTGACGTTCCTCCTGTACCGCTTCCCTCTTCATCCCCATCGTCAGGCATTTCTGGTATCTGCAGTACTGACACCGATTCCGCTGCCTCTTGTCGATGATGCAGGATTTCTCTTCCCGGCACGCGTACGACAAGTCCTTGCGCACGGTCCTCTTGAAGAACCCCTTGCAACCCTCGCAGCTGGACCAACGAGAACCAAAGAAATTATTTATAGGGCTATTCCGGTTCACAACTCTCGAAAAATCAAGTTTCATAGCATTTTCTTTATACAGGCTGTCCCAAGTAACACTTTTCACGATTTTCAAGTACTTGTGATATAATCGGACAAACAAATATTTTCAACGAAAGTTGATCAGTTTTCGATTGGCTATACATTGCAATAGAAAAAAAGTTCAAAATTTTTTTTATTATTGTCAAGGCCACCTTCATTGTTGATATTTTTATTTCTTTGCTTTCAAAGTCATCCGAAGGTCATGCTAAACTAAGTCGTTGAATTCGTCTTGATACGGGCTATAATACTGTTAAGTCAAAAATACAAAGTGCCACTTAAAAAAATGAAGGTGACCTTCGCAATAATCAAAAACAAAAAGTTTTAGAAGTTTTTTTATTGCAATGTACGGTAAATCGAAAACTGATCAATTTTTGTTTAAAATATTTTTTTGTCAGATTATCGCAAGTACTTGAAAAACTAACTTTAACTCCGGAACTACTAACTTTTCAAAATACATAGGTTAGTACTTTTTTTTATAATGAATGTCCAACTGCATCCATTGATGTATTAAAAAATACCTCATTCCATTTAAAAAACCAAAGTTCACCTTGATATGACCTTTACACGTCCACACACGAAAAACTAATAACATCAGAATATGTTTCACTCGATACTATTCAAGCCTCCGCTGAAACATTTTTTGCTACGAATAACAATAGCGAGAAAATTTAGATGTCAAAATCGGGTGGGACACCCCGTATACAGTGGATTCAAAAATTATTTGAACAACACCAATTTCAACTAAATTTTTCAAGTAAAAATAGAAAAAAATGATTGAGGAAAAAATCATATGGCATAATATGTTCCAACTTCCTATTACCTTATTTTTTATGTTTATGCTATTTAATCTTTAATGCAATCAAATTTTTTAATGCAACGAAATTATAACTGTTCAAATATTGAGAATTTCACGAGAATTGGAAATGTAGTGTTCAAATGCTTTTTGGATCCACTGTAAGTGTTCTTGAACATGTGTAGAAAAGGATTTATTCGAATTCATAAAACTAATTTAATTAGAGGCATTTGAAGAATGGAACTCGCAGTTTGCGACGTGCAATCACATCGTAAAGGGAGATGTATTATTTTCGTTTAATCTTCGCCTTACGGGACCAAAGATTTTGGTCTGTTTTTATACAATCCTGTAGATTTTGACGAGAAAATTCCAAAAATCCATGTTTTTAATGTTAGGAATCCACTAGTTCAAAAGTTAAGCTTGTTTAGAGTTCAACAATTTTCAGCGATTAACACAGGTATGGGCGCCACCATATTGATATGTACTCAGCGTCGCGCGTCGTCTAACGGGCGAAGCCGCTAGGTGGCAGCACAAGCACGCGCTGATGTCGATAACGTAGATTTCTGAGCGGCGGCCCTCTACACCCCCTATACGAACCTAACCCTGACCAACCTTCCTGCGGCTCCGCTCATTGGATGATGTCCGAGTACGTACCAATATGGCGGCGTCCTTACCTGTGAAAAACGCTTATAATCGCTCAACTTTACACACGCATCACTTTTGAACCAGTGAATTCCTAACAATAAAACTTGAATTTTCAGCATTTTCTCGTCAAAATCTACAAAACTGCATTGAAAAAAGTTAAAAATTTTTGTTTTCCTGAGGTGAAGTTCAGCCTTCGCATATGTATATTTGTCGTACATACTGTTAAGTACGAAATTGCATATACAGTTATACGAATCAATCCGAAAACGTTTGTTAGATGTATTATAATTTTGTCCAACCAGAGTTAACACACGTTTACATTTTCTTCTCTAATTTTTTCACTGTTCGTTCTACAAATAGTATAGAAAAGATAAGATGTATAAAATGTACAATTCGTTTCTTTCAAATATACGAAATACACAAATATAGGAAGTGCCTTATGTGTTTGTCCGCTATTGTAACTTGCTGAAATGATACGATTCGTGGTGCTCGTTGAAATGCGCAGAGGAATGCAGTTTTCATTAATTTTCTTAAAGATGAAAGATAAAAGACGATACCGAAGAACGGATATAGTGTTCCTACGCGATTAGGACGAATACAGAGGTGAGATTCAGCGTTTCAACGCGGAAAGTGAATCATCCTGAACCAGACGACGACTCGTGTTTCGCAAAACCGTCGAGACTGGCCGTTCCCGTAGTTTTATTTCCCTCTTTCGTTGCTTCTGCTTGACTAATCCAATGGATTCGTCGAATAAAGTGGCTCTGGTTTACGATTTCCACAGTTGTAATCGAGAACGTTGTCGTCGAGACAATCGGAAGACTCGTATAACTCCGTCCGGCAAGACTAATGGGCCAGTTGCCGTTGCCAGTTACCGTCCAATAATTTTGTCAATCAGTTCAACGGTGGTCACTGATAGCCATCCACGCGCGTGTTCCGAATTCCTCCGAATCTTCGACGATCACTCATTGTCAGTGTCTCTTTAGCGGAACAGAAATTATTTTTACGGTATTTTACAAGTATTTTTATGGGGTTATGCTGTGAGCCTAATAAAGATACTGTAAAAAAAGAGATTCTTTTAGGGAACATTAAGCAACATTTTCGCTCTATTTTCATATATTATTTATTATATAAAATTACAAAATGGTGGAGCTGGTAGCTAGTACCCAGCGGTAAAAGTGACTGGAATATAAAAAATAAGAAATTGTTGCATTAACTTAAGGATGTTTTGGAGGTATATAAAAACGCAACAAAATTTTTGAAAATTTGACAAGATATAATTCTTACTAAATTAATGCATTACCAAAGTTTGGGTTTGATTCACCTGCTCCGTTTAAGAATTATAGCAACTTAAAGTTTGCACATTTTAACACATCTTCTTATGGAGAATTCATAAAATTCCACTTCAAACCCTATTTAAACCTTGAAAAAACGCAACTAGAAACTGCAGTTTTTTTATATATATAGTAAAAATTTAAATAATTTATTTTTCACTTTTTATTGCGTAATTATATATATTGAATATCACAAATTTATTATCTCGAAGTTCAAATCAGAGGGTACAATTATCCGCAAAAGTCACTTAAATTTTTTATATGAAGACAATTTGTTAAAAAAATAAATATAACATGAAATTCACTAATTAAACGAAAGCTTTTTAAATTAATCAATTTTTTTAATGCAAAATATACTCGTATGAATGGTTTTCATTGCCAATATATTGATGGATTCGAATTTCTTGTACTTTTGTCTCCCATTGTACCTCCAAAACATCCTTAAACAAAAATAGATTATCTTCGATATAGCGTACGATTCAGAGAAACAGGTTCTGTTAATCAGCCAACCGAAATTTGGCTTCCGTTTCCTTCATGGCAGTTCCCTTCTGCGTTAATGCAGCGATTCCAACTGTTCCGCAATCCCTTAACTTTAACTAGTTGTTGGAAATCATTTTCTTCGAGTCGAGCGTCTGTCGCGATTCAACGCGAATTTCTTCAGCTATGTACAGCACCGACCGTTGACTACAGATTTAATGTTTCGGTAAAGCAGACCCGTATATAAAATTGGAAATGGTAGCGGTGCTATATCGAGGGATTTAATTTCTCTGTGTCGTAAACGAGGGCTCCCGTCGACCGTTTCCACTTTCGACGATCGTTAAAGCCGCCGATGGCGCGCATTTTCAAAGCGGAACGCGAGCCAGGGCCTTCCTTTTTAAAATTGGAACCACTCCAGAAATCCCGCGACGACATTCCGCGAAGAATTTATTTTCGTTGCAACGCCGGACTCCTGTGTATTTTCGTGGCTGTTCCGATGCAGCCAACAATTTCATATTCCTTTCTCCCTGTCTTCGCTCGCGTGACAACAACAACTACACGTGGGATCGTTCCCCTTGATCGTGTGTCACCTGGCCAAAAAAGAGAGCCACGACACCTAGAGAACGTGTATGTAAGTGTTGCGAGAAACCGAGATGGAACTTCCGGAGGAAGTTGGGAGGGAATCAAATACTATGATTAATAACTATATAATAGAGGCTTTACTATCGTCGGTGGTAATACTCGTCGGTATAAAATAGGGTTTGTAGGGGACGCCACGTAGAAGAAGAGACACGGAATTTCGGTAGGGAGCAAAAAATTGGAGTGGAATTTAGAGGAGAAGCAGAAGAAGAGGGTTGCAACTTAGAGGGGTTGTGGAGAGAGGGCTGAATTAAAACAGGAAGTGGAGGAAGAAGAACCGAGCTTGTAGAGGATTAAGAGAGGTAGCTTCATTTACAGAGGAAGTATTGTAAAAGAAGTGAAGCTGAACTCACGGTGATTGTAAAGAAAGGGTGACTGACTACACAAATCAGAGAACACGAGAAAGGGTTCAACTAACAGAAGGAATTACTTTTTTACGCAGAATTTGGTGTTTTATCCGAATTCATGAAAAAATATTGGGCACGCCATTTAAAAAACTGAAGGTGACCCTACGTATCTAGATAAAACAGCAAAGTAACAAAAAACAGATCACACTGCCAGATTACAGTACTGCAACATTTGTCTGAAATATTTGTGAAATAACTTTGAAGTTATTATTTGAAGTCATATGTTACGAGACCCGCCCTATATAAGCATACGATCAGTGTCACGCTCGTAAATCGTTCCAAGCGTGCTGTTGACGCCGGCCAGTTAAGGATAAATCAAAGTCTCTCTTGGTCCTGTGGATAGTTCCGCTTTGTTTCATCCGTAAATCCCCGTTGTATCCCGGTACAAAGAGAAACAATACGACGCAGTAATCCCGGGGATATTGTTCAGCATCAAAATATTCGTCCTTCACGGATCCTGGAACCCGTACGGAGTCGGAGTTTTCGATGGCACCACGCGCGCGGCAGATTTATGCGTGTTTTCAACAACGAAATCTCTTAGAGCGGGAATCACAATAAGAGATACGACACATGGGCGCGTAAGTCTCAGTTTCAACGGGATCCAAACAAATCCGTTTGCCGAAGAAAAATCGATCTTCAGAGTGTTTGTTTTGATCCACCGGGTATGCATCACGAGATCAATGTCTCTCAATGACTCGACATTTTTTTTATTAGCGCGATACGCATGATGGCGAATTTGACAAAAATTTCACTCGTGATCTTTTTTCTGGTGATATTATTGAATTCTGCTATTTATATTGTGATTATAAAAGGGGTTTTCAAAGATTAACTTAATATATTTTTCATCGATCAACTAAAGGGTCTAGCCGGATTTTAACCCTTAGCACTCGGTTGGTGACTCTGAGGCACCACTGAAAATTGCTATGCCATTCCTAAAAATATTGTTCACATTATTATTTTTGTTCGTATTTAATAAACTACTAGACATTTACATATTACATGAGTTATCATATCAGTTTCATATGCAAAATATGAAAAAAAATTATTTAGAATGGAAATATTCTAGAATAGAGAAATCTTTCGTTTTTCAGTTAAAATAGCTCCGAGTGCAAAGGGTTAAAGTAGTCAACCCTTCAGCCGATTTTGACCGGATATGGCTCGTTCGATAGCTTACCAACAAAGAACCCTATCCAGTGAAACTTGGTTATTGAAATTGACTCGAAATTGGAAACACGTATAGAACTGGAACCCATCCCTAGGCATTATTTGCTCCCTGTCTATAGAGTCTGCCTCCCACGTTAGCTAGTAGGACCGACGAAGTCTCGGTGCGTGTTGCATCAGAGCCCCGACAACCTTGGACTTGCCGTGGCTCATGAGGTTAGGACGGCTAGCCAGCCGTAGTTCCTACAAAGGAGAGAGAAGGAGAGAGAGAGAGAGAGAGAGAGAGATTGATAGAGAGTGAGTGAGGAAGAGAAAGTGAGAGAGGGGAAGAGCGAGACGGGCTCTCGAACGTCTTGGTCGTGCAGGCACTTTGCTCCAGTGGCAGCTAATTAAGCAATCACGGCCATTATCAAGGCCTGGGCTAGCACGCCGCGCCGTGTCAGATGCATCGTCGAGACCGCAGCAACCGTCAGTCCTCCTCGATCGTCACGAGCGGAACCAATCGTATTTTGGTTTGCCGCCGTGCACAGGGCTAGTTAGCATCCTGGTGTATCGGGTTAGAGAATTTCCTATACCAAATAGTTTAAAAGTTATTTAGACGGCGCACTTGGCTGAATCTCCCTCGTATTATGACAAAGATTAATTTTCGAAGATGGACGATGAATTGCGTCGATCACATACAGTGGGTGTAAAAAGTATTCGTACGCCTTTTAAAAACGAATAACTTTTTCAAAATTCGACCCGACAGCTTGAGTTTGTTTTGTGACGTTAGGACTAGTTTACTAGCTAATGTGTAAATAATTTTTTTTTTTTTAATTGTTATTGGTGGCAATTGCAAAGAAAAAAGTAAATGTCACGATTTTTAAATTTTTTATCTGTGCCTGTAGTGAAAATTTCTAGGGTGCATTTGGTAGGTATAAGTAAGTTATATACAAAGTTTCATCGAAATCGATCGAGGTTGTTACTAAATTGTAAGAATCCGCGATTTAAATGATTCGCAAACCCTAAATTCAACGATTTTTACATGTTACAATGCCCATAGCTTTTTTATACGTCAACCGATATCAATGAAACCTTGTACATGTATATAACTTACTAAGATTTACAAAATACATGTTTGAAATTTTTACTACAGGCACAGACAAAAAATTTAAAAATCGTGACATTTACTTTTTTCATCGCAATTGCGACCAATAACGATTAAAAATAAAATTTATTTACACATTAGGTAGTAAACTAGTCCTTCTAACGTCACAAAAAAAACTCAAGCTGTTGGGTGGAATTTCGAAAAAGTTATTCGTTATTAAAAGGTGTACGAATACTTTTTACACCCACTGTACGTATGATCGACATGGCATAAAACAGATGCCAAACCGAAATACAGTGTCGGGTGATTTTTGAATTTGGAATAAAAATGCTTGAAATAACAGGAAACACGTTAGAGGCACGTGATTTCGGACGACTGGGTGCGCGATCGTTGCGTGTACGTAACAATCGGCGATCGATGCACCATTTTCGAACGCTCCGATGAGATTTAATTGGCCACAGCTGCCCCGGTTCAATAACAAAGGGAAGATGGATTCTGTGGTTCGTGACGAAATGACGAGTCGCAACCGAATTCGTGACCGAATAATACCATAGCATCGAGTCACGTCGATTCCTCAGCCTCGACCGTTGCGTTGCGTTGGTTCGTCGACATTTTCATTATCGCACGCAAGTTCGTCGCTCGGTGATTATGCAAGCGCAGCATCGTTGCATTTGTACTGATCCGATTATTAATAAACTGTCGTACAACAGCTGAGCCTCTGGCGGATTCATGTTGATGATCAAATTTCAGATTTTATATGTAATCGCTTGGGAGAGAATAGGAAAATTTTTTAGACAGCTTGCCTCATATTTTATTCTTCTTTTCTTAACGCTAAATTTACGGAGAACTAAATGCGACTATTTTTCATTACCTTATACAAATACCAAGAGTGTATTCATTGAGATTTTTAACAATTTTTATCATATTTCTCATGAATGCATTTTTACAATCTCAAAAATCGTAAATCAAAAAATTTGGAATCCGGCATTTTCACTTAGGTCTCCTAGCACATTTTGACCACCGTATCCGGATTCCGGATACCCTTTAAGGATGTTCATTCATACGAAAACCATTCATACGAGTATATTTTGCATTAAAAAATAGATTAATTTAAAAAGCTTTCATTTAATTAATGAATTTCATGTTATATTTATTTTTTAATCAAATTGTCTTCATATTATAAAAAATTGTAAGTGACTTTTGCGAATAATTGTACCCTCTGATTTGAACTTCGAGATAATAAATTTGTGATATTCAATATATGTATATAATTACGCAATAAAAAGTTAAAAATAAATATTTAAATAAATTAGAAATACTTCAGAAAGCAATATTCATGGGTATTATTGAGATGACAACACGATAAATTTGACGTTTTGTAACAGTTTATAATTTTTTCCTCTGTAACTGTTTAGTGAATCCTAATAAATTTTGAACATAATTAATTACATAATTTTTACTATACATATATAAAAAAAAACTGGAGTTCCTAGTTGCGTTTTTTCAAGGTTTAAATAGGGTTTGAAGTGGAATTTTATGAATTCTCCATAAGAAGACGCGTTGAAATGTGCAAACTTTAAGTTGCTACAATTCTTAAACGGTGCAGTGAATCGAACCCAAACTTTGGTAATTGCATTAATTTAGTAAGAATTATATCTGGTCAAATTTTCAACAATTTTGTTGCGTTTTTATATACCTCCAGAACATCCTTAAGTGAGCGTTACTGTGTCAATGAGAGGGTTTAATAAGATTCTTCGACTCACCTGTAGACGCCGTAGTGTTTCCCGCTGGCGCGATCACCGCAAATCGAGCACAGGTGCTTGCTGCCGGAGAGAGGGTGGTTCGGTGGGTAGGGTGCGACTGCCTTGTTCTGACCACTCGGCGACGTGCTCAGAAGGTTGCTGTGACAACCAGCGTTGAAGGATCTTACATGCAAAGAAGAGAATAACAACAACTCTACCTACGACGCTACTGCCCCCCGGTTTGAGCAAAATACACTGGGCTGGATCTCGCGTGTGTTCGCCAAAGCTATAAGCTCGTAACATCATAAACAGATATAGGTAATCGTTCTACTGTTTTTCCATTTTAACCCCTTATAGCTCGCACGGGTACACTTTGAGAATTCGAGAAGCGTAATGCAGTGTTATTTAACCCCTTGGCATACAGTCGATCCAAAAAGTATTCAATTGTCGATAGTTCAATTGTGATAATTTTGTTAAAAAGAATACATAGTACAACAATATACCTGGACTTTAAAGCTCGAAACCTCTTCTTTCGCAAACGATCATTCAATTTTGTTTAAGATATTTTTGCATGATACAGAGACTAGGAAACTGAAGACTCTTTCTTGATCCAAAATGTTACAAATTGAAACGTTCGTGAAAAAACATTGAAAAATTTTTCTCTTGACTGAAATCACCGTGGATTTAAAGAAACTTCAAATCTGTAATACAGAGATTCGTTTAGAAAAATATTTTTTTTTATACTTTCACAGACTATCTGTGACGCCTTTGTAGGTACGTCAAGGGGCTAAACTGAGGATATTTACAGAAATTCACAATTCTCAACAGTAGTTTATAGAAAAGAAAAATGATCCTGAAACCTTGAGTGGGTACTGGTAATAGAAGCGTGTAAGTATCAGGCTTATGCTCCCTCTCAGAAATCTAAAAAAAGAACGAAGAATACCAATGACAAAAAAGTGAATTGACTTCAAATATGCTGGCTGAGAGTTTTAAAGACTGCCTCTTATACTCTTTATTATTAACTATACTACCAACCATGCAAGGTAGACCTCGAAATTGTGGAAGATATTAAATTAACACAATTTTTATTACCTTATACACCTCTTGCATATCATAATTATTTCAATAATTTCCCCAAAATACACCTCCAAATGAAACATTTTATTTTTATTATTACAAACTTAATGTATTTGAAATGTAATTAAATAAAAATTTCAGAACAAGCAAATATTTTTTATAATATTTCTGTTCACATTTCTTGCAATTTATTAATCATGAAAATGGGGTAATCCTATTTAATCTTCGTGAAAACACCTTTCTTCTAAATGTATTCTTACTAAAATAATGTATGATGAATTTACTCGTTGTAAAACTTTCTAAAATCTTACCCACACTTCTAGCATCTGTATATTTATCAATCGTATGCTACGCAAAACCTTTAATATCCGAATAATGGAAAAAATGAAGTTTCCTCACTTTCATAATAAACGGCTGATATGTTGTTCGTGTCGTATAAAGGGTTAAAAAGAAGACGATATTACAAAAAGAAAAGTAAAAGTATTTTGCTCATTTCCTGCTAGTGCTAGGGCGACTACGCGCATGGCATACCCTCGATTCACGGCGTCTGTCGTCAGAATACCATATCTCGATATCTGTCGGACTGATTGAATCGTGCGTGTCAATAGATCAATAGTACAATTAATGCAGATTCGAATCTACGGATGACGTATCGTTTAATTGATTGATTGTCTGTCACGAAATATTTCGATTATGCTAATGGTTCTTACCCTGGACTATTGGGACCGGAAGGGCTGAAATTTCCCGCAATGGTCAGACTCGCTGTGTCCGGCTTCATGTCGAGGGGACTCTGCGGGCCCACCGACGACATGGACATGTTGCTGTTATCCAGGCTCAGCCCTGAAAAACGAAGATTATCACATCGTTAAGAACATCCGATTATTTTTGTCCAAAAAGGGCACTGAAAATTAATATAAACTTAACAACACAAGGAATATTGTTTAAATTTATAAAACGCTTGCACAGTATTTTCATATTAGATGATGGAGTCAAGCCTGAAAAAAATACATAAATTACATCATTAAAAATATTCACTACTTTACTCGAAAATTTAATATAAACTTGTGGCTATAAGACACTTTAGATATTTGTATATTTCGTACATACAATTTAAATGTACATTTTGTACACCCTATATATTGCGTACGATTCTGGTTTTTCATTTCCGTAAAATCGTCTTTTTGCATTTTCTTGAGGTATGAGTGTTGTAGAATATGTGTGCAAAAGAATTTGTTTGCAACTCGCAGTAGATAAATGATACGATTTCTTCGTCTTTCGGGATCCTAATACTCTGGTATGGAGGTTTCAAAAGCGAAAGCAACAAAAAGGAAACTGCTACTTTCGCAAGTCGCGGACGAGCATGCTTTCGAACGGCCCGGGAATTACGCTTTTACCCCATTAATATTAACAACGCGTCGCCCTTTTACTTTCAGCTCGTGTTGGCGGCGATTCCTGTCGCGGCCGGATCGAGGACGATCAGCCTCGTCTGTGGCAAAGTGCAGCCACGTTAATTACCTAGAGTCCAAGGAGGCAGTCTCCGCGATTTACAGTTAGAGGAAACACGTGGCGGCTCTGTGCGGGACGAGAATCAACAAATATCGCACACAGTCTGCGGCATCATGATTAGAGGGGCTGACCCACTTCGCATTATTCTCGATCCTTTTCCAAGGACCTGCCACGTAAAAACCACCGTTTATCCAAACTACCGATGGAGATATCATTAAAATATTAGAAAACAACGAATTGTTATTTATTTTACGGATTTTATGCATTTATGGCGAAGGTGCGAGTTTGGTTGTTCAGAATTTATTGAAATAACTAAGAGAAGAAATACATTTTATTTAACTCTTCTTTTGTACAATTTAATGCAGAACTGTTTTATTTCGCATAAAGATGCGCAATGTAGTAATACCACAACAACGAAACATAGAATATAGCTGGATATTATACTGTAAAATGCCCACCAAACCAAATTGATTTTTGGTTGAACCATTCGATAGGACTCCCAAAGAAAACCCCTCTGTGACAAGTTTCAAGTCGGTATCCCTACCACAAGGGTAGTTATACGGTGAGCACGGTTTCATGAATTATGCTCTGTCTTCTGTTCTGCTCAAGAAAAAATTACGAAAAAATTCATGAACATTCTACCTAATAGCACCACATGACAGTGAATTATTTCAGAATTTTTGATTGCAAAATCGATTTTTTAAAAAATCCGGAGATAAACCATAAAATTGCCGATTTTATATCGAAGTTTTCAGAGTTGTACCACATTTATATTATTATGTTAGTTGCGTCTTATCATGATTATTAATGTGTATTTTTTTCAGATTTTTCGGATTTTGCGAACAGATTTTAAAAAATTGGAAATCTCCAAAAATATATTTGAAATGTCGCTACAACCTAATCTTATCAGGCTATACCCTTTTAGATCACTTGTAATAGCTATTTGTAACCGAAATATTTTTCACAAATTTTCTGTACATTTTGAGATTAATGTTCTCAACTTATGAATGATGAAGTTACTGATCTTTTGTTCATCAAAGGACCCCGCACAAATCATATGGAAAATCTATCCTGGTTGAATGAGTTGGATTTTTTATATGTTGTAGCTTATGATCAACTGAACAAAAGATGCAATGAGCAAAAAGTTTAATAATGGACAGTTATCGAGTTATAATCAGTCAAACATGACAAATTCGAGCTGCCGAATACTCAAATCTCGGGAAGTATTTATTTTTTGGAAAAATGTTTGAAACAAAAATAGTAGGGTTTCACAAAATCTATTAGGTGGTGTCATTATTTTTGAATGACCTTGAAAAGGTCTGTGAACAGAAATCTTTCACAAAAATCTTTGCGCGTCACAGCAGAGATAAGAACCCCACGGTTCGTCACTCGAGTAGTAGGTCCGTGTGAAAATCGAAGGAGTGATTTGAGTATTCGGCAGGTCGAATTTGTCATGTTTGACTGATTATAACTCGATAACTGTCCATTATTGAACTTTGTGCCCATTACATGTTTTGTTCAGTAGGTCATAAGCTACAACATATAAAAAACCCAACTCATTTAACCGGGATAGATTTTCCATATCATTTGTGCGGGGTCCTTTGCAGGATAACTGTTTATTTTGGATCCCTGCTAGTTTCGCAGATGACACCCCGTAGAATCCAGGAGTGGACATTATATCGTCCTCCTTCGATCCATATTTCCACGCTCCAGTTCGGGATCAGATACGCTGCGAACCGCCCTCGGACAGCCGCTGACACCTTTTTATCTGTCGCGACACAAAGGGGGGAGGGGAGCACATTCTGACGAGAAGATAAACGACATTTTAATAGGATTCGGTCCGGCGACAGTGTGGCCACGGGTGAAAACGGGTGAAAGAGGACGAAGCAGGAGAGAAGACGAGAACCGGATGATCCCGAAGCCGCCTAAGGACGCCGTCAAGTGTATCGATAATTGTACGCTTGACGTCACGCTCCTTCCTTCTCGATCTTTCCATCGTTATTCTGTTTCTGTCTCGCGCGACGATACGCGAGAACAAGACTCGCCTTCTCTACGTGGTCGACAAATGCGCAGCAGACGAACGAGATGCATCTGCTGGCTTCTTCTGGCAACGATCCTTCGATGAATCGAGTGTGCTTTGAATATAGTCGATTTTTTTCAACAGCGCACAGTGGGGCGAAACGACTCGACGACGATCAACAATCGATTTTCGTAATACAGTATACATTAGGAAATGATAGGTTCAGTAACATTTACCGTGGTAACTTATGAACAAATGTTTTAATCAATGTATTATTTACAGGGTGCTAGGCACTTATACTAACGAAATTCTCTGGCAAATATTATTTAAAAATAGCGTTCAAAAACAAAATTAGAAATTTTTTTCTTAATTTATCCAATTTTTAACAAAATAAATAATTCATAGGTTCATTTTCAGAAAAATATTAATTTAATGTCATTAATAAATAATAATAATAGATTTATACTCTTTCTAATATCTCAAAAAAAACACACACACACAATTCGTTTGGTCCAATTTTTAAAAAGTCGTTCTTTTTTTAAGGGTGTACGAATAGTTTTTATACCGACTGCATGGTTGCCATGAAAGCGTGAAAATCGTCCGGCACGCAGTGGCCAAGTGTTAATAAACATAATGGCGAAAACTATAAGCGAAGCGATTTTCTCGGGAAGCATACCAGTTGCACTCGCGTGCACTCACAATCAGTTTCGAGCGTTGCACCGGCGTGTTTGCGTCTGGTCAAGGTGCCCGACACTGCCGGTGTAATATACCGTCACCGGACTTGGCCTTGCGGCCACTCTCGTGTCCTCGTCACTGCGTCTCCCGCCCCCCTTTGATACGATTAAAGCCTCGTTCACAACTCGTGCGAACTTCGTGGATTTAACCCAGTGATGGCCTCTAGTCTCTAGGCTATAGACCTCTGTTTCCGGGTGTCTATGCGCTCGAAGCGTCCATTAACATCTCTACACAGCAAAAAGGGTCTAGAGAGACTGCTCTATTTCGGAAACAAGGTCCATCGACTACTCCACTTACAAAACGGGATTCGCAGGCAATTCTGCAATGCGTGACAAAAATATTGGCACATCCAGTTCTTAGGCGTTACTTTTAGTGAAAATGGTAGCTTATTGTGCACGACTTCGATTTTCTAGTACTTTATTATACAGGGTGAGACCTGAATAACTTTGTTGGTATTGGTGACAGAAAAATATGTGTCGGACGAAACTTGCTTGATTTCGAGGGTGACCTAATCTCATGTTAACAGTTTTTCTGTGAGTGGACGCGTAGAGGACACGTGAAGGTCAACTCTGATCTTTTAAATAGAATAATACATTTTTCGATGCACTATCTGATAGAGCATTTTAAGGTACATACAGTGACCTACGACTCAAGGTCATTCAAGATCATTGATGTTCAACTGCAATAGAAAATATTTTACTTTGAGTTGACCTACATATGTCCTCTACTCGTCCACCTACAAAAAAATGATTAACACGAGATTATGCCACCCTCGAAACCAAGCAAGTTTCATCTGACACCATTTTTTCTATCACCAATGGCAACAGAGTTATTCAGGTGGCTTGTTTTAAATGCCTCTGTATATGCAAACAGTATGTTAGTTTAGGAACATTGATATTCTATTATCAAACAATTCTACACTGGCGTGTAAAGTAGGGATCACTAAATTTTCAATGTACAGTGTGTGACTCCCACTAATATTTATGCTCTTAAAAAAGAAGATTACTTTTTTAATATTCGACCATACAACTTGGTTTTTTTTGAGAAGTTAGAACAATCGGTCGTGTTACGTAATGTGCAGAGGAATTGCAGAGAAAATACTAAAAGCTTATATTGAAAATGTAGAAAACACGTTTCGCAGATCTGTATCAATTAAACATATTCTGAAATTTCCATTAAAATCGGTCAACGTTGCAATCAGCTACAAACGTTTAAAGATGGTAAAAATTGCCATTTTTCACGAATTCGGGCCTCTAAATGCAATAAATTTAAGGATTCATACATCTTTCAATGCCTGTCGTTTATTCGCACATCAACCGATTTCGATGAAACTTTTACAATGCATTGAAATAGGTCAACAAACATATTTTTTAAATTTTCAATATAGACCCACATAAAAAAGTTGTAAAATGCAACTTTTAGTATTTTCTCTACAATTCTATACAATTACAAAAAATTTCTATTCACATCATGTAGTAAATTAATTGCTCTCGCTTCTCGCAAAAGTTCAAATCGTGTGGTCCAATATCAAAAAAGTTATCGTTTTTTTAAGAGCGTCCGAATATTAATGGAGGTCACTGTACATATAAACTGGATTCAAACCTGATAATCCGGTTAGCTGATATAATTTTGCAAAACAATTTGACAATTATTTGAAATAATTATTGCGAATAATTATAAAATAAAATAACATGGTATTTGAAATAATATTTCAGGTAATTTTAAAATGAAATAATATTTCAAGTAATGCTATTTCAAAACCGATAACATGATATTTGCCGAGGTTTGCATTATGGTAGTTATCGTATAGATTACTATTTCTTTTGTCCGCCAGTGTATAACGAATATCAAAAACAAAGAGCATTGGCTGTTCTATACGGTTCGAGAACAAAATTCTATCCATCGTTCCGTGTCGAAAATAAAATGCATCGACTGCTCCGCATCGGATGAGAGATCGTTCTACATCGAAAGGAAGATCCAGCAACCGGTTGTATAGCGAATAGGAGGACGTTGCGTCGGGTTTCGGTGTCGATCGGTGCAGATGCAAAAGTCGTTTGCCGTCTGTCGACGACCTTCGGTCCGCTTAGCGAGCTGATTGCGTAATTAAAGCGGCGCAACGCTTAATAAACGTCGGTGACGAGAGGCACGCAATCGGCGACCCTAACACTCGAAATAGAAGTCTCTAGAGTTACGACCTCGGCGTAATTATACGTTCCGCGGAAAAAAAGTATTGCGGTTGGATGAACGGTCGATGATGTGTCGCGCATCGTGTCATTTAACCTTTTCTGGAGTGACTAGTCTTCTAGAGTATGTATGTATGTACTCCTCTTTCTCGCGTTGGCTGTTGAACCGTTCGCGAAAGTTCAATTTAACGGTAACGATAATATTCTTTATTATTAGCCGGATTTGAATTTGTATTTTTCTTATTAACCCTCGTTACGCAAATAAAATGTGCACGTTAGGCTTAAGATCTGAAAGTAATATTATTTATTTTGATTCTTGCAACAAACACAAGTCCACTTTTAAACAAGTTACATCATTTTAATCGGTGTATAGAGACGTTTGCGAGTTACTGTAAGCGAAGAATCAATATAAATATCCATTTTTTTTTCTAAAGAAATCGTTAAAAACAAAGAAGATCCGGTAAAGGGGACTCGCTTCTCGGGGCTGATTTCATGGAGCCATTTTCATGGTGTCGAATAAAAAACGCAGCAGCGCATCGGCAGGGTGATGCAAGTGGAATAGACAGAACTGCTGTGAGAGGGTTTGGCCGTGTCGCAACACGCGATCGATACTCGCTGCGATACATGACCATGCCCAATTCCACGCTGGCTTCTGCCCTTGAAAATCAGGTTTGGGTGGTTCGCCTTACACGCTGCTACGCGGCTCGATTCACTCTCGAAGGCGAATATGTTTCAAATATTCAAAAGGCGGCGCGTATGCTCAACTCATTGTTGCCGTAGGTCCGTTTTCTTCGCCCATTCTTGTCTTCCTCCCTCTTCATTACGAGCTCTTTATTTCCCCTTGTATTTTCCCTTTTAACGGGAGGTTCCGGTCGAAATCTTTCAGAAAATCGAATCATTTTTTACGTTTTTACTTGTGCGATATTTAAGTGGAACGAATATCTCAAAAACTAATTAATCAATTTGAATGAATGTTTCGTTTAAATTAAAGAATATACTTTTTCCAAGGCAGCGAGCCTTCAATATCTTGAGTTTGCTCAAATTGACTAACTTTTACTGTGTTGGAATTATATTTGTATCGTCCTGTAATGCGCGCGTTTTATTGACGTGCGTTTAATTTTTGTTCTTCCAGCGACATTCCTGTTAGTTTTATATTATAGACGTTATTACAAGCTCTAGTGTGTTCCTCGTCACCGCGTGCTCTGTATAATAAAATTGTTAATTTCTCTGATATATCAAAATATACTTTTTCATTGTGTGTATTATAAAAGCAAAGTTGCTCGTTCACTTCCCTGACAAAATCCCTAACCAAAGATTATGGGCCCAGCTCTATTATAAGAGCAATTGTTAAGTATATCAAAGTAGTGATAAATAAGAGGTTAGGTCAGCACGTGGTCGTCTCCTTAAAGGAATAAATTCCACGCGTATTGAAGTGTTGACCAAAGACAACTATGAAACGTGGAAGAGATACAAGTTGAGTCCCTACTAATAAAAGCTGACCTGTGGCAATACGTAAGTGATATAAAATTAACTGTGAAAAAGGTGAGACAAAAATGGTCTATCTTGAAATTATCAGAAAAAGGATAAAAAAATTTTCAGACAAAAATTGAATCCTAGAATCCACTTTTCATTCATATCTTTCATGTCCTCTACTTTTGTCGCGGAGTGTATGTGGTTACAGAGTTGCAATATCAAACTGAAATTGAATGTAAATACTTGTGCAGATATCCTTGAAGAGACTAAACAGTTCGAGAAGCATCCCGAGAGTAGGGGAACGTTTTCGGGGAATTTTTTGGCGCGTGAAATTCGAGACAGCGGAAAGATAGGGAGAATTTGGGAGGGGCCGTATAATATTGCAGGCACGAAAGGTCGACAAGGGGATAATAGCGCACTCGGGGCGGTGCCACGACAAAAGGGAAGCGGTGTCGTTATTAAAAAGAAGAGTGACGGGGTATCGCGTTTCGTAACTGTTCCACAGAAGCTTTAATAAGTATGTATGTATTGCGTGAACTCTCGCATCCCCGGCCAATGATACGGCGCCGGCTATAAAATAAACGCCTATCTGGACAAGTCTTGGCCATCGTGCTCACCGAGATACGTCTAAATATAATGCAACGAGAACGATAATTGTTACAACATTGACATTGAACGAACTTGCCACGCGATTCTCGGTTCATCAGCCAATACGGTTGCAATTGTTTTTCTCGAACTTCTCCATCTTGCTGTTCTATTGATGTCACTCTTGCTTCTTAGTTAATTCAAAGTAGAGATCCTTATTTATCTAAAATCTAACAATCTAAAAATGAATTTTAAAAAATTAGAACAATTTCTTACTACCTGGAAGCTCGAACTGATGTCACTCAACTGGAATATGGTAAGTCGTATTGAAAATTATTTAAAAATCCACCGTAAAAACCGCGTGTTCTAATATTTTTTATGTATGATTATTGAGATTATAAAAATGCACCAGTAGAAATTGTTCAGCAAATTTATTTCTTTGGGTATACACCATTTAAAAAATGGCTAAAAATTGGGATAGATAAATTCTTGCTATTTTTTATTAGATTTAGGACATGTGAAGATCGATACATTTTTACGCAGACTTTAATACTCCGATATCCGATACAAAAAGTAGGTCACTCCGTTTAAAAAAATCGAGATGACCATCAAATTTCCGAAACGCCAACACCCACAAAAAAAGTACGTACCATATGAAATGTGCCCTCCGAAGCCATTTAAATTCTATGTGTTAAAATTTCCATGAAGCGTATAGTTTCGTAGTTATTCGAGGGAACCAAGTTACATTATTAGTTAATAAAATGGAATTTTATTTCGACTTAAAGATTATCAGATTATGTTCGAAATCTTTATCACGAGGCTGATGCGATGTTATGGCACAAGTGTTTAAATTAAATACTAACGCATGTGAAGCCGACGAATTTTGAAAATCAATTTTTTTGAAAAGAAAAAAGAATCCATACCAAAAGCTCTGCTTATTTCTTTGTCTAGAGACTCGAGATGGTGCTATCGTGAATGTAGATTTTTTATCGATCCTCGGGTCCCAATAAGGTGGAACCTGTTACGCACCCGCGGAACAATAATCGTCGAACGTTTTAACGTCACGCGGCATTGCGAAACTATTCTCGAACCGTGAAAGAAGATGAATATTCATGCTCCGAGAAGCGTCGGGAGCCTTGAAAACAGCAATAAACCGTTTCACTGCACCGTTTCGTTGCATTCCACGTTCATGGGATGGAAACTCCGCGAAAAGCCGCGCACCAACCACTATAAAATCGTGCAATAATCCATCACGTCCAACTTAATACATCCAGTGCATTGTGATTTGGACAACCTAATACATATGTACTTCGGGATATTCTGCATTGCCGACACAAAATAATAATAGACCATTTCAGCCGTTTAATGTAAAAGATGTTTATTCTTTTATAACTACGTATTTAGACCACGGATAGCCATATAGAAGATTCTTCCTTTCATTAATGATCTTAAGTTGCAAATAATATACTACTTTTCCGGCAAGATTGTAGGAGAAAAAAATGTTATATGAAGTTTATTTATAAACGCTTTATTACAATATTATAGTCAAATATTGAATGTAGCCTGAATAGGTGCGGTACAGCAGATTTAAAGCTGAATAATATGGAAGGTCGATTGTGTTTACTTTGCCTGTACTTGCTAATGTAACTAATGTACTTGCGTGTAATTACTAATTCAGTTGCTGAGATGCAGCAAAATCCTCAGGAAATTCAAAATGTAATACATTCCATATTACATCGATGTCAAGTTTGTATCAATGCAGAAGGTGGTCATTTTGAAATGATGATTTAAAAATTGTTAACGATCCTCGTACATAAGTTAAGAAATATCTCGTAAGTACAGGCAAAGTAAACACAATCGACCTTCCGTTAATTATACATTATTAATTATAAATGGAACGGTTTTGGAGGCTTTGGGGTCGTAGAATCTAATTCTGGTATCAGTTATTTGCTGGAATGAGAAACTGTTTTTATAAAATCACTCCTGTAGGAGTGTTCCAATCTAATAATTCATTAATTAATTCATGAAGATAGCTTAACATATCAGAGTAATTGGTACAAGTACCCTATTCTATAGAAATGGCCCACTGTGCGTCGCGACGTTCGTTTTAGCGAATTCTCGCAAACCTGTCCTCGGCGTGGAGCGATTTCGAGGCTGACCCAGGGGACTGGAGTGTTTCTAGTGAATTTGTGATCATGGTAGCCGATGTGCAACGTGTCCGCGATGCGCCCGAGGCGGTTGCAGAACGGAGGCCCGCCGCAGAGCGCGGGAAACTGGTTTTCAGTTTCGGAAGAGCGTTCAAATCGTCAGACGGTGACGTCACCGTCATATACGCCCGGACCTCTGCCACGGAATAATGACTGAAAAACCCATCGTCCATCGTTGGGCGAGAAGCTGGTTCGCTCGCGAGCCCGATCATTATCACCCGTTCCCGTGTTATCCTTTCGCGTTTTTTGGTCTTTTGCTTCCTTCTGACTTTGTGTATATGTTTATTTGCCTTCGACAGACTTTCAGCTCGGACCCCTTAACCATTTTCTACGTTCGCGGATCGGCCGCGTACACGATACTAGACGCACGTGACGAGTTATTTGCTTAATTCACCGCTTATAAGCACACATAGGTTTACAGCGAGCTAAAGTTAGCTACCACAGACGCAGCGCAACATGTTCGCGTTTTCCATCGCGCGCCGACAGTCAACGAGGAGATTAGTTTTGACCGCTTCGAGATGAAAGAATTGTTTAGTCTACCCTGTCCAAGGTCCCATTCTAGCTCTCTAATGGACACCACTTTTAATATGCAAATCTCGCGAAAGCTAAACCCCTTCAGATTCGAGTTAATAATAAAAAGACGTGTTCATGCTATCGGCGCACGGGTTCGATCAATTGTTAATGATTAATGGCAAATTTGCAACTTACATGATTCGCATGATTAAACATCGTAGTGTAAACCTTAGGTATGAAACACCCAAGATACACAAATATTACGCAACATTACTGAACCAGTAATGTTTTATGATGTTTGTTTCTAACACGTAAATAGTTTGTTTGTTTTGCCGTTTTATCAAAATAACTAAACATTTATCTTCATCACATACAATATTAATTGTATGTTAGTAAAAATTTTACCATAACACCAACATAGTATATAATAAGTTAAAGTTTGGTTGTAAAGTCGTGTCACGTTTTGAATTCACCGCCAAATATCTTTTGGTCAATACATCGATCAATGAGAAGTTGTCTTCTTCAAATGTTTTCCACAGTTTTGTCTCAGTGTTTGGTCTACCGACATGGAACTCGCACGTGTTTTTAGTTTTTCTTAAAAAAAAAAAATTTTTTCCTCTTTTAGTTAAAATAAATTTGTTTCATCATGCATATAGCAAGTAAGTATTAGTAGTGTTACTATCTTTAACTTACAACCTATTAATACAACGAATAATTAATTTAGAGACGCAATTGTTTTCTTGAGAATGGTCTGAAACTAGACCGAAACGTTGAAGTTAAATAAGTTGCAAATTTGCCATTAATCATTAACTATTGATCGAACCCGTGCGCCGATAGCATTAACATATTTTTTATCAACAATTTACGATCGATATAAAGGAAATATATATCGAGTTAATAATAATGATTAAAAATGTCAAAATTATAAAAAGCATAATGGCGGATTCGATATGGCGGGCGTATTATCGTGATAAAAATCGCTAGAAATCTGGTATTATAGGTTCCTGTTACTTTTACAGAGTAACGTAAAACAGCCACTTTTGGTGCTCCGTGAATCTAGTGTTAAATAGCATGATTGAATATGATCACATCCTTATCAATAATGTATTTCTCGCACCGATGTTACATGAATGGGTGTCTGGCAGAAGGGTCCATGTCGTGATTTTTAGAAAAACCGTTTTTCATGGAAGACTTATTTTGCTTTAACATATAATAAAACAAACCGTAAAAAAAGTCTATCAGTTTCCAGTCTTTTTCCCACGGAAGAAGGGCCTATGTCATTTATCAGCTGGTTTTTATTATTGCAATTCATGTTCGACTTCAAAATTCTCCTATAAAATTTTAAAAACCTGACATACGCTCTTCTTCCAGACACCCATTTACTTGTAATTCTAATCCACGATAACTAATAATTGTTACGATTTTTTTTCAGAAAGCATTGCATGTCTTTTTGTCGCGGCTAAAAATAGATGTCAAGGTGAGATGAATTATAGGTAATCAAAAGATTTCTATGGTTTTGTATAGACACTATGTCTTCCAGTGTCGTCGCGGAGTGTACGGGACGGGACGGTAGCCAATGGGTCACCCAAAAATACGAAGTCGCAAAAATGAAAGGGGGAAAAAATGTATGTTTTCGATGCGTCGCACAGGAGAAACAGAGTTTTTAACAGTTTCCTGCGGGCAGCTGGGACCGGATGCCGCTCCCACACCAGGATAGCGTTCTGACGTTGCACATGCAGCCCACGCGAGCCTGCATGTGCACGAACGTACGAAAATAGTGCTGCTGCCCGTGGCGTTCAGGCCTTGAACCCGCGAAAAAACCTCACCGGATTAATGACTCCGACCGGGGCTGATTTATTTCGCAGAAGAGATCGGCAACGGGTTGCGAATTTTTCAGTTATTTATCGAGCTGCGCGGCCCGTATCGCTATTTATGGCCGTGATTAAAACTCGAAATACCTTGCGAGATAACACAGCGCGTGGAAAATCCCTGGAGGACTCTCCGCTGGTAGATCGTCCAGCGAAATTATTTTCTCAGTAATAAACGCTCTCCCGTTGTTCGTGCGTTTGCCGTTGGACGAACGGAAACGAACGATGTCGGACTAAATGATTAATGCCACCGGGGTTTGATTTAATCCTTCGATTAGGGAGAAATCACCTAACAACACTTAATGCCAGACACTAGCATTTTATTAAATGATTGACGCACAACGTGAGAAGCATTAGGAAAAATTAAGAGAAGCTAAGAATCCAATAAAACTAATGTGTTCCATAAAAGAAAAATGAGAAGAACAAAAAACGAACAAACACCTTAAAAATTATTCGAAGCATTCTAATTAGATATTGCCTATTAGGGAGATTGTATGCGTAATTTGCTTATAGAATGACAGAAATTTAATTCGATTTAATTCGAACGTTCATGGCTTGCAACGAAATGCCTCATAACATTTGTGTCCAATTCAATTGGATTGCATAACAATAGCCTGAAATTGAACATTCATACTTATGAAATTATGTGACAGAGAGAGGACATAAAGCATTAAATAGAAGATTTAATCTAGAGTCCAAGAATAAAAGATAATAAAGAACTGAAAATTAACAATGTGATATTATAACAGTCTGATACAAGTAAATTTCAAATACATGTTCGATGGGTGTTGTCACTATTCGCATATATTATAGATTGAAACATTAACATTACCATTAATTGCAGCTTGGTAATCGACAGTAATGCATTCGAATAAAAGAATTCGCAATTTACAGATTCCGCGCCTGAGGGGATAAACTCGTTTGAAAGGGTTAACCAGTTTATGCTGCAGTTCGATTTGTGGTCGAGCGTGCCAAACAAATCTCGAGAGATACGTATCACCCCGGCTCTCGAAATAATTTCTATCAACGATTCACAGGAAGTTTGCGCGGCGCATCTGTACGATTTATGGACTGCGGAAGGTTGTGCTAATTTCTGCGTACGAATTTATGATAAAAGTAATCGAAAGAAATTAAATTCGAACGAGCGTATTCGTAGAATTCATCTTCGGGATTCATGGAATGGAGATCGGTTGCGAATTTAATGCGGCAAGTTTATTATTAAACGGCGGTTTATTAAACACAGCGACTAGTGGAAACAATCCTCCGATGATCAACGATGGATCGACGATTCGCGGTTTATTTTTCGTTAGCTATGCGAACGATTTATCGCGAGCATGACGCCAGGAATAATCTACCTGAACAAACTTCGCGCGAAAACTACAGAAATTCCATTGTTGCGAACAATGCTCTCATTGTGTTGCCTCGCGGAGTGCCCTCGCCTCGCAACGCTCGAATATCGCGCGTTTGCACGCGTAGATAAGTGATTTCCTCCTATCTTTCCCAGGTCTGGACATTAGCGGGACCAAGATGCACGCGAGACGCGCACGGTTGCGCTAAACCAAGCCTGCGAAACGCCAATTTCCACTAATACGGACATCGCGATGTACAGAATTCTCGCGATAATTGTCCCAACCACGTGTCCGGCCAGGGACAATTATCGTCCAGGGATACAATTCTTTGACTTGTGCCGAACGTAGAAATGGACTGGGATGCTCGAGAGGCCTCGGTCGCCGAGAAATGTAAACATAATACGGGCGGGTATATCGGTATGAGACCACTACTAATTCGATGACAAAACTTCTTTATTTTTCATTATTTTTTTATGGATCTTTCACCAACATATTCCTGGTATTTTTCTAATGAAAATGATACTAAATATGATATAATTCCGATTATATTTACGTGTGTAATGGACGACCCCGCGTAAGTTCTCATTAAAATTATATGAACGGCAATTAATGTAAATATGATGCGAATTATATCGTGTTTAGTATCATTTTAATCAGAAAAATGTCACAAATATATCGGTGAAAGTCTCATAAAAAAATAAGTGATAATAAAAAAGTTTTTTATTGGGATTACATTGTGAGGACCCGGCGAGCCTTTGAACTGTGCCGGCGACTGCGACTCTCCGCATCTCTATCTTTCCCATACGCTGTCCTTCCATGCGCACGAAAATTTTATCGTCCATTACACACGTAAATATCATCGGAATTATATCATATTTGGTATCATTTTCATTAGAAAAATGCCAGGAATATGTTGGTGAAAGTTCCATAAAAAAATAATGAAAAATAAACAAGTTTTGTCATCGGATTAGTAGTGGTCTCCTGGTCTCACATCGATATACCCGACCCGTATCATGTTTACATTTCTCAGCGGCCGAGGCCTCTCGAGTTTTTTGGCCCCTCACGGGGTACACCCCGCAGGAGTAGGGATAGTTCAGGGACAATTATCGTCCATACATTTGGGACATTTATCGCGAGAATACTGTATTGTAGTAAAACGTAAGAATTTGAGAAAATTAAATTTCACGGCGTTTCACTTGCGTAATAAATGCGCATAAATTAAACACACGTGTAATAGAGATGTCCAGTCGTCACAGCGGTCAAAGGGGTTGAAACTGTTTACGATCGAAAAACATCGCAGTAAACGAGTTAGAGAACTGGAAAGAGTGTCTCGTCTTATTTTGAGCCATTCATAGATGCGAGCACCTGTTATCTTTAACATGTACAGAGAAAAAACAAGGAAGTCCGCCGTATTCGTCGCGACCGATTAATCATCGATTAATTTCCGCTCGAGATATGTTTTAAGGGTAACAGGACGGACGAGTGTAAATAAGCTTGAAAAGATCACGGCGCGGTCTCGTTCTCCTTTATGGAAATAGATCCACGATGTTTTCGATCGAGATCGATGGGGGGACCGGAGAGGAGCAGCGAGTCTGCACCGTGTTTGGCCAGCGATGAAAGTCAATGCGACGCGACGGCCTGCATCTGGAGCGGCTGAATACGGCGGCGCTCCGACTGCACACACATATGAACACCCGTGGCCCGCGCGCGCATAAATGTTTCTTACGTTCGAGCGTCCTGGAGACCGACGTCGAATGTCGGTCACCGCCGACGAGTTATTCATCCTCGTAACCTCTTATTAGCTGCTGTATATCATTTGTCGCGCGCCGCTTCTCGACACGTGCGCAGATTTCATTCTTTCGATGTTTCTGCCGACGCGACGCGGAATGGTCGATTTTTCGAAAAAGTTGCTAAAAAATCAGTGGTGACTCGGAAATTTTATTTATTCGCGTATAATAGAATTGATTACACCTGTTCAACTGCGTAGAAAGAGTACCAGATATAAATGAATCAAATTGTACAACAATTTTCAATTTCTAATATAAATTGTTTTTTTTTATTTTTGTCCCAGTTTTCGTACTTATCGACCAGTGTGGCGAGACGGGCTCCATCCCTCTCCCTATACCTCCTCCCCAATAAATCTACCGCAGACCTAACCAAAATTCATTTATCAAAAGCTGTACGAACCTAACCCTCCCGGGGGTAACAATCTAGAAACCGAGTTCCACACCGATTTTGATGAACTGCAAATATGTTATCTGCGGTGTGATTCCGAACAACTTTTCCTTATACTTGTTACCGTCGCTCGACCTTAGTTTTTGAAATATTTGTAAAAATTGTTAGGTACACAACAACGAACTCCGCCATTTTAAATGAATTTTGCTTAGGTTTTTTTGCGGGAGCGAATATCTAAAAAAAAAACACCGAGCGACGGTGACATGTCTAGGGAAACGTTGTGCAGAATGATGACCTTGACAACACATTTCAAGGTCATCGAAATCATCGAGCAGTACCAATTTCTAAATACATAAATACCGAAAAGTTTCATTTGCGCATTGAAAGGAAAATGTGGATCGCGCGAAGAGCAGAGACAACGGGATCAAAATGATCAAAAGGGTCGAAATGAACAAGCGCGCGAAAGAGAATGGAGAGGAAGCCGAAGGTTGAGAGGATCGATGAAGCACGGGAGTGTCCCGCCGCGTGGTACGCTACTGCGAGTGCAGAGAGCGGACCGATCTATATGCAGCCCATACTTTATATAGCACGGCAGGCCACGTGCAGGGCAGCTTGGTACCTGGGTCACCGGGAGAAGGTCACGGGGTCGAGATTTCAACCTAGGTGCGCGCGGATTTCGCGAGGTTTCCGTGGGCGTGTATCCGCCGCGTTACAGGTGCAACCAGGCGTGACCCGAAATTGCAATCGAGTCACTCGATACCCGCGTCCCTTTTGCGTCATTTTAGAAATATCATTTTTCCAGAAACATTCGAGCATAGGGAAATTCCACATAGATAATATTATTTATTCCATTCGTTGCCTGCATGTCATAATACAGTCCGCGAAATTACCTTGTAATTTTAATTCAATTTTATTATATTTCTTTTAATTCTTCTTTTATTATGCTCATTATTATATATTGTGTTCTACTTTTTGTTTTTTTTTAAGGTCGGTCTCACCCGTTGTGTGGATGGTCCATCTCGGGCAAGCGGGTGAGACCAGCCAGTTGCGATGTGTATATTTTTTTTTTAAATTGAAAATGCAAATAAATATTTAAATTAGTCACAAAGTATAATTTATGTATACTCTAAATTACATTTCAAAAATATGAAAAATGACAATGCCACGATGTTTTTTCCAAAATGTGGTCGATCTCTCCCGGACTTACCCTAAAATGTGTTAATTCGATTTAAATATTCACCTGTCGGAGAAGAGATCGTTTCGTCTCTTTTTCGAAAGGTTACGTTTCCCCTCGAACGAGTCTGGATCGTTCAGCATATCTGCCAGCGGGATCATGCTCTGGCGTATATCAAAGCGGAGACAAGAGTGCACCGAGCTTAAATTGACCTTGTACGTGAATATCATGGCGAAGGTCAGGGGTTCGCGTTTTCAAGCAGGTGAGCCGGTGCACACTCACGCGCTCCTGGAACCCGCGTGCACACGCCTCGTTGTCACAGGTGCAACGAGCCGTGTCCCACTCTACCTGCGCTGCTCTTCCACTTACTCTGATATATCTGCGAGAAATATATTTACAACCCCTACACCGAGTCTGCCATTGGCCAAACCGTGGAAACGATCTAATGAGCAACATTTAAACGCCCATCAACAGATTAGTGATCTGAGATCGTTATCCACGAAAATTCCTCTGAGAACCGCTTCTTAATTTAATAAGACGTCAGTTTTTTTCTCCAGCCCCTCGTATCATTGCGCTTCCGGTTGTCTCGTAACAATATGTTTCTTGCACTTCGCGAAAGTGCTGTCCCTTTTAAACCCCTTGCGTTATGATTTGTTTTAAAGCAGCATATTTTCTCTAACGTTTGAAGAACCGATAACGCATCAACAGAATTTCATTACAGGTTAAAAGAATTTAATATGTTAACAATTTAATAGATTGCGCTTGAAGTCTTCGTCACGAGTCAGACTCGATTTTCAAAGAAAATATAATAAATATAATATAAATAAAAAAATTTAATATGTTAACAGTTTAATAGATTGTGTCCGAAATCTTCGTCACGAACGAAACGATGTTAACAATGTTTTATCCTCCGCGAGTCCGAAGAAAGCTAACATTACTTTAACGAGCGATTTATTTTCAAGGAAGACTCGAGTTGAAGTGAAATATTGCGTCGATTTATCCTCGCCGGGGGTGGGGCGCAATGTTCATGATCAGGATTTATGCTTTGCCTCGCGTTTCGGTCGTACAGTTTCTCGGGAAATGAAGATTACACTTTCGTCGAACCTACGGAGATTTGCAATGTGCAAAATTAATTAATGAAATTTCGAGAAAGTGGAATCTGAGAAGACTATGGCCGAAGTGCTCCGTAATATTCTGAACTATATCGTGAAAGGTTCCCAGTTATAAATATCAATCGTTTATCAAGCTAATGAAATTAGAAAATTAGAAAACAGAAATTAAAATAAATGATATTGATCGTCCATGATTAGTACGATTTCAAGATGAATATTATACCGTTTTGCATATTTCTGAATATTAGCATTAGTTAAATTGCTATCGCGTTTGGATTATATTTGTTAGAACGTCATCATACCAGCTAAGGGTCAAAGGATATGAAGGTAATCTTCGTTTCGAGATAAAGAAATCACAGACACCCGGTAGCGAACGAAACGGTATCTATCGAAATCTTCAACGTCCAAAGTCTCCCTCAGGATCCCGTTTGCGGATTAACGTTAGAGGACTCAGGCAGCATCTTAAGTCCGCCGGATCTTCTCAAAGTGTTTCGAAATGCAAATCCTTGAGGCACGTTCTAATCCTCGCGCAGGAAATCCTGGGACGATACGAGCTGTAAATCTGCATAAAGCTGGCCGACAGTTCGTTGCGTGGAATTTATTCGGTTCCTTCTCATAAACGGTCACCGGTCTCCTCCTTCTTGAAACACTGCTATTTTTACTACGACTGTGGAAAGTCAACGCCGCACTCTCTCGGCCCCTCCATTTGTCTCTTCGCTTATACCCGGCCGATTTATCAACGTACCTGGCCAGACATCCGGTCGTCTCTTATCATGCACGTCGAATCCTCTGAAACGTCGCGAGCCACCTTTCCTCTGAGCGCGAACGGCTAATCCTGTCCGCGATCTAACCGATCGATCGATTCCCGATCGAGCTACTGTGCCTTTCCCGAACAAGTATGTAGCTGGTCTTACTTTTTTCTCTCGCTTTTATCGAATTTTAACGCATCGAGACTGTGCGATGCTGGAAAATGTAGTTACTCGGCTGTGAATTTTTATGCGTTTGAAGAAGAATTTTGTTCCTGCATCAACATCAGCAGTTTCGATATTACCATACAGTTTAGATATTACAACCCACGACCAAACTATAAATCATGTAAGGAGATGAATAACAAGTGTATTCTAGTAAGAATTTTTGTTTTCCGTTACTTCTGATGTCATTGTTTACATCAGACCTGTAACATTTGGCCTATTCTCCCACTTCTTCATTCCACTGAGGTGGGAGGTGACGTTCCCCCACTATTTGACACGGCCGACGCGACGGTCATACCGCCAGAAGCGCATTTTAATACGAACTCGTCAATGTATGCAAATGGTTCTACTAATTTGATCATCTACTATACTTGTATAAATGCATCCGTAACTTTGAGAACTGTGAAAATAATGATGTTCACATCTAAATATTCTCTGCGGCGCGGCGTATTGGTTCATTAGTATCATTCAATTTCCATAGAAAATATTTTACCTAAAGGAAATATGTACAATATGGAGGTGGCTACCTTTACGAGGACCACAAATATTTATGTGTTTGATCCACACAACTTTTTTCCGGGAAAAATAATTGTAATCACTTCGTGAGAAAATTGACCTCATATACAGGGTGGACGATTTATCTGAAGACATTGAAATATCTTGAGACCTATGCATCGGATCAAAAGAGGTGGGTAATGAAAGTTGTTCGTCTCGAACACTAAACTCTACCCCCACCACCACCTATGGGTGGGGGTGGAGGAAGATAAAAAACTTAAATGGGATTTGGATTCTCCAGAAAAAAGTACCCCATTTTGACCTACGAGTTTTTGCATTTTGGTTCACAGATGGCGCTGTAATCAACAAAAATCAAAATGCGTAAACAATCGTTGAATATTGGGGTTATCTCGAGAAATACACATCAGATCAGAAAAATAAAAGTAGACGTATTTGATATTTTTAAAAAAGCTATTCAATAACACTATAATTGACCCCCACCTCCACCTCCTGGGGGTGGGTGAAGAAATTATTTCAAAATCTTCAATGGGAAACCCTTTTTTTTATAGCAAATCTTGGTTCTCCATTGATTTGATATTATTGGTGTAATTTCTTTCACAGATGTCGCTGCAATCTAAAGCAGTTGGAAAAATTCATTGGTTTGTTTATCACTAAACGAAAAACTACTTTTAGCGTTACACAGGAACAACGACGTGGACGTAGTATTTTTCTGTTCCCTTTGGGGTGCTTGTTTTAAGTGAGTCCCCTTGCCTCTCACAAATCGGGTTGCTTGTTTTAAGTGAATTTATTGTTTATGTGTATTTCTCGAGATATCCCCAATTGTCAACGATTTTTTACCCATTTTGCAAAAAATTTTGCCCAAAATGCAAAAACTCGTAGGTCAAATTGGGGTACTTTTTTCTGGAGAATCCAAATCTGCAATTAAAAAAATGTGGGTCCCATTTAAGTTTTTTATCTTCCCCCACGCCCACCTCCAGGGGGTGGCGGTGGGGGTCGAGTTTGGTATCATTGGATGTCCCCCTTCGAGACGAACAACGTTCATTACACCCTTTTTTCTGATCCGATGCATAGTTCTCAAGATATTTCAATGTCTTCAGATAAAACGTCCACCCTGTATAGTCAGCATCATTTAATTCTACCAATCATTTGCTCACACGGAGAACGGTTACCTCGGAATTATTACCTTTCGCAGAACAAATTGATGAACTCGCGATGAAATCAAAACGGAAAGGCAAAAACCGGAACGAACGTCGGTCTCGAGGCACAGTTTCTCTCATCTTCTCGCATTTCCCCTACTTCGTTCGCCGGCGGACGCTAACAAACTTAGTCAACGAACGTCAACGAGCTTGCGTAACAACGATGGACGTCCGCTCGTTTGAAGGTAAGAAGGTCGTTAATCACGAACCGTGGCTGACCTTTCGCCTGTAGAATGGTTAAGGACAGAGGTTTCAATTGTCTTGGGACCGGAGATCATTGTTCTTCACCGTGTCACGAATTTCCCTTTCGGGAATGGGACGAAATTGATTCTGTTGTATCAATCTCCGGGACACGCGAGAAACTTCGCGTCGTAGGAGTGAATCCGACAAACGTTACTACACTGCTCGAAATTTCTGTAAAGCCACCGTGCTTTTTGAGAAATACTCATTTTTATTCCATATTGCAATTAATTAAAGAAAGCATCTCGGGTTTCAAAAAAATAAATACACCATTTATTTCGAGTAAAACAACTATAAAAAAAAGTATATTTCCCTTAAAAAAATCCATAACTATAAGATATTTCTTTATGTTTTGCACCTCGGATAAAAATTGAAACAAAAAAGATTTTTTCTTATAGTTTCAAGTAGTAGTCTACTTGTACAAGGTTTACTCCGATAATATAAACAGTTTTTTTTTTTTAACAATTTCAAAGCTTTTTATTTTTGTACTAGTTACGCGAGAAGCCTCCCCCCCCCCCCCCCCTGAAAGGTTAAATTTTGCGGAAACAACTTGTGCCACTTTATTCGGCCCACCCTGTATACACGGCGCCGTTGTCCTTGAAGGGGTTAAAGATATTATGTTCCGCGAAAGAAAGCTTAGGGAGCGGGAAGAAAAACTTGGAAGCAAAGAAAAAAAATGTCCCTGGGCCTCGTCGCCGGGACAGACCTTGAAACTCGAATAGCACTCGTCCAACTTCTGTCTGGCTGTGGCGGGAATACAATACCGCCATCAATTGTTCGGTGACGTAACGTTTACAAAGTGTTTAGACTGTGCGGTGTGGGGGGTTTTCTGGCGTCGATTGTTGCGCCGAGACAATGCAAAGGTCGCGTGTTCTTTCACTGTGAAACTCGTCTCGGGCCGTCTCGGGTCCCGGTCCGCATCGGACACCGGCTACGTGATCGAGACGTGTTTATTAGAGAGGCGCAATCGTCGTACCGCTACGATTCCGTGTACCCGATGCGTGCGCGTCCACGTAATAGACACATCTAATCGGTCAGTAGCCACATCGCCGATGCCTGGCAACGTGACTGACATCGACGATCGCTTCCTGCAATGCCGCGCGCCGACTTAGCTCTGCCATTGTCGACGAAACACGCCAGCGTATTGCATTAGGAGCACCGATCATTGTCTTCTCGATCGCGACGCATCGCGTGCGTTCGTTGTTCGATGAAAATGTTGTGGAACGTCATCGATCTCGTACGAATAAATTGTGTGGAATTTTACATTTTACAGAACACAAATAGGACGTGATGTTCGGTCAAGATGTATCGATTAATTAACAGACAGTTCGCCGGTGGTAAAGAAGACTATAATAAAATAAAGATGATAATAAAGTGAAATAAAAAGGAAGAACGCGAGCGACAAAGAATAATAATAAATAATTAAAAAAAAAAAGTAATAAAATCAAGAGACTTTTAATTCATTGACAGAATATGTTGATTCAAACAATGCTTACTTTAAGTCCATAAGTTTATTCAGGAGAAGATTTATGTTTGTTTAAGGTCACTGTTAGAAATCGGACATTCCATATGCAACAATCTAACATTTTCTCCAACAGTGATAAACAGTGATCCTACTTCTAGAAAATTACGCTGCGAGAACGAAGGGCGTGGCTAAGAGGATAGAAATGGGCGTGGCATGTGGGCGCTTGGCGGGAGGGATAACCCAGTAACCTTGAACCGAATATTTCCCAACGATTCAATGGAAATGCGAGATTCGAAGTCGTTAATCCACTTTTCACAAAGTCGGAATAAAATACGTGCTACATTTCGAGGAATCGGTTAAATGGACAAGCCGCGTCGCGCCGCGTCGCGTCGCGTGGCATACGATCGCGCGCATTAATCAACGGCCTCACGGGAGACTCATTAAACGCGTTAGCTCGCGCGTGTACCAGTTCGATTATCTAAGCTCGCTTTCATCGCGTTCCGCCGTTGAATTCAATGCGAATGAATGAACGAAGGAAATCGGCGGCGGCGGCGGTGCCACGCTCTCAGATCGGTTTGGAAGATAAGTTCTCCCGCACGGTCGATTTCGAAACGGTGGAATCCGTTTCACAGGCTTTTGCATTAGAAATCTGCCATCGACTGTTCATTCACCGACTGTGAAGTAGAGGTCCCCTATTCCACGTGTATGTAAATAAGCGTGTACATGTGTAATAAATGAATGCTGATCTCAATCCTGCGTTAGAAACAATTAGTAAATGTACCATTTTTATTTCATGATGTAGGTCCTTTAATACTAACGCACCCTACGCATCTAAATTTTAGTAAGTGTCCGGCGACTTATCGACGGGAGTGTACATTTCTAATGTATTTACACGTGTAGTGTATTTTAACAAAAACGTTTTATCATTAGATTAGCATGGTCTCACCTCAAACAACATGCACATGATTTCCTATGTGTCGAGACATTACATTACTATGTTGGAGTATAGTTTTCTAGTATGTATTGAGACTACAGATCTTTATGCAAAATGAAAGTTATCTAATCAATTGTTAGGAACAGGAGTTACATAAAAATGAATTTCCCCTTTCAATTCTTTTAATACGACAAAAATGGCGTAACAATATTCTTGAATTCTTCTAAAGACTTCGCAGTTTTGCATTTCATGTTCTCATTTTTATAATTAACACTAAACCTACCAAGCGTTAAAAGTATCTGGTACATGTATGTTCCCTTATAAAAATGACAAGATTGATTTTATTTCGACTTTGTGCGGCTTCTATTTTAATACGTGCTCTACTCTATTATTTCAATAATTATAAAATAAAAAATCTAGAACCGGTCATCTGACCGGTCGTGCTAGGTTTAGTGTTAATGCATAAAACCTATCGATCGTGCATGAAGATCCGGAGTCTAGTTGTGACTGTTCCTTGACATTACAGTAGAACCTCGCTCGTTGCACGTAACGGGACTGAAAAGGCGTGCAGCAATCGAGGTTCTCCCCTATTTAGAAAGAGTGTAGTGGATATGTTCAGTGAAAATAGCGGACAAATTATGAAAATTAGTTAATTTTTAACACCATGGTTAATCTGGTTCGATCGGCCGACAGTATCCCCGGAAAACACGGCAGCCGGGATCGCCAATTAAACGAGCGTCTGGGCGGCGGGGAACGCGTGGTTGCGCAAAAGCGTGGCCGAGCGACACCCACGCGGCTCGGCTGGTAGGTGCGCAAGCCTAATCTAATGCGGGGCAGAGGTGTGCGCGAGCATGAGCGCGCGACAACGGTGAGGCTGCGCTTCACGGCTGGTTCGCATCGGTGCCAAGGTTGCGTTCGTGCTGGTACACGGATTAACCGAGGCAGCCCTCAGCGTGCTGGAGTCTGGCGCGATTCTCGTAAGCAACGTGCACGAGCACATGGCTGTGTACCAGAGTTAGGATTCAAATAACGAGTAACGAATCAAATTTTATTCGTTATTCATGTTCATGATATTCGTCATTCATTCATTCATTCATTCCTTATTCGTCGTACAGCGAGACAATGTCTCTAGAGTTTGTTCGATTTGCCTCCGATACAGGTATGCACAACTGGTCGGATTGAATCTACATTTCTTAATTTGTAGCGAAGACATTGCAACAATTAGTAAAGGCTTATAGTCGGGTTTGGTGGTGAAATTCGCACCCGACGAAAAATTCTTAAAAAATTCTGACACATTTTGGATACTAAGCCACATATTAGGTATTATTTTCAGATTTTTACGTTGCAAACTCTGGTTGTAAAACGCGAAACAACTCAATAACTACCCTTACAGATGAGATATGGGGCTGTAACTTGGCAGTTCGGGGTCTTTTTGGGTAGGCTATCGGAAAGCCACAGCTCGATTAAAAACATCTATGTTTATTGCACTAGTGTTATCTTTCAATAAACGTTTTTCTAATATGCGTGTACCAGAATATGTATTGCGACCAGCTGTACGTCGGTGAGAATAGAATGTCGATCAGTAGGGGTTATCGGTGTAAACATATGCCGACGAAATAGCGTCGATGAAAACAATGTCGAGGAAGTCTGTGTCGGCCGTGTGATACGGACCCGTATAAAATGTGTCATGTATTTCTTTCAAATATGCCAAATGTACAAATACATGTTTTGTACTTTTGTCCAGAGTTGTTCAAAATTTTCATCTAAATAAAAATATAGAATAACGAATAAAAAATAAAAAGATTTTTATTCATTATTCGATGGTTCGCCTTTATTAGAGTTGGCAGTAGTTGTGGAAAGATTTTATTCGAAGCTTCCGAATAAAAGATACAGTTAAAAGATGAAAAAATTATTCGAAGTTCGAATAAAGCCACTTCGTATAAAAAAAATTATCTTTATTCGTTGGATAAATTCTCGTCGAATTATACTTATTTATTCGATGCTAGTCGAATAAAGATACTTTTTATATTCGAACCGTCGAATAATGAATAAAAATTTTTTTACGTTTTATTCGTTATTCGAAATTTTTAATTAAATTAAAATTTTGCCCAACTCTGCTTTTGTCCAGCACTGTAAGAATAAGCATTTGCTGACGAGAGGGTGTAATAAAGACAAAATACAAAAACCGTCTTTGAGACGTGACTTGTTCGGATTCGGTCGAAGGTCTCCGAATCGGAAACCCACGGAAAGGAAACGAGATCGCAGGCCGATTATCGCGAAATTTCCAGCACAGAGCCTGGCCAGTGTAATTACACAGGTAAAAAAGAGGAGAAGGTGGAAACAGAACGATGGAAACGCGTTTGCGTGAGGCCGCGTGCTGCTCGGCAATAGGGGCACGCGATAACGCTCGAAAACGCTCGTAAATTGCGGGTAGCGGGCGTAGATAACAAAGCGCATTGGCGTGACCTTCTCCCAGCTAGTCGCTTTTGAAGCCGCGACTGATAACGTGTACGCAAGCGCATGCGTCCTGCTCTCGCAAATTACACCATTCAAGTTTCAATAGCCGACCTTCACCCTTCGAGCATTGGAACAACGCCGCGAGACAGATTTCCTACGTCAGCATTCAAGGTTTCACATCGAAATCGCCAGATTTTCAAACGAACGAATCAGTCCCCTAATCGGTGTCCTAACTTGATCTCGCACTGAACAAAAATATATAAGAGAAATTCAAGTCGAGTATTACTCGATGTCTCACGTATTGGTGAATACTAATCCAGTGATGACGCTTTTTTGGTTTTAATCGTTCTTGAACAGATCATCATTTTGATGAAATACATTGTATAAAGATGCGTGATGCTCTAGCTAAGGAAATGGTACATACACATTTGCATATAATCTTCACAAAAAAGATTGATTGCAAATAAATATGGAAGAAAAAATTATTCCGATATCTTTGGCTCACAAGGAAACATATTCCAGTCGATACACGCCGATTTTGATGAAACTTGTGTGAGATATAGTTCTTCGAAAAATATTTACATCCACTCCGAGGGGGTGAAAACAGCCCTCGAAGTCAGGGGTCAAATCCACATTTTTTCAGATATCTGGGAAACTAGAAGTCGAAAATTTGATTTTTTTTTTAAATGTGTATTCTTTAATGGGAAATGTAGTCGCGCAAGAATTTTTTAACAAAGTTTTTCTTTTCTCAAAAAATGTGGTTTCAACCCCTGACTTCGAGGGCTGTTTTCACCCCGTCAGAGTGGATGGTTGCCGATCAAAAAAATACGTGTCAAATATTTTTCGAAGAACTATATCTCACACAAGTTTCATAAAAATCGGCGTGTATCAACTGAATATGTTCCCTTGTCAGTAGCTTGTGATTGGCTATGATTTTGAACTTTTTTTCTTGCTGGATTATCAGTAGACCACTGTGCGACGTCTCGAAGAATTACGTCGATTCTGGGTCAGAAACCTAGAAAAGATGCCGACTGCCGTGGCAATCGTCTATCCAGGTAAATCGTCCAGAAACTCGATCCTCTAATTATCTCGAGGCGAGCAAAGAAACTGTGGCGGCGCGGCGTTGTGTTTCGAATTAGCACACCCACACATTACGGTAGAATTACAGCGAAGATAGTTCTGAGGACTGTGAATAGATAACGCGGAAACCTTGAGAATCCCGCTAATTGACTGTCTAGCACCGCTATGCTAATTGTTCGCACGTTTCGGTCTCGTTCATGTATCTTGTGGCGAGTTGAAATTCACTGTACACAACGTAATTCCCGGCTGGTATCGATTTTAATCAGCAAGGACGCTCATGAAAGCCGTAATTATGGATACGCTCGTCGAGCGACACGATTATCGTCGCGGTTATTTTTACTTGGCGCTCTTGTGACAAACGCGCAAACATTTCCGAAACGTTCTTCAAATTCATTTTTCACCTTCCTATTTGCATTGCATCTCCTAAACCTAACGATCACACACATCAAATAGTAATCCGCATTTCTAAACAATGCTGTGTGTATTCCTACAGAATGTCCCAACTGTGTTTGTAACACCACACTCCAATGAATAATTCAGAAATACGCATTCAAAAATCAAAATTCCTTATTTTTGTTTTTTCGTCACAGAAACATCCGCCATCGTATTCTTCTCGTTTTTTTAAATTAAAACAATACCAAACACGTATAATTACGATCATAATTACTTGTGTAACAAATGATTAAACTTTCGGACTTGACATTTACGGTAGAGGTACACGAACTCTTAACTCCGCTTGTTGTATATCGTGTTTGGTGGCATTCTAATAAAAAAAAAGACGAATACGATGGTAAAAGTTTCATAAAAAATCAAAAATTAGAAATTAGATCTTTTGCTTCGCTTGCATTAGTGCGAGTCTCGCTACTCGACCCCTCGTAACGTGTGTACCACTTGACTGGTTCGAAGGAGGACCCCACAGTGGTGGGGGTAAAACGTTCACAGTCACGGTAGAGACCTTTGCGACAGTTACGGAGAGAATGCTGTAGTAAGAATGTTCTTGGCGAATATCTCGGGAACTTGTGATTTCCGCCAAAAACGAACATCATATTCAGCACGTCGAAACGAATATAATGACGGGTATCAAAATTGTTTGACATAGTTGCTAATAAACTTCGAATCATAGAATCGTAAGTAAATGTAAAATACATACAAGTGTTGCCTCGCGACCAATGCTGCGCCTGAGTCCCCTGGATGATGGCGGTAACCGACATCATCGGCTTCTCCTTCTTCATCATCCTAGCCGTCTTGATCTTTCGATGTTCGTTCGTCACTTTTACTCCTCTCGTCGCGCGTACCGTTCACAAACGGGATACACACACACACGTTCAAGCGGACCGCGAGCGACACTCTCGTCGCGTCATTTCGAAAACGGAAAACGAACGACCAGTCGGTTTCCTGTGTCTTCTACACACCTTTTGGTATCGATTTGGTATCGTCCACTGCGCCTCTCTTTGGTCGGTTCGTCGGTTCCCAATTTCTCTAAGATTTCGAACAAGCCTTCAAGTTATACAAATGTCCGTACAAGATGTCCCATTTTTAATACTCAGGGAAAATATCTCCAAAAAAAATGGATGATATGAAAAAATGTTTTAGATAGAAGTTGTATGGTATTGTCGGATAGTCAATAAGCATTTACTTATTCGACCTTTAGATGTCCTTGAAAAGGCCTATAAAGGTCAACTTTGAATTCTTAAATTGAAACCCATGTTTTTTTTATTGTGTATTATTATTGCCAACACCGAGACGTTTTTGAAACACTACCTGAACGTAAATTTAGCATAAGCCGTTCCCGAGATGTAGATTCTCAAAGTTGACGGGCCATTGGTTTTTCGGTTTACTCGAAGGCGACTAAACTTGCGCAACGAAGTAAACGATAATTAGAATATTTACTAGCCTAAGGTGCTTTTTCAGAGTATTCCAACACAATCGGTTCTTTTCGGAGGCACCATGATGTCCGATCGTGCAACGTCCTAGCGGTGTGCATTGGGTAATGCTAATACTAGCTGCCCGTAAATTTTGAGGGTTCATGTCTTGGGATTGTGCTAAAATTACATTCAGATAGGGTTTCGAAAACGTCTCGACGCCAGCAATGATAATATGTAACAAAAAATATGGATTCCAATTTAAGAATTCGAAGTTGACCTTCATAGGCCTTTTTAAGGTCATCCAAGGGTCGAATAAATAACAGCTTATCGAGTGCCCCGCGATTCCATACAACTTCTATCTAAATCATTTTTTCACATCCTTCATATTTTTCGAGGCATTTGCATTGGGAACTTAAAATGAGACACCCTCCACAGGGTAGGTGAAAAATTGTAGCACAATCGAAACGGAGACAATTCTACGTGAAAATGTAAGTCAAGAATTTACAATGTAATTCTGTTTTCGGAGGACTCCTTTTCGAAACAACCGGATCAAATGTACAAATTGAATTTATGACATAATTCTTCATATAGAATAATCTCCGGTTGTACCACGATTTCCGACCCACCGTCTATAAAACCAGAGTATCGAGGAAAACATTGCGCAGCATCGATTACTTTATATTCGTGACACGAAACGGGTGTATTTTTACATAAATGGCCAATGTCACGTACGCGTGACTTCGTTTTATAAAAAATGAAACAACGATAGGATTACAGGAATACGAAATTGATTTCTTGATCGAGTTCCCGTTCGATTAGAATCTGTTTAGAAGGCTGGTTAACCTCGGATGTTACGGATGAAATTTCAGCGGTGTTATTCTTTCTTTTTTTTATCAATTTATAGTTTTACGTCGCATCAACTGGTAGGTTATTAAGCGACATCATAAAATAAGTCAGGATATACTACATTATTTGTTTCATCGAAAATACTAAATTAACTTGAATATTACTTTTCGAAAAGAATCGGAAAGAAATAAATTGGGGTGCATCGCGAACCGCTCGACCAGTTAAGGGTTAATTGAAGGCTCTCGATGCGCGATATTTTCGGGAACACTCTGGTATATAAAAAGATGTTATTAAAGCGTATCGTGTTCGGAACGAAGGTTCCAAAGACACGATAAAGTAAATGTTAACGATTCCCGATCCCCGAGGGAGTGGGATTGAAATGCGTCCGGGAACCGAGAATACAGGGTCGAAAGAAAGGGAAACGGAGCCGGTTATATGTATGTATAGGAGATCAAACGAATTTCGCGACGGAGCTGTGACTGGCCGCAATATTTTATCGGTTTTTACGCGTTGGGACGGGCTGCTGAAGAAAAGCCCGAGTTATCTGTGGGGAGTTCTCCTTATAATTCGTGGGAGGAAAGACGCCCTGTCCCATGAGAATCGCGAAGTTATCGGGACCAGACCACGAAGACGGATGATCTAGGTTCATCGGCTGACAGACACGAGAACATTTCCTAAAACGAGGCCGTCGGAATCGGTAAAAACTAACCTGAGAAGATACGAGAATGTTTGTGGATGCAAATTCGAGAACATCGTAGGGGAGACCGGGTATGGTTGCCACACGGGTAGGTTGTCACAAACGCTATAATACAGAAACAGTAGACGGTGAAAATTTATTAGCAGCTCAGGATCATGCGTAGACATACTGTCGTCTCTCCTCAATAGTTCGCTACGGAGTTGCGTCAAGACAGGACATATTATGTATTCTTTGTTTTCGTGCGTTCGAAATCAAAGCAACATGGTCTCCCCTACTTTAAATCAAGCATCCGAATATTTCAGACCTGTTTGATTTTGTTCGACGCTACCTTCAAATAATTATACATTCGTTTATATGAATATATGTATAAGTAAATAGGTTTTCTCCGAATTATTCCATTAATTTATTATCAAATAAAATGATATTTCGTGTCCGAATACGTATTTCTCGCAAATAATTTGTTGAATAATCTCTGACAAAATCGAAATTAAATTACTTTGTCTATGTTATCTCGAAAATAAAATTAATAAAGCAGTAGAACGATTATAGTTACTTAAAAAATTGCTGTTTTTAATTATTATTTCTAATAAAATTTTCCCATGTCTGATCTAAACTCGCTTAAGTTAATTGGCATTTCAACTTCCAAATACTAACTGCCTCCGCATTTTTCATTTAATTCTTTGCGAATCATAAGAAATTCTGATTAAAAGTAACTACCATCGGAAATGTCAAAACAAAAAAAAGTTTCATCCACTCAAACTTCGGCTGAAAAAGTTCATCTACTAGTTTTACGGAAGCAAATGACGCAATTATAAACAAATCTGCATGCAGAAGGCAATTTGACATTATAACAAATTTTGTATGCATCATGTTATTTCCGAGAACATTTAGTTTGAAGTTTGGCCATACATATTCAACCGATTTTGAGTGCATCACGGTCGAGCAAACTCTTCCAACGCTAATTTATTCATAAACGAATCTTCGTACGGATAAACGTCCACTGCAGGCTTCCAACTCATTTCTTCGCGTGGATACGTTTCGACCAGAGTTGGGAAAAATTTTCATTTAAATAAAAATTTCGAATAACGAATAAAAGATAATAAAATTTTTATTCGTTACTCGGTGGTTCGAATATAAAAAGTATCTTTATTCGACGAACATCGATTAAATAATTATATTCGACGAGAATTTATCCGACGAATAAAGTTCATTTTTATCTATTCTAAGCGGATTTGTTTGAGGATCGAATAATTTTTTCATCATTTATCTGAATTTTTTATAAAAATTTTTTTATTTTTTATTCGTTATTCGAATTTTTTTTTAGATGAAAATTTTGCCCAACTCTGGTTTCGACGCGTTTGTGAAACTCGCGGACAATACGTGCACAGTGCGCCTCACACGAAATACCTTCGTTATTTCAAACAAAACGCGACAATGTTTAGGATAGAAGTTATAGCATTTTAAGTAATTAATAATATAGTAATAGCAGTTTTTTGACAAGTGGACGCGTAAAGGAGATATGGAGATCACTTTCGTTTTTTAAAATGGAATGACTTATTTTTTACCCTCGATTTCGATAAACTGGTATATTAACGATAAAAAAGTGCTGACAAGGGAACATATTCAGTTGATACACGCCGATTTATAATATGAAACTTATGTGAGATATAGTTCGTCGAACCATATTTTTTGAGATATCTGGGAAACTAGAAGTCGAAAAAAATTGATGTTTTTAAAAATGTGTATTTTTTAATGGGAAATGTAGTCGCGCAAGAATTTTTTAACAAACTTTTTTTTCTCAAAAAATGTGGTTTTGACTCCTGACTTCGAGGGCTGTTTTCACCCCCTCAGAGTGGATGGTTGCCAATAAAAAAAAAAAGTGTTAAATATTTTTCGAAGAACTATATCTCACATAAGTTTCATGAAAATCGGCCTGTATCAACTGAATATGTTCCCTTGCGAGTTCTGCGATAATTTGACTTTGTCGTCCTATTCAATAATGGAGAATTCGTGTATCATCGGTTCGGATAATCGTGGTTCTACTGTATCGTAAATTAAATATGATTTAAATTGTATCGTGTTTGGTGTAATTTTAATCAGAAAAACGTCGCAAGTGTATTGGTAAAAGTTTCATAAATTAATTAATTGAGAATAAAAATGCGCCAGTGACGATACATTTTTCACGAATATCGTGCGCATCTCTTTCGCGTGCGTCGAGACATCTCTGTATCGCGTAAAGTTGAGTTGGAAGGGACTTATTTCTACATCGGACATTTCCATAAAAATCAGAGAAAAAAGGCAGCGATGAAAGAATCGCGAGGAGGTTCGCCGGCAATTTCCTCGTGAGAGAGAAGAAACTGCAAGTTAACTGGAATGTCTGCATTGGTAGTTATGGAGTAGCGACCTTGACCACAGGCGTGTAGGTAGAAAATGCGATTGCCTTGTCTGAGCGACGACGGGACGGGACTGGACGCGCCACGGAGGCAGAGAAACAATGCTTACGTAACGCGAGCAATTATGCAAAATGCAACTATGTCCACGTGCGTGTACCAGCCTCGGTGCATCTCCTATTCTCTGACCGTCTCGTCGTGTGTATCCGCCTGACGATTGCTCGGAACGCCGCGCCGAGCCGCGCCGAGCCGCGCCGCGCCGCCGACCACGGCAATGACAATGTGTCACTTGTCCATGCCGCGAAACCCGAGAAATCGTTACGTAAAATCTGCTTTCTAATCGGCTAGAACAATATTCTGAAACCGGTAATCCGCGGACCGATCCACAGTAGAGTATTTCGTCCGAAAAGCTGGCCAAAATGTAATTTCAAAAAGTTTGAAACGTACAATTTTAATTTGTTAAGATAGTTAAAATACCCCTGAAAAATAGTGTAGCATTGCTCTTTCTGAAACACCGTTCGCTCATTAGCGATTGTTATATGTTGTAAAGATATAATGTTAATGCCTTGTACAGATATTTTGCAGGTATGTGTACGCATTATTTTCCAACAATTTTCACTTCCTTACTTACGTTGTGCTGATTATTAACGTTTAAAAGCGACTAAAAATTTAATGAAGTGTATTACGATTCTTACGGACGATGTGTACGGCTGAAACTTGGTAGGAAGGGTTGTTTCTTGGTAAGCCATCAAAAGGGCTATTTCCGGTGAAAATCGATTGAAGGGCATTTTTGACTATCTTAATCCGGCTAAGACCCATTACCTAATAAAATGGCTTTCCAGTTCTCTAGAGGTCAATGCTTAGAACAGAAGTTTATTTCAACCGAAAAGAAAGGAGTATAGCATTCTTAGTAGATTCTGCTTGGAATCTTCATTGCGAGTGCGACTCGATATTATAAGGCAGGATAAATCGGTGTAACCGTGAAGAAAATCGCACGACAAGGGGATCATTGTGATACCTACAAAGGCTGCTGATAAAATAGTGGCGAAAGAAACACCGATCCCCGGACGAACTCGATCGTGGCCCTCGCGGGGTCTAGTCTCTTTCCACCTGATCGGTTCCACACGGTCATCGATCAACCAGCCGCCGAATAGAAGCGACGCGAGGGGGAAACACAGCATTTCTAACGGGCGATCAACAGTCTCGAGGTTGAAGTTCAAGGTTAATTCCTGAAGAGCCTGCCGTCAGACCCTGGCCATCGAGACCACGAATCGATAAATACCGGGCGCCCTGCGAGTACGGTTAAGCGAATCTTTCTTTGTGAGTTTCACTATTTTCCCTGGCAGTTTCACTATTTTCCGATAAGTCACCGTTCGGCGAGGTTTAACCCTTAGCACTCGGATGGCGTCTCTGAGGCACCACTGAAAATTGCTAGGCCATTCTTAAAAATATTGTTCGTATTATTATTTTTGTTCGTATTTAAAGACTACTAGACATTTACATATTACATCGGATATTATATCAGTTTCATATGTAAAAGATGAAAAAAAATTGTATAGAATGGAAATATTCTAGAATGGAATTCTAATATTCTGGAATGGAAATCTTTCGTTTTCGAGTTAAAATAGCTTCGAGTGCAAAGGACTAATATGTCCTGTCCGGTGAACGGATCAAGAAAGAACAACGGACGTACCGTACGTTTCTCGCAAAAATTCTGAAGCGAACGAACGTCGCGCGTGGGATCGCAAGGACGCACGGAGACAAAGGAAAGTCTACCGCTCATGATTTATTTATTCTAGAACGACTGAACTCGATATGTTATTGTCATCCGCGGCACGAAAGTTAATCGATAACGCGCGCCTCACCCGTTATTCACCTCACGTGTTGTCCCGATGTGTACGCTTGTTTCTCCGCTGCTGGCCTCCGAGCACTGCGCAGCCAGACTCTGAATTTGACGTACCATTAGCGAAACCCTACCGCCATTTTCTTGTCGAATACTCATTGTTCTTTCATTTCATAAGATACAACTAGACAAGGTGCCTCAAATGAGCGCCTACTAGGCTTAACAAAGAAAACCCTTTCTGGCAAATTTGAAGTCAGCACTTTTACTAGAAAGTAAACTAATGAAATACAACAATATCTCGATATCGACATATTCGTAACATTTTTCTGATTAACATGGGCCCAAACATGACAGTCAATTGTTCACTTGACGGTTTAGTAGGACCTCGATTATTCGAACCGATGATATCTGAATACTCCATTATTCGATTAGGAGTCAATTGCTATTCATGAAGGATGTCACGCGCAGGCGATATAGTAGTTTTAACCCTTCGCACTCGGAGCTATTGTAACTCAAAAACGAAAGATTTGTCCAGTCTAGAATATTTCTATTCTAAACAATTTTTTTTCATTTTTTGTAGTTTCGTTTTTTGTCATGTAAATGTCTAGTAGTTTATTAAATACGAACAAAAATAATAATGTTTACAATATTTTTAAGAATGGCATAGCAATTTTCAGTGGTGCCTCAGAGTCTCCATCCGAGTGCTAAGAGTTAAGTAAGATTGGGCCACGACGAGCTGGATTATATGCATTGAGCCATTACTGTATGCTCTAATTTCCTTTGTTCTGCTTGACGTAAAAATTCCGGAGAAAATTCAAGAACATCACACTGAAAAATATATATGACTGTGAATTTTTTCAGAATTTTTCCTCACGCGATTTTTTTCCAGTGCGCCTACCTAAGGGTTAATTTAGTCGTAATCATTGTGGCTGTGAAGAAAAGTATAGCACTGCATGGGGTTGTTCGTGGCGGTATTCGATACCGTCACTCTTATTGATACCGACAACTTTTTCTAGAACAGTGAAAAAAATGTGTCAAATTGACACAAGGAGCGGACGAGGGTTAAAGAGGTTCACGAGATAAACCGAGGACACTCTATCGAACCCGTTTAGGGTAAAGTCTGACCATTTTCTGTGATCCTCCTTCGCTGCCGATGTACTATACGTAGAGACCTACACGAGAGCAAAGGGTGAAACGAAACTCGTTTACCCGGCGAACACGAAACAGGAACTCTATATGCACGCGCGTTCCAGAAGCTAACGAAAAAGTTGTTCGCTGCAATGGTGTAGCCGCAGCTTGGAGGTCACACGGGACCTTAAATGCTGCGTAGAAGATCCAAGAGAGGAGAGAAAGAGAGAAAGACAAGGAAGGGTGGACGACGCGAACTGCGCACTTTCGCAGTTAGGGGACGATGATTCACGAGCGCGCACGCGAGCCAACCTGCCCGCCCGATAAATATGCAAAGTATTCGTTGCAACGTTATAGAAAAATTCGACTGCATCACTGCTTCGGTAATACGTTGTATCATCCCCGTTGACACCCGAGACGATATACCGTGCTGTTCACTTGAATAGCCTCGGGTAAGAATAATGCGCAAACTAAAGCCAAATGAAAGAATTGTGATCAACATTCTTGCTTACAATTCTTTTCATCATAGCGAACCCTTGCACGATACATTGTGTTTGTAAATCATATGAGGCTTCCACATGAACAGACTTATCATGTGTTTTGTCACAGTTAGTTGACACTTGGTTAATATGGATCGCAGAAGTGTATCGAAGAAATTAGAAAAAATGAAATTTGTAAAAGAAGAAGGGTATTCAAAAACTGGTAAACCGGAGAAAGTATTTTTCTAATTTAAAGTGTGTTCCATCAATTATTATCAGACTGACTGTATGTGTTAAATATTATATGAATGAAGAATAAGGCGCTTTTCTCTCACATATTACCGACAATTTTCTACCGTAAAAGAAATTTGGGCTATTTGTAGCTATTCAAGTGAATGTAAATACGTATTATGTTAACCGGAATTGCTTCGGAACCGTCCCGGTCACAATACTCGAAAACAAACGATAAATCGTTGTTTATGTTTTCGTCCGCTGCGGCTAAAAATACAGATTCGTTTATCTGAGTATGAAGGTCCCGATAACTGGGTAGCTCGTGTAATAGCAGCTCACTAATTTCCCTCTCTACCTGTGCTTGTCAGTTTCGACGAGTTCGCATACTTGGAACCGAGCATGACCTTGTTTAACACGTTGTCTGCCGCTTTGGTCACAGATGGGTGATACTTCTCTTTGACTTAGACATTTATTTCCATCGAGATGTATCCGAATAAATCGAATTTGTATTAGCTTTTTGAGAATGCAAGAATTAAAAATTACCATTTACTGTGATCAATTGACTGCGGATCTTTATGCAAAATAAAAATTGTCGGCATGAATTATAAGAAGGGAGACGTACGTAAAAATAGAATCCTTCTCTCAATGATTTTAGTAGGTTCTAAATAATGTACCAATAACACTAAATCCATGCAATGTTTTTTCAATTTTATGTTTCACCTACTATGTTTTTTTACCATAAATGCATAAAATCCGCAGTGTAGTGATCAATTTCAACTTGCTGGGTTCAGTTTCATTAATTGTATTGCTTCGATTTGGCTATTTATATATTACTGGAAAATGGATGTTATATTACTTTATAAAAATGACAATTACACAGCGTTTACATTTTATAAATCTGTCTACTTCGAGGTAACATCAAAAGTATACAAAACGAAAAGAATTTCAAAAGTTTATAATGCATAATTTCGATGAAAATTTGTATTTAAATTCACTTCGGATTCGATAAGAAAATGGCAGCAACTTCTACGAAATAGATGTGCAACTAAAGATTGCTTATCCGAGAAATAGCACAAGCGACACTTTTTTCGAAACTAATCCAACATTTTATTTACATTGGCAAGCCCATATTCCGTAAATGAACCAAAGAAGAAATTTGATGGCCGACAAAACATACTCGGAAACATTATCTTCGTATGAACATGACAGCGTACGACCATGATATTGTAATTAACAACTGTGATCTGTAGTTGAACGTTATTTCCATCAATCTGTACTTTCAGGAATTCGACTTACTATAGAGCATTCAGAGATGAGGAATTTCGAACCGGGCGACATCGAATAATTCGTCGAATGCCGAGCGAATAATTCACTCGACACGTGAGCACCAATGCCCGTAATAAGTATAACGTGCCGCAGCACGAGTCACTATCGCACAAGTCACGTTCGATTACGACACTGCCAATACACTTTGCGCGATCGATAATCTTGTAGCATCCACTGACACGAGTAAACTACACTCGTAGGTTCACCAGTGGAATTGTTTACATAGGTTTCCACCTTCTAGTCTGAATCGAAATCCACGATCTATCGATCAGATATTCGATGAAAAAAATTTCAACTGTTTTCAACAGTTCCAAGTTAATGACTCCAGTCTACGACAGTTAGTCATATAGTTGAACAATTTCTAAAAATAATTTTTGATCTAATGTTTTGTTTGCGCAGAGATTCAAGAAGAGTTTCTTAACACAAAGCCTACCATGCTCAAATAACATGTTTTGCGTATGTATGTTATTCGACTATTATAGAAATTATGAAAAAACAAGTGTTTGAAGAAATGTTTTGTCCAATGAAGATTTCTGCAATATTATTTCAGAATAACAATTCTAAAGGCGTAATTCGTCCGCAAAGGGTTGGTTCGTATGCTACGGAGTTGAACGTGATTTTTAGTTCAACGTTGGTAGCAAAAGAAAAGTGAAAAATTTGTCGGTCCGAAAGAAGAAGACAATGGCGACCTGTTCGAGCCCACGTTCGGAATTCGAAAATGAGATCCTTTAGTGGTGAACGTGAACCGAATACCGTTCGAACCCGATCACCGTGTAGACTCGCTCGGAAGCGACGAAGGCTAGCGTGTTTCGCGAACGACGCTCCCGGCTGTCCTTCTCGCGGGGAGACGCACCAGTTTGCACCTTGCTATGAAACACTGACGCGCGGAAATTTCCTACACGATTCTCCCTAGATATTGTGCTCGGACACGTGTCTGGCTCGGTACAGTCGATGCTAGAGAAATAGTCCAGCGGAACGCGTCAACTCGACGGAAGTACCGTCGTCGGAGCGAGTCTAGTGATTTTTGCGAATCCTTCGAACGGGGAAAATTCGGGATTCGCTTCTTGCAAACAAACAATCGATGCGCACGTAAAATCAATGTTAATAGTCCCGTGTTAGGTGTACTATCCCAAGGTTTAGAATCAAGGTCTCCCTAGGATCCCCAATGACCGAGAAACGGTTGAAGAAATGCGTCGATCCGATCCACGAGATCCCCACGGTTAGCACGACTGTCTTTGTCTAAATAGCTTTTAACGTGTTAGATGTCCTAAGATTTTTAATTAACTATCCCCCCTGAATCATCAGTGACCGAGAAACAGTTGGAGAAATGTGTCGATCCGATTCACATTCCCACCACAACGTCTCGCGAGACTGTCTCCGACTAAATATCTTTTAACATTAGATTCGCGAGTTCTAAATTTTTTAACTTGCAATTATTGGGATTGTAATGTTGCATTTATATGAATTTTATTCCCTGGAGCATAGAACACAAATGTATCTTGTTATTTTTATTTGCATAAAAATAGCCACTTTTAGTGCTCCGCAAATCTAACGTTTAATAGTCCCACGTTAAGTGTCTCATCCTGAGACACAGTTGGGGAAGAGTGCCGTCGATTCGATTCACAACATTCCCCCACTGTTAGCTCGCTCGCAGTACCGTTGTCGTCGAAGCAGCTTTTATCTTTAGACGCGCCGACGTCCACGAGAAGCTATCGACACCTAGAATCGGGGTGAATAGAATATCAACGTGGTTGCCGAGGCACTGCACTTCAAACAACTTTCAAGGGTCGCGATTCGAGTCACACGAGGGACCCCCCAGCTTCACTTTCAGCTTCACTGACTTCGCTATCTCGGGCCTCGACACAGTAGAGTGACTCTTTCTACGGAGCTCGGGGGAGCTCGGACACTGTCGTCGAGTGCACTATATTTCAAAGATAGTTGTCCGCATTAACACACCGACACAAATGCGTATCCGGATGGTGGGGATTAACAAAACTGCGATCGACTCCGCGGTTCGTGAACAGAATCGGCCAAGGTTCGATCACCCGTAGCTTCGCTCCGGATGATCTTGACAGCCGAGGAAACGTCACTTATCGGTCTCAGGCACTATTTCTCTATCACCGACTTCCGCACCATATAGTTCCTGTACCGGGATCATCGACGATCACGATCGAGACTGCGAACGTAGCAACACGTGCGATGGTGAAACACGCGGCCAGCACACTCGGACACGAATGATCCACAACGCGAATAAATGTTGACGGACGAAGACACCGGGGGAAGAAAGTCAAAGTAATAGAGAAGGAGTGAGAAAGAGAAATGGGAGACAAAAGGAGAATGAAAGAGAGAGTGACAGAGAGTAACGGAGGCAGCTATATACCTCGCGCGCGCATACACAGTCGATCCGATTCACTGACTCAATGACTGACTGACTAACTGACTGACTGACTAACTGACTGACTGACTGACTGACTTGGAGATGCACGACGCTAAAGGCAACTGAATGCCAGCCGGCCGGTCCGGCTCGTTGCATGCGAGCGTGCAGCCGGCTGGGAACTCAGGGGAGTGGGGAGGGGAACGAAGAGGGTGAGGAGGTCCCGATGGTGGGGGCAGAAAGCGAGGGACGCGGAGGGGAAGGGGCGGCGGAGGATCAAGAGGAGGTGAAGGACGAGGAAGAGGCGATGGAGGACGAAAAGCTGGTGGCGGATACGACGAGGAGAGGGGAGAAACTCGGGAAGGAGCGCGCCAGCGAGCAGGCCGGCCAAGAACGTCCGTCTCTACTTGCACTTTTCTTACCAGGAAAAATATCGACGCACGTCGCTCAACCCTTTCGGCGTTTAGCCCGCTCGGTGTTTACGTCGCAAGGGCAAGGTGAACTCGGCCGAGCTGTTTTCTCCGATGCTTTTCCAACAAGCATCTCGTTATTTCCGAAATACAGTCGGTCAGAAAAGTCTCCGGGCACCATTTAACATGATGTAGGGTGCAAACAAACTTGAGTTATGTTCATTCACCGGACAGGTCAACCTAAAATCCTTTTTAAAAGTGGACCAACTGACTCGAGTAAAAAGCTTTCAAGAAAATTGTAGTTGTCAGGATGCACTAAAAAGGATTGCGAAAGTGCAACCAAGAAATATTGGTATAACATCAGTATTGATGTTTCGGTGGGTGTTTCGGTGGGTGAAAAGATTGTATCACTTTTAAGAAATTGTGATAGAATATTGACTAACGATCGAATAAAGACATACTGATATAAGATGTTAAATTAAAATGGAGTATGAATATTTCTTAGGGCGGATCGATGGGTAGGAAATATTAAACCTGGCTTATGAATATTGAACTTGTACAGTAAACGTACACTTACAATCAATATCTACCTTCTTTTTCTGTTAGGAAATAAATTAACAACGCTAAAGCTCTTCCGAGTATGGTCACGAAATTAAATAGCAAGAAGTTACAAGGAATATTATAGATGCTCGATAGTGTATTTGCTATTAGGTTCCAAAACGACGTTAAAAATGAAAGTTAAAAGGTACAAGTGTATTGTAAAATCATATGGGTTTCGGCAGAAATTTTGAATTTAAAAATTTCGAAAGATCAGCTATATGTTACCGACGTGGCAGGTATCTAACTATTATAGGCAGTATCGTTAGTTCAGTCGTTGTTCGGACTCGATTCGAATGGACGTTGTATCGAATCGAACTATCGGAAATCCAACTTGATTTCCGTCGGACAGTCTCCGAAACAAACGACTGCGTTATCCTGTGTGCACGTTTAGGAAATATAGGTCACCGATCGGTGGTCGCGAGAGCCGAAGTTGCGGACCGTTCATGGACCGTTCAAAAGCGATCCGAGCTTTCCGTTCGATTCAGCGAGAACCGTATGCGCGCTCCGAGTACGTAAAGGCGAATTTAGACTTTTCACTTTCGATGTACAGTCGCGGACAAAAGAAAGTTTAAACGGTAATGTATGCATCAACACCTTCGTTGCCAGCTGATCTGGGTGGGTGAACGTCTGGTGCCTAAGCCTTCTTAATTACAATTAAAGCATATACCAAATAATTTTTAATGGGACAAAAAAATAAATAGAAATCGTACTAAATTCTATCGAATTACATATTCTAGCATTCTTTGAAAGTTTGCGTAAACCATAAATGCATAAACATCCGCAGTCTAGTTATTATAGTAATATTCATAATATTCATATGTTTTCATCTACGTTTCATCCAAAATGGTCGCCCAAAGTGATTGGCGAACAACGTAGGAACAGTTTTTACTTTTGATCGATTGGCTAGGGCTAGATGATTCACCCACAATGAAACGGCAGTGGCAAGTCTAAACTTAAATTGATGTCCCTCTCGTTCTGATGCGCATAGTGAAATGGATTCAATCATTAAAGAATGAATTCATCAATGAATTCACATTCATTGCTGATGATTCATCTGCGATGTACATCCAAAGTGAAGAGGTGTAAATTCGCCTTAACGTGGCCGCCGCGACGCGACGCGACGCGACGCGACGCGACGCGACGATGTAACTTATTCGTGATCGATAAAACCGTGTGGGGCAGAGTTGTCCGTATCACATTGTGATATTTAATCGATATTATGTAATCTATTCTAGGTTTTCAATGTTACATTAGCAACTACATAACATAGCCTGCTGCACGCGTGCGTCGTTTACATAATTAGCAGACCACGAATACAGTAATGCCCCGATACATGTGTGCGACACAACTTCGAGGCAGAAATGTCATTTATATCGTGTATAGATATTATTTCTTAACTCCTCGGTAACGAGTTGTTCTTTCTTTAATTTTTACCAATATACTCCGCAACTAAATTGTTCCTTATTTTCAAATTAATATAAAATCATGAGCCCCTCGAGTTCTCTGGGATACAGTTTTATTAGACAAATAATGATTTTCTGAAAAAATGATTTCATTTGTTCAATCTTGTTGCTCGGTGTATTTTAGCAAGCGCTGGTCGACTCTCCCCTAATGCCCGCACGATAGAAATGGTAACCACATCGCTCGAGGTCTCGAAGCGAGTTCGGCGTGACGCGTACCAGGGGCGGAGGGGCGAACGAGTGGCTAGAACAAGAGGGAAAGGTAGAGTAAGAAAATAAGAGCAGAAAGGTGTACGAGAGACTGACAGCGCTCAAGAGAGAGAGAGAGAGAGAGAGAGGGAGAGAGAAACAGAGAAGGAAATACTTGGCTAGAGCTTGCGCCGTCACTGTCGAGCTTAGGAGTCAAGTTCTAGTGCACGGCCGAAACGGGAGAATCGACCTCCCCTCCTCGGCATCCCTACCACCAGGTTCCGCTGGCTCGTCCAATGGCGAGATGGTGAGGGAAAGTGACAGCGGTGGGGGCCGAACAGGAGGAGAGGGGAGGGGAGAACGGTGTGCAATGTCGGGCGTGTGCGGGGAGGCTTGTGCACGAAGATTCTACCAGGTGACCGAAATATACACCGCCTCCGGTACCGAGCGTGCAACATCGGATCCGATAAGGGAAATAAGCCGAACTCCGCGGACCCAAGATTTACGTCTTGTTAGCCAGCCCAGAAGATGCTAAATCGGATACTGCCGTCTCGTAAAAATGCTGAATGCACTTGTTCCTCGGCGAAACGTTCGAATGACGCTGAATCAAAATTCGGCCGCCGACAGCATAGTAGAAACGAACCCCTCTCACCTTACAATTTCGTATGGAATCACTCCTCTTGTATGTTATGAGTCTGGAGCAATTGAAGTGGCGTAGACAACTATTATGGCGATAGATATAACCTCGTATCTTATCTTTTGGAAAACAGGCTAGAGTAACCGACGATAACTATACGGTAATAAAAATATCCGTTTAAAAAAAGCCGACGATAGTCGATTACAATTAACGATTTAATCGGCCATTAACGCAGCTCCATGCATAAATTAACAAAGCGGATAGATCACCCGAGGAGATGACGAGGGTCGCGAACGATCGTTTCCCTTTTGTGTGTCACGAGTCGATAAGACGTGTCGCGACATACTCATACATCAGCATCGTTCACGACCACCGACACGAGCAATATCTAATGTCGGTACAGCTGCGAAAAGACCATTTGATCCTTGCGACAATATACTTATCGGAGGAACGATTGATCCAACAATTGATTACTAGAATTATTCGCTTTAGATTCTGCAAAAGATTCTGAACCCAGTCTACCCTTCCTGTAATCGTTCTCTATCTACCATTTTGTATCGCAAACCAATAAGCGGTCGCAAAATCGTGACCACTCCTCCTTATGAGCACGCAACCAGACCTTAATCATACCAAGGAGATAGCGTGCATACAGTCGGTGGGTGTAGGAAGTATCCGTATATGAATTTTAACACGTTCGATAAAAACAAGCGTTTACTTTTATGTTATTTTCTTTTAGAGATCTCAAGGTCACCTTCACTTTTTTAAACAGGTCCATCCCTGCTTAAACACCTACCTTGATGGTCCCTTCCATTAGGAATTCAATGACTATAATTACTCAAGGTTATTCAAAGCCACAGACAGAGGAAACGTCGTATACACTATACATATAATCTGTGGACACTAGTAAAATAAACATAGACATTGAAATTTACTAATTATAAATTAAGAAATGTAGATTCCGTGCGAGCGCACACTCAATTTTGCAAGTAACTGCATATGAGGTGTCTTATACTTTTGACCAACACTGTAAAATAGGGTGGATCTTAGTTATCCCTGATGAAATTTTTTCTGCGAGATTTTTTCACCCCCCCCCCCCCCCGTCCCTTAAATTGCGCCATTGGGTAAGAAAATAATTCCTACAAAAAAATGAAGTTGATCAGACAAAAGGAAGACGTGACACAATGACGTTGAAATTGCGAAAAACATGAAATTTTATAGGAATGGGAATATTTGCAGGAAAGACTTTTGATTATGACTAAACGTTCTTCTTGTGTAAAAATATTGATTATAATAGTACCAAAATGTAATATTTTATATAAAATTTTATATAACAATTAACTAATAATCATATTTTTGTAAATATATATGTTACATTTTACGTATTTTATTGAGAGCACCAATTCTTTTAGTTGTATTCTTACACTACTTTAAAAAGTAGAGAAATTAACGTTCGACATAAATATGTTATATTTAATCAGAGTATAATATTTTTTAACTGGATGTAGTGAATATTACTACACCATATAAATATAAAAGCGAAGAAAAGAAAATAGAGCTATTGAGTTTAAATACTTTTTAATATACATATAGAAGGCAACACCTAACCCAGACCTGACCCAACAACTTTTTTGCGTCTGGATAACGCTTCCTGTAGTCTGATAAAGTTTGCGTTATAAATTGTTTTTCTTCTTCATTTCGCGATAGTACATCGTTAAATTCATGCATAAGTTTGACTTCTCGTTCTGCGGAATCATTAACTACAGCTAAATTATGTACTATATTTAAGCCTACGTTATAATTGGGATCACTTTGCCATTCTGAGGGCTCCTTAGTTATAAAATCTAGGAAAATTGAAAATCTTTTAGAAAAATTTAAAGTTTTTTTTAGAAAAAGAAGCTGCAATGTTGCTACCAACGTACTCATTTACATTATTTGAATTACCTACTAAATCTACTAAAGCTACAACCATTTGTTTTTTTTATATGATACAGAATATTGGGGTGAGAAAAGGCTAGCGCTACAGATTCGGGTGTTAAATACCACAAATGATTACAAAATTTTCATAGTTCTACGCGACTTACTTGGTTATTGATGGCACTACATTAGACTTCTTAAAAACTCATGGTCTTGTCTTGAAGCCTCTGCAATTTACTGATAAAAATGCAAATCTTACGTATTCCATTTTCTTCATCCGTTGATAATGTCAATTGATCTCTAAATAAGAATATGGTAATTATGCAGATGATTGACGATCTCGCCGATTTTGATGACCTTGAAATATGTTGTCAAGGTCACTATTCTGAACAACTTTTCCCTATACATGTTACCGCCGCTCGGCCTTAGTTTTCGAGATATACGTAAAAAACTTTGGTTATTCTTATGTTACCAGTACAGTGTATTCTCGGAAAAATGGTCACTAAATGGTGATTGCAAGAGTAATTGGAGTTGAGGTTATATTTTCTGGCGTGGAGGGGGTTTGGGTTAGGTCTGGGTTAGATCTGGTTTCACATCACCTCTTGCATCATCTCAAGTAGAATCTCGTCTATTATATTGAGGGAATCCAGGGAACCCAGACCTAACACAGAGTTAAAAATTCATAGAATTTCATTCTGAGTGAAAAGAACTCGAAAAGAACATTATGCTGGATACCTTGCCGAATTTTTATTTCGCCGACAACATGACTTCGATAACCGAATAACTACATTTATTGATATTACGGCAGCTGTATTTCCAATTACATAATTATTAATAAAGCAGTGTATTACTAAATACATAGTGTAACTTATTTTTACGTATATCTCGGAAACTAAGACAGAGCGGCGGTAACATGTATAGGGAAAAGTTGTTCAAAATAGTGACCTTGACAACATATTTCAAGGTCATCGAAATCGGTGAGGTCGTCAGTCATCTACATAATTACCAAGAATTTTTTTAAACAATATATAATATATTAATATGAAATAATCTTAATACGTACAAAGTACACTTGTACTTGAGTGCATGTAAGGAACTACGATATTTTTGGAGGTATAAAATATTCAACTTCAATTTTCAGTATACTCTACACATTTAGCGCGCAGTTACGAAATGAAAGAAAGAAAGTACAGAAAGAAATGGAACAATATTAGGGGGGAGGGGGGTGCCCAAAATTTCATAGTCGAAAAATAAGGTCCACCCTACTGTGCAATCGACATAACTGTTCTTCGAAATTTCCCTCGAATAAAAAGTAATTCCAGTAACGCCCAACACCGACGCACACTATGTATCTGCCGGTCGCCGTTTATGCGAGTGTGCTCCCAGCCGCAAGTCACAACCGTGTGGATTCGTGCGAGTGGTCGTCAAGGTTAGCCACCTACTCGCTACATCGCGGGCTCGTGCACACTACCGCACACTCTCCGATGCACCCGAGTCCTCTCGGGCGGAGCCTCGAAAACTTTATTGTATACTCGTCGCTCAAGGAACCGAGGAAATGAATCTTTGAACGTTGGACCGCGACACTCCCCGGGCGTGGCACTATCGCGGCCAAGTTTACAACGAACTTAATGAATCGCGTTCCTAGCACGATCTCCGGATCTTGCGACAATTGCGAGAGATCGATCGATCGATCGAACGGGTTAGCCGTCGATTTCCATGAGTCATAATGCAGTCCCCGTTGAAACAGGTTCATACATAATGCGATGAATTCATTGAATGCTCGATGATCGAGAACTTGGCTAATGAATGCCAAGAACTCGACTAGTTAACAGCACCAGATTGTTCTTTGATACTAGCTTTTGCAAACTCGTCTCTGATTACGCAAGTTTGTTAGCAACAAGTTCTCTTCGATGAAAACATCAGTGGGGAATTGTTACACGAGTAGGACCTCGGTTATGCGAACCTCTGTTATTTGGAGCCTCTAGTATATGCCACTCAACGAGTGACTCCTATTAATGTTAGGACACTCTTAATGATGTTCTGGAGGTATATAAAAACGCAAAAAAATTTTTGAAAATTTGACTTGATATAATTCTTACTAAATTAATGCAATTACCAAAGTTCGGGTTCGATTCACTGCACCGTTTAAGAATTATAGCAACCTAAAGTTTGCACATTTTAACACGTCTTCTTATGGAGAATTCATAAAATTCCACTTCAAACCCTATTTAAACCTTGAAAAAACGCAACTAGAAACTCCAGTTTTTTTTTATATATAGAAAAATAAAAATTATGTAATTAATTATGTTGAAAATTTATTAGGATTCACTAAACAGTTACAGTAACACTAAACATCTCGAAGTTCAAATCAGAGGGTACAATTATTCGCAAAAGTCACTTACTTGTTAAATTAATCTATTTTTAAATGCAAAATATAGTCATATGAATGATTTTCATTGCCAATATATTGATGGATTTCGAATTTCTTGTACTTTTGTCTCCCATTGTACCTCCAGAACATCCTTAAAAAGATGATAATTTTTTAATACTTCATATTTAATATCCGACCATACGACATGGAGTTCTTTGAGAAGCTAGCATTTTAGAAGACCGTTCCACTGTTCCAGGTTTCACTCATTCCTGTCATAAATATACATATAAAAGTTTGAGGTCTAGCGATCAGTTTTGGTCGGGAGCATGCGGAGAGGTCTAAAACCGTGGTCGGAGGAATGAAACGTATCGGTGGAGCAGGGAGCAACAGTATCCTTGTCCGTTTTTGCGAACAGGTGAGTAGGACGAGAAAAGGTTAACAGGACTCGGCGATATTCCGTTTACATTCTTCGTCGGAACTGGTTTCTCCCTCAATCCGTCGTCGGGGATGCTGTATGGTCTCTCGGACTCTAGGAAGATCGCCGAACGCGAGAGAAAAATTATCGACATTCAAAGTCCAGTGCTACCTCCTGAACACTGGCAATTTTACCGGTTCCCGTTTCATCGGAACGTAACGTTACAATTAAATGTTTTCGCCAAAATGATTCTGCTATACAGAGTGTCCCAATAAATGTTGTACATCCTTGAAAGGGGTGATTCCTGAGGTCATTCGAAGTAACTTTTTCCTTTGCGAAAATGTTCTCCGCGGCTTTGTTGAGGGGTTATTAACGAAAACCGTAGACCAATCAGAGCGCGGCTACGACAGTCACCGTCCACGAGTCTACTGTCACCGCGTTCTGATTGGTCCGTGTTTTTCGTTAACAACTCCGTAACAAAGCCGCGCAGAATATTTTCGCAAAGAGAAAAGTTAATTCAAATGACCTCGGGAATCGCCCCGTGGGGACACCCTGTATATCAACCCATTTCCCTGATATTGTTCGAGTTAGATCTTCGTGTGATCTCATTCGACGCTTTCGGCGTCGTGTTTCGAAAAAGTTCTGATCGTTATTTACGAATAGAGCAACCGTAAATGTTAAGAAGCTATAAACATTGGAGCGGCGAGTGGAGCGATAAGTCGTTTCCAGTGGAAGTGTTAAAAGTATCGTAAAGCATCTCCGATCTCGACATCGATCACCGTGGCGTCAGACCGAAGACATAAATTCTGCATTGTGACACGATTCCGTGTGCAGTTGAACGGAAACGTAATTCATTTTGCGATAATCGTGATTTACAGTGGAACGGACCACGCTGCGATCATTTTAGCTGCCAGAAGTCCTCAATTAGCAGGAGTAGAACATACTAATGAAATTCTCCATTACAAGCCGCGTGTAAGTAAACGTAATTATAAAGACAATGGAAGAAGGAGAATAGTTTATTAGATTGTTGAATGTCAAAGGTCCGATTTTAAAATTCAGATGTTATAAAGAATTTCGATCCAGATAAACTATTACAGTCTACAGGTTTGTAGTTAAGTAATTAAGTTAATCCCATCTTCAATTTTAATTCAGATCTCCAATTTTACTTTTAAATGAATTTCATCAATGCGATTGTCGTGCGTTTTTTTGATAGTATTCTTTGGTGGTAAAAAAAAACTATAATCCTGTAGTAACTCAAGAACAAAAGATGACCTCACCCAAACCTTGCGTAACAGTTAGCTACGGGCGTAACGTTTTCAGAAATTTCATAATAAACTTTAACAATCAGCGAGCAAGAACGCTGAATCCTTCGCGAGGGTTAGGTTCAAACATGTTTTGAAGATTTTACAAGGGAATGAGAACAATGGAGCACACGTTAACACGATCGCCATCAGGACAGATAGAAATGGCGTCCGTGTTCGATAAAGACACGACGGAAACGCAGCGGAATGAATGCAAAGGAAGTCGATGCGAGAGAAGGGGAAAGAGGAGCCAGGACAGAAGAAAGCCGCGGTGCAGCTGTTTCGGTTGGTCCGGTTGCACAATGCAGAATTCGGGTACTAATTCTAAAGCGAGCACCAATCAGACCCAGCATTGTTCACCCATGAAAGCTCGCAATTTTTCGGGGTTAATCGTTCCTTGAAACCTAATAAGCGACCCTCGAACACCACCGAAACAACGGAATAACAGAAAATGACTGGACATTGTGTTGAAGAATCGCGGACTCGGCCTCGAACGTTAAATCAATCCCTTGAACTTAACCCCAACAGCTTAAATTGATTCCTTCACGAAATTATCAGAATTTAAATATCAACAATTTTGGCTGTACTTCCGAAAGGCACCAGTGACCGATCGATATGAAATTTGGAGGATGCGATGAAGAACGTGGAAGAACCGCAAATATAAAATTTTAACTTCGGGAATTTGTTAGTTTTTGAGTTTTTTGCGCAAATGTTGTTTTCATAGCGGAAACCGTGAAAAACCATAAAATCATAGTTTTTTCCATTTATTTGGACGTGCACGCACGTATAGACAAAAATCAATGTGTAATAGCTGCAGTTTTTCGCAAAAAAACCAACAAATTCCCGAAGTTAAAATTTTATATTTGAGGTCCTTCCACGTTTTTCGTCGATCGGCCACTGGTGCCTTTCGGAATAATATCCACAATTTTAAATACTTCTTGGATCCACTGTATGTGGTTTTCGATAAAATGAAGAGACTTGTGGGCGTCGATGATGACGGATCAGAGTCGCGGGTGCATGATCGGCCGTGCTGCGCCGAGCTCACTTGCACTTGTCCCGCTATAAATAATGCCTGTTCGCGAGGCACGAGAGGAAGGATGATCAATCAGGTGTAGGCGGGCAGGGACACTCTGTGACGAGAGGTGGGAGCACGAGAGAACAGTCAAGGACAACGTATGTGACCGCCGCATTGCGACGGAAGATTCTGCTACGGTCCTGAAATTCTTTTCCCGGGAAATAAACTAATCCGCTCGATGAGCGAATAGTTCGTTCACCCTATACACTTTCGACGCTGATCTTCAGGCCCATCGAGATAAATCCTGAATTTTTTCGGGTCCCACATGAGGGGCGTAGTCGGGGCAAACGTAAATGCAACGCATCGATACACCAAAGATATCCTAAAGACCACTATCATGGAGGTGATGACGAAAATGAACAAGGAGATGAAGCGAGCCTGCACCGGGTTCAGGTACAAGCTCAAGAAGGTCGTGGCAGCTAGTGGAAGCTGCATCGAGTATTCTATTCTTTATATCATTCGCTACTTGTGTACAAACTGGCAAACTACTGTATACTCGGCTCACTGTTTCTCTGGACAGAATCTTGGTCGTTACTTTTACATCGCCGGTAAACCAAACGTGGGCCATTTACATCGAAATGCTGGCCAAAATATTTTAACGTTTTGTTACATCAAATTGTAATACAATGGATTTTATAATAATATAAAGATGAAAATTTTTCGTTTTTTACAACCGGAGTTTCCAACTAAAAAATCGGAAAAATCTAGGTTCTTAAAAATATATAGTTTAGACACCTATCGGGACCTAAATGTTTAAGTTATTCATAATTATTGCTAAAGAATAGTTTTCTTTAACCATTTATTTCGGGTGCCTACAACAGTCGCAATCATGGTAGCCAATTTGAAGAACGCTCAATCTGGGTACCTCCATACAAGCATCGTACAGCTATTTCTTCGCGATGAAAAATGTATAAATATTGTTGAAAGTACAATAAAATCATTATGGAAAACACAGTATACAAGAAATTCTGAACTTGCCCGCTAAACCAGAATTGTACCTTTTTAAATACTGTGTGCTATTGTCAGTGAATTCGTGAAGACGTGAGTTTTGCAGAGATATTAACGATGCAACAAAGGTATGAACGATCTCGTGTCGAGACGGAGACACCAAAGAGGCCACCTCCTTCGTTTCTTTTTTATTTTATATCTCCCACAGCGCTCACCTCCCCTTAAACCACGAGAAAAACCTTGACCAAGTTAAGGATAACCGTATTAAGCTCTCTCCGCTGTCTCGTAAGCCAATCAACCGAAGAAAGTGCTTAACGGAAAGCAAATTACTGTTTGTTCTTAACGTTGAGCAAGTGTGGCGATTGTATAATATAAAAATATGGGAGAACGCGTCGCTTCGCGCTGTCGCGACCATGCGTCGCCTATTTTTTCATTCTTTTCGCAAACTCTTGCTTACTTGTTCACAACCTTGCACAATTCTTATAGTATTTAATCTTTTAACTAGGGATGACGCGTGCGTGCGACGTGTTAATTTGTAATTATTCGATTTCGCTATCACCATTTCAGAGACTACACATTTTCTTCTTAATTCGACGGATAACTCTTTCACCCCATTGTTTCATAGTGTCCATGATGGTATAAACTGCATTGTATTTATGTAAACTGTGGTGAAACTGTTGCCATCTCGATCCAAAACAAATCATTAGACTGCGATTTTGTATGCAAATATAAATGGTAAACAACAATTGAGAGAAATTGGCTCCATTAGACTCCAAATCAACGGAATAAAAAATCCATTATTATGTAACAAGCTTTTACAAATTTTATAAATGCATAAAATCTGCAGTCTAATAATAATAAAAGCTTTCTTAGTTTCAAATAAACATGCATAGATTAAATAACTTACTTACATTAAATAAACTTGTATTACTTATATTAATATAAGTTAAAATATCTAATTGTATTACTCATATTAATAAGTTAAAATGTCTACTCATATTGCTTATATTAATATAAGTTAAAATTTCTACTTATATTCCTTATATTAATATAAGTTAAAATGTCTACTTATATTCCTTATATTAATACAAGTTAAAATATCTACAGTAAAGTCTTGATCTAATTGTAAGCCGGACGGGGCTGTACGATCTTACAATTAGTTAGTTCGCGTACCCCCTCCACGGGGGGCATAGCCGGAGAGGAACCAAGAAGCTAGACCAAGAAACAAGACTTTACTGTTCTTAGATTACTTACATTAAATAAATATCTTACTGTACGGAGCAGAGCATTGTTTTCATAGCATGAAAATATGGAATAAACTTCGGGCGAAACTAACCGAGTAACTCACCTGTAACAGAGAGAAATAAATTGCAGTTAGTAACACATTGATATTTGGTCTTCTAGCTAACAATAACTATCATATTATATTATCTCTTTAGGAGCAACTTTGATGTTACACATTTATTATTCAGTTTTTAAAGTACTATTTCGTTTTCTTGCGCTTTTTTATCGTTCGATACGCTTTTATTTATTATATCACTTTTATTTTGCATATGTTTTAAATAAACATTAAATAAACATATGGAAACTTATTTCGGTATAATATCTCGTTAACTATTAGATTTAGGACATACGACGGTCAATAGATTTTTTACAGAAATCAAGCGTGACCTTGAAAATCCCCGAAACGCTATCACGCATATAAAAACTGTTCACATCGCAATATTTTCCTTTGTATACCATGCAAATTTTGTATACATCATTTGTTCATATTATTACAAATAACGGAAACATTCAAGGTGTTGTAGAACAATGGGTTTTTGAAAAATTGTAGCCTTGCTTCTTCTGTATAATTTGGAAAAGGTCTATCCATTCCCCCAGCAAAACCGCACTTGACCCAATTTCGTGCAGCGTCTAGTACCCAATGGTCCCGGGAAGCTTTTCCCCCAGCTGGAAAAGCGTCGCGTCGCGGCACGAATCGCGTTCGAGTTTGAAATTGCACCGACAACCTTGACATTCCCACGAGATCGGGAAATGGAAGCCCGTCACGTAAAGTGAACTTCCGAGGGCCTTGTAACAGGAAATCACGCTGGGGCTCTCTTGTATAACGCAATATACATACTTCGTGTGGTTACTAAACACACGTTCGCCACCGGCGCGCGCGCCATGCCAATTTGCCACCTGAATGTGTAATACTAAATTGTAAATAACAATTTTTGTAACGGCGAATCGATGAAATTTCTCGTTCCGTCATAAGGATCATCCATTTATCGCAGCGTCTTTAAATACACTCGACAGAAATAAATCAATACAATGCTCTTTCTGTAAAATACATCTTTAATTTAATTCTACAGAATATTTCATGGTAAACGAAAATCAATACCGCGATTTTACGTCATGTTATCGCGAGAGCCGACAATTCGAAGTGTTATGTACAAGTTTAACTTCACAACGGAACATGATTTATATTATCAACCACGATTTTTCTATTTTTGTGTAGTTTATCAAAAAAATTTATTTAATCGTTTGATCTATTAATATATTTAAAACTATTTTATCCTAATGCACATAGCTTGTTCTGGATAAACTGTTCTGCTATTCACCTTCATTTTTTCCTTTCCTTGATTTTGATTCGTATGAAAAAATTCGTTTGTTTTTATCAAGTGTACAGCGTTTCTTGTCAGCTTCCATAAAATAATAGAGGAAAAATTTCAATCGCGGAACGTCGATTTATTTTCCATCCCGAAATTCGACAGGGGGTATTTAAAATAAAAAAAAAAAACTGAAACCTATATCAGCGGATTATAATTTAATACGTGATCGAGATTAACGTATAAAATGGGACAACAATGGCGACGGAAACAGGACGACGATAAAAGCGGAGCTCGCCGACTGAAAGCGAATATAGGTCAGCCAAATGAGCCTGGATTATGAAGGATGCGCTGCACGCGTCACGTGTAACAGATACGTACTACCATCCTTGTTAGTTTTTTTTTTTTCTGGCTTCTTCGTTCCGTTTCGAAAGTTGTCGCCTATCGTCCTCAAGTGTGCTCTCGTTGACTTGTTGACCAATCGCAACATTAAAATATGCATTTAATACCGATCTTCCTGTAATTGACACCGTTTACAATCGTGAAAAAACATTCAATGGATACCTGGAATCCATTAATCAAAGAAACCGGCGAAGGCGAGACATAATCACTCTCACCTGAGTGCGCCATTACCTGTTTCCTAGCGTGCGTCTCGACCCACTATGTAATAATCTCTACGAACTTATCTATTCAAAACTTCACGGTACAGCAAGATCTCGATCATCCAAACCTCTAATGTCTGAAGTCTCTAGTATCCTAACAAGCATCAAATTAAAATAGTTGATCCATATGCAAAGCCGGAATCTACTATCGTGACTAATTGGAGTGAGCAAGTGTGAAACGTCTCTGGAAACCTATTGGCCAAAACAGAAAACGAGCGAAATAGGTCGGAGAGAGAATTAGGAGAACGAAGGAAACGCACAGGGAAATAGGGATTATTATGCACCCCATGGGGGCGGCTGCCGTTTCTGTTGAGCGAAACGATCCGATATACGTGGATACACCTGGTCCCGGTGTCTGGAACAGAGGCTGGCAGGCTAGGAGGGCTGGTCAGAGTACGCAAAAGGAGAAGGTAACTGGGTCACTAGGTGAGTCGTGCTAAACAGTGCACGGGAGTGTCCCGACATTGACCTATATGTCTACATTGTGTGTGCACTTGCCTTCCCCTTTCGCGACCCCTCTCCATGTTCTCTGTCGGTCTCTTTTCCGTCCCGTTCGCTCGGTCTTTCTCCTTTCTCTGTCACTCCTCCCTCGAGCATCCCCTCCAGTCATGCACTTTCCAGCCAATTGCATATAGGGTCTCTCTCTCTCTCTCTCTTTCTCTCTGTCTGCTTGCACTCCGAGTGCACTTTCCCCACCATCGGGACACGTCACCCCGGCGCCGACCCGCCCCTCACCCTCAACCAGACGCGATCGATACACCAACGAGAACACCGCTATCAATTCCAAAGTTGAAACGGTAAACGATATAAGTGGCCGAATCGAAAAAGGGTCCGCATACGCCGCAAACTACCATCGCGCGCGATGCTCCAAAATGGTCGAAACACGGGAAAAAATCAAATTTTCAACTTCGTTCAAAACGAAAGGGTATAATAATGGGGTTGCCCTCGAGTAATATTAATCTTTCTTCACACCATTCGATAAGGCCCTCGAAGAAAACCCTCTGTGGCAATTTCCGAGTTGGTATTCCTACCGCAAGGGTAGTTATAGGGTAAGCACGGTTTAATGAATTACGCACTATTTCTTCTGTTCTGCTTAACAGAAAATTACTAAAAAAATTCATGAACATTCTACCTAACAGCACACGCAACTGTGATTTTTGTTCTACAGAATCGATTTTTTTTTAAATTCCAGAAACTTAAAATTGCTGATTTTACATTGAAGTTATCAGACGATCACGTTTATATTATTATGGCAGTTGTGTCTAACTGTGGTTATTTACATATATTTCTTTCGGAATTTTCGTATTAGGCAAACGTGTGTAAATAATTGAAAATTTTGAAAAATCTCGAAAAATGCATATTTCTCATAGAAGTTGTAGAGATATTTTTTATATAAATTCAGTAGTGAGTTATTGTCGAAAGCAATGTTCTTAGTCTCTTTCAGATTTTTTAAAAAGATGCGTCGTAGGTAGTAAAATAAAAAATCAATTTTTTCGATGTTTCTTTACCATCCCGTAGGCATATTATGCGATATTGAACACTTAAAGCGAGACCAAATATTATAAAAAAAAATCAAAAATTAGAAAAGTTGGAATCTTTCGCTTCGCTTGGATTAGTGTGTCTCATCGATACTAGACCCATCGCTGCTCGATCGTTGAGTGTGTTTACCGCTTGACTGGTTCCGAGAGGGATCTCCGATGGGGATAAAATGTTGAAAGTTACGGTAGGGATCTTTTCGACAGTTACGCAGAGAATACTGTAACATACACTTTTCACTAATTTTCTATATGTTTTATAATTTTGTCACGTAGTGTATATGGGGACGTGTGTTGTACAGATCAGAATCGAGTTTCGTCGCTCGATAAAAGGTACATATGTACCTACGACAATTTCCCATACCGCGTGGGTTTACGCAACGCAACACAACGCCGCGCCGGCTAGACCAGGGTCGCGGTGATGTTGTCGCGTAGAGGCTCGCTCGTGCGCCACGAGCCAGCGTGAGAAAACCACGTGGAGTGTGACGAGACTCGTTCGAGTTTCCCTCCTTCTCTATCGCGATTCACTATTTATATTTCCGCAAGGTTGCTACTTGCCCGACACATTCAGGCATGCGTGAGCTCGCGCGTACGCAGATCTCATTGCGAAACGATTTATTATCGTTATCCCCCCGCGAGGCCGTCAATGAGCTGTACTGCAACACATTTCTCGCGAACGAACAGGTGAGGCATCCAGCATAGATCTGCCTATTGCTCGGACGAATCCTTCTGTAGAGTCCTGTGCGGCTTATGAACCGTGCCGCGAGAATTATTTCAGCTCCAAGAACTGTTGGCACTAAAAGTTAGTTTTTGCAACTTCATGGCGTGTATTGAAAATTTAGGAAATACGTTTCGTAGATCTGTGTCGATTATACGTATATTGAAAATTTCATCAAAATCGGTCAACGTTGCAATGAGCTACAAACGTTTGCAGGCGACAATTGTTGTTTCTCACGATTTTAGTGAATATATTTAAGGAGTCTTACATCTTTCAATGCATGTCGTTTTTTCCCGCATCACACTGACTTTGATGTAGTTTTCAGAACACATATGGATACAGAAGAAATAGAGCATAATTCATTAAACCGTGCTCACCCTATAACTACCCTTGTGGTAGGGGTACCGACTTGAGACTTGTTACAGAGGGTTTTCTTTGGGAGCTCTATCGAATGGTCCAACCAAAAATCAATTTGGTTTGGGGGAATTTTTCAGCATCTCATCCGGCTATACCCTTTTCGTTATAGGTCTTGTGGTCTACACAGCAATCAACAATAAACATGTGTCGCGCGGTGTGACCGTGGCACGGACCACCCAGACCGGGAAACCCATAGTCGCTCTTACCTTAGAGGACACTCCCTCTCAGGATCCAGGAGCGAACAGGACACAAGCCAAGATTGTTGTTGTTATTCACGCGTCACCCAACCTCGCGTGCGACCACCGAACGTAGAATCGGAAGGAGAGGACACCACAGTAAACAACAATTTATTCTGACAAATTGCAATGTTTTCAAAACTTATTCCACGTCATATAATAAACTTAATAGTTCTAACTTCTTAAAAATATCCAAGTCGTACGATTCAGTATTTAAAAAAATTGTCGACCTTTTAAGAGTGTCCGAATAATTAATAAGAGTCCCTGTATATCCGGACATCACCGTATTGCAGTTCCAATCGAGCGGAACCCGCGAAAGGGGGAAAAACGCGATAAAGATAAAAAGTTTCCGTCGTGAACAATCGTGTCGTCAGACGAATCCGCGAGTATTGACACTGGCAAGCGTGTTATCGTGTAGCGACGCATAATCCGTTTATCACGGCGGTTCGAGTGTGCTTTAAAAACGGGTCCGTCCCCCTTTTTCTTCCTCGCTCTCCACGTACGGAATGGTTGCGCTGGTCATGTACGGTCACCGATGGAAATTAGTCTCGGGTGACGATCGTTAACGACTCTCTTTATATGTGTATATTTCCTGTTGTTTTCCTGCGACGATGATTAAATTGTTTCACTAAATACATTCCGAACGATGTCACTATATTCCAAGAATCGATAAAAGAATAACTGACAGGATCGTTAAGCGAGCGGCGAGCTCGCTTTATTGCCCGTAATAAACCAACAAGAATTGTTTGCGTCGAATCGTATGCGTCGAATCGTATTCGTGATCCGTCGAGTATTATCGTGCGGCTCGGATTGTGGATGCGGATAACACAGTCGGAGACAACAAGATAGGACACCCTATTAATTTGTGAATTTTTATTTAGTAGACAGCAGAAATGAAATTTCTTGTCAACTTTCCTCGGCAATTCTTTTTCCGAAATAATTTACGATTTCGAAACTATTCCCCGGGGAATCCCCATCGACAATTTTCCCGAGAATCATCGCGGAGACCTTGAGCGGCCAACTGAAATGGCGGACTCGCGCAACCGGCGCATCGCGGCGCGGCGGCCTATCTTAATCGCTACCAGCATGTAGAACGGGTGGTGTAATAGCACCGTGGGCTCCGCATTTATATAGTAATCGCCGATACGAGTTCACGCGAATGGGACGACATAAGCGAACGATCACTGGCCGGCCTCGGTACACGGCGACAATCCTCGCAAAAACGAAACGCGAGAACGTAATTCGCGCGATGATCGCCGGCTAACTATTTCGAACGATCGCGGCATAATAGCCGGTGTGTGTCTCCGGCGCGGTGATAACCGAACAACGATCGATAGGAAGCTTCAAGGCTCTATTTATCCAGGGATCAAGCGACGCCTTTATTTGCCTTCAATTAATGACCTCATTAAGGATAATTATAACCGCTGACTCCGCTAACCTTCACACATTCGAACCTTTGTATTCTGGCCCCGCGTGTCCCGTCTTCCAAGCGTATCAAGTTTTTGTTGAAAATGCAGTAAAAATGTCTACGTTTTATGGCCCTCGAGATTACACGGTTTACCCGTTGAACGAGGCATAATGGTAAACACTATGTACACCCCTGGTTCCAGTCTAATGGAATGCCAGTATGCGCACCCTTGAGCATCGCAGATGTTAATTTTTTAGCGCTTTCACGGGGAAGACGGGTTAACTCTTTAAAAAATTCTTCGATTACAGTGTGACATCTTTAAAGCAGGAAGGCACTGAAAAAAAACTATTATTAGTTTTCAAGTTTACTTATTCAAATCATATTTTTTCTGTATATTTTAAATACCTAATTGCTTCTATTGTTACTGTTGATGAATACGCCTTCCGTGATGAATCTTCAAACGATAGCAGTTACAAAATAATCCTTATTTTAGAAATATCTATTAGAATCGTATGTAGATCTTATTTAGAAATATATATTTCTTTATGGAAATTTCGGGCGGTGTATTCATCGAGATCGCAGAGATTTGCGAAATTGATCGACGGAAAATGTACGCTGGGGTATCCTTGACGAGCGCGACAGGATTTCAGCACATCCTGACCGATACGAGCCGGGGATATCTAAATGACGAAACGTGCGTGCCGCACGCCCACGCGCTCGAATTCTATCTCGTTAATTGGCTTGCCGGAACGGATTCGTGTCGTTGGTTCAAAACGGAATGAACCGGGCACAAATGTCGCCGTAAATTGCCGAAGTTCGCGTGGACGATGCTAGCACGTCGGGTGCAATTAATTCTCCCCGTTTGTGCAGCCGAGAGTAATTGAATGAATCGTGTTCCCAGGAAACTTCGGTTAAAAAAGAAAATACCAGGGCTCTCTCTCTCTCTTTCTCGCTCTCGTTTATCGGAGGGACGAGAGTCTATTCCTGTATGACGAACCATCGTCCTGTTTGCAGTTCAAAGTTCTGAGATTAATCATGCGCGTGAATGGTTCGAGAGCACCCTGTATATGTACAATATAATACATATTACCGCGTATATGGACGGATAGTTCGAGAGAAAGAAAACGATGCTGGCAGATGTTACGGCAGCTTGCTAATTGACTCGTTCGACGAAGTTCAAATATAAGAGTCGGCTAGACGACAGCGCAAAAACGCACCGCACGGAAACAAGGCCAGTCGGGACGAAACAAAGCAATTCCTTAATTAGGGAATGGAGGACGCTGCGAATGTGTTCTGAAACCCTTCCCATATAATAACGAGTTACACTCCTGATGAAGATTTTAAATAGAATCTACTAAATACGAATGTTATCCACTTCTTTCGCATTCAAACAGAATTTTGTTCTTCCATTGTCGATACCTAAGCATTAATACGTTGACTGATAATTAATACGGGGTGCAATAATATCTCGCCTTAGTAATAACAATTTTTTCGTATTACATAGATTTTCATGGATTCATACTCCCTTACTGTTTGGCCGCAAAGTGTATGACACTAATATCACGATTTACAGGAAATCAATACATCGATGTTACTCTCGCGAACACTTTAATAATTACATCCCTCTATTTTCGTTCCCTCTAAACGCCACGTTTAATTTGTCGTATAATACCCAGGTTCAACATGCGAATTCGTGCAATTTCGCCGTCGACACGGAACAGTAGAATAGCCTGGTCAGGTATAATCCCACGCAAGGCCAACGATTATCCATCTTTCCAATTTGCGTGTATACCAGTCCAGTCACTGCCGATAAATCAATATCATCTAATTGCCGCGAGTATGCGAACAATACTTTCATCGCAATGAATCGCGATTCTCGGAAATAGTTCTTTGATTTGCAAGAGAAATAAACCATAAGAGATTTCAATCACTTCGTTAACTCCTAAATTATTAATCTTCAAGATTCGCATTCTAATTTAACTGATTGTTGTCGTATTCATAATCTCATATTTTAAACAAATGTATCAACTTGCAACGTGAAAATAGAGAAATAAAGAATCTGAAAAGATCTGAAACGTAAAATGGAAGAATTTTTACCCGAGAAACACAGGGGGATTGAGAAAAGTGACCTACACGGTAGCAATATACAATGTATAATACATATTTGAGAGTCTCTATTCATTACAGAGAGTGCCGAAATAATTCTCGCCCTTGGTCCATACGCTGCTCGGCTACCGAAGAGGAGAACCATTGTAGGATAGAAACAGTTTTAATAAATCCATGCCATTTTGTAACAGAAAGTAGTAAGCGCGAGAATAATTCTCAGGCAAGTACATATACATACATGTATACTCTTGTCGAGGATCGCATGTAATAAAAAGAAAGAGGGACCGAGAGGTATAACCGGTGTGCCGAACAATATAGCAGAGCCGGCCAATATGTATAATGTAGCAACAGTGAGGCAAAGAATAGAGAAGAATGTAGATAAGTGAGGGGAGATCGAAAGAGAGAGGAGGAACGCGAGAAGACGGAAGTAGAAAAAGAAGGAAAGAGAAAGGACGACAACAGAGCACAGGTTAGAAGAAGAAGGGGAAAAAGCAGCATAACCACTGAGGGAGAGACGTGTGCGAATGTGTGTTTGCACAGCCGTGTAGCTCGTCCTTGGACTTATATAACAAGGAAGACTCTAACAGGGGGGAAAAGTATCCCAGAACGGAACAAAAGACGAAAAGGGTAGATTAAAAATAAGAGATAGAATACTACGGGTCCGAGGGCGCCCTCTGGCGACAAAGAAATTCGCAGAATTTCACAACGATTGCTACAAAATGTGAACATAAAAATGACTAGACAGTATCATGAAATATGTAGCACCAATGAAATACCACTGTCCTCCCTACAACATGCGTTTGCAACAGTTGTCTTAGAAATTCAAATTCATCATCTAAATATTGATCAATCGAAATCTTGTATCACTTCATGAATAAAATAAAATTCTATATTTAACGTGTTAGAAAATTAGAATGGATTTCGGTGCACAGGAATTTATTCAAGTGAAATTTTAACATCTTCTCCATACAAAAAGGAACTAGCAGAAACTATAGCTAAAAATAAACAGACCAAGATAAAAAAAACATTAAAAATCTGGTTATTCAAGAAACAAGATGCATTCTTTGCGAGGAAAACCTCGGAAAAGAGTGGATCCAGTGTAATAGTAAATGCAAAGATTGAGACATGAACAATGTGCAGATATCGACCCCTCATGCTCATGTTGCTATTGTGACGTTTGTAAGGCGAAAAATTAAATAATGCAGCGATGGAAATCTTGTCCGGGGTTATTCGGCTATTTTCGAGAGGGCAATAAATGCAAAAATACAGGGTTTATTATATTGTTACGTATTTTGTAAAATTATTTTAAAAAACGTTTTATTTTTAATTATTATGGATCGAGATGTTCCTAAGTTTATATTCCGACAGAAATTTAATTAAACTGTATGTCCATTCCCCTATTTATACCTAAGAAAGAACTGTCTAATTTAAAACATATTTTATGCGTTATTTCCTATGTGACCCCTGTTTGTATTCGAATTGACATTGAATGTTGTAACTTCGTATTTCAGAAGTTTAACTTCGTACTAATTAACCATTCGCCTTCGGAACCCGACGTGTTCCCCCTATTTTCCATCAGAACTTGCGACAAAATGACACAGTTCAATTATATCCGCACAGGTAACTCCTTTTACCTATTTAGAATGGATAAGGAATACACGCTGAAATTTGACTTACGTACCATGTAATTGTGACATTTTTTATGATAGTAATGGGAGTCAATAAAATAAGAAAAGGGTTAACTATAAATCTTTGTACACTATGATTAAAAAGTTCATCGCCTGCCGATACGATGTGACGGACAACAATAGTTGTAAATCAATCGGTTAATGTGAAACAGAAAGCGAAAATAAAATATTAGCACCGTAGGACTCGATAAGGTCCGGTGCGCAGATTGTAAGGGTTGAACACGGTGACGTAAAGGGAGAGGGGTTAATTCCCGCTAGCTTGAGGTAGGACGTGCACGAACAGACGACAGGTGTCGCCACGTTGCAACACATGCTCGACTCGGTCAAGCAATAATAATTCTCACGTGTCTCTGTCAAGCGGTACCGTGGCTTCAATTCACTGTACGCGAGACACTATCTAGGTTAAAGACACGCCGTTACACTATTGCGTAACGCTGAATGTAGTCGTCCGAACAAGCAACTTTCCCAAACGTCAAAGAAAAAAGTCAAAAACACATTGCATCCGCTTTCGGCGAGTTTGCGCATCCCTGACACGACCGCTCAAAGGTAACTTCACTTGGCCAATTAAAGAACCACGAATTACACTTTCTTCCGCGGTCTGTCCACGTATCTATAGATATATATCTATGTAAAAGGCACGCGTACGGATTGAGCCAAGAGTAGAGAGTACAGGCAAGATCAAAAGTAAGATGCGTGACATAGATTCGGCCGAGAGTTAATTTTCGCAGGAAGCCGTTCTGAATAGCGAATATCGTTCCCGCAGAGAGCAAAGGATGAATGAAAAAGGGACGAAACGTTGAAAATCACCGATAATATCGTGGTCGAATATAACGAATGCGGTCACTGAACTAGTTCCGTTCCGACCCTGACACTGCCATTGCCCCCAGGTCGTGATTTGTGTCAGAGACTCAATATTGCCGCGATTTTATTTCACATGCAAATTCGCTCACCCCTCTCGCTGGTCTCCATCGCTCGAAGGCTTCCGGCACTGTGCTGGACGTCAGGTACAGGGGATGAAGATTGAGCAAGTACACGTGGATAAATTGGTCTCGGGTCTCGGGGCCGCTACCTCGAAATTCACCACGATATAAACATGGCCGGTCGTTCCTCTTGTCACAATTATACCGCGGGGTCGTTGAACTTTTTCGAGATCGGGAGACCGTCGCCCGCGGTGACCGTCGACTATATAGCTTTTTTCGGTGTACAGGAAAAATGGTGATGCACTATAGCTTAATGGGTGCCACCTAAAAATAGACCGTGAATTCGGCGATTGTTTTGACTAACAATGTGGTTCGCAACCTAGTCGGAGGTGGCGCTACGAATTAGAAGCCTTCCCCATGCCGTGTCTCGCCGCTCGCCGCTAGAGGGCTATTACTTCTAAGTGACATTCTCGAAAGTTTTTCATATGTGAATGAAGTACCTGGTTGCTTATCGATTATCGTTGCAACTATTCAGGACTCGTGTCCCTAGCAATATGCAATTTTTGTAATTATTTAGTATATTGGGATTAAGAAATTTAATCAATTCTGAACCACTTTATGAGTGGAAGATTGAATTTTAGATGAAATATGTTCAGAAAGACTATCTTCTTTTGGAAGATGTTTCCTTTTAGAATCGCAAATTAGTAGTGCAAGCCTTTGATTTTTCGTGCCTTTTCCCCTCAGCCAATAGGAAACATGGATGTTCTCAGCTCAGCGTTGATTCATTCAAGTCCCCTTTTTCTGTTATGGCTTATACAACTCGGCAGCGCTATCGCTTATTGGTTGCTCGACAATAGAAATCCGCATTAACTAAACTCAACCAATCAAGATGTATGTTTTCTTAACTTCTAAGGATTGATACTGTTCGTGAAAATCGAGAATGTTAGCTTTACGAAAACATCTGTGTATATAGTCTTCGGACAATTGCATTATTTATTTTGAATGTACATTAATATTATATGCCAGACGCACATATAAGCATTAATGGCTGGGAATGATATAAAACAAAATTTACGAAAATTAGATTTTCCATACTGCGCTAGGGAAGCTTTATGCAGAATCGGTAAGATAGAATGAAAGGGTTAACAACTTTGTATGTAAACACTACATTCTTGTGTGCAAATATGTGTCAATTTTTTAAAGAAATACTATGCGGGCGACCGGGAAAGCAAATGGACCTGCAACTGGATTTAATATCAGAGTTCGTGTTTGGGGAAATAGAAAGGCGAAAGAAACGCAATATGACTATAGCCATACAGGAGTTACAATTGATAGAAGTACTCAGTGATTTCTTTCAAAGCCCAGGGGGAAGCCCTGCTGTACGAAATGCAGTTTTTTTATCTCTTTTTCCCGCCGATAGTCCCAGAAACAAAATATTGGGCAATTTAGTATCATTGGCTATAGCTACCCAAAATAAGGCAGTGCTAAATGCAACTGGAATCTGGATGCAACAGTTAGGTTCTACCTCCACGCAGAGTGTAGGATTAGCAAGGCATGTACTTAACGACTACTTTGTCCTTACTCCAAAATCTATTGATAAATTGAAGCAGCTTCCTGTTCTTGCACCACATTTCACTGCCAACTTACTAACGGCGATAGGTGAAGTTTATGAAGAGAAAGATCCACCTACTGAACTGCTTAGATTAGTAGGAGAATGGATTGATGAAAACCCAAGTCTCTTGTTAACTCCTTTGATGGATAATCCTGCCTTGCCTACTGGTGGTATTCCAATGACACCAATTACACCTATAGCAGGCTTGTTCAGGTAAATTAGATGAAGCTTAGAATTGATTCTAGAATTGATAAAAAAATTTACTGTAATCGTCTTAAAGCTCTCTCTGAACCGTGCTATATTTGATAAAAAAAATTTTAATCAGCCTGCTAATAACAGAGTAATCTAAACTGATCACGTTGCATGGTTCACCCTGTATAAATGGGCGTTTTAGATTAAGAATGCTAGTCTGAATGAATCAAATACTGCCATCCGAGTATGAAACATGATGGTTAAACATTCGATCATGACTACTAATCTTTTTATTAGGTGGTGCATTTTATGTCCTCTTCGGTTAAAAAACACAAAGAATTGCCAGGAACAAAAGAAACTGTATTCTAAAATTCAACAGCTGCTTATGGATTCAGTATTAAGATTAAAAAATAGTGGTAACAATAAACATGCAATTTCAGCACAGCACTTTGCAGCTACCATTCGTGCTTTAAGTAGCAATTTAGGATCTCATTCAACTGCTAGTCTAACTTCACGTGATTTAGGTATGGAACGACTAGCACAAGCTGTGAGCGCAGCAATGTCTGCTAATTGTATTTATGGAAATAAACGTATGTATTTTTGTAATTTGTTAATTTTTATATGAATACTTCAATTAATTTATCGTTCTATTTTACAGAGGAATTGTTGGCTCTGTTACAGCCATTGGCATTTCAACACTTTTTAATTGAATGGACACTACAGACATATGCGAACAAAGCTTCTTGATTCATTGAAGTTGTTACTTATGTCCACTTTTATTTATCTCCACTTTCTGTACATAAATTGGGATACAATACTGCACATGACTTTATAATAGGTATAAATGTAAACGAAATTTGTATGGTATAATAAATATCTCGATTTCACATTGAAATTAAAAAACTAGTTTTAGTATTTGTTTTATATCCGTTTAAAATGGCTTAAATGTCCTTTTTGACTTCAAATCTTGTAGCCTTTTCTTGTCCAACTCAAATTTCTTTCTCAGCTCAGCCAGATCTATGAAAATGCAGTACAATAAAATAATGAATTATTGAAACTTTATATAAATAATATTGTGCTACAAAAAACGTACTCTGTTTTTTACTCTCACGAATCTGGAAAGTATAGAAGTTAAGCAACTGCTTTTTCTTATTTTTCTGTTCTTCTTTATCTTGCACTTTGTTAATAACTGATTCCTTTCTAGCAAGAGCAAACTGTCCTCTCTTCTTTTGTCCAGTTACAGTTACCCAACCATCGTTATCCTTGTCTTCTTTTGCTATAGCTTTCTCATTAGCAATCTTGTCCCTTATTCTTTGATCATAATTCTTCATATAGTCTTCAATTTCCGTTTTCATTTTTTCTTCATCGCAGATTGAATCGTTATATTCTTTACACCATTCTATTTGAATAATTCAAGTTTATAGACTATGAATTACAAGTAATTTAAATAAAAAACAAGAATACACAATCACTCACTGGCTAATCCTGTTAGACATACACACTGCTCATCATTTAATATTACATTACTATTTTCAGGTAGCTCCAATGCTCTTTCTAAAGCAGATTCCTTTTGGAACACTACATATGCTGATTTGAACCCTTTTGGAATAGTAAAAAATACATTGGAAACAATTCCACAAAGTTTTCCAAAAACTCTCTCTAGAACCTCAGTGGTCACATAGGGTGGTATATTTAGTAGGAATAACGTTTTGCCTCTTGGATGTTCAGGGTCTTGGTTTCTTATAGAATGTTCTTTAAAAAATAATTGATGTTTATCTATGTTATCCTCATCAAATTGAATCCATAATGCTGGAAATGAAAAATACAATTAAAATCTTGGTCCAGTGGATAGAAATGATCACTCAAATCAGTGGATAAAACCAATGCCAGTTTACTTTTAAAACTCTTATGGCTTCGTTTATTGTTCTTCATGATTATTTTGGTTTGTAACCTCTATGTAAATTAACAATGCTGAATAATACTTTCTTGCATTGAGTCTACTTATTTTTATAAGGTGAAGTAACACAATCGCTGATAAGCCGCATTAGAAGTACATTAAATATTTCACAGTAATCATTTTGTATGAAAAGTAGTGCACATGAATTTTGTTCGTTCTCCCACGTGTATTTGTAACGACATTTCTTCAATTTCACCGCTAGATGGCTTCATACCCTAAGTAATTCTCGCTAGATTCAAATTTTTTTCCGAAAACTTTTGGAGAACGGAAGTCTGCACAGGAAATACGAATTCCTACTTTTTCAAGATGTTTCTGATTTCTCATGTTATAATTACAAATATTAATTTCCTTTTTTAATCAACCGCATATTTTTAGATATTATTTATAGCATATGATTAAAACATGATAAAATATGAACAGTCTCCGTAAATTTTAAATTCTTCAATAAATTATAAAAAATCTATTTGAAATAACTAAATTATTTATCACCGCTGATGAAAATATTTAAAAATTATTACTTAATTTTTTGTAATTATAAATAACAATTTACGTAAATAATATATTCAGTTACGCGCAGTTTTAAACAGCTCTAATTCCTTTCTATACGTAGAAAAAACATGTATATGACAAATACACTATTTTGACATATGTCAATATTGTTGTACGACGGCAGGTAAATGTCAAGGTCACGTAAGTACACTTGTCAACACCGTGCAGAAATTTTACGCGGTATCGAATTAAAATTCAAACATATAACGCCGAAAGGGTATTGAATGTTTTGTTCACTCATTTTCTTAATATAAAATTTATGTAATTTACCCGGATTGTAATTCACATTAAGTCAAAATCAATATGATAATTGAAATGTATAGTTGTACGCGGCAGGCAAATATTGATTATAAGAAAAGCAGCAGGTAACAGGTAACGTGTAAGAGATATGTAGATATCATTCACAGTTAGGAGAAATTGTGTGGTTGAGTGTCAACAATGTTTAAATCGCCATTGTTTTCGTGTGTAATATTTTTGCTTTTATTCCCGCAACTAGAATCTAAAATTCTTCAAGGACGCTTGATTACACGTGATGTACAGTAAATTTTTAATTAATCTTCATTATTATTAAATTTTCAATCAGTGTATTTGATTTTAATAATAAATAAAACTATTTTTTCCTTTAGAATTGGGCATTTTTAGCGCGATTCTGTTTTTTAACGGATCAAGGAACATTTCGGTATGATTTCGAATTAAGTGGCGAGGAAAAAAATTTGAAATTGTTATTGTATTACGATGCGCCCGATCAGTGGCCCAGCGTTTACCCTTCGAATAAAACATGTATGGAAAAAGAAGAAATACTCTGGGATGGAATTGGTCAAATAGTACCATTAACAACACTTCTACCAGTACAATCCGGATGCAAAGAAGAAGATTCGGTAATACGATGCTCTAGCTATCGAAGATTTCGATCATCTCGCCCGAGATGGTGGTTCATCGCGTTAGCAGATTGTTCTTCAGAAAATGGGTTGAATATTTCCTATTGGATATCGCTAACAAATGCACAGTCTGGTAGTTTCTGGAGAGAACACTTCTCAGCAGATGAGTTCTGCAAGTAACTTTGTTATGGTCTAAAGCAGTTCAACATATTGTTTAATTAAATCCATTTCCATTTTAGATATATTACCAGAGTTAATAGCGATTGGAAGTATATACATTATACTCGTGATATTAAGTTTCCACATAGCAGTCCAATTGAAGGCAAGACGGCTGTTACACGTGTCTTACAAAATATTCATGGCTTCATTGATTTTCCAGTTGATAGGAATACTATGTGAAATTTATAGTTACATGAATCTTGGTTTAAAAGGTGTAGCATGTGAGAATGCTTCCTTGATAGGTCAACTTTTAGAAGCTTGTTCAGATATCCTTTTCACTGTTCTCATGTTACTACTCGCGATTGGTTTTACAGTGACAAAAAGTGTTCTAACAGCGAGACAAGGTCGATGGCTTATATTCTTCGTCTGTCTCACTTCTTTCTTTCAGTTTTCATTATACATTTACCAGTCTGATATATTTGATCCTGGATTGGTATTGTACATTTACGAATCACCACCAGGATACATGTTGATAGCTGTAAAGCTGATTGCATGGCTTGTCTTCTCTCTTCGTTGTATGAAGACAATAAAGAAGATGCAATCAAAACTTCATTTTTATGGTTCATTATTCTCCTTGGGATCAGTATGGTTCCTGTGTCATCCGTTAACGGTATACATTGAATAAATTTTACACAATGTGGTTGTATATAATGTTTGAATTTTTCTGCAATGTAATTATTATTTCATAGGTACTCTGTATCACTTTATTAATAGATGATTGGATAAGAGAAAGCGTTGCAAAGGGATGTTCATTATGGATCGTCTTTGTGGGACATGTAGTATTTTTGTTCATCACTCGACCATCTATGGCTAACAAACGGTTTCCATTTCATATTAGAACATGTCAAGTTATGCCAGTTGGTGGTGATGGACAAGACCACGGTTATGAACCTCGTCTTAGAACAATGAATGCTGCATTTACTATTTCGCATCTACCACCACCTATTCCCTACACACATCAATGACTACACTCTAAAACAGGTGACAATTAATGTAACTATGATCACATAATGATTCTATTTTTATTAATATTTTTGTTATACTTTGTAAACATAAATATGAATTTACTTGTATTTAGAATCACTACTCCTATCTGAGAAGTAGTTATAACAATCAACTTACATAATATTTTATATCACATACAGGTCACTTTTATAAATCATTATCAGTCACAAGATCCATCGAGCCAACCGTCTCTCCATCTTTGATCGACAAGATTACAATCGAATTTTGGTTTTCCCATTTTCTTGTTTACCCCATTATGTATGTCGCAAAGCCATTGACTCAATGTTTTTTGCGTGTCAGTCTGTGGTGGAAATTGTTTTAACTGTTCTCGTAAATCTTCTGCACATACATAACAAGGATAAAACTGAGAAAATGAATAAAAGAACTGTTTCATATCTGACTTTTGTGCTTCACTTGGCTGGTCTGGATAATATGCTGCCATGGTATGTAAGAATGACCATGTTTTAGAGCCTAATTCATCCTTATCCAAAGGACAGTCATTACGTCTATCTTTAATATTTACACTTTGATTTTTCTCCTGCTTTTCCTTAGATTCCTGTTACAAACAAAAGACATATATCAACTCAAATGGCAATATGGATATTAATTATATACTATTTCGTATAATTATGTAATATATATTTTGTACTATTTACACGCTATTGTGGAAGAATAAATTTTTGAAACCACTGCAACCTATTCATGCCGTACGAATATTATTATTAATGTTGAATGTGTTATTTAATTATTAAATAAGAAAAAAATCAATTGTATAATATAGACTATTTTTTTTCTAAATTATTAGAAATTACGTCATTTATATCCAGTTTGTTTTCATGCTTTTGAGTTTCTTGCAAGTTGTTGTATTCAACCACTGTTTACTTTTACCACATTATAAAATTACATATATGAAAGTAGTCTTTACAAAAATGTATGCTATTATATTTCTCTGTTATCATCTCTCAAACTACTCAATATTTATAAAGCATTTATATTTACATAATACTATGTAATCTCTACGAGATGTTTTGCTTGGAACCAAGTAAGTTTAATCTGAAACATTGTTCTAAATAACAAATAGTTTGATATTAAATTGAACAACAACATGTACAATATATAAATATGTACGTTCTACATCACAGTTAACTATCAGTTTTATAGAACTTTTAATTTATAAAAAGACGTTGCTTATACCTTTTCAGACTCGAATGTTTTCTTTTGAATTTTTGCCCACGTTTTGAAGTCTGTGCACGCACGACAGGGTTTTTCATGTGACATCGTGTTAATATCACCGTACACATCCGTAAAAACGTATATAAAATATTGCGGTGTATAGTATTCTCACGTGGTTAATAACCTGCCGGATGAATAGGTATGTGTTACGATCGTAAATCAACATGCGTAAACATTAAGTATTTCAGCTGATCTTTACTGTATACGATGACGTATATTTTCTAAATGAATCACAATTAGTATAAACTTACTATAAGTATTCCACATGACATCGGTATAACATATACCTGTATACATAACACCTTTACGCCTTCGTCTTCAGATAAGGGACTACACACAATAAATACTTCACGTTACGAAAGAGAAGTAGAGTCAAGGGGATTTAAAAGCATGCATTTCTCCCACGTTCGCGTAGAGTGAGTAAAACGGCAAGCAAAAAGAAGACAAGAGAAAAAAGTCGCGCGACTAACCTGATCCGAGCGCAGTCAGCGGGTGACAAATGTCAAGTGCAGTTTTGACTGCACCGCAAATGATACGATTGTCGGTAAAGTTGATCCTCCGTGTAGACGATGGCGAATCGTCCAAAAAAGAATGAATGCCCTCGGTCCACGTCAAAAAAAGTGAGATGGCTTTTCTCCGAAGCAAAGTTCTCGTCGTCGTCTTCCGAAGAGGAGGCGACTACGGAATGTCGAAGCTGCAGGTACACATCGAAAGAGCATTTCAACAGAAGAGACACTGAAACGGACCCACAACCAGGTTAGATTTCGCTATATTTATCATTGTACTTATCTAACATTGGGCTTCAAATATTTTTTTCAGGGCAAGATGTGTCGCGACGCGAGGAGAATCCATTCAGTTTTAAGCATTTTCTAAAGAATGACTACTACGTTGGTGGAGCTCGTCCAAAAGTCTATACTTCCCCGCCACCGAGTCCCAATAAATTAGAAAAGGATTCTACGGTTTACTCCTGCAACCCAACAGAACTACCAGATTTTGTGCAAGATCACCTGGTTTTAGAACAGTGTTACTTGAACCACGAAGTTGCTCAGCAAAATACTTCAGATGTTGACAATCTGCCAGACTTCGCGCTAAACAGCGTAGAACAGAGACAAAACAGACTTAGAAATGAATCCGAAGAAATTGAACCTGTTTTATACGATCTATCCTTCGATCTGACTGGAAGTATAAATAAGACATTACCTCCTAGTAACCAGTCTCCACCAAATGCAAGTTGTTCTGCTCATTTAAATTTACCTATCTTTGATAGATCTAGTACAGGAAATATAGAACGTCCAGAATCATCAGGTAAATACGAAATATTAGATTTTTTTATTGATCATGGACACACCAAATTTTACGCATATCATTTATCATCTAGGGTTTCCATTAGATTTACCAATACTTGGGGCAGAATCTGAGTCAGGTCTAAACGTTGCAGCGAGAGATTGCTCAGGACCTAGCGAAGCAAGCGTTCCAAAGTCTTTACCAGATTTTTTAAATGATGGACCTATTCATAATAAAACAACAATCTCCACAGACTCTGGTCCTGTTTCAAATAGTGTGGATTCCACAGAAATAAGGGTATGATTTATATAAACTCTTTTTTAATTGATAAATCTTTTTAATTGACGAAAATTAAAATTTCTTACAGCTATTATTAGAAAATGAAAGATTACGTCATGAGCTAGAGCAAGCAAGAAAAGAAATTAATGAAAAATCTAAAAGGTAAGTCTAAACGTACTCATATAAATCAGATTTAATTGCATGATTTATATTTGTTATGTTCATTATAGAATACAATTATTAAAAGCGGAACTGACCTCGAGAAGAGACGTAGAACAAGAAGAAATAGCACACCTAGAGAAAGCTAGGGAACAGGTTGAAGATACTTTAAAACGTAGTACAGTGAGTATAAGATTATATTCAGGGTCTTATAATCAGTATGACTTTGATACCGGTATTATGTTAATAAGGCTGTACCGAAATCGATATAATATCGAAACTGAAATCGGTATTTTTTCGGTTTCCTTTTGCTTCTATTACGGCCGCAAGAAAGATTGATATTGATATCATAACATTGTATATATAAGATGTCAACTATTGCAAATTGTAATATCATATTCTTTTCTCCATTCGCAAACATCGTATTGTATAATATGTTATTATAAACATGTTGGTAATTACTCCGATTTCAGTGTTATGGCAATTGTATTGTGATACTGCATATCAGTTTCGGTCTTTGTCAACGTAATATCGGTAATAAAATAATACTGGTTCTAAATCTGTGCTTAAAAATACTTTGGAAATTATAATAAATTTTGTTATAGTTATTGGGGAACCGAAAAAATTACCAATAAATACCGGTATTTTCGTATTTCGGTTTCTATGAGGGTTTCAATGGTACAACAAAAAAATACCAGTATTTTACATTTCGGTAGAAGTTGCCGATTATATTTGTACATTTAACCTTGTTTGTTTGAATCTTTCTCTTTGCAGCGAAGAGCAATAAATGCAGAAAGCACTATCACGTCGTTAAAAAGAGAAATTAAAGTTTTAAGGTTGGAGAATGAGGAACTTAAAGCCAGAACAGGAATGGGACGTAGAGTACAATGTGATTCTCCGAATGTAAATCAAACAGTAAGAAGGTTAGCCAATGATTTAAGAAATGCTGCTTCATCGGCAGAAGTATCATTAAGGTAAGAACACATTTTGTTTAAACATAACACAACACACTTCTCTACAAAAAGAATTGTAATTGTATATTGTTTGTTAATATATTTGCAGACAGCTAATGTCCGGTGTGGACAATTTAAGAGTACTAGCTTCGACGCTTGAAAATGTAGATAAGATAGAAGACTGGACCAAAGATTTTCTATCAGATTTTGATAAAGATGACTCATGAAGCTGCTGGTCCTGCACCTTAATACAGTTTTATGTACTCCTCTGTCTGTACACTACCCCTTGTGTCACTTTCTCTCCTATATACGTCCCAGCCGATGCTACTAAGTTCCTTGGAGCTCACGCGTCTGCGTCGAGTATTCTTTCTGGAGTCGATTAGTGATCCGATTCAATTGCACGATATCCACATTATGTTTGTTGTATCTACACGTGTTAGTGGTAGCTTCGTATTTCGAGTCACGGTCACAGTCACAAATTTTGAAACAATTGTAAACTATTACCTTGCTTAATGAAGCATGTCTTTTTAATACGTTAACTGCTTCATCAGTTCGATTTTTTCATTATACGGTATCTTCGTTTCGAATCTTATTTAAAATGTTTAAGTATTTACCATTACATTGTCATTAATTACGTTTATGTGAATGCTTGTTCATTGATCGATAACACAATCGAGAATGAAAGCGTTAGTCACCGGTAACCCACGATAATTAATGCATTAAATGTAATTTTAATTCTGAACAACAAACATGCGTAAAAATGTGGTTTACGATGATTCATCACGATATGACTCTCAGAAAAGCATTAAAGATTTTAACTTTTATACATGCGCTTTGTCAGAGATTCATAAATGCAAAGCACTGGTTGGGATTCACAGTACTATTCCAATGTAATTGTTAAGAGAAACGTTACTTTAATGGTCATTGTAACTATGTTACGTGTACAGTCTCAGATAACATGTTCCATTTCTTTGTACATGTCAATACTGTCAGCTAGGTAATTAGATTTGAAACAGACAAGATCCTCCATGTATTTTTCTATTTAAGGGGGTACATGACTCTTGAGTCTTGGAAAATGCGAATCTCTTAAATAAGGTTGTAATTATAACGAATCAACGATTAAATATGTTTTTCTAAGTGCTATATGATATGTAGGATGTATCATCTAAGGGTAACCATTAGTTTTCAGGTATTTCTAATAATTTGCCAAAAAAATGTTTCCAACCAAAGTTAATCATTCTTCGGTTTGCTACACATTTGAATTTTAAATATTTGCAAAAATTTGTTTATCTATAAAAAATCAAGGTGATCTTAACTTTATAGCTGATGTCAAGACGATATCAACAACTTACAACAGAGAGTTATGTTCGATTAACATCATTGCTATTGTTAGATTTGTTTGCTACTTTTATTTGTTCAGTAAAATGTAATTTAATTGTAATAAAATCATTTTCCATTTCTGTTTATTAAACCTACGTTTAAATATACAGTCAGGGTCATATTGAATTTTTATAGAAAAAATAATTGAGCTTTTGATCCAAACATTTTTTTCAAAGATTATCTGATACACTTGAAAAATGGTGGTCAATCTCAGAGAATACATCCTGTATAGAAAAATATATATATATTGTATACACGGACAGACACACGTACACATAAACATAAAGAATCAGATTTTTAAAAGGTTGCCTTTGTATATGACACACAAAACAATTTCATATATTTAAATTTAAATATTATACTTCGACTTCGTCTTACAAACAGATAAAAAAATCATTAAACAGAAAACTCCAAAGGTACAATCTAGTATTCTAATAATATGTTTTACACTTATAATATGCATGTAAAAGTATTTAATTTGTACATTAATACAAATGAAGAATGTTTTTTAATGTGCGGTATTTATTCTATTCTTACGCGCGCGCGCGCGATTTTTAATTATCAAAATTTGAAATTATTGTCAATGTCTTCAAATTAATAATTGAATTGTTTAAATTAGTTAAAATGAATCTTGAAGTTTGAAAATAACACGAAGGAATATATATATATATATATACTTCATATATAAGAAACTTCAAGGCTTATCTGCCCCCTTAAAGTTTAAAATGAGAAATAATGATACATACTACTTGCGAAACAGTTTTCAAATTAACAGATTTATTAATAAGTTACATATAACAGAATTACATTGCCTGCAATGTGTATTTTTTTATTCTGGAAACATACATATGTATATAAATTATATTTAAAAATTGTGGCAGTGTAAACACTGTGTAACACAGTAAATTTAAAACTTATCATTTTCTTTAAAAAAACACAGTATTTTGATTTATGCACATATTTCATGAACAGATTGCACATATACAGGAACTCAAATAATTAGTTTGTAATAAAATATACAAAATACCAAAGTATAAAACAACAACATAAAAAATTAATTTTAATCTATAATACCAAGTGGATAAAATATTTTTCATAAATATTATTTATTACACTGTTGTTCAGTATAAGAAAAAAATAAAATTAATACCTCATTATCGAAGACCTTCAAACATACTAAATAAGTCAGTTTGTGTTTCAGTATGACTAGTTTGTGTACTTAACCAGGAGCGACATGCACCCATTGAAATGTTGCATCCAGTTTCGCATATCAAAGATTTTGTTTGCGTTTCGGTAGAAACAGTAGTATCCTCGAGTTGAGTCCATGCTGTTTGCGTCTGAATATTAGATAATCCTAAGTCAGGTGGTAGTATTTCATTACATGTCTGTGTGCATGTATTACTATACAACTGTTCCATATTATCTAGATTGTTCGTTGTTTGTGTTTCAATGTTAGAACTTAATGCAAACGATCTGGTTAAGGTATCTGAATCAAAAAACGGTTCTGAGTAATCTTGTTCAGTCTGAGTCTCTATACTACTGAACTTATCATCAAAAGTTTTATCTATAAGCATTGGATCCGATCTTGATATACTATTTGAAGATACAAATGAATAGCCTTCAACAGTGGTGGATGTTTCTTCTGCATAAGGTAAAACCATCAGAGCAACTGTGCTCTTTGGAACACATTGTATTAATGGATTTGTACTATGCTCGTAAAATGTCTCGAAATCCGTTTGAGTGACATTGTCATTTAAAACTTCAAACATGTCTTTTTCAGGAATCGTCTGAGTACCTGAGGTACTCTTTTCTTCCCAAAAGTCTTGCAAACCAACATCATGACGAAGCGGTAATGGGCTACTAGGAAATAAGTTAGGAGATGTAAAATTTCCAAGATTCAGATCTTCTTTCAACAGTTTATAATCAGGATTCTGCGATACAGAACTTTTTTTACGTTTCTGAATCTTTAGTGAATTTTTAAGTACTCTTGAAGCTTCTGTGGTCTGTGTCTCCATAGACATAACATTCTGTCGAATTTTTTGGGAAATGCTTGTCTGTGTCTGCTTAGATACACCACGTTTTCCATTCTGATAATGACCATTGTTGATATTTTTCAATGGACTTGATAGTCTTTTATTTCTCTTATACTCATCTGTTTGTACACCAACATCCATAGTAATTCTCTGCTTGGTATCATTATTATTATTATTTGATACATTATTCTCATTTTGATTTATTGGTAAGATTGTAATTAGCTTATTTATACCAGTTGAATTAATTTGTAGAATTGAACGAACTGTTTTTGAATTTGTACGTCTGTGAAATTATTGAGATTGTGATATAAATTAATACCATAGTCATGATAAAAACCTTTAGCTTTGTTTTATATAACCTGCTTACCTAGATGAATTTTTATATTTGTCATTTATGGTGTGAAAAGATCGTTTTGCATGTGTGAGTAATGCTTCATAAGAAGTATAAACTTTGGAGCAAGAACATGCGTATTCGATTCCACATACTCTTGTGTGACCTTCTTTGGCTGCTTCGGTGGAAAAACTTTTTTCACAACGAGTACAAGCATACGTTTTCTTTGCATGTACTTTAAGATAATGCTAAATATACATTTGAATAGTAAATCACATCATGTAATTAATATTACTGCATATTTTTGCAACGATACTTACTTGTTTAAGGTACTTCATGCTAGTGAAATGTCTTTCGGAATTCAGAGCATAAACACAGGATTCGACAGGACAACGATATTCTACACTTTCTTTAACTATTTTATCTAGATTTTTACGCTGATGCACCTTCAGGTCGTGCAATCGATATCGTGGCTCGTTTTGAAATACAAGACCACATTTCGCACACTTAATGTTGTTTGTGATTACGCTAAGCTCTTCCGCCGATGGACAGATACTTTTGACAGATCTCGAGACATTTTCTGCCGGTTTTATGCTATCCATCGGAGGTTATCTTAACGCGGCACTCTTGAACGGTACACAAATTACCGCCGTTGAGATGACTGATCCAATCGATCCAACGTATACACACATACACTCTCTGATACACGTCATAAACGTTCAGTGACTCTTGTTCTGTTCCGCGTTCAGCGCTACCCGCTACTCTACTACATATATAGGTTTTAATAAATACATACATACTGATACATACTGATACATACAGAGTTTCCCTCCACGTCTGCCTCCACGGCGTCGCATTTGGCGACCTCTCCGACATCACGTTTTCTATCCCCACCATTCCATTGCGCATCCAACAATGCACAGTATTGCACAGGCTTTCCAAACGAGAGAGAAAGAGAGAGAGACAAAGCTAGCGAAATCTCATATCAAGTGTATACACAATGCTCTCCTACCTATCTAACTTACGCTATCCCTCTTTGTCTGTGACTGCAAAAGCAGCATGGTCGCAACGGTGAATCAACAACCAATCAGAATAAAGAGAAACTTTTCTTCGTCCTTTCCAGCGTCGCACTATATCAACCGAATCGCGCGACATCACGGAAGGAATTCTATATCTCGCAAACTATATCAGAACTATATATCTGTATATATATGTGGACAGTTCCCGCTTAATAAACACATTTGTCGTTCGCTAATATTCACAACATCATCTCCACTATATATAGTTTGAAATTGCTTGAGGCTTCCTGTCCATTTCACTTGCACTAATGTCTGTCATTCTCATTTACAACGCAATCGAAAAAGAAACGAACCGAAGAAAGCCGCGAATCTATGTTTACTAAACGGAGATTACTGTACTGAATACGAAAACAAAATGCATTTCTTTAAAAACAGTAGCGTATATAATTAGAATTACTTTAAAAAAAATTGCTGAATTTAATTCCGGGCTATTATCATATTCATCTGGTTAAAAAATTCGATGATTATTCATAAGGAACTTCGAGTTACAGTATTCTAGGTAATTTCAATAAAAAAAATAAGTTTCTCTCGATACTATATAGCGAAGAAATAAACACTTATTGTTAGTGAAGAATTTAGCTTTAACAAGTCTATCTTGAAATATAGCTTTCATATGAATTTTTCATAATTATTCTTTACAAATATTTTAAAAAATGAAACGAAGATGTCATCAAAATAGGACAATGCCCTTGATGAAGGTTCATTTCCTGCAGAAAACTATATACTTCAGTTTGAAAAGGAAACATCTCGTGAAGCTATATGTAGAGTATATAGCAATGTCAACGAACTGTAATATCGTTCGATTAAACACGGCTACACTAATTCAGTAAGCGGGAAAATTGAATAACCAATGATTATTTAATTTCATTACTCGCATACGTTTACGCTGTTTAGTTCCCAAAATACATATACTCCGTTATCGTATGAAATATTTATGGCATATCCAATCAATAAGTCATTGGATGTTATATTTACCGTTATCCATTTATTTCGAGTGAGTTAATGAATCGTCGCATGCATTCACTTTTACAATATATTATCCCTATAAATTCGAATATTTTTATTTCTAACGCAACTTGAAATTTTCACTCTATTCAAGAGCATACAATCTCTCAATCCATAACATGTTAAAACTACACTAGAAAAATAGAATAATATTCTTGCGCGTATAAGAGTACATATTGATTTTTCGATTTCTTCTGCATTATTTACCATCGTAAATAAACCATACACCCATTCCCACGGATCAATTATCAATTAAACCGATTATTCGAAATTGCGGTGTATTATACTGTAGCAATGTTTAGCTATATTATAGCATCAATAATCACGAATTTCAACAAGGCTGGCTAAGAGAGAAAAAGTGGGCCATTTTCCAAATGGTGCGCCACCGTCTTCGCTTGACATATGTCCTGGAAAAATACGAACTTTATTTGAAAATATGTATCTCGAATACAGCTAACCGTCCACAGCCACGTCTCCGCGTAGCATATCTAGAATTTAGGTGACCACTACAGTTTCAAAATGTTTTATTAAAATCGGCAAGAAATGTATTAGGTTGTAACATAAGAAATGTCCGATTTTTAGGATTAATTTTAAATGAACACAACATTTTCAGTAATAAAAATCTTTAATCAAAATAGCAACCATTAGATTCCACACATTTTTTCCAACAAGCTTACAGTTTTTGAATTCCATTTCTGTAAAAATTCGGCGTTCTGGTGTCGTTTAGGTATTTAAAAAATGAGGTAAAGTTTCATAATTTGAAGCATTCAGCTTTTGTACTGTTATCCGTGACACATGTGGTCAAACATTGTCATGGAACAAAATTGGTCCTTTTCGATTGACCAATGCCGGTTGTTTTTCTTGCAAATGTTTATGCATTTTTTCAATTTCGATGCAGTGCTTCTCGGCCGTAATTGTTTCTCCCACCAAATTTTAATTTTAATTTAAAAAGAATTTCTTTTGGCTGTATCATTGTCAAATACAGCATCGACGTTTCGAGCAATTGCTGTTGCGTTGTTACCACTTTTCCACTCGTATAAGGAGTATGCGAAAATCACGTTGATGCATGTTGGAAAGCAAAACGTCAATATGTGAAATTAGACGCACAAACAAAACAAGTGAAGACTGGATCTGACGGAGGAGAGTTCGCCCTTAAAAAAACTAGATATGTACACAAGAATTTTTAATAAAACACAATTTAAAATACTGATGAACCAAAATCGGACATTTCATACATTACAACCTAATATTATGTGGTCCCCTTGTAAGGTCGTCGTACGCTCGATCGACACAGTCTGCTCTACTTCTAATACACTGACTCGAAACGAGTGTATACACACGCGTGTAGACACACGTGCAGCAAGCAGCGTCCATAGCTGCTTTCCCAGATCAGTACCAGCTCGGTACGAGCGGCGCTGCTTGCTACACTGTCATGTCATTCCGTCATTCGGCAGTTACACGTCAACCGATCGTCGCGTGTTTCCAGTCCCTTTTTTGTATGAGTGCGCACAGAATTCTACGGCGAACGCGAGCCCGCCCGATTGTCTTCTAACGATACAATTTCCGGTCTCACGCAGGAAAACTCATCATATTTGTGAATCGTTTCTCATCCACGTTGTTTCGCCTGGCCACGCATCGGGGCTCGATCCTCCGACGTGCCTCGGATATTAACAGGGTTATCCTAAGGGTAGGATATTTTTATCGAGAATTCTCGAAACACTCGTGTGCTCCCTTTTCTGTTTAAAACGGTGCAAAGATTTCTTTCGCGCTCGCACACGATCGTTGTGAAAACGTTATACTATCGATTTGGAATAACGTCTACTACCCCTGGCTAAAAGTATTTCACCGAACTAGCCAAATGCCCTTTAAAAAGTCATTATAACACGCCAATGTAAAAATAATACAAGTAAATAACGCGATCGCATATCTGTCAGCACTGTATATGTATTATTGTATTTGTGTTTTAATCTGTATAGACTTTGATCATACTACAGAATTTTTTGTCTTTCGCAAGACAATATATAGTTAGCAGACAGTAGCATCATCGAAAAGTAGATAATACTGTACAGTTACTAATATTTGTTTTATTAAATAGAATGACAAACAGAGACATTCGTTTCTTGAATTTCGGGAGCATGCGTACTAACCGAATTCTCGAATTTCATTTTTTCATGATTGAAAATGTATTTTGATTATGTACCACGCAAAATATTTTTATTGCATGCTTTTAGATTCTTTTTATAGTAGACATGCATTGTTTTGATTTTTATTGCGCGCCAGAAATTAGGCCGCGTCTTGTATTGTACGCTTCTGAAGATTATTTAATTAGCAACTTCAGCTTTTATACTGACTGACACTATGGTTACGGGTTGTACGTGCCGATTACATGCGTTACTTGTCACGAATAAGCTGATTTTGTTATAATTTGTTGATGACAGACTAACAAGGGCAGATCAAAATATTTATACACCGTTTACTTTCATTATCAATTGATACAGCTCTTGTCACTATAAGATTATTCCATTGACGCCCCATATCCTATTTTGATTAGTCGTCATTTTTGTTTATTGAATCGTACTTCTCTTGCTTGGGACAGAAGCAAAGGGGGTCATTATCAAATTCGTGTGACTATTCGACTGAACCGATGTCTAAACTTGTTCACGGAGAATACGCATTGTCTACCCGGTGGATGTTGAAATCCCCGAAACATTTAGCATGCTTGCCAACGTCGGTGTCACCGATGCAATTTCTGCTTTATGTCATAAGATTCCAGAGAAGTCATTTCCTGTGTAATCAGAATGCATTTTTTTTTTGTTAGCCAATTATTTCAACGAATAAACGTTTGTACATTAACTCTTAAATACTGTTTTGAATCGTCCTTGTTTATTCGTCCGAGTCTACCGACTCCCAATATCTCAACTACGACACATTCGAAAATTCTAAAGGAACTTTAGTTACATGTCCTTTTTTTCGTTTGACCTTCGCGTGACTAGAAATCGGCAGAACACTTAACCTCCCCGAACGCACGGCACACGCTCAATGCTCGTTCGTTGCCGTTTTAACAGGAATTCAGTCAGACCATGAGCTGTGTATTTCCGTTTTTCGAAACGGTGAAACCGGATTGACAGACAACAGTAGAGTCGAAAGTTGTCAGGCCAAAGATTCCGAGGCGTCACAAGCACGATTCGAAAAAAGGAAAGGAGCACAGTACTGTGAAGCTGGTTGCCGACTAACAGGGATAGAAGAGAGAAAGGAGACAGATCTCATTGGAAGAAATGAAGGGAAGCGATGAGGATGCGGTGTTGAAAGAGGTAGGAATTTTCCTTTTTTTTTTCTTTTTAACACGTTAAGGTAATACTACGTATCTTTTCATTCTCACCAATATATCGGATACACCATTAACTCTTTATCTGTTTCTCAAGTTTTTAAATTTTCTCTCAAGATCAATGACCGATTTGGCATGAAATGTTACCCCTTTGACTGTGGAACATGTACTTGCATATATATAGGGTGTCCCATCAGGTATTACCACATTGATTTAAATCATTATTATTAATAATAGCAGAATGTGTTGCACATAAAAATGGAGTGCTTTCGAGGAGAGAATATTCTAATTTGATTACTTTTTTTGGGAGTGGTTGCGGAAACGGTCTGTCAACTTTGATTTTTTAAATGAAATTATATATATCTTTTAATACGTTGGTCGATGTAGCTCGATATTTTCTATAATAAAGATATTAACCTACATATGTCGAAAAGTTATTAGTTTTTAGATTTTAACAATTGATAATTATGTGTTTCGGCTAGCTTTAGCGACGGTCATCATTCTAATAATCATTCGTTAGAGCACGCCACAGTTGAAGGGTTAATTAGTTGTTCTTCTAAAGCTATGTACATACTTCGTCGAACATCAAGGAGCAATGAATCGTCTGAGGAAAACCGGCAGCGTATTTTCTGTTAATAACGTTTCACGTTAACGGACGATCATGTCACGTTGTCACTCAACAACATTGAAACATATTCTTAATTAATAAATAAGATTACGATTCTAAATCCAGACCGTAACATAGGGTATTCGGATTATGAGTTCCTCGTCTGATGGGTGATGTAAACACTACGGAATTCAAGGTCACGGGAGGTACGATGTTACAGAGTTTATTCTACGTAAATCGAGCAGGTGTAAAAAGTACTTAAACGGGTTAGCGTTTTCTATTAACGCTAAAATTCCTTTTTTCAATAAAATATTCATGTAAAATTGTTTCTTGTCTCCAAGTGTGCTTATTGATATTGAAAACAATAGATAATTTTTCGAAATAATAAAATAGTTCTGGTAACCTGAATTAATACTAGTGAAATATTAAAATTAAAATATTATTAGAATTTATCCCAGTAAAAGATACCATTTACATATATGTATGAAGGAAATAGACATTTTCAACTTTACTACAACCGTAACGTCTTCGAGTGTTTCGGTATCGATCCTAAACTTACCCTGCCAACAGCACCAACCAGGATCGCAATTCTTGCTTGCAAATCTGCATGTAGCTAATATTTATTTATTTCTTACTAATGAAATATCCTATGGTCATTGCCGATTGGACACCTTGTATTAGTCTCTGTTCGAACGGTAATTTTCTACCATTATAGAAGGACACTTGAAATCTAAACACGGATGTTTGCCTCAACGTTCAGTATTTCAAGATAAATATATAGAGATTACGACGTCGAATTTGATCTTTCTCATACAGAATTTTAATACGAAGGAATAGAAAAATTATATGAAATCCTATTGCAAATATATTTTATTGTATTTTATAATCAAATATGTTGTAAATGCATAATCGTTTGAATATGTTCTTTTAATATTCCTATCCAGTAATGAATTAAGCGAATAAATTGATCTACGGCTAGAACAACAATGTGGCCTTGCACGTTCGAAGGAAAATGGATCGATAATCGCTGGAACAGAAAATTGAACGGCAACAATCTATGAAATAATTAAAAAATTATACTTTGTTGAATCAGACTAAAATTTGTAAATTTTAAATCGAATTGTTATAAGGGCAGAATATAAAACAACAACATGGACGTGAAATATTAAGAAAATGTCCTTTAATAATTGTCATAAAAAATGGAATTGTCAAATCAAAAATTATTTGTCTATTCAAATTACGAATACTTCTTTGAATTGTACTATTTTTATTTTATGTGCAAGTATAAGATAGTATATATGTAAGATACAATACACCTCATTCATATATCAACTTCAGAGTAAATTATCGGGCAAACATGTTGCATCCGTACGCATAAACATCATAATGCATTCAACGATTTCGTTGTATGTATATATGACATGTGCAAATATTTATCATTGCTGCAGGTGTTCATGCATTGATTGCATTTATGCAATTATGTATAATTGGCTCTAATAAAATATTTAATGTCTTTCAATAAGGTCTATTCGGAATATGATGGACCCTCGATGGAATAAATAAGTCGTAATTTGATTGCAAATTCTATAAATCAATCCATAAATATCTACATTTACACACGCAGTTCATTAACTAAATACTTGATTTCATGAAATACTAATCTCTGGCGTCACTCAACCTATTTACGTACTTAATTTATGGATACATCCTTAAAATTGATGTTTCATTGTATCAATAAACTGTATTTTACATTTTAAATTTGCTTATCGCGCGGATTCGTTATAGGTTAGAATCTCTGTTGATAAGCATCTTCAATAGAAGATATCACACAAACGTAATCTTAAGAAAATATTATTTATTGAATTCTGTGAGCTCTTTTGTGTGCACTGAAAACACATATTTTCCAACCGTTGTACACGTTGCAACTATTTAATGTATTTTTTATTGTTTGTATTCGTGTCACACATACTTTAACTACACCGTAACTCTCAACGCACGTGTCACTAAATCAAGCGTCAGTTTGACGTCATTTGTGGTTCTAATTTGTACTTGTTGAATGCAAAAAAATATTTGTCGAATTCAGCATATTTGGAAGATTAATTACTGAAATATACTAGAAATTATATTTAGCCATTGTGTGTGACCAAGTGCATTCTATTGTAGAAGTGTGAAATTGAAAATCCTATGACATATGTCATGAAAAAAATTGATTTTTTAATATTATATCATCGATAATATTATTATACATTCCAAAATATTAAATATCTAAGATATATGCAAAGTACAAGATTTAAAACTTTTCTAAAAATAATGCATTTTATGCTATTCAAAAATGGTTGAAGTTCTTGACTGAGGTATGCAATTATTTAGATATATCTACAAGATTATTCATTGCAAAGAAATAGACAATGTTTCATTGTTTAAGGGCCCACAAGATCCAAGCCCAGAAATGTGGTTAACAACAGCAGAAGCTGCCAGTCTTGGCCCTGAAGAAGTGGCGGCAAGGTTACATGTTGACGTAAGAACAGGACTGTGGTGGCAGGAAGCTGACCACCGGAGACAGTTAGCTGGTTTTAATGAATTTAGTGTTAAAGAAGAAGAACCAACATGGAAAAAATATGTTGAACAGGTATTTAATACATTTAATACAAAATTAATAATCTTACATTACTACGGGCAACACTTAATAAGAGAAACTCACTTTTTTAGTTCAAGAATCCCTTAATTCTATTATTACTTGGTTCAGCTTTCGTTAGCATATGTATGAGGCAGTTTGATGATGCTGTCAGTATTACAGTGGTGAGTTCTATTTTTACAAATAATGTACCAGTAGTGTCTATTTAAATAATATAATAATTTTTAATTTTGTGCAATGTTTTTGCAGGCTATCATAATAGTAGTGACAGTTGCATTTGTACAAGAGTACCGTTCTGAAAAATCCTTAGAAGAATTAAATAAATTGGTGCCACCAACATGTCATTGGTAAAGAACTATGTATATATACATTTTTGTTGTAATAAGAGAGTTTTGTGTAGTTCCAAACACCAAGCCAAAAATTCTTTTAGTAGCATTTATTTAAATTAACATTTCCTTTAGAAGTATGGTCCTTTGGAGGATATAGAAACCCATTATAATGGAGCATACCTTTGCCTTGTGTTAGGAAAGAAGATATAGTATCCAATTTGAAAAATAGATCAATAAAGGTGAAACTTACTTCTTTGTAATAGCCACTTAAAACGTTTCAATGTACCTTGAATATCCCGATTTAGGTTCAGGGTTAAAATGATTATTTCTTGCTATACTAATAATGTTAAAAAATGTTGTTACCGTAATCGTTTCACTGTTTTTTTCCAGCTTACGAGAAGGCCATTTAGAAACATTTCTCGCTCGCAATTTAGTTCCTGGCGATATAGTTTATTTAAATATTGGGGATAGAGTACCTGCAGATATCAGGATATTTGAAGCAATAGATTTAGCAATTGATGAAAGCAGTTTCACTGGAGAAACTGAACCAGCACAAAAGTCAACTGCTCCATTACTTAAAACTAATGGGTTGACAACAAAGAAGAATATTGCATTCATGGGTACACTGGTGCGCTGTGGAAATGGCAAAGTAAGTTACATAATATGAAATAAATTATAGCTAGAGGTGTGCGAGAACCCGAAAATGTTGGGTATCCGATGGTCGGGTCGAGAACCCGACCCGATCTTGAATAAAATTCTCGACCCGACATTTTCGGGTCCCCCACACCTCTAATCATAATATGTTAACAATGTAAGAGTAATTGAAAACATTATTTGTAGGGTGTAGTAGTCAACACAGGTGAGAAGAGTGAATTTGGAGAAGTTTTTTCGATGATGCAAGCTGAAGAAGCTCCGAAAACACCTCTGCAGAGGAGCATGGATATTTTGGGTACTCAGTTATCCTTTTACTCATTTTGTATTATTGGTATCATTATGCTTCTTGGCTGGATCCAGGGCAAAGCAATTCTTGAAATGTTTACCATCAGCGTGAGTTTGGCAGTAGCAGCTATACCTGAAGGTTTACCTATTGTGGTAACTGTAACTTTAGCTCTGGGCGTTATGAGGATGGCCAAAAGAAAGGCCATTGTTAAAAAGTTACCAACCGTTGAAACCCTTGGTATGTAGGTGTACAGCACCGTTGTATAATATTTATCTATATTTATCTAATATTTATCTAACTTCTACGTAAACGTTTCAATGTCATACTGTTAATGCGTAGGTTGCGTGAATGTGATATGTTCCGATAAAACTGGTACTATTACAAAGAACGAGATGACCGCAACGATTTTAGTAACTTCGGAAGGATACGTGGCTGACATTACTGGCGCTGGCTACAACGATAAGGGAGAAGTCCGAATTCGAAAGTGCGACAATTATGAACAAGCTCGCATTTCTATTAACAATATGCTAGAAGTAGGATGTATTTGTAACAATGCCATAATACAGAACGACACTCTGCTTGGTCAACCAACGGAAGGTGCATTGATAGCGTTATCGATGAAATATGGAATGTACGCAGCCGCAGAGAAATATGTACGCCTAAAAGAATATCCTTTTTCTTCGGAGCAAAAAATGATGGCTGTGAAATGTGCACCGAAGTATGGAGAGGTAAACTAATGTTTCATTATACAATGCCAAATAAAAATTTTTTGAGAATTTTATGCGAAGACGCGACTTGTACCAATACTGTTGTGTGGCTCTGTATTTGATTTAATAATGCAACGAAGTGTATTTTTATATCGTGTATATTATATATGTTACAGACTAAGGAAGAAATATTTTTTGTAAAAGGTGCTATAGAGAAAATCTTGCCTCGATGTGCCAGGTATTCTGAAAATGGACAAGTTTGTTTTCTTAATCAAGAGAAAGATGAAGGGTTCTTAAGAGAAGCCTATGAGATTGGGCAACAAGGATTAAGAGGTGCCTTTCAATTTTATTTGTAACAAATTATTTTGACTGGCTTTCATTATTTACAATGTTTCATTGTTTACAGTAATTGGCTTAGCACGTGGTACATCATTACAAGATCTCGTATATGTTGGTTTGGTGGGAATATGTGATCCACCCAGACCGCACGTTCAAGAGTCGATAGCGACTCTTATTAACAGTGGCGTTAAAGTTAAAATGGTCACAGGGGATGCCAAAGAAACTGCATCTGCAATAGGTATGGGATGTACCAAATAATTTTATCTTATTATAATGGGCTGCAAGTATTGTTAGTACAATGCACTGTATTTGGTAATTTTTATTTCAGCAACCATGATCGGGCTAGATACACTTCACTCGCGACTAATGTCTGGAGATGAGATTGACTTAATGACTGAACACCAATTGGAGCAATGTATCAATAATGTTAGCGTGTTTTATCGGGTCACGCCTAAGCACAAATTATGCATTGTGAAGGCCTTGCAAAGGGAGGGCAATATAGTAGGCATGACTGGTGACGGAGTGAATGATGGGGTTGCCTTAAAAAAGGCAGACATAGGCATAGCTATGGGTAAAAATGGTACCGACGTCTGCAAGGAAGCTGCAGACATGATTTTAGTGGATGATGATTTTGCAACTATCATGTACATATTTTTGTTGGGTATATTAACAATTTTTTTTTTCATTTTACACACGGTCGTTTATTTATGTGGTTTTTCTTTCAGTGCTGCAATCGAAGAAGGAAAAGGAATTTTTCACAATATAAGGAATTTTGTAAGATTTCAGTTAAGTACTAGTATAGCAGCTCTTTCCTTAATTGCTCTCGCCACTCTCATGGGGATACCGAATCCTTTAAATGCAATGCAAATTCTTTGGATTAATATTATTATGGATGGGCCACCTGCTCAAAGGTAATTTACAAAAACACTAGAAATTAATTAATACCAATTTATTTGATATTATAGTATTATTATGTTGAGTTATTCGTTTTAGTCTTGGAGTCGAACCAGTTGATAAAGATGTACTCAAACAGAAGCCACGTAACACTAAGGAACCAATGATCACTCGACATCTCATCGTCAATGTACTATTGTCAGCCACTATAATCATTCTTGGTACTCTGTGGGTTTATAATAGAGAGGTATGAATCTGCCTTATTATGAAGAAGGTAATGGTACTACTTCTGGAATGATTAAAATTCTTTTTCTTTAGATGATAAATGGCAATACCGCTAGAGATACGACCATGACATTCACTTGTTTCGTATTCTTCGATATGTTCAATGCTCTAAGTTGTAGATCACAGGTAAGACACTGCACAATCATTAACCCTTTCGCGCCTAGCGTCCGATATATCCGACATATTAAACTGAGTACCAATTTCAGACAAAGTCGATATTCACCATTGGATTATGGAGTAATAAAATGTTCTTGGTAGCCGTAACGTTATCAGTTATAGGACAGATGTTAGTGATCTACTTCCCACCATTGCAACGAGTATTCCAAACTGAGGCTCTTACGGCAAAAGGTGCGAACTACGTATTACACATCTCATACAGTTTTTTTAATCGAATCTTGTACGACTTTGGAGACCCAGCAAGGCACTAAAGAAATGTAGAGAAAGTTTTTGCCTTTATTAGTTTATAAGATAATGTTGAGTGATCGAAAGAGTATAGATACACTATACAATCTCCTCCGCTTACCGTTCCCTCTTTGTCTTGAAAGTCGATGTTATGAAATGATGGGGGTAAAAATTCGATACTCGAAGAAGAGGGAAAACTGTGTAAGATTTTTGGCAACAGATAACAGAAAATTGTGGGCTGATTTTAGATGATATATGTGTATAAATGGGAGTTAAGAGTATAAAATTTTTTGTTCCGGTTTTGTTTTTTGTCATTAACAATTAAAAGTGTCGTCAATCTCGGAAGAGTGCGAAATTGGTGGATAATTTTCAAAACTATTTATTTCTGTCATATATTTCCACTAGGAACCATTTCATAAATTTTCTCCAACCTGTTGTCAAACATTTTTCTATAATTCACTGTGCTTGTTCTCAATTTAGTAAGAAAGTGTTTTTTCATTTTTGACAGACATTTTGTTCCTGGTCGCGTTAACGTCGAGCGTGTTTGTGATCAGCGAGTTGAAGAAGTTTATAGAGAGACAGCTGTATAGACGACGAGCAGGTACACAATATTACAGTAAATCTGAGATGGATTTCGTATGACAGTTACAGTCTGCCGAAGATAAGGCGGACAAGGATCATATGGAATAAACACCCGTACAACATCGTACGGGTAGTAGTCATTCGTTAAATCAACATAATCTCGCTATAATTCGACTATGCTTGCACATTTGTAACTTTGTATGTGCACCAGTCACGACGAAAACGAACGTAAATCGCGCCCCTTTCCGCGCGCGATTAGTGTAAGGTTCAATCACGATTGACTGGCAGTTTTTTAAACGTTTACAAACATTTCTGACTTTTTGACGTACGATAGTCGGTTATTTAAGCGTTCTTAGAATTAGCAGTTTTCACTCTCTCACCTTTTATGGTGGTTATTCGACACCTCATAGACACTAGCGACGCTACTGCACATTCCACACACATTCGTCGTAGAAAAAGTCGTGAATTTTAACGCTCTAAGCTACTGGTAAACGTACTCTTAGGGACCCAGCATCGAAGTAGCATCGTGGTCATTCTAACTCACTTTTTTAATTCACCCGACTAACGAAAAGCGAGTTATCACATTTAGAACACATCTGTTTGTTTACGTCCGGTTTACATCCTCCTTTTCCCGAGACACAATGTTGTATCGAACGTATTATCTCGACTAATAAAACGTAATCCAAGACGATGAAACATAAGTTTATGACATAATCTAGTATACATGAGTCGATTGCATTTAAAAATTGATTATAATTCGATTAATAAATGATCTTGTAATGTTCCTTAAATGTACAGCAAGACCCGATGTGTTTCCGGTAACAAGAAGAAAGCATAAATAACAAAACAAAAGAAACCAAGAATTATATAAATTTACAGATTCAATCATTATATTATAAAATACATGTAGATATACATATAACTATGCTAAATTAACACTCGAAATGTTTGTGGGAATGTTTTCTTGTGATCGGAATCAGGATCGTGTGTGTATATGTGAGTTTGTGTCACTTTACAAAAAGTTGTATTATCATTTGTAGATTTTAGTGTAGAAGATACCACCCTCTATGTTAATGAATTCCTTCAAGGGCACTGTAAGTTTTGTATTGGTAAAGTTCTGGCCCTCCATAGCCGTAGAGCAATTTTCCTCTCCCATTTTCATCATAGTACGGATAGCGATATTTAGGCCTACAAATGATTAGATAAAGATTAGTATGAATCTTGCAATTACATTTGATTTCACTCGGATCCAATCAGAAAATGAAATTTTATAAAAAATGAACTATTTAGGTCCTCCCTACATCAAATTCCTTTTATCCTTACAAATAAGTTTCTACATAATATCATACCATAAATAAGCATATAACACGAAATAAAAACAGCAATAGAAGAATATTATGGAAATAAAAAGTGCTATAATTTCTATGTTATTATTAGATTGCGGATTTTATGCTTTTATGATAAAAACCCAATTTTTTATGAATCTTCTATTTCCAGTAACTGACACAGGAAATTTGTATTTTGTACAAAGATTGACAGTCTAGTTATTATGTTTATTTTATTCAATTTTATGTCCTAGCATTCATTGTGTAAGTTAAAAGCTTAGGTCAGACATAAAATAATACATGGAAGTAGATACAGTCAGTCACGAACAGACGCTATTCAATAGCATGCATGCCACACGACTTTTCAAACTTATTTTTTTGCTTTAAACAAAGTCTCATACAAAATAATGTTCAATGTATTTTTTCTCGGGGATTTTCTAGAAAACTAAACCTTATTTGAGGAAAATATAATGAGAATATTCCGATCTATATTTTCGACTTATTTTACCGTTAATACTAGGACACTCTATATAAGCATTGGTAGCAATAAATATACACAAATAAAGGTTGATAGCACTACATGGTATCTGAATATAGTAGACATTATTGGTATCCACGTCCTGAGCGAATAAATGCTTGTATGCCTCATTATAATATTTTCTACTGTTACCACTCCGATATAATGTCAATCTATATTCCTCACCGTTCAAAGTATTGAAAATTGGGCGCTTTTGGCTGAGCTATCGTTGCTTCGTTCTCAGCAATTAATCCCAGAAGAAACGCGGTAATCACTGTCGCAAAGATCAGGGTCGTCCACTGAAAAGTAGGTTAACTAACGTTAACAAGTTGCAAAATACGTCTTTTTTAATCAAACTCAATTTACATACACTGGAAAAAGAAGCTATTCATATTCTAGCAAAAAGCGTGCCGAAGAACGTGAAACCGAAACGTTTGATGGCATGTGTAGTGGAAATGGGTCAACTCGTCAGACACTTTAACGAAATCATTCTCCTTCGCGCATTTATATGTATACAGTGGATTCCGGTTAATTGTAACGCATTTAGACGGACTAATTTGTCCCAATTAAGTGACTTACTCTCCCAATAGTATTGTATTCCAGTTTTCGTTTCCGTTCTTCGGTATTTGTTCCACATAAGCGGCGTTCCAATTAACCAGAGTCCACTGTGTTTCCATATTAACCGTTTCGCATTTATATTTTACTCTTATTTTATAGTTTCTTTGTGGTTTCCTTCGATTGATATGTTATTTTACTCACAGAAGCCTGTCTTGCCATAACGGTGACTGCCAAGAACGAAAGTTTCGAAAGTTCGTTGCTGCGTGGTACCGTACACGACGAGCTCTTCACCCAAAAACAATTTCTTGTTTCAATTCGCGAAATAGATTGACTCCGCGATGAAAACTTCGAGAAGGCGATCACTAAGACTGATACAATCGGTCTGTTTCCGTTTGTCTGATAGCGTCTTCAGCCAGCCTTATCCAGGAATCCGTTACCTGTCTTCTTCACGGTGTACCCCTCCACTTCGTTTGCGTCTTCGACGTGATGAAGTGAAAGTCGGACGAGGGATATATCATTCGTACTTTGTACAGGTGTTGCACGTAGGCATCGAGAACGGTATCACGATCAGAGGAACCTTGAACAGGTCCGCAACCCTCCGGTTCCTCGAAATTTGACGACAGTCAGTCATGTGATCAGTGTTGAAATTCCTCTAAGTCGAAGAAAGAACAAATATAAATTAGATTTTAATCCGGTAGGAAGCCGTAAGAAGGAATGTTATTAGTAACCATTTACGATTATATAGTTTATCTTCAACTAATTAGGAGACTATCTCGTGTAGGGCGATTCGTAAAAGATGGGATTCAGAAGTGAATGAAATCTTCATGTAATTCTAGAAGTATAAAATTTGTTTTAAGTATAAGAGACGTAATTATAGTTATTGTTATGCAAGAGCAGAAATTATATTATTTGTGGTGTCACTTTGCGAGGAAGACATTACATAATAGTTAGAAATAATGGCGTGTTACACTATTGACTGTTTATTGTTCGTAATACACCTATCAGTGTAACAGTAAAGAGTGACTTATTTTTTAAACTGATTGACATTTGTATTGAACTAGGGCAAAGTCCAGACATATAGTAGAGTTATCTAGACTACTCCCCACCAGTATGTTCTTTTTACGAATGAGGGGGAACTTTGAAAAAATTCATTACATTTATTATGCATATATTCTGCTACTATGAATTAGAAACATCACGACATAGCATTATAAAGAAAAATTAAGTATTTTACATTAGTAAAAGGTGAACATGTCACATTTTTAACCAGTACACCAAGTCTCCAACACTTTTGGACAATATATAATACAATATATAATACAAAACGGAAAATAACGAAAAATAGGCATTTACGATCAATTAACGTTTATTTACAAATTAGCGATCTTTTTGCAGATTCATTTTCATACAGGTTTTCCCCAAGGTCCTTCGTAACCGATACCCATGCCGATTTTTGCAATCGCAATTTCACCATAACGACCATTGTCCTGCTCGTATCTGACTCTCCTCTGCTTTCCAACCTCCGGATCGAAACTCCACTCGGTTTTCTACGTGATGCAATATCGGATGAGTCGCATGTCTCATTTCATTCTCGTTAATTTTTCTTATATTTTTTTTTCATTTCACAGAAGAAAATACTTGCCTCGTGGATCACCGGCAACCCAACTACGTTTCGTTGGATAAAATCAGTTACGAATGTGAAAATTCCAGGATCGGCGGCTGATAGGCATTTTTCAGTGTGAAACGTTAACACAACTAAGACCAGAATCATCTGAAATAAATGAAAGTTAATGTTATTTAAACAGAGATTGTTCTGGGGCGTTTCGAAATCGTGCAATCGTAGACAATAACTCGAGCAAGCTCGGTAACTCAACGGTGTCCTTAAGGATTATTATGTTATAGTATCAATATCCTAATGTGTTAACATGTTAATTGTATCAATATCTGTTGAGAAGACTTTTGATAATTGTTTAAATTCAATTGAACCTCTAACTCTAACCATTCCAGTACAAACCACTGATAACGACTTACTCTAATCTTTCAAATCTTCTGTTTCTGACCTCATAAGAGCAAGCACATCTTTTAACATTTATGCTAACAATTCTTTTACCGTTTAACTAAAAGTGTAGCTTTTAATCGATGTCATTTGTCTACTATGTAATTAATATAATAACTAGACTGCGAATATTATGCATTTATACCAAAAATGAGTAGATCGAATGCAAAGTAGCGGGAGCATTTGAACCGTTTAATATAAAAGTGATGTAAGTCAATATTCGTCTGTTTGGTTGACCCAACATAGCAAAAGGTTTAATCGTTATTAAATAAAATAATTGTAATATTAGGATGGCTTGCATGAGACAAACGTAACATCCTGTGGTATTATTGTCTTTCATAGAACTTTTACTTAACTCTTCATTATCCAATGAGTAACTGTTTTGACTTGCACGATGTTTGCATTAAATGGTTCATTTAAACGATATAAAAACACTGTCGTGTTACTTTCAACTCATTAATATTATCAAGACACGAAATACATATCTATATGTAGCTCCTGTAGCTTGCAATTAATGCAGACAAACTTTTTTCTTTTTATAAAAATCCGCAGTCTAATGGTGTAACTACCAAATTGCGTTGGAAATCCATGCCGCAGTTCTTCCTGTTGATGATCACGTAGTAGTCCACGCGATCCAACGTCGCTGTGACAACCGCAGAATACCAACTACGTCCGTTTGGCGCGGCTACTGATGTCCGTGTGTGCAAGGATAGAAATTACCTGAGCTCTGGCGCAACACGTGCCAGTGAAAGTAAAAAAGGGAGTACCGACGGCCGGAATAACACCAGGCGCGAGCCGTTTGAAAAACTATGCTGTGATTGCGTTCGTTGAATGACAATTTAGTAATTGCTCGGCGATATTCTATGCACGACACCTTCCCCCGAATGGAGGACATAAAGGTGACCCGGCGGAATGAAAGAGCGAATACTTCATTCCGTGTCTCCTTGCCCGAAGGTTCTAAAAGAAGAACTATTACACGTACAAAAAAAAAAAAGAAAAAAAAAAGGGAAAATTAAAATATGCGTGCCATCAACGTTTTTTTAATATTCATTTTCGCAGTAAGTGATCTGTCTCGGCAATAGAAGAAAAAGTATATAGTCCTTGACACCGTTTGACATCTTTTTATTCGAGTGTACAGATGTGCGTAGCTGTAGAGCCGACGGTTCAAACGCGAGTGACCAGGACACTGCCGTTCGATTTTTCTCCATCGAGATGGACGGGGATGTTCCGAACGCTTTTATCTGGAGGTAGAATCTGGGAATGGCCACGGAACGGCATCGAGGGACTCTTGAGATTAGTAGCTACACCAGACACTAGACAAAAGATGACCTTCGTGTTCAGGCCCGAGGATGGACCAAGAGCATCGCACGACTATCAAAGACGTTATGGATATCGTGGGCAATGGTTGATAGACTTATTGGGTTCTGGGTTTCATCCTGATGCTTTCCAGCAGCCTCTGCCGGCCGCCATTTTGGTACCGCCGCCGCCGCCGCCGCCGCCTCTGTGATCTTTCTACTTTGTGTATTTTAGTGAAATGTGGATAAATAGAGTAGTACACGATGGACTGATTAAAACATTTGCTGTTTCATCAAGAGTATTGTATATTAACCGAAAAATCATAGTAATGAGATTAGTCATCAGGCCGCCATTTTGGTACCGCCGCCGCCGCCGCCTCTGTGATGTTTCTACTTTGTGTATTTTAGTGAAATGTGGATAAATAGAGTAGTACACGATGGACTGATTAAAACATTTGCTGTTTCATTAACAGTATTGTATATTAACCGGAAAATCATAATAATGAAATTAGTAGAATGATTTTGGGCTGAACTTTACCTGAGGAAACCAGAAATTTTCAACTTTTTTAAATATAATCCTGTAGATTTTGACGAGAAAATGCCGAAAATTAAAGTTTTAATCTTAGTAATCCACTGATTGAAAAGTTATGCGTATTTAAAGTTCAGCGATTTCCACTGTTTTTGACAGGTAAGGGCGCCGCCATGTTGATTTTTCTAACACGTTCCATTTCGATAGAGTCCGCTATCGTAGCAGAGTATTTTCTGCAGACTCGGTACTCGGTAATTCAGAAAAGTTAGCATGGTGGGTGGATATACTAGATTTCAGTTCCAAGTTCCAAGTTCCAAGTTTCAACGACTTCACCCACTAGGATCCTGGACTCTGGACAACTCATTGGGGTGATTTCGTGTCTAGAGGGGGAGATATAAATTCTGATGTAAATATACAAAATTCTATTATCACGTGATTGCACGTGATCGATCATCAACATATACAATATATATGTATGTACATAGGCATATTACTCGTTTATTTGCATCAAACGAAAACGGTTTTTTTAACGGTAAGTAAAGTAATAAAAAATGAATTTGATATGAGAAGAATTTACATTCTGAACGATAGCAACGAGTTTGCGCAACAGGTAGAAAAATGAGGTTATAATTATCTTTCGACTGATCAATAAAAGTCAGCGAATATTTAATAATAATTATTTTTCTACATTTCGTCCATCATTCATTAGAATAAAAGTAAACGATGTAAGCAGAATTGTGTCAATTTTAATAAGCTTACACTGCTGTTTGCAAAACTATTATTTTTTGTTATTTTTACAACATTATAGAACAAGAAAAACTATTTTTCTTTTTTGCATTCTAATATGTGTAACAATTGTACATTTTTCTCAATGGCTTCTAGCATATTTTAATATATCAACAACTTAAATATAATAAAATATTTTGTTTCTTCATAAATAAAAAAGCAATGCAATTTTGTTACATATCTTTTTACAATTTCAAGTCTCAAAAAAATGAGCTTTTACTCACTTCGAGACGAGTGCGTAATATAATTTATTTTTTACTTATTACATTCTATCGTTTTATTTAAATTCATTGTTTAAAATTATTGCGAACAATTTTATCTTTAATGGATCATATAAATGTGTACAAATCTATACAGTGAAAATAAAAACATTATTAAAGAAATAAATTTATTACATACAATGATAATTATCTAAAACAATTGTTTATTCAGTCACGTTATACCGACTGATATTACCACTCTCATTTACATACACAAGCACTCCTTACAAAATGTAATATGTCATTCGTAAAGTTTGTATGGTGATGTAATGTAAGCAATCAAGGCCCAGTATACGTTTTATGTTCGACTTTCAATATAAACATCACGGGATCGAGAGTGACGAGTTTCAATAACTATCGGACAAATGATAAAGAAGCAATTTAATGAATACAAAAAGATTTATTCTGCGAAATACTTCAAAGGGACCTGAACCATTGTGTAAACTTTACACTATAAAGTATACATATACTATATACAGGGTGTCCCAGCTAACTTGACCACCTTGAATATCTCCCTTAGCATTGTATAATATGTCATTGAAGAGGTCTTCACCCCTACTATTACATCGCGATAAAAAAAATATATAGTTCCGTTAAAAAAAAAATTGATGACCTTGATATCTAGAAAAAAATGACCTTGAATAAAATTTTTTCCGAATCATTATATTGCCCCTTCGATTAGGTTAATATTGTCCTATAACGATTTTTTCTATTACTAACACTAAGCGAGATATTCAAGGTGGTCAAGTTAGCTGGGACACCCTGTATATGCACACACACATAAACTAACTGGTACACGTGGCAATCGTTGAAATTATAATTTGTCCGGTTATTCTTTTCTAAAACTGTTTATATATATATACATGTACGTATGTATAAAAAAGAAGACAAATTTATTCGATACACTTGAAATTATTGGTACCATAAAGTCAACTTTTGAACTTGAATTTAAAATTTTTAAACCATAACCGTTACGCGTTTCTCGAATACGAATTATATTTGCAAACCATTTGAATCGTTAATCGAGGTACAAATCATTATGTTACACAAGTTATCACATAACTTTACGAACGTTTACTCTGTCGCGAGTTAAGTTGAAAATTTCTGTAGCCTACGCCTTCGCAACATTTCTTGTTCGCTCGATTCAGCGTCATTCCTAACCGATGAATCCGGAGTTACATCGTTACTATTTGTGCCCGATAATGTATTCGTACTTTCACTGGAAGTAGTTGTAGTAGTAGGAACGTGTGTCTCGGCTTTCATTTCCGAGCTAATGTTCTCAGCTTCAGAACTTGTGTCTTTAGATGTTCCTGGTTGTGCTAATGAAGAAACATCCGACGTAACATTTATATGACTCGTAGCAGTTGGCACTGGAATGCTGTAATCATACAAACATTCAACTAATTATCACTATAAAATCTTCGGGATCATTTCATATTAATAAACGTAGAAACTGATACAAACTTAGCAGTAGCAGCTGCTGTCTGATACTGGTTCATCATAGCACTGGCAGCATCTAGCAATAGCTGAATTCGCTGTAGTGTTTGTATTCTAGCTTCTACCGCTTGTCGTAGATTGCCTTCCATCGCTCTAAGCTCCTCTTCACTCAATTCTGTTAAATTAGGAGGCGGAGTAGGGAAAGGTGGCAATGGTACCATGGTAGGAAATGGTGGTGGGACCAATGGCACACCACCAGCCGCTAAATTTTGAAATGACGCTGTGGGCGTGTTCGGTGTAGTGTTTTGACCTTGTTGCTGCGGCGTGGCTGGCGGCACTTGTTGTTGCGGCGCTGCACCTGGAGCTTGCAATCCAGCCCAAAATGCCGGTAAAACTTGAACTACATTCAACAGAACGTAAACGCTAGAATTCGAAGCTTACCGAGGAGAAAAAGAGGCGTGCGAGAACCTGATGGTCCGGACGGGTCGGGTTCTCGAAAATTGTAGGATTCCTCAGAATTTTCAAGAATCTCGAGAATATTCGAGATTTCCCATCGCAATCGGTTTCTCGAGAATTTTCGGGATTCCTGAGAATAATCCCAAAAATACTCGAAAATCTCGATACATTTGAGAACCTGAATATTCTCGAAAATCCCGATATATTCGAGAGAATTCTGAAATTTTCGAAAATTCTGATAAATTCGAGAATCCCGAAAATTCTTGAAAACCCGTCACGACCTCGAATAAAATTCTCGACCCGTCCTTACACGACATTCCCGCACTCGGTTCTCGTGCACTTCTAGAATCAGCTATATAATCAGCATACCGATTGGATTAAATTCTGGTGCTTGAGGAGCTTGAGGCACTTGTGGTCCTGCTTGAGGTTGATTTTGCTGCCTGTTTCCTTGATTGTTGTTCACGGGTCTTAAGATGTTCAAGCGACAAGTGGGGCACGTTTGCTGGCGTTGAAACCACGACCGAAGACAAGCAGTATGGAAAATGTGATTGCACGGTAGCTTTTTACTTGCTGTGACCATCTCCTCCCTGAAACGGTCATGCGTATGTAAGAATTTGCGTCGTATAGAGAAAAATTATACGGAAAACACGGAAGTAATTATAATTACCTGCATATTATGCATACATTGTCGGCGGCAGCCAATTCTTCCGGCGTCGCATCGGGGTACAGTGTGTTCATATTTCGAATAGCCCTGCGAGACATTACAATGTCGTGGAATGCTTTTTTAAAATCTCGCATTGTGTAGTACATTGGACGAAGAGCAAACAGGGGTAAAGTATACAATTTTATCATCAGAGTGACAAAAGCAACGTACAAAATAACCTGAAATAAAATTTGTATTAAACGTCGGTGATTAGAATATGATTAGATATAATTGATAACAAAAAGATCTCACTTTCAACAGTCCAATTACTAATTCTGTATATAACAGAAATACTGGTTTATTGTCCCATGGATTTTCACTTTGCAGGTCTATCGAGTGTAGTATATACTTGATTTCAATGTTGAACACAACAGTTAACAGAATCGCGTATTCAAAACCAAATACTAATTGTACGGAAGGACCTTTCGTGGCTGTTGTGTTGTACGCGTAATGGATCATGGTTAAATTTATGGCAAATAAAAGAGTCAACAAAGTACCGACTCTGAGATGAAACAGCCATGTTATCACCGGACTTCTTTCCATCTGAAAATGTAAAAAATGAAACATTGATTATACCGAGGAATGCAAATATTATAAATGTTTTGTTATTATACTTACGTAGTCGACACGATCTTCGGCCAACCAATGAAATGATTTCAAAAACAAGAGAAGTGTAAATAACGCTATAAATTTTGGACTAAAGTCATCTCTAAATACAGTAAATGCCAAACATGTTTCGGTTACCGCGTACCATACTCTTTCCAACAGATGCTGTAAACAAATAGCAGTCATTGTCAAAATATATTTCACTCGTGAAAGCATTAGCTATTGGCAACATCTTTATCAATGTTTTCTATTTATTTCAGTAAGGTACTGGCTCATTGCACGAAAACAGGAAGTTCAGGCAAGATTCGTGGTTTTTTCAATGAGCAAGGTGTCCAATCAATTAGACAAGATTTCCCATCTATAACTCCTCCACTCCAATAATATAAAGAAACAGTTGCGACACAATTCACAACACCTCCACAAAATTACCATTTCCACTAAGCTACATTCTCCACCTTGCGCAAACAAAATGCAATGTTAGGAAATTTGTGTAAAGAACAGATGTGCAATGAGCGATCACCTACTGTATCTGTTTCTAAGCATACATTGTTACTTACCTCGAGTTCAGTAGCACGCAGTGTACCAAAAAATATTTTTCGCAGGAAAGCGTTTATCATAAATACTAGAATTAATGCTTGGGCATAGATTACCTGAATAAAAAGCAACAATAAGACACAGAGAACAACAAAAACAACTAGAACATATAGGCTATCAACTCCTTCGGTAGGTGATGAAATTTCACTGGAACATTCGATCGACCGTGTGTAATCGAGTGAATTTCAAAGAAGGTACTTAAAAGCAGGAGAAAAACAATGAAACTTACTGACATACTAGGATTAGATTTGGTTATGTGAACTACTGTCGGGTAAAATTGTTTTCTTTGATAGTAAGCGTTGCCAATTACAGCGCATGTTAGCGCCGTGCTTATTAGCATTATCCCAGCCTCTCTCATTTTTGCGCCGGTTATTGTACTAAGCCAGTGGCCGTGTTTCCGAATGAGATATTCACTGACACTTTTCGCACCAATAATTTACGTATCAACAGCTGTAAGGTTCGACTATGTAGAATGAACGAGGCGCTGCTATCAAAACGACAGTAGCCGCAACTATCAACGGATGCATTTAGCGGTGATCGCTACATTTTACGGACGAGGAACATATGCCGAATTTCGTACACTTCACCTGACGTTCACGTTGCTCTCGATTAAACGTAGCTTTAGTTCGCCAACGATAGAGAATTTCTCTGTCATAATCCTCCTGTTCGGCCGCGACGAACGTGTACTATTTCTACTTGACAGATCCGAACGGGACAGACGGTGCGATCCTATTGGCGGAACGGAAGACGAACATTCATGCTGGCTACGTTCGAACCACGTGGACCGCGCGCAAATACGCCGAATCTCAAAAAAGGTATTCGCACACTCGCTACAGCACAGTGGTCTAGAAAGCGGCGTTTCGCGGCCAGAAGTCCTTATTTCAAATCATGTCGATCTTTTTTCAATGCAAAATCATTTTCTATGATATAGTACGATTATTTATAGAAAATTATATTTAAAAAGTGGAAATTTTCAGTAAAAAGAAGAAACGTCGCGTCTCAACTAATTTGCAAAATAGAAAAAAAGAAGGATTTTTAAAGGATCATGTTCTAGAAAAAATGCTAAATACTGTTGGAAATAAAAATATAAATTTGCTGAAAGGTGAGCGGAAAGTTATCGTATGAAAGAAAGATTATTAAAGAAGAATAATAATAATAATAATAATAATAATCTTACATTTAATCGTGTTTAATCATTGCTATCATTAATATTATTACTTTACGATGCGTTTATATTACCTTCCAACACTATAAATATGTATAAAAAACTGAGTAGTAACAAAAAATTCATAAATACATTTCTTAATAAATTTGTTGGCCGGCCCGCTGGGACTCGGTATTCTATTTAGGATTCGTAATTTTATTCGAATCGAGAGGACAGAATTTGCGAAACAATTGATAAAATAAAATATATATATATATATTGATGATTTTGTTAAAATCTAGCAAACATTGTTACATCAACGCAGTTGAAATACATGGCACAAATTTATAGGAGTACATACTAATAGATGGCGATATTCGAGTTAACAAGATATAATTTTTGTACTTCGTTGAATATGTTATACCTATACATAAAGTATAATGAAAAATGTATACATTGCGCATATATGAAAAACTTCTTCGAATTAAAATCACACTTCAGACTAAAATTCCATAGAAGGGGTCTTTTATATTTTACACAACTCCTCGATACAGTTAAAAGTGCTCTTATATATTTTTTTCGTGAGCTCCGAAAATTTTCAAAAATATATTTATATGAATATTCATTGTAGAAAAATGATTCGATTATTTGACTATACAATATCACACACTTATGTTATTAGTTAACATATTCAAAATAGTATTTATCGTTAATGTCTGTGTACGATAACTTATTCATACTGAAGAATACTGCGATCTGCGATACATCCAATCCTACTTACATTGTAAGCATGGTAAAAATATTATTTATATCAGAGTCTACATTATAATTGTTTCTATTGTATTTACTTTAGCGTCATGGTTCATTGTGATGTAAATCACATCTTTAGAAAAGCTTAATAGCATAGATGACGAGTTTAAACACACATTTAATAGATTTATACATCGGCGGATTAGGTATACCTAATAGTTCTTGGTGTCTTCAAGATACCTTTAGGACTCTGATACTTCGAAGTTCCTATTTGACTAACAGCTTTCAATGGTGTTCTGCGAGAGTCTACCAAAGGTCTTCTCGATAAAGTTTTAGCACTTTTTGGTGTCTTCACGCTTAATGGTTTTTTAATATGTGGAGTTCTACAGAGCGAACTACCACTGGGTTTATACATATTTAATCTGGACTCTTCTAAGATCGCATTAGTGTGTTTCACCATAGGTGGCGTTTTTAAATTTTCTTTTTGGTGATGCGCTACATCCAAGACAGCTGTGATCTGCATATTCGTTATTACATTTGGTGTATTAACTTTAACCTCCGAGTTTTGCGAACTATAGTAAGTATTACCGTTATACTCGTTCAAAGGCGTGCTGTCTACCTCCATGCCAACATGAGACAATGAGCTCTTACACGAAAATTTTGTACTTCTATTTTTTACATTTTTATTCGGCTTCTGACACAGATCCGTCTTTCCGGAACAATCGTTCGCAAACTCATTATCATTCGCGGTGTGCCACTTATTCTTTTTATGTAGTACAGTATTATGACTGTACATTTTTGATGTACATTCGTCAAACAGTTTTGCCTTAGCCAATACCATTCCAGCATTCTGAGTCCTTAATTTGGCGATCGACGCGCGACCAGTTTGATTCACAGGGGTATGCGTGTGACTTGTCAATTTAAAATATCCTTCGGCATCTTTCCAAGACATTGACTTCTTCCATTCAAGTTTCGGAGTTAATGACGCGGTGGTAGGTGTATTACACGTAATGTTTTGCTGGCTATTCGTTTTCTTCAATTTCTCAATCTTCTCGTTGGAAAAAATATTTGTATTGTTCGTCAGTTCGTTACCATGAAAAGACGACACCCGTCGGACGGTCGTGTGTGTTCTATTCTTCATTGGTTGAAGTACTGCAGTTCCAATCGAAGTCAGACTGTGATTTGTCGTATATGCGTTTAAATTATTGAACTCTTCGAGTCTATTATTTAAAATAATGTTGTTCTTCTCTTCTTCCCAAAGAGAAGTCGATACAGGTCTTAAATAGGTCTCGGCGTGCGTACAATTCAACAAGGCTTTCTCATTGTGATAACTGTTATTTAATTTCTGATCGGATGATACTTGTTTGTACGAATTCGACCCGTGAGAAATGTGCCACGAAGCAGTCCGTCTAACACGTTTGCTGCAAATTGAAAATGAAAATCAAGAAAACAAATAGAAAAATGCTGAAAGGGAATAGCCAGATACGGTGGTCAAATGTACGATGCACTTTTTCGATATAAAATCTGCAATTTTAAGTTTTTGGAATTTCTTAAAAATCGATTTCGCAATCAAAAATTCAGAAAAAATTCAGTCGTGGTGCTACTAGGTAGAATGTTCGTAATTTTTTGTTGAGCAGAACGGACGAAATAAAGCATAATTCACTAAAACCATGTTTACGCTATAACTTTGTGGTGGGGTATCAACTTGAAACTTGTCACACATGGTTTTCTTTGGGGGCCTTATTGAATGGTACGATGAAAGATCAATTTGATTTGGAGACTCATTTGACCTCCTTATCCAGCTCTACTCTTTCTATGGATATTAAAAATGTTGAATTACATTTCCTTTACCTCATAGTCCTCTCCTGCGATCTTCTTCTTAAATTACCTATCTTCCGGGCACTAGGAGACCTTATAATTTTGTGCTCGCCAGATCTTCGAATTTTAAGCTCCTTTCCAAGTTTCCTAGCTAAGTAATCCGTACTAGCTGTGCTTTCTATACTAGCTTCCTCCAGAGTCTTCTCATACGCAGTTTGTACTTTCTTTACAGAAGGCGGTGATAAACTAACATTTTCCTCGTTATCTACACACGCAAACTCTTGAGAGAGACGAGATTCAATCGCAGAAACTCTGTTTTTAATGTCTTCGTACTCGCTTTTCGGTATTGTAACATATTCTTCGGACTGATTGTTCACGGACGAGACCTCAATGTGCGAATACGTTTTAAAGTTATTTAAAGTTAATCTTCGTCTCGCTGGGTACGAAAAGTTAGCCAGTACTTTCAGGTCATCCGAGCTGGAACATTTACTAATATTAATATTATCTTCTTTTCTTAACAAGACCTGCTCGTCACTATCGTCCGATAAATTAACATCCGCGTCAACAAATACGTCGTTGTATTCCTTGTGAAGTTCGCTCGTTACTTCGTTGTCTTTTAAGATTAATTTCAATTGTGATGCATCATCGCTGTACGGTCTGTACGTTCTTTGCGAATCGCACGCGTTGGATACGGAACTCCAACGCCGTTCCGTGTACGTATCAAAATTGTTTGTGGAAGATTCCGAATCTTCGTCGATAGTTTTCTGGAAGATATAAAAGTATTATATCAAATATACATGTTACAGAAAATATACAAATGTTCTTACTGGTTTCCTTGGTACAAAACGATCCAGACTGAGTCTCAGTTTCTTAGATTTATCTGTCTTGTCTACAACTCTCCTATAACATAGATTAAATGATAAATATTTAATTAATTGACAGACTGTTGTATAAAAGCTTGGAACACCCTTCATTGAGCAATGTTTCAAATAACAATATACATTTTAGTACACACTTTTTCTTTGTACTCAATAGTTCTGCTCGTTCAAGCACTTTCCTTTTCTTTGTAGGTTTAGCAGTTGACGCATTAGTTGAATCGCAATTTTCAGGAACTCCTTGGTTATCTAACACCGTGCTTTCTTCAGGTACAGCGCTTTTACCAACCATCTTCTTTAAACCATTAAACATTCCTAAAGACAGGAATTGTTCAAATGCACACAAATTATATATATATATATATACATGAAGCTATGTTAATTAATCAAGCAAATGCATTAGTATGTTAGTTAAGAGAACGTTAAGATAAACTGCTAGACTTTGTGTTTGTTAAAATGCAATGTTATTAATGTTAGCAAAGCAAAGAATAAATTACTATTAACAGATTTACAGACATACTTAGATTGAGGTTGGAGGCACTTAGGTGTGGCTTACGTGTAAGACTTCCACTGCGGTGTTTCTTTTTCCTTGACTTAAAACGTGAATGGCTGTCAGACACATCTAACTCATTATCGGTACTCCCGATCGTTTCCATAGAAATGGCTTGTGTTATATGAACTGGTAAAACACCAATACTCTCAGCGTTCTCAATTAAAATCTGTAACAATGTTCATAAATTGCATCATATATGTACAGTTTTTATATAATGTATAATGTTTAAAACTAATCTATTACCTTTACTGCAATCAAATGCAATTCAAGACGCATCTGCACAGCAGACATGGTAGTTTCTTGCAGAGGCATTACATTCGGTCCGATTACTTTTGCTAAATTATCAATGCCCATTTTATTTTGCTTTTCATACAGCGATATTTTTCTTAGAAACTCCATGAAAAATGCTAAAGTGTTAAGATGATGCGGTGGTAGAAGAATACAGGCCAATAACAATGCTTCTACTCTATAAGCTTTGAGCATAGCACAGTGTACGAACAGATCGTGGTACGAGTAAGGGATCAACGGTTCTGGTAAATCTCGAAAGAACGTTTTTAAGCAGTTAGCCACATCGATCGCGTGGTGCTTCTCGCCCAAGGTTCCACCACTGTCCAAGCGGACAATCAACTCTTTCTGACGAAGCTGTGAACCTGCTTTCCTAAACAATCCTTCTTGGGTAGCATATTTGTCTAAAAAGGCAGTCGCTCGACTAACGAAAATCGGCACATGAACAATACCACCCGAGGACAGGTTCACGACATCCAACGATTGATAAGACAAGGGGGTTTTGAACACTTTCTTCGAGATTTGCTTGCTCCCTTCGAGCCTTTCAGTTTTGAACATGCTCTTCTTGAACCGGTACTTGACCCCATAGTTCCGAAGATCGCTGACTACCGAATGATACACTGTTTCTTTGTGCAGCACATCGTAAATCAACATGTTTCCACTATGAAAATCTAGATAATTTAGTCATAAATTACAGTAAAATGTTTTGATACTTAACTACAAACGAATATGACAGTGTCTCCATGTTAGCTAAAAACGTAATCAAACACACGTTCAAATTGAATTGTAGACACGCAATGCTACCAAATTAAGATCTGCCACAGTCAGAGAGTACCCTATGGTACCCTATGGTATTCTTACAGAGGCGAAACTTCCTCATTTTTTCGGTAACGAATTTCTAGTGCGCATACACCCGCAAGTTTGTACACTATGAACTAGCTTCAGAAATACCATAAAAACAACTTTTGATAATATCACGGACGAGATATAGATTCTATATATCGTCGGTGATAATATTCAGTTCATGAGATTAGTATATTACGTTTCAAATATCGCGCGTTTTCCAACGTTTCTAATTCAAAAACTTTCCGTGTTCGACAGGAATTTCGCCTCTAACTAGTATATATAGTCTATGTTCTGTGCACAGACCAGCACAGACTGACAGACTGTTTGCATGTCATCAAGCATTTTCATGAAATAAATTTGCACCAGTTTGCACATTATATCACCTCTTTATCCATTGTTATCTATAAATATAAAAAATCTGCAATTTTATCTTCTGAAATAATTGCACAAATCCTGTAGTATTTACGTACAGTACAATTATACATTTTTTGATATTTTTTTCAAACTCGATTTAGGAATATCGATAAATCTCGTTGATAAGACTACTGTAACGCGGGAAAGATAATTCTGCAGGCTGTACTTTTTGTTTAAAAGTTACAAGCATTGACTTATTTTTAAAATTATAACTCGTAAAAATCCTTACCAATTAATAAGAAATATGTTTAAACATCGAGAACGTTTGCTTCACATATCAATGTACCAATACATAAAATATCAATTTGTCAATTGTTTCTCTGTAACGAATCAACAACCGGACCCGTTTTTATCGTTGCGTAAGTATTAAATTCTGTTTATTTAATCTCTTAAATGTTATTATTTAGTTAAAAATTTTTCATTCACTTATAAGGGCTGAATAAGGCTGTTTTAACTACAACTTAAACATGCTTCGTGAACAGACCGCAACCGGGTGATTTAAACTTTTTTTTCCGATGCACGAAGAGTATTTTGAGCTGTTTTAATTCTAACGATACAAAATATCCGTTCTTTTATAAACAACAATTATTGCATAGAGCATTTAAATCGATGCTACATAGAAAACTTGCTGCAGATCAATACGCGTCTTCGCGAGATATATACAACAACCCCTATTTCTCGACAAACGCGGACTTATGTATTCGGAACAGTACAAGGTTGATCTAACTTTAGAAATTGATTTTGTAACTAAATAGCATTACCAGGAAGTAGTTAATTCTTAAATATCCACAAATAATACTTTATGGTAGCCATAGGAATAGTTGGAATCTTATGATAGTTGATAAGAAAGTTATTAAATATTGTTGAGAAGTTATTCACAAGTAGCCTTTGCAGCATTGGCTCAAGCAAAAATAGGAACAATGAGTTCTGTTCGATTGTTGTCTGGATATGATATGCCCACTGTAGGCTTGGGCACATGGCAGGTAATTTAATATTAAAAAATACAAGAACCTTACTTTCAAATTATCATTCGCTAGTTTAAAAGTGGCAATAAACTATATCGAAACTGTGTTACCAAATGTTACCGTGTACCACAGGCTAAACCCGAAGAAATTGAAAATGCTGTAACGACTGCTTTGGATACTGGCTATAGACACATTGATACTGCATTTAATTACAACAACGAAGATGCAATTGGAGCAGTATTAAAAAAGTGGTTCGCAAATGGTGGGAAACGAGACAATCTCTTTATCACTACAAAGGTGATATCTATTAAATGTCAGAGACATCAATTTTAGTATAAGTTAAGGAAAACGATTAATCATGTTTTTAGTTACCTCACTATGGTAATCGGCCATCAGAAGTGGAGAAATATATTCAGTTATCATTGGAAAAACTTGGATTGGAATATCTGGACATGTACTTAATCCATATGCCTTTCGCTTTCAAACGGGACGAATCTACTTATGCACCGGCTACTCACGAAGATGGAAGTTATGTCCTAGATCTCGATACAGATCCTGTTTCAGTGTGGAAGGTCTGGTATCGAAGAAAAATTAATGAACAGTATATGTATATTTGCAAAGTAATTTCACAGACAGATTCCATAATCTTTTAATGCTCCCAGGAAATGGAAGAGCAAGTGCGAAAAGGTCGTACAAGATCCATAGGTTTAAGTAACTTCAGTGAGAAACAAGTGTTAAGTATATGGGAAAATGCACAAATCAAACCAAGTAACTTACAAGTAAGTATTAAATGGAACAAATGCTGAGAGACAGATTACTGATACGTGATTCTGTGATTATTATCAGATAGAACTACATGCCTATTTGCAACAAAATTCACTCAGAGAATTGTGCAAAACGCACAATATTATCGTAACAGCCTACAGTCCGCTCGCGTCACCAGGAGCCAAAGTGCACTTCAAAACGAAATACAATGTCAGCGTCGAGAGCTTTCCAGATCTTTTGGGACATCCTGTGGTCGAAAAGCTGAGCACAGAATATAAACGGATACCGGCTCAAATATTACTGCGTTATTTGCTACAATTGGGTGTAGTTGTAATTCCAAAAAGCGCGTCCCCAGAAAGGATAAAAAAGAACATCGAATTATTTGATTTTGCATTGAACGAAGACGATATGAAACTGTTGGCTACTTTAGACAAGGGTGTTCGAGGAAGAATCTTCAACTTCCTGTTCTTTAAAGGGTGAGCTTGTTATAAAACATATACAGGATGAGTCTCGTAATGTTGTATGGTTTCCAAGGGGACATACAGTGCTGTAATCTGTTGTTCGTTAGTTTGCTTTTTTATCGAGTTATGAGGGTCCCCTTCAGTTTTTATTTGAAGTCGTCATGTTGCGAGATTCACCCTGTATCTTATTTTTCACAAAAGTAATACAACGTTTCTTATAATGATTCTTTCAGTGTCGAAAATCATCCGTTATATCCATTCAAAGATGAACTGACATCGTAACTGAAAAGAAATCTATATAAGTATGTAGTTTGTGTTTATATTTATGTATATTTATACAATTGAAAACTGACGAAATACAGTACAAAATAGAAAAATATCGCATGGAGGCACAATATCATTATATTAAAATAAGGATAACAGTACGTGAAATAAAAAAAAGAATATTGTTACATTTCAATGCAGTCTATACAACATTTTACGTTGCATACGATGTTGGAGTTCGCCGCGACGTATCATTGTGTATATAACTTTATAGACAGCACGTTCCGGATATGCTTGTTTTACAAAATCTTTGACGATGTTCTGCTCAGACACTTGATTCCCAATAGGAAATCTACGTTTTAACTGTTTCTCGATGCGAGACAACATCTCATGATCTTCGTCCGAGGTAAACCCTTCCGCTCCTGTTAAGAGATTTATATTTAGAAATATAAATAATGAGGCTCGATACACACTATCTGTCCGCTCATGGTACGCACTATTAAGTGGGTATTCTGATTATTTATCCCCAAAAAATGAATTTTAAATCTAGTTACAAGCGTTTCAACAATGCAACTCGCGTTGCGAGATATTGACAGTTGAATCTTTGAACACGCTTTTTTCGAAACGGTTGCCAAAAGCGGCCTAGAAAAGAATACCCTCTTAAACAATAAAATAATATTTGACCAGACTGAGAACAGAGTGTGAGTGGACTGATAGTATGTACCAAGTCTTAGGACAAGTATGTACATCCTAGTTGTTTAATTCTAGATTACCAGCTAGCGATCCGGACAGTGCGGCATCCAAAGTTGAGACTTGAAACAACCTTAGAGCTTCGTTGACATGGACTTCAGTGGCAAAGGCTTGTAACTGCATTTTTGCTAACGATTCTGAGATTCTTATGACAGCTTCCAACTGACGCACTGTTATGGGAATAGATAGTCTTTTCTCGGTATCCTTCTCGTGTTCTCGCGTGCTGGCTCGCATTACTACGTAACGATTTTTCAGTTTTTCGCCCGCTTCTTTGCTAAGTCTTGGACCACAGCGTCTGTAGAAGGCGCACACAAATCAATTCAGAATAGAGAACGTAATTGTCTAGTGTTTGAAAGTAATAGGGTCTTACGTTCTGCAATAGTAAATATATTTTTTTAGTATGTGCAGCGGCAACTCCCCTTCCGCTGACTGTTCTGTAACTTGACCGGCATTAGTATGAAGACTCATCACGTGTTTGGCCATTGTTACATCCCTGTTTTGTTCGTGCTCGTCTTTAACAATAAAAATCATATCAAAACGTGACAATATAGTTGGCATGAAATCTATGTTCTCTTCCCCCTTTATATCATCCCAACGACCAAATATGGAATTCGCTGCCGCCAGAACGGAACACCGAGTGTTCAATGTTGTAGTAATTCCTGCTTTCGCGATCGATATCGTTTGTTGTTCCATAGCTTCGTGTATTGCGACTCTATCATCTTCTTTCATTTTATCAAATTCATCTATGCAAACGACACCGCCGTCCGCGAGAACCATAGCACCTCCTTCCATAACAAAGTTTCTCTGTGAGGCAAACAAAATGTTCTATAAAAACAATTTATAGTGGCGAACGTATAAATAGGGAAATGTGAAGTCGTCGATTTACTTTCGTGTTACAATACAAATTTGAATTACAATGGATTTTTCAGGTATACTAATGTTAAACTGTATTTATTAAGCTTTCTAATTCGCATGATGTTTATTTATTTTGATATACAGTTTCATGTATGTATCCAAATATACAAAAATGATGAGTGTTTAATAGTAACTCTCAAAAATCGATTCAAATTCAAACTTCTGCTATTACATTAAAATAAATCGGTGACTTCAAATTTCCCTATTCATATGCTCGCCGCTGTATATCCGAGCATATAACTTAATAATGAAAATGTATAATAATAATTTACCGTAACCGGATCTCTCAAGACTGATGCTGTTAAACCAGCAGCCGAGCTTCCTTTTCCCGACGTGTAAACTGCAACCGGTGCTACCCTCTCGACAAATTTCAACAATTGCGATTTGGCTGTACCAGGATCACCTAACATTAAAATATTTATGTCTCCTCTTCTGCAGAGACCGTCGGGCATTCTTTTCCTAGCTCCGCCAAATAATAAACACGCTATGGCTTTTTTCATATCCAACGCACCAAAGATACTTGGAGCTATGCTCTTCGCAATCCTCTCGTATATATTAGAATCCGCAGCAATACGCCTAAACAAATCTTCTTCCTCGTTTGTAATGCTTGGTTGGGTACCTGGAATAATGCACATTAGATTAGGCAGTTTTTAGGGAAGTATTCTACAGTTCCATGGCTTCCATTCGTTACTAACATACCACTGCCATTATTTTCTCCATCTACGGAAATTCCAATAACTCGAATATATGGAGCCCGAACACCAACCAATGCTTTCTCTTTCATTGCACTTCTACCACCAGCTCTCGCAACCTTTTTGATAGAATATATTCCCAAAATGAGAACTCTATTTCCTGGTACAACTCTATCGCACAAATAACGGTCGCAATACACTTGCAAGTGGCGTGGCATTTCACCATGCGGAATATGATCTGGCAGTTCTTGCAATTTGAGAACTTGAAAGTCAACGCAATGACACTTGTCTGGCATTATGAAGAAGGGGTCCAACGGGCAATTTGGTCGACCTGCTTGTTCTCTGTTGCAAATTGTTTATAAATGTTTTCAATATTTTTAGTATGTTATATTTATGAAGTTGAAGTTATTCGAATATATATAATTAGTAGGTAAGGGATAAAACAGTCAAAGTATTTAAAGAATTTAAATCTGACTTGTTATAATTGATGTTGACAATTTTTATTTTGCATAAAAATCTCCAATCTATCCAAGATGCTTACGTTGTACATTTCCTGGGTAAAACGTATCCCTCTAAACCAGGTTTAATGTAAATGTTGGTCTGCATGCTTCTGCAAGAGCGACATTGTATGGCAATCTTTGTGGCTTTCGCTCTAATTCCAGATGCGGAAATAACAATACCTGGTATTTTAATCAACTTAGAAACTGCATCGGGCTAATCAAACATAAATAAACAAACTTAAATATCATATTCGCTATCATTCATTTAGGAAGAATCTCGTAGGTGTTCTTACTTTCATGCCCCTCAAGGAACTTGGATGTGCATCCGAAGACAATAACACTTGTATATCCTCGATCTTTTCTTCCCCTTCGGGCCTAGGAGCAGTAAGTTCATCTGCCAAATCTCTCGCAGCTTCCTCCAAAATTGGCAAATATTCTGTCGGATGTTTATAAACTTTTTCTGCCAAGGATTCATCGAAAGCTGCTAGATCCTCCAAATTAACTTCTACCCAATATTGGCCAAGATTGTAATTCCGCTTTAAAGTATCTCTAAATAATGATTACGATAAAGAACATGGTACGTTTAAATACAAACAGTAGAAAATAATAATATATAATTTTACATACCTGTATTTGTAATTGAAGTTTCCCTCATGAAACTGTCTAATAAATTCCATAAACTTCTTTTTAAAAAATTGAAGATTAGTCCGTGACTGAGCTTCGTTAGTGTCGCCTACCGAAAAATTATCGGAAAAGAATATTCCTGGGTCGTCGAATCCTTCCATTTCTCTCCGTTAAATTCTGTTAATTTTTAACGTAAATGTAAACTATTCTCACTGATTCTTACTAGAGAAATTGGCGGGAAATACTTGAAGAACTTTTAATATGTTGGGCATAGAATAAGAGTCACTAAGAGTCACTGTAAAAATCTTTAAAAATTCGGGAGAATTCACTCTGAAGGGTGCGCCGGAGCCAGAAATCACTAGGAATAGCTGTAAAGTGGCGCCTATGGCCTATATCGACGTCGAGGTGATCTTTGTCTCTCCTGCAGGGCTGTCACGGAGAGGGAGAATGTCGCCCGCAGGAGAGACGAAGACAGAGATTACGAAATGGCTGGATTTTTCGATGCGGCTACTCGGGTTTCATTTACCGAGGAAGCAATATTTCCTGATGCTCTTTGCGTTGAAATGTTCTCTGAATTATTGCCGTGTCCCGTACAGAGCCCTTTTTTGCAAAAAGTGTACAAAAAAAAATATCTTCTATAAAAAAGGAAGCTAATGTTGTTTATAAAGTTTGAGGAGACAAATTGCAAAAAAGGGCTCTGTACGGGACACCGCAATAATTCAGAGAACATTTCAACGCAAAGAGCATCAGGAAATATTGCTTCCTCGCTAAATGAAACCCGAGTAGCCGCATCGAAAAATCCAGCCATTTCGTAATCTCTGTCTTCGTCTCTCCTGCGGGCGACATTCTCCTTCTCCGTGACAGCCCTGCAGGAGAGACAAAGATCACCTCGACGTCGATAGAGGCGCCACTTTACAGCTATTCCTAGTGATTTCTGGCTATAAAGCTCTCTTACGAAGGAAGAATTCAGTACCGAGCTGAATAGAATATGGAAATAGCAAGCAACTTCATCTTGCGCAACTGCCTAAGTAAATACCTCATAGGTGATGTGGAAACCTATGAGTACGACAGGCATGGCCAGAAGTAGCTGCAGAAGTAGCTCACGAGCTAGGGAATTCTCGGTGGACGCCTACTTCTCCCGCCCGCGCGTCTCGCTCCCCGTGGCGGTCCTAGTCCGCGGAGCTCCTCAGGCCCGTACCTACCGCATGACGTTTGCACTGCGCGTGGCGCGTTAGGGCGATTCTCGTACTCATAGGTTTCCACATCACCTATGAGGTATTTACTAATTTACTATGTTCAATGCGTTGTTTTTTGTCAGTGGTTTTCCCTATTGGCCTATTCCACTGTGTTGCACGATAATTTCGAAAAAATAAATTTGGGAAATAGTTTTTAAATACTATAGTTTTTTAAATACTATAATATTATAGTTTTTAAAAATTCGTCATGCGGTAGGTACGGGCCTGAGGAGCTCCGCGGACTAGGACCGCCACGGGGAGCGAGACGCGCGGGCGGGAGAAGTAGGCGTCCACCGAGAATTCCCTAGCTCGTGAGCTACTTCTGGCTGGCTTCTGGCCATGCCTGCTATATATTCATTGGCGATGCTACTAATTGTAAGTTGGTCTTCTGCATGCTTCTGCGTCTCTGCAGTCTTCTGCGACGTAACGTAACCGTTTTCTACAGATTTGTGTAATGTTTCAACATTATTGTTTGTTCTTTGATTGATTACTTTGGTCTTTCAAGTGAAATAATCGAGTTTGCTGCTGATGAAGTGAATTTATAAAAGGTTTGTGTATGTTTCGTAATTGCAAGACAACGGTGCAGTGATTCTATTTATCAATAAATGAAAAGAAAAGGGCGGTAATCGTAATTATTCGATTGTTTCTTAACAATTGAAACATTTTATCGTTTTAAATTTGCAAACACATGTTCTTCGATTAAGCTATAATTAATTTTACAATATCGTCAGTACTTAATCCTTCAACCCTTACAAAGCGACTATTTTTAACGTTTAAAAAAATTTGTGACACGGAATAACGGGTTGATTAAACTAGAAACTTAAGAGTATTGTCATAATATTGTTAATTATTGTTAGGTAATGTTTACTAATACGTGTCCGTTTTCAGGTGTATATGTATTGTATGGAGACATGGGTCGTTACTTTCTAAGGAAGCACACTCCGTCCGAAGCACTGCCACAGAAGTCACAAGAAGAAAGTAAAGCAGTTGAAACAAAAGCAGTGTTGAAACCTAAAACTAATGTCCTGAATCAATCAAAGAAATTGTTACGTGCGCGTCGAAAGGTAACGACACCTGAGAAGGATCTTATGTTATTAACAAACCATCTGACGCCTAGAAGTCGTAAAAGCTTGGTATTGGTAAAAAGATTGAGTATAAAGAAACAAAAAGTTCCAATCTACAAATGCTCTTTACCTGAACATTCTGTGCATACCGCAAGCGAAATTTACGAGTTCAATTTTGACGTTAATGACTCCAGTGAACGGTTGCCTAAGAAAAGGAGAAGAAAAATTGCTGTCAAAAAGGCACCGGTAAATAAGAAGAAGACATACAAGAAACAAGCTGTTAAGAAAGTTGTAAATAAGGAAGCAGAAACAAATAATGTTCCACTTGCAGAAGGTGGTGTTAAATCTGTAGCACCTAAAGAAAGTAATGTGAAGCCTACTGGATTTATAATCAAGGAAAACAATGTTGAATCTACTAAGGTTGCATCTAAAAATACTAATATTAAATTGACTGCAATTACATCTAAAAACAATGTTAGGTGTACCGATGTTGCATTGAAAGAAACTGAGAAAAATGGTACTGATGAGCTTTTGCAAACTGGTAATTGCATGAAACCTATAAATGAAAATCAATTGCCAGAAAATGCAGAGAAGAATGTACCAAATAATGTAGAATTGAGTAAAGAACCATTAGTGCAATCATCATTACCAGAAACTACAAGCACAGAATTTCTTGCAGAAAATGTAATTAAAAAGCCAACAGTTACAATACAAACGATGCAGGATTTGAAGAATAAACAGATTACTATAGTAGACAATTTACAAATATCTAAATCGGAAAATTTTAGGCCGTTTAGACCTACAAACATTTTCAGCAATAAGTTTCTGGTTCAGCAAAGAAATGTGCTTAACAGTTCATTATTTGAAAAATCGTTATCACCGATTACTAAAATATCTGAAAATATGGAATTTAACAGCCCCTGGAGGGCCCCGCCGGTACGTACATTTTCTCAAGTGAGAAATGTATTTCAAAGTACACCGCAAAATATGAAGCATGAAATTTCTAGCAAAAGATCTTCGCGAAAGATAACAAACGAATCTAAGAATTACGAGAACACTACAAAAAGAAAAGGCATTTTGTTGGAAAACAATGAGAATGTGAGTCCAGGATATATAAATACAAATCATTCGAGGAAGAAAAATCCTACAATATCAAGAAAGTTTGGAACAGTAATTACAAATATAGATAATTCTATACAGTCTAATTTGGGAGAAGAAATAAGCGGGAGGCTATCGATGGAGGTCGAGAATACGAAATCGAGTGTTCAATTAAGTAATAGGATTAGTTCTAGTGTAAATAATTCTTCTGTACTTCATAGTACGGAAAATAATGTAAATAATGTCAGCAAATTCCATACACCTAAAAAGAATTTTAAGATAGAAACAAATCAAATTCAAAGCCCGCTTAATATCGTTGAAACTATGCAGACGTATGTTCAAAAGGAAAACTTAGATCCTCAACCTGGCCCGTCTGGCATACAAAAAGTCAGAGGTCTTAACGAGCAGAGAGGCGTACTGCGACAAACAAGCTTAAACAATTTTTTAAATATTCTGGATATGCCAGAAAGTGCAACGGTCAAAACTACTCATGGAATTTTTGATGATGTATTGTCAACGCCGATTAGTAAATCAGTGAAGAAGCCCAAAATATCTAGTATAGATTTGAAAAATGCGTTTGGCTTTTGCGACGATGATTCTAGGCAGGATGTATCTCCTGTTAAACAAAAAATTACAAACGACGAGAATAAGAAACCATTTGTGAGAATATCAATTGGTGAAATAAAAAATCAATTTTTGATTAAGAAACCAAAAATGAATATTCAACCTTTAATAAGTACGACAAACGAGGTTGCAGAAATAGAGAAGGTACATGCTAAACCAAAACAGGACGTTCTCATCGATATTGCAAACTTTTCTGACACGTTTGATGTTTATCCTGGAAATGGTGAAACTACAGGAATGGATACATCTGAAATTCCATTGTTCTTTGATCTGGAGCCATCTCATTTTAAAGAGGTATATGACTCAATAATTCATGTTAAATTTAAGTAATTAATAACTTTGATCTTACATAAGTATTTATATGTTTGCAGCCTCCAAGATATTCCTACAAGCGGAAACGGAATGTAAAATTCAGCTTTACCGACGAAGAGACCGAAGAAGAAGAAAAGAACCAAGTAGAAATTAAAATAAAACGTAAAAAGATAAACAGGGCGAAGAACGGAAAAGAATATGAAATGAGTAAATGGGTTGAGGATATTAATAAAACTTTTAGTGAAATAGACCAGTTCGAGCTCGTAGTGGAGTAACGAAAGTCTAAGAAGAAAGTAAGTTTATATCTCAGTTATATTTTATATTGATAGCCTTTAATATTTTTAGACGTACGTAAATACATATTTTAGAGTAGTTATATATGCATATAGTTTTTATATTAATGTATAAATTTGTGAAGACTGAATGAATGAATATTTATTTATATGTGGAAACGCGCTACATCGTGTTACGCTCGCTTCGTTTTCTACATATATGCACGTGTACTAAAGCTGTTAGTTACATTTTACTTTATATTTTAAGATGGACAATATTAGTATATACTTTAGTCTTTATATTTTTGCTAAGTACAAGATTACGAAAAATTTAACTCACATAATATATCTGTATTAAGAATTTAAAATACTAATATAGTGATATTAAAGTAATAGGTAATTTTTAGTGCTTCGGTAGCTTTGTACTTATAATATTAAGTTTTAATATAAAAAGATTGTCGTACTACAAATGATGTCTTCACTTTCTACATTGTATCTGGTCAGTTACCTGACGACGAGCTTTCATTTTTTCCCTATAGGTAGCGATACCATCTGCATTTTCACTTTTTATTTAAAAAACAATTAATTTCATGTAACATATTGCTGTCCAATACGTATCGCCACATGTTTCCTATTGATATTCAAATATTACCAAATATTCATATCCAACGTATATATTTGTCTCTGTTTGGTATGTGTATACATATGATGCTACATATATATACATATGCATATGCATGCGTATGCCTCTGCCTATGTAATCATATCGATTTCATGTACACAAGCTGTACGTTTATAGGTTTTACACAGACTTCTGTGTCCTATACATATTTTCGCATAAATCCCAATTATTGGGTCTATGTTCCATCATTTGTCGCTGCCTCGATACAATATCTAAAACGAATCTGTAGGTAGACGTTACAGCAACGAATGTTGCGGATAAGGTATACAACATTTCCACAACGGGTGTTAGTCAAATCGAAATACTTGTTTAGGTTACGGCACACGTTACGTATGTTCCCAGCGATTAAGCAAACCTTGTCATAGGATATCACATATCGCTCGTTAGCTAAAGTCGTATTACCATTATCTTTTCCCATGTATAAACCATCGGCCGTAATTTAAAAACAATGTGATCCGAACGATGTCATCAAAAAATCATTTTATTTATATGTGTAAAGCACACCACGTTACCACGATATATTGTTTCAACTTCCTGAATCGACTTGCACGATTATGCAGGCGAATTGAATCAAAACCTGTAATTGCAAAAAATACGGAAACGTGTGTTCGTGCAGTAGGTAATGTGTCACGCAAGAAACCGCGGCTTCGTAACGCTTACATTAACGTGCTTAGCTATAATTCATTATCGTTCTTCAACTAACTGGTTGTTGACCTATTACAAGTTAGACTACCGTGCATGTGTACATTACATAAGAAACAATATATAGCCAGGTTTATAAATCCGCATATTTTTAAAAGAATGAAAGTGCGGTACTGATAATAAACTCTGCACAGATACATATTGCCATTTTGCGCTACCCCTGGCAGAAAATACTTCAAATAATTGCGTGCATATATATATACAAGGATCGATGATACTCGAAGAAATAAGCGCGTTTTTAACTTTTCTAATTCTACGGTATGCATTCGATCGAATCACGCAGATAAAAATTCGTGTCGTGCACGGGTCTTCTTGCGATTACGATTACGTAATCCGGAAGTACGTTACGAAGCGCAGGATGATAAAAGAGGGGATGGTTTCTGTGTACAATGGAAAAGCAAGAACGGTGTATTTCGTTTAGGAACTGTGACACGCGACTCTTGATGATTAGCTATGAAACGGCTGCCTCCGTGCTCCCACTAAATAGAATGTATTTACATCGAGAGAGCTCGACGGAAAGTAGGTTCAAGACGAAGATAGCGCTTGGAAGAGGAGGCGCATTTATGTATAACCAATCCACTCTGGAGAAGTACCTACTACGTAAATTGCACCATGCAAGACAATATCTCACGCATTTTCTTATCTGTTTCATTAATTATCGTCTTCCACGATTTTTAAAAGTCTCGTTCTTAAACCTCGCCGTACGAATTATAAAGAAAACATTCCAACTTACAAAGACGACTCATAAACAGGATTCGCAAAAGTAAAATTCCACTTTTTACGACAAAGGCTAATTATATTAGCTATTCGCAATTTCACAACGACTAAGGCTAAATAATAGCATAATATCGATTACAAACGGTCCTTATTTATAAGAAGATTACGAATTTTTTGCATTTATAATCAACAAAACATGAAATAATAGAAAGATAAAAAAAAATTTAACTGCTATATCATCAATATATACATATATCATTATCAACGTGTGGAAATTATTAAAAGACAAAATAAATTACTATTTAGTTACAATACGGAGTAATTATTAAAAGAAACAAATTTTTATTTGATTATAGTACGGGAGTAATTAATGCAGAAAATGTTTATTTTCCATAAAAACCTGGAGTCTATTCATAAGCAATGATATTTATTACTTGGAGAAAACTTCTGAGATTTTTTCTATTGAACATCGTTAATTAGGCGCTATTGCTAACACCCATTTATGGTATTACTTTTACATTAATTTTTCGATGTGATTGTCAATATTATAACTTTGGCGTTAATGCATATAAACTCATCCTTACTTCAGTTCACTAATATATCCGGGCTCGCACACGCTACAGATCCATATACGCTCGAGGTCTAATTATTAATTCTGATAGCAGTAATAAATTGTAGATGTTATGCGATAGAACGTGTGCAACACAATGGTGTGTACCACCTATTCAAAGATGTGACAAGACTCGTACGTGACTAGCGCAACTATAAATACGTTCTCTATGTAGGAGACTCCTGTGCCACCTTCCTAGGACATTTTTCTTAAAATGTAACTTATTCTTTGTGCTTGAACTGGTCCCGTACGTGTACGAAACATATACAGTCAGTGTAAAAAGTGTTAGGACACTCTTAAAAAGACGATAACTTTTTTACAATTGTAACAAACAATTTTGAGAAAATTGCAATTTCTAGGAATTACACGAAAAAATAAGAAAAGCACTTTTTAAAACTTATTTATTTGGACCTGTAATGAAACTTCAAAATATGCCTTTTTTTAGATCTATGCTAGTTATACACAGAAAAAACGACACACATCGAAGGATGTAAGTACGAATCTGTATAGCTCGTATGTATGTTAATCGATTTCGATGAAATTTTCAGCATTGATCTACAACTAGCATAGATCTACAAAACGCATATTTTAAATTTTCATTACAGGCCCAAATAAAAAAGTTCTAAAAAGTGCTTTTTTTATTTTTTCATGTAATTCCTAGCAATTGCAATTTAAAAAAAAAATCAGGTCGTTTGGTACAATTGTAAAAAAGTTATCGTCTTTTTAAAAGTGTCCAAACACTTTTTACACTGACCGTAGGTATCGTGTTTGACTTGTTTGTGCGCACAAATATAGGACACAACACACATATAAATACATACCGAAATTTAAAGTATTAATTATTATCTAATAATTCATAATAAATATTTATTTAAAAAATAATAATTCTTAATAAATAATTATTAAAAAAATAATGTTTCTTAATGAATAATTATTAAAAAAATTGATAATTCTTACTAAATAATTATTAAAAAATAATAAGAAATAGAAATTTCACGTTCTTGCGGTACGAATATTTTCACCTGTTATTGAGTGAATTGATAAAAAAAGTGAATAATATTGTTTTGCCAGAACGTGAACTGTGATATTCTATTTATCTGGAAGCGTACACTAAATCGGATCGTATTCACGGTTGATTGATATTCAACTAGAATCAATATTTGCATAAAAGGGAAAATACAAAAAAAAAATGACACCGTTCATCGGCCTGTGTACACAAGCTCGGTGTTTTCAATTACGTAATAGAAACATATCAGTTATGATCGATATTTCTACTAAACAGCAGCGTCGGAAAATTGTTCGTAATCATTCCCCGGCGTTTCAACTTTCAAAGCGTAAAAGCTCATTATTCCGAATTGCACGGTGGCAAGTGTGCACGCAGGTATATGTATGCGTGCCTGTGTACTTACGTACACGATCGATAATACGTGTATCGAGCGAGTCCAAGGAAATCCTTCATAAGCATTCGGTCATTTTCCTCCCGAAAACATGAGAAAGCCTGTTTGTTATTTCACGTCGAGCGAAGACTGAAGTGTAAATAAGTAATTACTATAATCCGCTCGACTTGAGCAAATGTCTTGTCGAATTTTTACGTTGCCGATAGTGGCCTTTTATTGCAAAATTTTTGTCGTACAATTTTACTAATTATCATTTTATCTTCTAGAAATTATGATGACATGAAACGGCTGATAAAGTACCAAACTAATTATGATCGAGCGGTGTACGTACAGTTTTTTCATTCCGTCACTGTACATTTTCACGCTTGATACTTGCTATGAACTTGCTACCCATACCCATTGCTCCACCGTTCCTAATATCACCGTGTAACCTGCAGCAATGTTGTGTCGAGCTCTCCCACTGACACTCCGAGTCCACTAGAACGGTGTAGAAACCTGTACACGACCGTAGAACGCTGTTTCCGACAGAGAACTTTTATGTGACGAATATACAATGACTACCGAGCTACCCGCTGGGATTTCTTCGTGATCAATACACCAAAATTTCATTAAACTTCCCCTGACGACAAAGTGTATCCTCGAACGGTACTCTATTCTATTTACATTATTCTAATGTAAACAAGCTGACAAGCAAGCAAACAAGAAAGATATATTGTTCCCTTGGTAGACGTGAAAGGAAATCTCGCCTGGTACCTATCCTATTGCAAATGCGAAATTGAGTGCATGTAATAAGCTATAATATAATTATATGTAACTGCGTTGCAAAGTAGGTCGACGCGTATGGTCATGTATGTATGTATATGTGTCGCACCAAACACAGCGTTTCGGATTAGCAAACAATTTAGCTGCATCACTTTGACTTCGTGGTATGTACGTTACTTTTACCTAATTCCCGTTTCCGTGGTTCGTGAACTTTCACGTTCATGTTTATACATATACATATTAATACAAGACAACAACGTACGATCACTTGTACAGTTGTTCGTAACAAATATCAGATTATCGTCGACAGTCCTTAATTATAGAGAAAGTTCTAAACAACGTTGAACGTAAGTACACAGCGTCGGGAAAAAAGAATACATATACTTATTGTTCTCGAGTGTGCTATACTTACGAAAGTATCAACGGTGGAATACAATCTGCAACGACGCTAGTCTCTGCGGTGTATGTATGCGTGTTTATATGTATGTGTATTCACACGAAACCAGCAGAAACGTTACTTCTAATTAAATACCAGTAGCTCCGTGGAAAGACAACCACTTTCTATTTACGATTTACAGGTCAGGTTTACTGGATTCGATCGAACATAAATTGTGAGAACGAAAAGTTCTAAAACGAACGAGGTACAGTAAACGTAATAGACTCGTGGATCGAGAACACGAGTATGTAATAAAGTCGAACGAGTATTGTCTTGAGAACGACGTATATGTACATCTCGACGCTCAAAATCGTGTATGACTTATCGCGTTTGCATATGTACTGCAATCGTGGATACGACAAATTTGATTATCGATCACCATGCATCAAGTATTTTATAGTTGAATTGTATCGATTAAAACCCTCATTGCGTACCGAGCATCGCGTAAACCGTTGTAGATGGAACCGAATGAAAATCCCATTAATACTCGAATAGGCTACCGAGTGGTTCTCGGTGTATGGTTATATTGGTTATCGTTCCCTTCGCTCTCTCTCTCTCTCTCTCTCTCTCTCTCTCTCCCTCTCTCTACGCAATAAACGTTAAATTAACGGTGTAAGGGTGCAGCGTGCAGAGACGAGTCACCATGGTATCTGAGGGAGTCGGGTCTGAAGGATGAGTGAGGAACGATGGTAGTCGGTAGGGGAAGGAACACGTCGGGCGACATGTTGTACGTTTGCCCCCACCACCTCGAACGAATCTTCCCCCACTTCCCTGAAACTTTAGCACGTCGCGCTTCGCTATCGCACGGAATCACGGACAAATCAAACATGGCGACTCAGTCGCTGTTTGCGGTAGAGGCGTACGGTTCGTGGCACGGGAGTGGATGAATAACGGTGGCTCAGATAGTGTTTTTTAACGGTAATGTGCACTTGTACCACTGTAAATCGACGGATTTTAGTCAACATCACGAACATGGATGATAAAAATGACACGACGCTCATGGAGAAAGTGTCGGTCGGCGTCGACGGGGTACATGACGTGAAGGGCGTAAAAGCGGAGCCGACGCCTGCGGCGTCATCGTTGCCAGCCTCGAAACAAGACTCGCACTCTACTGGCGAAAACACCAACGAGACCGCGTACTTCAACGGACGAACTGTAAGATATATGCTCCTGCATTGAAAAATATTTTTACGAGAACGACTCGAATGAACACGAATTCTTTAAATATTAAATATCTTGCGATTTTACGAATTTATTTTCCGCTATTATTTTAATAGTTAGCCTACTCGTAGTCGATTACAGCAAATAAGTAATTTCGAATCGGAGTAATGGAGGGTACTTTTTGAACCGATAGTTCGCGCGCACAATTCAACGGACTTTTTCAAAACGATTTGCAAAATGAAATATCTATGTGATAATGTTTTTTTTTAATGTGTTTCAGTGCCCCAAGTCGATAATAAATAATACGGGAAAATTTGAGAGCGGGAGTGGTAGCGGAGATCAAGAAGGATGTCAGCATGAGGATGGAAAAGATATTGCAGCTAAAAAGAGAAAGACTCGTAGAGGTAAACCTAAGTATAGAAAATTAAAGCCATATTCAAAACAGCAATTGTACTATCAGCAACAGAGACGATATAGAACCAGAGGTCGATTAGAAAAAACGGGTAGACAGCCAACAGCACCATATAATACCACTCAATTTCTTATGGATGATCACAGTGATCTTCCAGACCTCGATCAAAAGCTTTCAGAAGCTGCTTCGACAGACACTCCTGCTACGTTTCAGAAGCCGTCGGCTCCGTCTCGTACTAGAGACTCTAGTTTTAGCATAGATTCTGATGAGGATTACTTCTACTCGTCTCCCGAAGACGAGGAAGAATTTTTAACAAAGGAGTTCTCAACCGCATATGAAGATCTTCATGCTGAAAGGTTGAATACGTTAAGTAAAACAGAATTGATACAGGAATACCTGCAATTAGAGGCCAAAGTAGACTTACTGACAAAACGATTACGTGGAAAAAATTTCCATCAACCTGAAGAGAAAGACTTAGAGACTCAGAGTAGTAGTACAGACTCAGAGTCCACAAAGAAATTGAAGCTCTGTCAACAACGAATCGACGATTTGACACAGCAAAACGAACAGCTAAAACGAGAAAACGAATCGTTGAGAGCTCAAAGACACGGTAGTCCGGTTTCGAGTGTTGATAGCGAAAGCGACAGTGACAGTACAAGTAATGAAAATAAAAGCAGATGTGATTGCACTGTTTCCAGTTCCAGTTCTAGTTGTTCCTCGGAACACGCGGAACCGGGATTTAGATTAGAGAAAAACAATTCGGCGGGTACCTTGTATGAGAGGTACATATTTAAATGATCATATTTATGATAGTTACGATTCCTCCCTGTAAATTATAAAGAGCTGTTTTTATATTAAAAGTCTATTCAATGTTTCAAAAATCAATGTACAAGTCATGTTAAATATGTTATTCTTTTCCTGCATATTTGTTTTTTAATCCTACCAATCTAATGAGACTGGTTCGAATCGATTCAGTTGCATTTCAGCAACAAGCTGTCCCTCTTCCTGATATCGATTACACAATGTTAGACTAACATCAATCATGCTCTTTACTTTACTTACCAGTAAAGTGTATATATATCTTTTAAGACTGTTTTGTGTAAAAAGAAGATATAAGAATACATAGAAGGATAAAATTTCTGTCTGTGCAGGCTCTATTATTACTTGCTTAATGAAATTTGCAATAGTTGCACATTTGTAGTATAATATTGTATAACATTGCTTAATATTACTTCATTTGGTACTAATTACAATGCGGTGGGATTACTTTCTCTTCGATATATCCCATTCTTTTTAAACTGCCATTTAAGAATATAGAAATGTATAAATTTTGTGTTTCACAGACCATCAGCTAACGAATCATAAAATATCGATTACAATCGTACATGTGTATAGATTAATACTTAATACCATCCTAAATCGAAACTTTCTTATACTATTTTCTACGGTTAAATGATTCAAATGAAAATACTGAATGTAATTTTAAAAAAGTATTCTTAGGTTGTAAGTGTATATCAGTCTATAGTTCAAGGCACAGAGATCTAAAGTACAAAATATAATATAGAAAGCCTTCTTTGGTTGTAAGTATTTACATATCAGTCTGTAATACTAGGCGCAGAGATATCTAGTCTTCAATACTCTTTTCAGAAAATAATACAGTATCTTTAGGTCTTCTTCAGCCTTCTGTGTTATGAGCCTCGTTTGTGCTAACGTATTTATATGTTTCCAGCCTGCATCTCTCAAATATTGGACAGACTTTTAACTATGTGTTCGATCGTTTATCATTTTTCTCTGTTGCATAGCTTATATACTTCTTCACTTTGCAGTGTCCCGTAGGAACTCTTCATTCTCCACTCCAGTGGTCCTGCTACTTTTATTTGTGCCACAGCTCTTTTAAATTTTGTTGGGAGCTTTGTCGTTAGGTATTCTTCTAACATCTCTGCCCCTTGTACCTCTATCTATATAGGCAGTGTTATGTAGTTTCTACTCTGCTTCTATCTTCTAGTTTCAAACATTCTTCTATTCTTTTCGAAACAGCATCCTTCCTCTCATCGAGCTTGTCTCTCGTATCTTTTTTCAACCCTTAGCACTTAATGGCGATTTTTCAAAATATTTTGTACATTATTAAATTTGTTTAGAATTCTATTAAGAATAGGAAATACTCTAGGTCGGAAGAAATGTTTGGTTTATGATTTAAAATAATTGCGAGTGTAAAGGGTTAATAGATCTTCCCAATCATATGTTTTTAAAACTAATTTCATTTGTGTGTACCAGTTTGAACATATGTATATTTATTAAGTGTGTAAATAAGTTCAATGCCTTTTTTTTTAGTAATGTTTAGCTTTTAAAAACCCTTTGAAACCCACCAAATCGTTCTGCCGTTGACGTGAAAGCTTCCCAGGTGTTTACCCATGACTTTCGTCATTGCTATAATTTTGTATGGCAACCTTTTCCGAAAGCAAACATACCGCTGTATCAACTCTGCCCCTCTTTTATTTTCTTCATTCACTTCATGAGAGACGCAATTGTGATGCTTCTCGCACGCCATCGTGTTTGTAACTGTAACTGGTTTCTCGGTTTCTGGTTTGTTAACTTGGTTGATGGTGCTGCCATGAGTAAGGGGTTTTTTTATCCTGAAGTTTGGCACTTTAAAATACCACCGAGGGCGGGAAAAAATTCAAATTCAAACCGAAATTATAAAGTATAAAGCATTGAATAAAAAGGCACCGGCTTATTTGCACACCTAATCAATTTAATCGTGTTTAAGGCCACAATATAATTGACATTTAATACTATGTTATAACTTATTATATCCCCTTAATTTTGAGTTGCTCTAATAAAGAATAAATGCAGCATCCGGAATATTTCCTATTGATTTATTTTTCTGGGTTAAAGATTTGTTTGAAGTGTCTTTGCAGGTTAATAAAGCGCAGAATTCTGAAAAGATTTTGAAGGATTCTTTTTCTCTTTAATTGTTTGCCGTGTTAAAATTAATTGGTACATATTATGAATGCTAAAGCATAATCCTATTTTATGGTTAATTTCTAAAGAAATCCGAGAACCCTATAAATTGTATAGGCCACGCCAGCAAACATCAATGATATACGTGGTAAAGTAATATCAGTCGACTTAGGTCTTGAAGATCTAACGCGGTATCTATTTATTAAATTCTTTATAAGTTGATAAGAACTTGATCCACCACTTACAGTATCTTTACAGACTTTAGTCATAATTGGACCACGTACTAAACATATATGGTTATCATGTGTGTTACATCTTTATGAACCTCTTCTTCCTTTAATTTTAGTTCGTTAGTTATCTTGATAAAAACATTAAATATTGTATTTAGAGCAAGAGCTTGATATGATGGATCAGTAATACGATAATATTGGTTAATACTTTATTCATACAAGTGTGATGCTCGTATCACTATAAATTTATTCTGCTGAGATAAAATTATGTTTCATGCTCATTATTATTTGCATAAATGTATTACCGACCTTGTATGCGTCTGCAGCTAGAATTTATTAAAATTATATAATTTTGTTATAAGGTATTAAATATTATTGTACAATTGTATAGATTTATATTGTAAGATTAGGTCTTAGTTGATGGTCTGAATGTACAATGTATTAAAGTATTTCACAGTTTAAATTTTTAATAAATTTAAAGTTTTTCTTTCTTCTATTACTATCATTTTCCTGAAATGTTGTACAAATCGAACGGAGTGCATTTCCAAATTTTGCACTATGCGAGAATATGTTTACATGTGAAATCCCCCAAGTATACTTACATATAGTTTTTTTTTTAATGAAAACATAATTCTTAAATGTAATAAAAACGTCTTCAACACCGTGAAACCTTGTGAATTTCATGTAACATTCAATTTTCTGCATCTCAATTTCATTACTTGATAACTTCAAATAGTCATCATGAATTCTCACAGTTAAAGATATTCAGCGAGTACAATTTTAAATTGTTAATCAAAATTGCTTATCCCTATATTTTCTGCAATATATAATAATTGTTTATAATCAGTTTCTCGTTAAGCAGGGATAATACCTAAAGGAACAATTAAAAAATGAGCGGGGTCCAGCCATTTTTCCCGTCGACAACAGCGCCGGAACCAAACACGACATTCGCGGGTACTTCAATTGTTTAAACATCTATTCTGATTTCTCCGAGCACCATGCTATCTATTTGATTTTTTGTTTTGCCTTCTGCAGTTGTTTCATTAAGTTTTTTCGTCAAATTTGTTTCGTTAGAATACGCCTAGTTTTGTAGAGGATGTGTGGCAACAGGTGGGAGAAAATTTAAGGGATAAATCTGCACGATTTTGACTTTGTTTTTAAATTATTAACAGACAACATCGAGAAGCCAGCTTTGTATCTCGCGTGTCAATCTGACTTATACGCATCAGAGAGATATTTAATCATTAACACGTTGACTGCCCCGTGAATTTTGTATGTTTCACACAATTCATGTGTATTTCATTCGTATAAACGTTCAGAGTTACTAATAATTGTTGCTAGTTACTCAATAATGAAGATCGCGCTTTATACTATAATTTAGTTTATTTCAGAACGAATCAATTGATATTCAGTTCCACTTATCTTATGACAATCATTTTTAAACAAATCAAGAGCGCCGGTCGCCGGTGACCACCGTGGCAGTTGACTAAATACTAGAATTTTTTCCTTGATTCTCATCTTATCCCCTTATTCTGAAGTGATTCTGAAGCATGAAGCAATCGGCCCTTGAATATTTATCTCCCAACTGTTGCTGAACACCGCTTATAATTTTCGCAAGCGCTATAAATAATGGCGGCCATTGAGTGAACTAAGGTTAGCTCCCTGCAGAACGTTGCCAACTTCGTGGCGCGTCAAAGTGAAAAGCACGCAAGGCCAGCGTTTTGTCGTGTGTATTGATCTGCCCCTAAATTGTTAACAAATATAGAAAAGTTGTTGTCGGATAAAATAGTATGAAAGCAATGTCTCATCATTATGTTGTGACGGCACACAAGCCTACGGCTGTCACCGCGTGTGTGACAGGTGAGTACGTCAGTTCTTGCCGAGTGCGAGCAAATATACGATAATAAACCATTATCTTATTTTTACCAATCAAGGTAATTTCACGTCGCCCACGGATTTGAATCTGATCTTGGCAAAGAATGTCCGATTAGAAATCTATTTGGTCACGCCGGAAGGTTTGAGACCGTTGAAAGATGTTGGAATTTATGGGAAGATCGCAGTCGTCAAATTTTTTAGACCGCCGGTAAGGTTATATCAGCACTCTAGTCTCGTCTACTCAAAATTGTTAACTTCCCGTCGTGTTTATTAAAATTTAGTGTTCTGCTAGTTGCTTGTCGCATCGAATGTCGGCGCGTAATATTGCTAATGAAGCTGTACAAAGTAATACGTAATTAATTACATTATTTCCGCAGCATGAGAAAAAAGATCTATTGTTTTTGTTGACCACCCGTTACAATGCTATGATTTTGGAATGTGTTGGCGAAGGAGAAGACATAGAAATTATAACGAAGGCACACGGGAACGTGGCAGACCGTATCGGTAAAGCCTCGGAAACAGGAATTAAAGCTGTGATCGATCCTAAAGCACGCGTGATTGGTCTTCGATTATACGATGGTCTTTTCAAAATCATACCACTCGACAAAGATAATCCAGAATTGAAAGCGTCGTCGATACGAATGGATGAGCAACAAGTACAAGATGTGAATTTTCTTCATGGTTGCGCTAATCCAACGTTAATCTTAATCCATCAAGATATCAACGGCAGACACGTTAAAACACACGAGATTTCTTTGAGAGATAAAGAATTTGTGAAGACACCATGGCGGCAAGACAATGTGGAACGCGAAGCTATGATGGTTATTCCAGTTCCTTCCCCCATTTGTGGTGCAATTATAATAGGCCAAGAGAGTATATTGTACCACGATGGAACCACGTACGTGGCTGTTGTACCACCGATCATTAAACACAGTACAATTACATGTTACGCTAAAGTTGACAATCAAGGACTGAGATATTTATTAGGCGATATGGCTGGGCATTTGTTTATGTTGTTCTTGGAGCAAGAAAAGAAACCAGATGGAACCCAAGTAGTGAAAGATTTGAAGGTCGAGCTTCTAGGGGAGATTAGTATACCAGAGTGCATTACGTATTTGGACAATGGTGTAATATTTGTTGGTAGTCGTCTTGGTGATTCACAGTTAATCAAGTTAATCACAAAAGCGGATGAGAATGGTTCTTACTGTGTACCGATGGAGACGTTTATCAATTTGGCACCAATAGTTGACATGGCTGTGGTTGACCTCGAGAGACAAGGTCAAGGACAGATGGTTACATGCTCAGGAGCATTTAAAGAGGGTTCGCTTAGGATTATTAGAAATGGAATAGGTATCGAAGAACATGCAAGCATAGATTTACCAGGGATCAAGGGTATGTGGGCACTGAAAGTTGGCGGTGGCAATTTTGACAATACTCTAGTCTTATCTTTTGTTGGGCAAACTAGAATCTTGACATTAAACGGCGAAGAAGTCGAAGAAACGGATATCGCAGGCTTCGTTGCCGACGAGCAGACGTTCCATACAGGGAACGTTACAAACGATCTGTTCATTCAAATAACACCAAAGTCTGCCCGACTGATTTCACACGAAACGAAGACCATAGTTTCTGAATGGGAACCAGAAAACAAAAGAACAATTAGCGTAGTCGCTTGCAATGGAACGCAAGTACTCTGTGCGACTGGTAATGACTTGTTTTATATGGAAATTGCAGATGGACAGATTGTACTGAAAGGGTTTGCTACTTTGCAGTACGAGGTGGCGTGCTTAGATATATCCCCATTAGACGGCAATACCGACGCGAAGATCGCCGCGGTAGGATTATGGACGGACATTTCCGTTCGCATACTAACCTTGCCCGCTCTAAAAGAGATCAATAAAGAATTACTCGGAGGTGAAATCATACCGAGATCCATTTTAATGACCTGTTTCGAAGGTAACACGTATCTGCTTTGCGCGCTCGGAGACGGTAGTATGTATTACTTTACTTTACACAAACAGAACGGTATACTTTCCGACAAAAAGAAAGTCACCCTAGGGACACAGCCGACAGTTCTGCGAACTTTCCGATCGCTCTCCACCACCAATGTATTTGCATGTTCGGACAGACCGACCGTAATTTATTCGTCGAATCATAAGCTTGTATTTAGTAATGTTAACTTAAAGGAAGTAAATCACATGTGTTCTTTAAACGCAGAGTCATATCCAGACAGTTTAGCTTTAGCGACCGACAGTACCGTGACAATAGGAACGATCGACGAGATACAGAAATTACACATCCGAACGGTTCCTCTTGGTGAATCACCAAGACGTATTGCTTATCAAGAAAGCTCCCAAACGTTCGGAGTGATCACGATGAGAGTCGATGTGCAAGATAACATCGGCCTATGCATCGTAAGACCCTCTGCATCCACTCAAGCAGCTTCAACGTCCGCGGAAACGACTTCCAGCAGCAGTTTAATCGCGTCGCATATTAAACCTACGGGATACACGTCTGGTGAAATCGGACAGGAAATGGAAGTACATAATTTGCTTATCATAGATCAACATACCTTCGAAATTTTACACGGTCACATGTTAATGCCCACCGAGTACGCATTGTCGTTGATATCAACTAAATTGGGCGAGGATCCTACGTCCTACTATGTAGTCGGAACTGCGCTCATCAATCCGGATGAAACCGAGCCCAAAATGGGTAGAATACTCTTATATCATTGGAACGACGGGAAACTTATACAGGTAGCTGAGAAAGAAATCAAAGGTTCCTGTTACTCTTTGGTCGAGTTCAACGGAAAACTTCTAGCCAGTATTAACAGCACCGTTCGCCTGTTCGAGTGGACAACGGAGAAAGAGCTTAGGCTGGAATGCAGCCATTTCAATAATATCATTGCACTTTATCTGAAAACGAAAGGGGACTTCGTTTTGGTCGGTGATCTAATGAGGTCCTTCACGTTACTGCAGTATAAGACTATGGAAGGCAGCTTTGAAGAGATAGCAAGGGATTATAATCCAAACTGGATGACAGCTATCGAAATTTTAGACGACGACACTTTCTTAGGAGCTGAAAATTGTTTTAATCTGTTCGTTTGTCAAAAGGATAGGTAAATATTAAAAGTCGTGTACACCAACTCTTTTTTTACATAATTTTGAAATAACGCGGTCCCAAAAAAGGATACAAGCTTTAAAATGAGTCCAAGTTCATTGCTATACGATTGCTTTTTACGATATTACAATAGGTTAAACATCGTCAATTATTCGAGAATTAGAAATTTTGTGTTCAAATAGTTTTTGGATCTGCTGTACATATCTCAGAACTTATACAGTTAAGTTTTCATTACTTCTTTTTTCAACTGTTTTTTGAAGAACATTTCTACCGTGTTAAAAAAAAAGTTGTGTGTATTACTTAATCAGTAGACTATTTTACACTAACTAAATTATATTTTTCTTAGCGCTGCGACTTCGGAAGATGAAAGACAACAAATGCAGGAGGTTGGACAATTCCACTTAGGCGATATGGTCAATGTCTTCCGACACGGATCATTGGTAATGCAGAATTTGGGAGAATCAAGTACACCCACTCAGGGTTGTGTGTTGTTCGGAACTGTTAGTGGTGCGATTGGTTTAGTCACGCAAATCCCATTCACATTTTATGAATTCCTACGAAATATCGAGGACAGATTAACCAGCGTCATAAAGAGCGTCGGTAAAATAGAACACAACTTTTGGAGAAGTTTCAATACTGAGTTGAAGATTGAACAATGCGAAGGTTTCATAGACGGAGATCTAATTGAAAGCTTCCTTGATTTGAGCCCGGATAAAATGGCGGAAGTTGCAATTGGTCTTTTGGTAGATAACATCCCTTTTTTCATTCATATATACATGTACATTGTTCCGTATCATTGACTGAATTTTTTTATTTTTACAGATCGATGATGGTAACGGTATGAAAAAAGAAGCATCGGTAGATGACCTTGTAAAAATAGTAGAAGATCTGACAAGAATACATTAAAGAATTTATATTTCTCCGATTTGTATAGTTTATTATATTTTGAGAAGTTTATAGATAACTAGGTTGATAAGGAAACTCGTAATTATTTGAGAAACAAATGAAAAGAAAAGTACATACTATTACTTATTTATCACTGATAGTACAAGAAAGCGAAAAAGGTGCGTGTCCTCGTTCTTTTCCAGAGAAAATCTTTTTTTATTCGCGTACACCTGCGCTCTTGTACTCTAATTCATATTGCATAGCAATGACGACTTGCTTCAGTTACTTCGATATGCGAACATGGAAGTTGTTTCGGAAAGTTTGTAAACATATATTAAGAGTGCATTCTTTATACAAATTTACAATCTAGTTCTTCTACAAGTATTTCCAGATTCATATGGATGTAATGTATTTTTTATGGTACTGAATAATAATCGCGTAATAGTACTTACTTGAAATAAATTGAAAAAAATCTTCTTAGACAGTAACAATTGCTTTCCCTCATTTGAGGAGCGCCGCGAGCGCGTTCGAGGTTTGTACATCAAGTCTTATTATTAAATGATAATTCTTTTTGTTGGGTAATGCTACTGCATCGAGCATAACAAACTCGATGATTCGACAGACAAGATTGGTAACGAGTTATTTAAGGACGGTATTAGTTTAAAGAAAAAGAGGAAAATATCCGTAGAACGTTTGTATGTTTGTAAGATTGAGTGTAAGGAATACATATAATATATCAAAGGAAACTGATTATTCTCATGGGAATTTTACTTGTTCGCGTTTATTGCCGCCTTCAGCGTGGCTGGATCAAACAACCAGTTTCTTAATTCTTCTACACCTTGACCAGTCATGCCGCTGGTTTCGAATATGGTGAGTTCCTGCGTGACTTCTTTCTGCAAGCGTGAAAATTGAAGCATCAACAAGGCTTCGTTGCGCATCTGACGATAAGAGAGATCCATTTTGTTAAGAGTCAATGCGATTTTTATATTTCGTAGTCTGGGCTCAACTAACAGAGAGTAAAATAGCACTCCTGCCGCACTTATTTGACACAGATTGCTCGTGTCCACTACATAAATGATTTTTCGTATCTAAAAGTTGACAGACTTCATTATCAGGATGCACGAAAGATGTAATCGATATGAAATTATTTTGTTTTCTATTAACATTTACCTTGTCGAAATAATACTTCCATATTGGAGCCATACCACCACCGATTTCTTTGACGATTATATCAAACTCTCCAGTGCTGTTCTTTATTGTGAAAAGATTTATGCCATTGGTGTTAACAGTCTGCGTTGCATCGTCCATTTCATCGCCTTGCAAACGTTTCATTAAAAAGGTTTTGCCAGATTTGGCAGGGCCAATGCATAGACACATAATGCAATGTTTATTACGTTCAAAAATACTTTATATTCTTAAAGATTCTTAACGCATTTCATTTGTTCGACACTTTCATTATACATTGACTAGGTATATACTTTTATCTGCACGCACATAAGGCTTATTGATTTAACAAATATGTTTCTCTGAGGAACATGTACGATTGTCCGTTTTATTTCGTTCTAAACGGACGCGAAGAAAAAATCTATAAATTTTCATTTAAAAAAAGAAAAATCGCAAGGTTCTCGTAAATTCTTTAATAAAAAAAAGAAAAACAAAGGTTGTAACAATTTACGGTGTAGGTTCTTTATAAAACTTTTCGTAACACTTTCGTACAATTTAATATACAAAATTGAAAAATCATGTACATTGCTATCACTAATTTACATTGAAAATACCTTTCTAAGAATAAATGCTTTAAACTTTGTCACAAATGTGGGAACAATGTTTTATTGTTACACGTAACAAATACTAGATACACAATGAACTTATACAAACTACAACGTAGTGTGATCATTGGTTTGAATGTAAATGATTGTATAATTTTATAAGTACAATGTGTATTGGATGCAATGGTATATGTTAGAAGTGAATCACCCAGGAAAATATCGAATCATTATTACACAATCACTCTACATCTTATATTTTCATTAAAAATTTCTCACAACTTAAAGATGTAGATCATGTTATCTGAACATATACATTTGATCGCAATCACATATTAAGGTCTCACTTACAACATCGGTAGAAACGCATCTTCCTTTTTTTTTAAACTAACAAATCAAGAAAAAAGAATATTAACAATTGAACAGTATCCTCCACTTAAGAAGCACTCAATTTCGAACTATGCAGGAATAGAAATAATTTATTTAAATATTTCAAAGCAACAAATATAAATCTAACATATTGTATATGATGTAAAAAAAAACGAACAGTCAACAAAGAGAAAGTCAATGGGTTCTAATAAGAAAACAATAAAAAGAAAAAGTGAAATTTATGAACTCATTACAATCGCTAACTGGAAAAATAAAAATTCTCTCGAAGAAACCAAGAACATTATTTGCGTGATAAAAGAAAATGTTTCTATATTAGTTGGCAATTAATCGTTCTTAATCCTTTGCACTCATTGAAGCAAACCATGGATATTGAGCCACTTGCGAGTTTGCTATAAATAAACAATTAATAACCTACTACTGACAAATACCCTCACATTGTTTGCTAAACTTAGAATATATATATATAGTATTACAACAACATATTAGTTCACAGTCTGACATGTATGCAAGTACAGAGGAAAGAATAAGTGCAAAGGTTCAAGAGTTGTATGTTTTCTTACGACGATGGGTGCATTTTTTCTGAAGTTGCGCTTACGTTGTTCGTGTGTTTCCATCTTTTTTCCATTTTTTTTTATTAAAAACAGTTCCAACTAAAAAATATTTTGCAACGCGCACAAGGCACAGGAGGTTTGCCCTCGGTAGCGCGAGTCGATAAAATGGAATAAAGACCTCTCTACCACTTTTTTATTTTGTACAGACAAGACTCTAGCACGATCCTTGAGTGTACTGTAAATATTATAATCTTTCCGCAATACCAATAATTTAATTTACCTATTTCTCTGTACAAATGTATTTATACTGTATATGTGCATTTTTTCGTAAATAAGAATCTATGTATATATGCATATCTATACGCATGCCTGTGTACGTATAATATACGCATATACATATAATATTTAATATATTTATATATATTACAAATCATGTCCTCTGAATTCTGTACAGTCATTTGATAGAAGTTCAATTGCAGAATGTACTCCAAAGTTAATCAATAATCTTTCTTAGGAGCACGACTAGACTAGGATATAATCAGTTCAAGCCTGGTTCTCCAATGTTTAGACTCTAAACTTTATAGTAAAGCTCGTACTTGACGTGACATTTGCCATGATTGCAAACGTTTATCTTTGCTACCAGCTATAATCTGGAACACATTCATGATCTATTAAACAAAGCGTGGCTTCGACAAACAAACAAGTAAAAAAAACATAGCCGCAATAGTTATTTCAATACCTTATTGTCTATGACTTCCATACTTAAAAGCATGTTTCCAGGTCCAGGTATGCTGCATACAAGTCGATGATCCTGCAAGCGATTCGTATTGTCATTCATCGTTATAACTAGACTGCAAATTTTTATGCAAAATAAAAATTGTCCACATCAATTGTGAAAAACAGGAACCAGATAAAAAGTTCTTCCTTTCTTTAAGCATTTTAATATGTCGAAAATAGTACATCGACGCTCTTTTAAATTGCAGCTTCTCATTTTTATTATAAATGCATAAAATCAGCAGTCTAGTCATTACTATCAGTTCTCGGGTGCAATCTTGTGTAAACGAGTAAAAAAATCGTTATTACAAAAAGCATCACTACAAAAATGTGCTTTTTGCGAAATGTATTTTTTTCACCCGGCGTAGATATAAAATATCTTTGATTTTTTTTTCTTTAGTCCACTCCTGAGATTTCGAATCATCTAAGCAAGCAAGATGCGATTTTTAAACACGCATTTATTGTGGTCGAGATAACATCAGGAAACAAGTAATTAAAATTATAAAAAAAATTGTTCCGAATGACGGAAGAGTAGCTGAATCAATTACAAAAAGAAATTATAAAGTAAGAGGTACCATCACATTGAAAAATATTCATGAAAATTTATCAATTTTTCCGCGCTTACACGAGACAGCCCCCTGAATCGATTCTAAACCAGAACTGACCTTTGTGTCAAATATATAAATGTTTCCGTCGTAACATCCGGCAAATAATAATTGCTTATACAGTCTCATACATACGATTCCTACTCCAGCATCGTACTGCGTAATCTGTTCGCCATTCTACAACACAGAAGCATCAATGAAGAATACTGTTTACCTGTGACGTCGTATAAAAATTATTTGATGGTGTTTCATTACAAACCGTGAAATCAAAGACAAGTATGGACGTGGTACTCGTGCCACAATAAATTAGATTATGATCACGCATCAAACTGTACACCGTGTGACTTTTTTGACCACAAATAGTGCGAAGAAATAGGCCGTTTTGTGCATCACGTATTGTTATCGGTTGACTACGAGATGCTACGATGAGAACTCTTCGTGGACCCTCGTTGGTTGCTTTTAATGCTAATACAGACTTATCCGAGAATTGTATGCTATTTCCTTTTATAACACCTGACTGAAGTAATAATAATATTTTGTTTTATAACGTACCGATGACATGCTTTTGCTTTGTATACAGTCAATCTCATAATTGATGGCACACACTTTAAATTAGAATAACTCTTTTATAAATGCACCAAATGACTTCAGTTTTCCTGTCAAACTAGATAGATATATAACACATGAATCTACAAAACACATATTTTAAATTTTCGTTACAAGCCGAAATAAGAAAGTTGTGAAAAGCAACTTTTACTATTTTTTTTTTTCTTAATTCAAACTAAACGCGGTTTTTCCAAAATTTTCATTACATTTAAAGATTTAAATTGTGTGCCATCAATTATGAGACTGACTGTAAGGATATTCACGTCGCAGTTTGAACATGTTTCAACAAACCTTTATATGATAACGAGAGACGTGGCCGGATTTAGTACCTATGAAAATTATCCCCCACGCCTCGTCCATGCATTGTATCGGACTACCTATGTCCGCTGTATCTCTCAATTGAACTCCAGTCTAATAAAATTTCATTTGTGATATATAATAGCAATACGCGATGACATATCTGATAACTAGACTGCGGATTTTATGCATTTATGACAAAAATACAGTAGGTGCAATTAGAAAGATTAAAAGGATTTAATAATATTGATAGTTTCATCTTATTCAAGTTATTGAAAGAAAGAAATATTTTCTACTTGGTTTCTATTTTGAAGAAAATTTTTATCTTGCACAAACATCCACAGTCCACTAATAACACATAGATTTTACTTACTGTTATATTGTAACATCTCAAAGTTCCATCCAACGAACCGGAGAACATCCACTCTTTGTTAACGTCCGTACTATTCGGATTATACACGTACAAACAAGTTACAGCTGCTTTATGGCCTTTATAGATATTTAATATTCCATTCGAAGCTTGGCTGTATCTATATATTCTGCCGTCTTCGCTCGCAGCTAGAAATGAATTCTCGAATACCTAAAAGACATTTGTATCTATAATTAATCTATAGCAAAACATCGAAAACTTCAAATCCACCGATGTACAAAATTATCGTTTCTCGAATATTCGAGTTGTGTGTATGCGATATCAATGAACGGAACAAAAAAAATAAAAACAATAAAAAGCTGCACTGAGGATCCGGAGACACTTATAAATTGAAGCCGAGGTGAAGGAGAATAATAAGTGAGAAGCTTTGAAACTAGAAACTTTGGTGGTTTTATTAATACTACTCCTATGTATTTGTACACTTGCAGTAAATGAAAAAAAAACGATCCCACGTGGAGCATGATCCTGACAGTAAAAAAAATATTTAAAAAAAGATCTCATACCCGGATTGGATCATACTTAAGAACACAACAAAATTTTAGAGAAAATGATTTTAGACACTGAACGTACACAATATGTTTTTCGACACAAAAATACGTATGCGTGTTATATTACTAATAATAAAATTAAAATTACCGGTAGCATAAAATTCGTTTGTACAAAAGAAAACAAAGAAAAAAAAATCAAGAACAGTCATGCACTGCATTAAAAACGTAATTTTCTTCTGCTACGACGCTGTCGGTCCTTTACCTTAATGTCTAAAATAGGACCTTTGTGGACCGTATATTGCGTCCTCGGTATCTCCTTATCGTCCTTTGTCTCTATCACAGTCAACATTGACCCGGAATCATTCTGATGCTGGTTCTTGGTAACTATCGTCTTCTCCTCTACAATTTCGATGTCCGGCTTGTCGCGATTCTCCTGAGAAATGTCCACGACGACCTGCTCCTTCGGCGTCTCCTCAAGATTAGGATCATCGGCTAAGCTCGTCGGAGTAACATCCTTGTCGTTCGCAAGGAGATTTATTTTCATGGATTTCGGCCCTCTATTCGCTTTGTCCAAGCTAACCAAATGATTAATAAATCTCGTTGCGTCATCCGTTTTTTTTATCAACTTTGGACCCTGAGGCAACTCGGTCGTTACAGTTGAAGCTGGGCGTCTCGAGTCTTTGGCCGTCGATTCTGACATCGAGCAGGATTGGTTCAGGGGATCGGGAGCAGATTGCACGAGCAAATTGATCGTCGAAATCCCATACTTCCGCAGCACATTGGGATCCACGTTCGGCTTCAAGATCGTATGCTTGCTATCCACCAATCTAACCTTGCAGTTCATCATCTCTGGCATCGTGTGCTTGCATCGTTTGATATCTTTAAAATCCTCATTCGTAGGCGAGGAACTCGATAGAAACTCAATTTCCGACTGCGTGCTGCGTTTCCTGTTCACATTGGTTTTCTGATTACGAGTTTTCTTGCCGTTCGACGATATGCTTTCAGTGTCATCGTCGTACGAGGACGGCGTGGGCGAAACGCTAGGTAATTGCATGTGAATGTTCTTCTCCAGAGATTCTTGCTCCGTGGGTTGTATTCCATCGATTTCCAGCTTTATCCGCTTCGTCATCTCTTCCGTGTACCGCGAACTCCTCCTCAGAGTAGTTCTGCTGCTTCCTCTCTTGCGTTTAGGCTTCTTGCTCGATGCTTCGTCGCTCTTACATGCTTCGGCAGTGTCCACGGAAACGGGAACGGGCGTTCTATTGCGGTTGTTGTTCTCCTCGCTGGAGGACTTGTTCGACCATTCGGACTCTCTCCTTTTCTTCAACGCTTTGTGATCCTTCAAGCTTATAAAGTGGTCGTCCTTCGGATCGCTCGATCCCTCGGGATCATCAACCACGTACTCCTTCTCGCATCCAGCTTCCTGGTTCGCCGAGGAGTCTTTCGAACATTCCTCGTTCGCGTGTTCTGGTTCATTGCTGGAGTTCCTATTCAGATCGTGCGCAACGGTCCGAGTCATCAAAATGCCATCGCTAGCCTCAGTTGCGTCGTCTTCGTTCCTATTGGATGCGTCAGGTATCGCTATCGTTTCTTCAGGGTTCACAGACATCGTCCTATCAATTTCAACGGCCTCCTCTTGTAGAACGATCTCTTTACCCTTTTTCTCTGCTTTCGTCTCTTCCGTATTCTCGGTATTTACATTAACTTCAGAAGTATTTAAAATAGCTTGATTATCGTGTACATCGTTAGCACCTGACTCTACCGAGCACACAGCTGAACTAGAAGTGACCTGACTAATTTCTAAATTCTCCGCGATTTGCTGTACAGGCTCCATGTCCTTCTCAATGCTCGTCGATGTCTCGAACGTAATCTCTTGCGTTTCTGTGTCGGTCAAATTCTTGTCAGCTTGTTCCTCGCTATTTGGTAGAATTTTATTTAGCGACGACGTTAACTGTTCATAGTTACATACGTCGACCTTACCATCGGAAGAAGTCCTAGAGTGTTGAGTGGAAGTGTCTTCAATGCTCGTTAACGGGACAGAGACTACTATCTCTTTCGTCTCTTCTGTCAACAGCTTCGGCTCCGGGTTTGGCTTTGGACCGCTAGCTTGTTCTTTGTTCGTTGACGTATCATCTGCATCAGGTACATTAATCTGACTATTTTTACTCACCTGTTCCACAGGACTTTCCGTATAAAGATCTTCCAATCTGTTCTCTGCTACAGCATTTATCACCTCAACGACGTTTTTCCAAACTTGTTGGTCGTCGCTTCCTTTCTCCTCTTCCTGATCAACGGAATTCAGTTTCTTCTTCGTGTGTAGTTTGTTAGTGTACAACGTAGACAGCGGGAGCTCCTCCTCTTCAGAGGTCAAAGGGATCTGCGACAACCCTCGCGTTTCTTTCTTTTTCTTTTTCTTCCGCGTTTCAGCCTTTATCCTCCGTGTCTTCGCCATCTCTTTCTTATAAGTCTCCTCCAGAAGCGCGAGACCAGTGGTAGGCTTTTTTTGGTCATCGCTCGCTGCCTGAAGAAGCGAGTCCCAGGTGCTATCGTCCGAGTATATGGACGATCTCTCCGGTGTCCTATTCTCTTGCAGTTTTAGCATAGAACTCAGAGCATCCGCATCGTTTACCAGCAGCTTGTTATCAGTCTGTTCCGTCGCTTTCGTCTTATCAAACTCGTCAGCGGCATCCCGAGATTCTGTTTGCTCGGCAGCTTTTTCGCTTTCCTCGACGTCGGGTGTACACAACTTATCATTATGAGACCGAGCTTTCGGATTAGTTACGGCAGTCGCATCGTCACAAACTTCTTGAGGTTTGACTTCACTTGGAACGTGATTAGCGTCTTCACTTGTTTCGTGTCTCGAACCGCCCTTCTTCAATATCGGTTTTATCGCGTTGTTGGTTTGTTTGTCTTCGGCGTCGACGTGCGGTGCATCTTTAATACATTCAGGCTTGTTGTCCCATTTCACTGCTCTCTCAGACCCTTTTTGTTTTCTTCTTCTCTTAGAAGGCGGAGATTTAGTGTCCCCAGTGCGATGCATAGATTCTTCGTTCTCGGAGCTACAGGTGCTAAGATTGTTGGCCTTTTTCTCAGAATGTTGCTCGCATCTGAATGTTTTCGACTTACTAAGCTGAACAGAACTCGCCGTGCTATCTTTCAATAGCACAGTCTCTACAGTCGTTTTGGCACATTGATTGGCTACAGGTTTAGTTTCTATGTTCTGAATTAACTGTGACATCAGTGCGGATGGAGTTCGAGGTCTGACCAACGATGTTTCAGTGTCCTTATGCTCGTGCACGGTGTCGTTCTGTTCGAAGTCACTGTCTGTCGGCAGAGTGTCGCTCGTTAGCATTTGATACAAAGTCATTTTCTCGGTCATCAGCTTGTGAATCTCAACGTCGATCTCTATCATTCTGGCCATAATCGCTTCCTTCGTACTTGGATACACAGGTTTTACCGTATCAGCCGCCACAGCTTCTTTGATCTGATTTTTCGAAACATTGCGTTTCTTGAGCTGCTTGGACTTCATTGTAGGCTTGTCTTTCACTTTGTGCAACGCTTTATTCTCTTCTTCCTGATTCGTTTTGCTCTTGTCCCTCGTCTGAAGTGTCTCGCGTAGCTCCTGCTGTTTCTCTTGTTCTACTGCGGTGTTGAATTGTACATCCCGATTAACAAATACTTCTGCAGCATCAGAAGAAATTGAAACTATCTTACCTCCGGTCTGCTTCTTATTATTTGTATCGCTACTGTTAGACTCTTCTCTCGACTCTGCCGGTTCAACATCTCCTTCGGATGCTGTCGGTGAGATAGTTCTCACTGGAACACTTAACTTCGCTGACTCTTTGGAACTCGTAAAGGATTCAGAATTGTGTTCAGTTTTTTCCGTTTCTGCGCATGATAGTTCCTGAATTGGAGATTGCCGAGGAACATCGTCAGTATCGCGTGCATCTTTTTGCGAACATTTTAGATTTTCTGTGTCTGTTGGAACTTCTAATTTCGATTTTTCTGATGACTCCATATTAGGTTCAACGATATTTGACTCGCTCAAAGCAGAAGAAACATCTGTAAGCACGCTATCTTTTTCGTTACTCTCCGATGAGGTAATGTTTAAATTGATTTTAATTTTCTTCTGTGCCTCGGCACACGTCTCATTATTTTTATCAAGGTCCTCCGACAGTTCTTTGAAGTCTATTGAGTTGAAGGTCTGGGTTAGGTTAGGATCTTGTTCGCCCTGCTTAGGCGCGCTGACAAACGTGTCCGTATCCCGGGCTATACACTCCTCCAAATCTATGTCGAAATGATTCAGTTTCTCTAGGGATCTCCCTTCTGTGTCGTCTATGTACTCGTCCAATACGATAAAGGGTTCCCCATCTTCGTCAAACGAATCGCGACTAATTAAATCATAAATGGGCGAGAAATTAGTATGCTGCGTGTCTGTAACATCGGTTTCAGATTCCTTTAACGTAACCTCGTCCTCCGATTTCAAATTTTTCACATCATCATTTACAGAATCTACAACATTGAAATTATCAGAGACTGTTTCACTAACGATGTTAACTTTGACAGTACCTGGCTGTTCTTCTATCGATGATTGGGTTGACCTTACTCCATTGGAATCCTTTGTTTCCTCGACAGTCTCAAAATGGTCATCAGGATTTTGCTTATCCTCTTTTACATTCGGTTGATCTTTCATACCCACTTCCGTCCACTCCGTATAGTCTTTCGTTACACTTTCCTTCTTGTCTTCAATCTCTATTTGTACTTTGCACAATGCAGATTCTTGAGGAATATCGTCTTCAATGGACTCCACAAAAAACCCTTTGAAGGGACTACCAGAACTATCAGGAGATCTTATTTCACCAGCTTCAGCTTTATTGCAACTCTTTAATGTCTGCACATCTTTCACTGCTTGAATAATCGGTTTGCTCTCATCCTGATTGCCATCCTTTGCTTCAGTCTCCAAATTTTCACTACTCGTAACGTCAGATTTATTTTCTTGTGAGGCTGTGTTGTTCTCGTCGGTTTTTAAACCATCTTCGTTATTTAAGCATTTATTTTCATCCAACGATAGTGATTCTTGATCGTGATGATGTTCAGCTGATGTCACATTTTTAGCAATTGCTGCTGCTTCTTCAACACCTTCTTCTTTCTCCAATTCTTCATTCGATTCATATTGTATCGCATTTGCTTCCGAATTTTTATCGCAACTTTGCTCGATTTCCGAGATCAATGAACTCTGACTATTTTCGACCTCTTTACCTTCTTGATCTACGTGCTCCACCTGTTCTTGCTGCACCATAATTTCTTTGTTAACCGGATCTGTAGGATTAGCTACATCTACCACATCTTTATTATTGTCCACAAGATTGTTGTTGCCTTCTTCCATCGTGAAATCAGTGCTGACTTCTTCTTTATTAGTCTCAAACGTACTGCTGCTCTCCTGCATAAAATTTTCAACAGACGTTGTTGATTCTCTACTTTGCAGTGATTCAGAGGTGTCGCTACTATTTATCTTCTCTACTTCGGCTTGAATAGCGTTATTTGCGTTTACAGCCGTCGATTTTTGTAGCTCTTCGGCTTTCTGTGGATGTTTCGAGTCTTTCTCTCTCGTCGAGGACTTTGATTTCGCTGATTTCTTCTCCGTCGATTTCTTCTCCTTCTTCAGTTTGAGCTCTTTGCTTCCTTCCGATCGGATGTTCTTAAACTTATTATGTTCGGCCGTGGTCAATTTCTTCGATTTCTTCTCATCTGATTCTCCTTTAGATCCAACTTTCATTTTCAGGTTATCCGATTCCCGCTTAGCTCCCTCTTGTGAGGATGATTTATCATCCTTTTTGCGGTTCTTTGCCTGAAGAGGATCTTTGAGAATATTTAATTTAGAATCCAATCGAGTAATACTCTTTACCTTCACTTTGGTCTCCGGAGATTCATTTTTCGACTGGGCAGAAGCAAACACTTCTTTATTCTTTTTGAAAATATCTATATACTGATGTTCTTCTTCGAAATTAGCTTTCTCCCTAATCTCTTTTTGAGAAGGTACGCAAGAGGGACTTACCGATTGACTCGGCCTTGCCTTGGCTAACCGTGGATCCTTCAGAGGAACATTGTTTCCAGCCTCTATTAATTTTGCTTCCTTTTCTGCTTCATCAGTCTCACTGTCCATCTTATTCGTTGACAAAGCAGGCTGAGGCGACTCTTGAGACGCGGGAACGGGACTTCCACATTTCTCTTTCAGTTTAGCCTCCTCTTGCAAACGCCTCTGCAGAGCACGTTCCTTATATACCTTGATATCTATCTTCTTGTATCCGCTTCTAGTCTCGTTCGAACTAGTACTTGTTGCTTTCTGTTCAGTGGGCTGATTAGCCGTATGCACTTCGGTGGCAGGATGCGTACAGTTACCAGAAACGTTAGCAGTGTTAACGTTGCTAACAACTTCCGTGCTCGACTGTTCTATAATGTTCAAAGGTGCATTGGTTTGAAGTACAGCATCGTTTGTACACGGAGGAGTCTCCGTACACTCATTGTTAGCTTCCGTTACTTCGCTAGCTATAGCTTCCACCATATTCTTATTCGTCTTCTCACTATCGGTAATCGTTGCGCTACTAGTACTAACAGCACTCTCTGTTTCTGCTGGTTTCTCTACAATTTGGTTTTGTTCAGATTCATTGGGGGACGGCATCTGCTTCAGTTGTGCCTTATTCTTTGGTTGCACAGTCATCGATATGATCGTTGGCTTCTTCTTCGGCTGCAACGATACCTTATCACAGGCGATCGTAGGAATTTTTTGCTTCTCCGCCTGCGAACACTGAGATTCGATCCACAAACTCGCCTCCATCGTTTTATTACTGGCAGCTGGTTCAACATGACTATTGTTACACTCGTTATTTAATCCTTCAGAAATGCTGTCCTCGAACGTGCTCAACGGTTCCTCTTTAACGGTGACCTCTTTCTTAATCTCCTCCTCGGTCAACAACCGGTATTCGTCGGAGTACTCGCTGGACCTCGACGTGTTCGAATGCGAATTCCGCTTCCTCTTCCTCTTTTTCTCCCTCTTCCGCTTCTCTCGTTTGTCCTTTTTCCGTCTCTCGCGTTTCCGCGACTTGCGCTCCTTGTACTTGCTCTTCTCCTTCCACTTCTTTTCGATCTCGGCGGTCACTTCGTCTCTAATGGTCTCGTTCAGTGACCTCTTCTTCGCGATCTTCTCCTTTTCCTTGATCACCTTCAGCAGTTTCGTCACGTTGTGGGCGACGGTTTCCTCGTCGGTCTCGCTCGAACTGCTCGTGCTGTGATCGTTGCTGCTCTCCGATCGTTCCAACGTCCTTGGTTCCTCTATCTCAGTATAACGGTCCTCGTACCTCTCCTCATTATGCGCAGACAGTTCGTGCGCCAAAGGACTGATGCTCAAATTCCTCATGGGCGAGTCCGACGAACAATACCTTTGGTAGCTTTTGCTGCCCCCGGACAAGTTCTCAGCACTATTGAACGTATCCCTCCACACGCTATCTGATGCTGCAGAAACGTTCATCGTTCCATACTTAGCTTCCCATTCTTCCTTGGTCAGATTCCTAAACGAGTCCGGATCCTCTCGCTCCTTTCGGCTCCATCTCTCGTATCGCTCGCTTCTAAACGTATTTCGATCCTCGGAGCTCGATTTGCGCACTCTCGAGGTGTCTAATTCTGAATTTTTGCTCAACGACTTCGCTCTTGCAATTCCTGCCGAGAATATGTCGTCGAGGTCAGCCGCAGTTGCGTGTGAGATCTGACTGAACGTGTTGCGCTCGAAGGTCTCCGTCACCGACTGAAAAGGAGCTTTCTGCACCTCCACGTACGTCCTCGAAATCTCGTTCGGCAAGCTCTTCGTCCTCTCGGTCACTTGAGACAAGATGTCGTCCAGATCAGCCTCGTTGAACAACGGCTGCTGCCTTTTGTACAGAGTTTCCACCTCGGGATTCGATTTATTCAGAAGCGACTTCTTCGACGAGCTGGTGTCTTCTCGCGAGAGGTTCGCAGCCAATTCTGTATTCAAAGAACAGTGTAAAGGTTCATCCTTCGTGTACGGAGACTTGTCTTCCGCTTGTTCCAAGTATGGGACTTCGTGTTCTTGATAATCGAACGGTTGAACTCCTATACTCTCCTTATCGAAATACTCGGAGCTACATATCCTCGGATTATCGTTCTCATTTGCGGTTTTAACTTCGTCAACGTTCGTCTTTTGTTGTTCGGTTGACTCGAGCTCGGGGGGCATCGGGTCCAATTGTAGAACTTCGCTTAAATGGTGGATAAACTCTGTGGGCAAGTCCGTGATGCCTACTACAGCACCCGGGTCCAGCATTGCGTTCAACTGGTTCATGAACTCTTCTCTGTCGTACTCTTTCATCTTCTCATCTTCGGTGTTTCTCATCTTCAGGGACAGCGAGGATCTTCGTTCCTTCACCAGATGTTTCATCGCAATGTCGAACTTGCGGAGGCTCGAGTTGTTAACCATATTGCATATATCGTTCTTGCTCATCTTCAAAAAGCGGCTGATTACTCTGTTCTTCCACGACGACTCAGAAGTGGGAGCTTCCGATTTTCTGTTCCCTTTCTTTGACTTTTGACTCTTCTGTGCGCTAATATTATTCGGTATCGTTACCGCCAAGGAGTGTGCATTAGGTTTCTCCGAATCTCTATTGCGATCCTCATTGTATGCGTCGTTTGATTTTTCAATTGTAGGAGTCTTCGCAATGTCCGCACAGCGTATCCAATTCGATTTAGAGCTGTGTTCCTTATGATGAGTCTTGGTTTGATTGTTTCTCTTCTGTTCCGAAGTGTATCTTTTAGACGGCCTCCTTTCCTTTTGGGAAATTTGAGTTGTAATCGGCTGAGGTACGTCTCTCGTCTCAGAGATGTTCGCAGAAGGCCTATGCCACTCTTCCTGCTTCTGCAACACTTTCGTTTTCGAGTTTAAATTAAATATCACTTTCGGCCGTATTTGATCGCTCGTTAACAGCGCGTCCTCGGTACTTTTGTTTTGTACACACTGTTCCTCGTCTAACATTTGTGTTTCCCCTGGTTTTTGAGCCTTTTCCGTCTCGCAAGCTGTAGCCTGTTTACCCTTCTTAATTTTACTCTCCTTCTTCTTCTGTTTCTTACCGCTATTTACTAATGATTGATTAGCCGATGAAGTCCACGATACGTCCTCTTTCGGTACGGGAATTTCCGATTGTGTACATTGCGCTTCCGATAATACTGACGACGTGCCTTGAGTGCTCTTCATTTTCTCGGACATGTTCATTATTTGTTTCGCGAACTCCATTGCTTCTTGCATGTCCTCCAGTCCATCGTCCATACTTATGCCCTGCTGGTTACTGGAATTCTTCTCTAATGAAGCCTGCTGAGGGAGAGGTGGAGGAACATCAGCGATGTTCATGGGTGGCGGAGGCAATCCGAAGTCTTGCACCATCACTTGCCCGTTGTTCGTTTGCGGTAGAACGGATTGAAAGTTCACCGGTAAATTCGGCATGAAGGGCGGCGGTTGCGAGAAATTTGCTGCAACAGGGTTCACACGTTAAAATTTGGAATTTGCGAGGATCCATTGAATTGACCAAGGATTGAAAACAGTTATAATATCGGTTTCGGTTCTCGAAACAGTTATAAATAGACTGTGGATTTTATGCATTTATGATAAAAATGGGTACGTATAATTTAAAACAGTGAAGACACCAAGAGAATTTCGAAACTTTCAACTTATTAAAATTATTAAAGAGAGAAAGAACTTTTTACTTGACTCTTTCTCACAATCAATGCATAACTGTTTCAATCAGAACCGATATTATAACAGTTTGAAACAGTTATTAACAGAACCTTTTCAGTCCCTGATTCATACTAGGGCTCTTACTATCCGGATATATTCGAGTATTCGGATTACTCAACTCAGATTTCGGATAATTCGAAATCTGGACTGAGGTCCGGACTCGAACATAAGGACTAAGGCTCCTACTGCAGATTTTGCTCTCCAAATTTACAGATTAAATTCACCATTTTATAGAATAAATTCATGGTCATCAAGGAAACTATGTACACAGTATACTGTTAAATAAGTATTTTACATCTGTTCATTGTTACACGCAATAAAACTTTGAATTTCAAAAGGATGAATTTATCCGAATAGTAAAAGCAGCAATTCAAACCTATTATGTGAGATCCTGGAGGGTTCGGCGGTGCGATCAGCTTGGAACGTTCCTGCGAAGAGAGCCGTGGATCGAAGATCGGCGGTGGTTGCAGAAGCTTGTCCCGTTTGTGGATCTTTGGTGGCGGTTGCTGAGGATTGAATTCTGGTAACTTCTCGTTAGTCTTCATCAGGCCGATCCTAGGAGGTGGCCCCCTAGGATCAAAAGATATTGGTGGTTGCATAATGTCCACGTTAGTCGGTGGAACACTCGTTACTTGATTTCTCGAATCTAAAGGAGACCTAGACTGCGTTATCTCTTGCCTATTGGATACTTCTGTCACTGATATTGATCGTATGTTTGGTGGAGGTTCGCTTGGGTCGAATGCAGGAGGCAAATCACTTGAAGAAAATGGCACTAATGTATGGTGCTGAGAATCATGGCTTGAAACAGGTACATTGTGTGTAAATGGCGGCGGTGCACATGGACCAAATGTAATCGGACCCATGTCGGGTGGTTTATATGGTGCAATGTGTCTCGGTGGAGGCATTCGATTTCCATGAAATGGTGGTCTTTGTGGTCCCCTGAAAAATACATTTTTCCCATTCGGTTGGAACGTCCACCTGCATCTGGGTCCAGGAGGAATTCTTGGTGCAAATCTGGGTGGTATGTTGAATAATCTTGGCTGAAAAGCAGGTGGATTGCACAATTTCTGTACTTCCTCGTAAGGTGAACATGTTGGAGATTTCGAATCACAAACGGAATTTGCAGGAGTTTCCTCGTTAGAAGGTGGAGGAGTTGCTGAATTGGTTTGAGTAGATTCAGATGTGTTCGCTGATGTCTGGCAAGCTTCCTCTTGAGATACGTTTGCATGTACATTGTCCTGCTGGTTTGCATTTGTTTTTGAATGATCATCTCCGTTTGTATCTACACACGTGTCTTGTGTAGCAACTATATCCTTAACCGCATCCTGCATTGTACTCTGATTTTCCAAAAAATCTGTTGGCAATGCATCCTGATCATTTAAAATTGCTTCAGGAATCGTTTCTATATCATTCAATACTAAAGGATGTTCGGTCAGCAGATCGTTCATGGGTTGTATCGATGTAATCCTTCTTATGTTTTCATCTAAATTTAAATTTGCATCAGTATTTGTATTAGAAGACTGTAAATCTTCCGAAACATTATCACATTGCAAATTATCACTCTCCAAATTACAGTCGGTATTAGGTAACTCGTGGAACATCTGTTCCTGACATCCGTCATCTTCTAACAATATGCTCGATTGATTCAAATTATCATTACTGTGCACCAATTCCGAGATGTTCAGTGAATCCCCCTGATTTTCGTTTATAATAGTAATATCATCGTTTTCGGTTGTAATTTTATTTGCATCTCCACTTTCAAAGGCAATTAAAATATCGTCATTACCTGTGTCCTCTGCATTATCAAACTTTGAATTATTACTGCCCACTCTCCCTATATCTCTGAAGTCAGTAAACGTTAAATCAAGCTCAGGTGGTCCATGTCTGAGTTCAGGAATACCTTTCTTCAAGGCGATTCCATCCTCAGAATTACTATTTGGTAAAAAGGACAAATCATCTTCCCAGAAGTTCGTGAGATCCTCCTCTGTTATGGAAGATAATTTCTGCTTTAATTTGTCAGCTGTCTCTGTGATTTTCTGCTGACGTTCTTCTTCAGATCCAAGTAGAGGCATCTGTGGCACCGGCACAGATTTTTCTTCTTCTACTACTACTTGTTCTTCTTGAGGCACTGGTACTCTGGGCATAGAATTTCTCGTGAAACCCATGCAAAATTGAGGACCTGGCGGTCTACCAGGCCCAGAAAACCTTACTATTCCCCGGCCGTTAATCGCTCTACCCCTACCATTCGGCCGAAATGGTAGATTTCCCCGGAACTGTGGTCGTGGGATAAAATTTTTGTTCTGTTGCCATGGCGCAAAATTTGGACCGTCTGTCCATTTCTCAGATCCAGATAATCTATGCAGCGGCAGCCGTGGATGATTAAAAGTAGGATGTGGAAACCGGGGTCCACTAAATCCATTGGAGGGACCGTTTGTACGTGCACCCCGTGGTCCAAAGCCTCTTCCTCTGAATCCACTGGCGCTCATCACACTATCGATTATGATACTCTAATTATTATAGCACATTTGAGCCTACAGTTCTTTTAACAGTCATAAGACTCTTGAAACGCACTAACTTGCTTGTGCAAATGTTCACATGCCGCATAGTTTATTCTGTTAGGATCTCATTGTCCCATAGAAAAAGCCTGTTACTAGATGTTCGGAACTCTGTGATAATGCACATTCTAAGAGTTTTCACAGCTAAGGCCACAACCATTCGAGTAATTACAGTTGAGTATAAATAACGTTTTGATATCATGCGAGAATTAATATCAATGTGGAAATGTATGCTCTATGATATCATTAAACTTTTTTGGGCAAGATTACTTGGTTATTGCGAATTTCACACGCAACGACATGTATCACGGTCAGTGTGTATATACAATTCACATTCTATCGTGAAGGAATATATGTGATCTTTCGGATTCGAGTGAAATAATAACAAAACGACGTGCACTTATCATTCAAATATAATCGCCATGTTGCACAATAGATCTCGTCAACCTCGATAAACAACGCACACTTTGCTGTCAAACGATCAAGTTCTACGAAAAAATGTCTCCTGAAGGGCGCGATCTTTATGCGATAATTAACGATCAAACAGTATCGTGCGTTCCGTTCATAACAAATCCGTTCTGATACACAACCACTGCAGCGTACTCGATTCCATTCAATTAGATCTTCGCTATTCACACGTTTAAAAACCTAAACTTGGTCACGAACTCATGAACCTAGTGGAGATTGTGCGTTACACCAGGTTACACTTTCGATCATAGCGTTCACTCTGAGTTAATTTCTTAATCGAAAGTGTTCATAGAATTCCTTTCTAAACCAATCGATTTACCGTAGAATCAGGTGTAAAATAATTGATCGCCAGTCTATTTTAAGTGAAATCTGTATTTTCGCGATCGTACGGTGCGAGTTGGTAATCTGCTTAAAGAATAGTCCCAGAAGTAACCTTATAGTGACAAGATCATCGCTATCAGCTGTTATATGCTATTACATTTTGCACTTCGCACTGTTCAATTCGGTTTGAACGGCAGTGATCTTCCTTCGACTGCTTCGACATTGACATCGATTTAATTGATAAATTAGTTTCTATTATATATTCACATTCGTTGCAACAATTATATTTATAAAAAGCATCTGATATTAGAAAATATCAAAAATATTAATTTACATAAACGTCAGAATTAACGCGAATAAATTAAAAAAATGTAATTTAAAATAAATCGCATTTCATACTTGTCCGACGATTTGAAATTATAATATCTTTACATTTTAAATACGCGTAATACACGAAACACTGAATTTGTTTTATCTCGTTTGCATAGTGCATAGGATGAGAAGAGGTTTATTACTTGAATTCGTGACACAATTTTATTAAACAAATTTCGCTCGCTTTCTCAACTATAAATTCGCGGCGAATGAATTTGTATACTTTCTGAACCCCCAGAAGCAAATTTTAGTGTATGTATATATATACTGGTATATACCATGAAGTAGGGATATACATACATACCACGGGTATATACACATATATTCACATATATCAGATCATATATACAGGGAGTCCCAAAACGACTGCGTAAGCGGGAAATGGGAGGTTCCTTGGGTCATTTGAAGCAACATTTTCCTTAACAAAAATGGCGTCCGCGGCTTTGTTTACGATGTATTAACGAAAAACACGGACCAATCAGAGCGCGACCTAGACGCTCGCTGGCACGTTCAGCCAACCGCCTGCCGGCTCGCCGCGATGAACGTGCCAGCGAGCGTCTAGGTCGCGCTCTGATTGGTCCGTGTTTTTCGTTAATAACTCCTAAACAAAGCCGCGGACGCCGTTTTTGTTAAGGAAAATGTTGCTTCAAATGACCCAAGGAACCTCCCATTTCCCGCTTACGCAGTCGTTTTGGGACACCCTGTATACATACAGCCTGATACAGCATACTATGCGCTACACGTTGCAATGGATTCTTACAGAGGCGAAACTCCGGTTTTGTGGGTAATTAATTTTTAGTGCGCATGCGTCTACAAGTAGTCTTTCACGAATAGTGTGCATGCGCGAACCATGTTTCTATTTTGCTTGTAAATATGAACGTATAAGAGCAGTCACATATTCAGTTACATATAATATGTATATAGTACCATAAAAATAATCTTTGGAACAATATTCAGTTCATGAAATTATGCATATTCGTCAAACACCGATTTCTATCGCATCACGTTTCAAATGCTGCCGCGCTTTTCAACGTTTCCAATTTTTCGCACGTCTCTCCGACCTCTTTCAACCAGTACACTTGCACTAGTGCACTAGTGTAAAGAACAGAGATATTAACTTTCAGAAACGGCAACACTGTCCGCATGTAAATGCAGAGCTGGGTAAAATTTTGGAGAAAAAATATTTCAAATATTATTTTAAATAATCGTTGTTTTACAATTCAAATAAAGTACTATTTCAAATAAACAGTTAAATTTCCGCAAATACTGGGACATCCTGTAGATATATGGAACAAAATAATTTGTTTTTCAAGAAAACAGTTCATTTGCAATCCATTGTTCCTTTGAGACTTGTTCCCTAATACAAGTTCTACACGATGCGATAAAAAGAAATGTGACTTTGAAAATCAAGGTCAAGGACATTTTTGCATGGCCTTTTTTTACAAATCTCCACCGATCCAGAGGTGTAGGACTAGAGACTTTACTCTTATTTCTTATACACCTTGTACATTAATATTTTCAGAAATAATATTTGATCGTTACGAGTAAGAGAAAAAATAAATTAAAATAAATGAAATATTTTAAACAATTTCTGACTATTTTGAGAATCCTTCAAAGAAGACACTATTTTAGATGCTATTTTAAAAACTTTTTCTAATAAATAAGATATATTATTTTCAAAAGTGCACGTACGATTTAAAATAAAATAAACTATTTAGTATTTAATACTTGAAATAGTATTCTACTTAGCTCTGTGTGGATTCAAAATTTTGGGGACACTAGCATCAAAGGTTCCGACCGATTTACCTGGTTTTACTTTTGCGAGAACGCTCTGTGATTCGCGCGCCGCAATCCCCGTCATAGAAAATTGCGAGATAGATAGTTGTACGGATTTTCGCAATGTTTTCGGCAAGTAGAGGTGGGGGAATGTAATAATTGTGTTCGGCAGTGTAGGTAGATTGCAGCCCCGTCGCAGAGCGCACAGCCCTGCGCTGCTTCCTAACCGTCACGAGAGTCGGGAACGAACACCTGAATAGAATTTTCCGCCTGAGGATGGCCGCGATGCTGTCCAACTGTTCGCGGCTTGTGCCTCGTGCAATAACACGAATTAGTATATCGCGAACGAAGGTGAGTTAATTTCTGTAATCGCTAAATATCGTTCTCCATTAATCTTAAAACATCTGTAACACGTACATTAGGTAAGAAGCACCGAACGCCCTTCTCAGGTAGAATCTGCCAACAAAGTTGTTGCAATACTACCCTTACCTGTCGCATCGATTACATAATACCATCTGAATACTTATCGTTTCCTCGTCTTGGTCCATCCGTACGATCTGTCAATGAAAAAATGATTAATAGCTCGCGGTCGATGGGGACAAGTCGAATCGTATAAATAACCAAATAACGTCAACCGATTAACGGTCTGGTCGCTTTACAGTCATGTTTCTTGCTTCTCGCGCCCCACACTATCGTGCCATTAAACTGGAAACACATCGCAAATGTACTATGTCAAGTCTCAGATATCTGATTTATGCTGTATTTTAGTCATAAATTATCTGGTTGGATAGCAGTTAAAAATATAAATCGTTTTTTTTCAGATTGTGAGGTCGTTTAGTAGTCAAGGTAAGACTAATTGTGTTATCGAAGATAATACAATAAGAAACGTGGTGAGATATGTTGAAAATCTAAACATTGTCTTTATAGAGAGGCATAGCAACGTTGGAGATAACCATGAACATAAACTACTAATTGTATCAAATCATTTTTGTAGGGCGCATACTATTTATCCACACCGAACATGTGGTCAACAAGAATTCTCAATTGTAAGTAAGAAAGCATGTCGTAGATGTATAAGCTTCTTTAAAAAAACATCGAGAAACATAATTTTATTTTGATTTCATGTTGACTATTCAGGTGTACAAAATATAAGAAATTACACTGTTGGACAGACCGGGCAAGACATATTCATTCAACAGCTTCGTTATGTAAGTCAGAGTTTCTAGGGGCATTCAGAAACTAAACTAAAAATAGCATCACGCCTGCCTATAATAATATTCTATTCGATCACAACAGGGGAAATAAAGGAAATTGTAGTACCAGCATTCGCGGAAAGTGTAAGCGAGGGAGATGTGAAATGGGAAAAGAAAGTTGGTGACCAAGTGAAAGAAGATGATATTCTGTGTGAAATTGAAACAGACAAGGTAAAATTCTTTAAACGAACGTGTTGTGCCATATAACTAATATGATTATTCTTTCGTAGACTTCAGTTCCTGTACAGTCACCAGGTGGGGGTGTTATTAAAGAAATATTTACCAAAGATGGTGACGCTGTAAAACCTGGACAGAAATTATGTACCATCGATATTGGTGCTACCGGTGGAGCCGCGGCAGCAGCAGAAGCTCCAAAGCCTACTGCCGCTGCAGCTCCACCACCTCCACCACCTGTAGGGGCTGCTCCACCACCGCCTCCAGCTGCCAGACCTCCTCCACCACAAGCACCTGCAGCTTCAATGCCGGTCGCTGCGATTAAACATGCACAGGTATATCTTGTCGTAAAATGTACAACCGGTTACCGAACGCCGCATGTAATCGAGTAGAAAAATCAACCATTATGTTATTGTTGACTCTATAAAAATTCGCCATCTTCTTCAGTCTCTGGAAGGTGCCAAAGTTCAATTGCCGCCTGCTGATTACACACGGGAAATAATTGGCACAAGGACAGAGCAGCGTGTGAAAATGAATAGAATGCGACTGCGTATTGCGGAACGATTAAAAGAAGCTCAAAATACGAACGCTATGTTAACGACGTTTAACGAAATCGATATGAGGTTGTATTATAATCGTTATGAGTAGAAATGTCCGAGAACCTAACGATGGCGCGTACTCGAGGGTCGAGATGGGTTCTTGAAAATTTCGGGATTTCCGAGAATATTCAAGAACTCTAACATGCTCAAGAATCCCGAATATGTTCGGGAATCCCGATATATTCGAGAACCCGTCCCGATCCCGAATAAAATTCTCGACCGGACATTTTCGCGTTCTCGGACACCTACAGTTGTAATTTATTTGCTCTCTGTTATTCCTATTATCTAATCGATATATTGTCTTTACAGTCGGCTCATGGAATTTCGTAAAACGAACCAGGAAACTTTCACCAAAAAGTACGGTTTGAAGCTTGGATTTATGAGTCCATTTATTGCAGCAAGTGCCTATGCTTTGAAAGAACAACCGGTAGTGAACGCTGTAATAGACGGCACTGAAATAGTTTATAGAGACTACGTCGACATCAGTATTGCGGTCGCAACTCCGAAAGGTCTCGTCGTACCGGTGCTTCGTAGCGTAGATAATAAAAACTTTGCTGAGCTTGAAATCGCTCTGGCAGCCGTTGGTGATAAGGCAAGGAAAGGTAAAATATCGGTGGAGGACATGGATGGCGGAACGTTCACAATAAGTAATGGAGGTGTCTTCGGTTCTCTCATGGGAATGCCTATTATTAATCCACCACAAAGTGCGATTCTTGGAATGCACGGTGTCTTCGACAGACCTGTTGCAGTGAAGGGCGAGGTAATGAATAATTTCACTTTTCAAATGGGTCCTTTTTCTTTTAAGAACTGTTGTCATTAATACCGGTTGCTTTTTAGATCAAAATTCGTCCAATGATGTACATAGCTTTGACGTATGACCACCGATTAATCGATGGACGCGAAGCTGTGCTGTTCTTGAGGAAGATCAAAGACGCCGTGGAAGATCCCAGAATTATGCTAGCTGGCCTTTAAGCACCGTAAACATTTTCATTGAATCGCTTCTCGAATACACCTCTCGTCACTTCTAAAACATTTTTGAACACGTTGTATTATATTCTGTTCATCTAGGCTTTTACTTACAAACCGAAGGTACTCCTGAATACACTTATCAACCATTGTGATAAGCGAAAGTAAAGGATAATATCACACGACTACGAAACCAACATCTGAAACGTTTTTACTTAAAAACTTTTACCATATTGTTCTTTCGTTGCGGATATGTTTCGCAGCGGAGTATGTAAAAGAATTGCATTGGTATGAAAAACCAAATGTATATTTTATCATTCTTGTGGCTCAAATTTAGTATACACTGTTTAAGAATTACAAGACAAAGAAGAAATGAAATACGAGATTAAATATCTTTGAACTGCAATAACAAAATGAGAGCATAATATAAAAAATTTTCGTTTGACAAGACGTGTTTGAAATTCTATTTTTTGCCTTGCGAAAGTTTATTTTTTTTTTTTTTTAGTATGTTGGTCCTATTTTTGGCGTTATTTATATTGCTGGACAATACATTTTTGTTACTACAGTTTTACAGTACGTGATGCAGAGATCGCGAGATACGTGTGCTTACATTCGTCAAGAATGGTATAACATCATCCGTGAGCCGAAATAATTATTTCGTTGTTTTTTAAAAAATGTATTTTTATTGGGATGACTTTGATTAGCGAAATGTTAGTCAGGACAAAGAAATGTTAGTAAAAAAGTTAGAAGATACTTAAACGCAGAGAATAATGTATCAAAATAATTGAAATAAAATTTCACGAATCTGTATTTTGCCAACATTGTTGAAACAAAAAGAAAAGCAACTACTAAATAGAAAATCATTTTTACATTTTCTGCACGCATGGTATTAATTGAAGATTTTCTAGCGAGATTAAATACTTGATCGTAACTATTGACGATCTCAACCGTGTAAATTATTGTTATTAAATAAAAAAATTACTCGATCGTAAAACACATCATTCAGAATTTCTTACTTAACAAGTTTAAAAATTATTATTAATTAAATATATTTTCAATTGATATCGAATAACGATTACTTTGACCATGATTTCAAAATTTTGGTAAAAAATAGTCGTTCGAGTGTATCGCATTATGTATTCGATATCTCATAGAGAGTAAGATATCGAATCGACTATCGATTCTGCTCGTACACTGGGAACTGGGAATGACTTCGCCGTTTCGTTTAATGGTCAAACAGTGATCGTGAAATGGTAATATTTACAAACTTTTTCAATCAAACATGGGCCAATCGATTAATATGATATTCTACTGTGCAAACAAAATATTAGAATACTCAATATTTTAAAAATTTATCTTTTGTAAACGTAAATTTCATTTTTGTTTGACATTTTAGGTTAATTTTATATTTTAGCATCAACTCTTTTGTGTCAAACGGCATATTATCATATTTAACCCTTTGTACTACCATTTTCGTTGCATCTACAATGGTTAGAACTTATTTGCCGTTTATAATCTCCTGAAAGAAAACGAAAATTTATATTGTTTGTATTCCGACATTTTCGTTAATGGTTAAATATCGATAACAGAGAAATAGAATTTTGTTTGAAATCTTCATCACGAGTTCGACTTGATATTGTAGGACAAATGCTTAGATACACTAGAATTTAGTTTCTCACATTGCGTTAATTGAAACAGGGGCAGAATCAATCTGGTACTGGTGGCACTGGGGGCGATAGGAAGGATGACAAAGACAAGAAGAAGAAGTACGAGCCTCCGATTCCAACAAGAGTGGGCAAAAAGAAGAGACGTATAAAGGGGCCCGATGCTGCTTTGAAATTGCCGCAAGTCACTCCTCATACTCGTTGCAAACTGAAGCTATTGAAACTAGACCGGATAAAAGATTATTTATTAATGGAGGAAGAGTTCATTAGGAATCAAGAAAGGCTGAAGCCCCAGGAAGAAAAGAACGAAGAGGAAAGGTCCAAGGTCGATGATCTGAGAGGGACACCAATGTCTGTTGGAACATTAGAAGAAATAATTGATGATAATCATGCAATAGTTTCAACTTCGGTTGGTTCAGAGCATTACGTGTCTATCTTGTCATTTGTAGACAAAGATCAGTTGGAACCTGGCTGTTCTGTCTTATTAAATCATAAAGTTCATGCGGTTGTTGGAGTCTTAGGTGACGACACAGATCCTATGGTTACTGTAATGAAGCTTGAGAAAGCTCCACAAGAAACTTATGCTGATATTGGTGGTAAGTATCGATGCTTGTGTGTACTAGTGTATTTATAGCCTTTCAACTTTCTTCCCTTAACACATTGCGTATGGGTCATGAGATATCTCATATATAGCAAACTGAACATTGAGTTCCTTTCTTATATCAAAGACTTGCAGTAACTTATGACAGGAATTTCTAGATGCGAATTAAAAAAGTGCTTGCATGCATTGTACTAAGTTTTTTTGGCACACTCAAAAATGTATGGACTCTGGAAGCACGTTGGACAAGCAGAGCGTCATACTCAATGTGTTAATTGGCTTCCAGTAGATAGAGTGTTAAAAAAAAAGAATTGAATGTGCTCTTTAAAATAGTGTAACTTTAAGAATGTAATTCCTAAGAACTTTCTTCGCAAACCAAAAATAATGGAGATATTTAGGTGTTCTTATTTATATGCAACATAAACCCTCTAATTACTATATATAACTATAACATACTGTTTAATGTTCAGGGCTGGACACCCAAATTCAAGAAATCAAGGAATCCGTGGAATTGCCACTGACTCATCCAGAGTACTACGAAGAAATGGGTATCAAACCACCAAAGGGAGTGATACTTTATGGACCTCCAGGAACTGGAAAGACATTATTAGCAAAAGCTGTAGCGAATCAAACCTCAGCCACTTTCTTGAGAGTTGTCGGTTCCGAACTGATACAAAAGTACTTGGGTGATGGGCCAAAGCTTGTAAGAGAATTATTTAGAGTTGCAGAGGAACATGCTCCGTCGATTGTATTCATAGACGAAATAGACGCTGTAGGCACGAAACGATACGATAGTAACAGTGGAGGGGAACGTGAAATTCAAAGAACTATGCTTGAACTTCTCAATCAGCTTGATGGTACATAGTAACTTGACTCTCGATACGACTTATAAAATGTATAAGCTTTATATAATTTTTTTTTTTCACTTAGGCTTTGATAGCAGAGGGGATGTCAAGGTCGTAATGGCAACGAATAGAATTGAAACTTTAGATCCAGCATTGATCCGACCAGGTCGTATCGACAGAAAAATCGAATTCCCCCTGCCTGATGAGAAAACAAAACGACGAATCTTCAGCATCCATACCAACAGAATGACTTTAGCGCCTGACGTTAATTTAGCAGAGTTGATTATGGCGAAGGATGATCTTTCAGGTGCAGACATAAAGGTGAGGCACTTTTTAAGTAATACTTTGCTGGTAAGAAGTATTCATACGACTATGAAATTAATTTCTCATTTGCAGGCTATATGTACTGAAGCTGGTTTAATGGCACTACGTGAACGCCGTATGAAAGTTACCAGCGATGATTTCAAAAAGTCTAAGGAAAGTGTTTTATATCGTAAAAAAGAAGGTTCACCCGAAGGATTGTATTTATAAAAATACCACTATTCTTGGCTTACAATTCAATCATAATGTGTTACATATACTAATAAAAACATATAAAATACTATATTTTGATCAATGAATTAATTGCTTTCGGCTAGATTTGAAATATGGTCTTGTGTTTCGAATTCGTTTGATTCGTTAATATCGAAATCTTTTACATTCAAGTGAAAATGTTGGCACAATCTTTGCATTATTTTTGTAGAATGTTTTCTTTGTTCGTTGATGACTTGCGAGAATGGTTTATCTGTCTCATAGTTTGGATTTTGAGATGCCATTGAGCAGATATGACACGCGCCCCTTCTAGTTTTGTCAAGAATTTCCTTTATATCCTGAGGATGCTCTGTATCTTGTGCTACGATATGTAATAAACTTTTAAGCTTTCCTAGATTGAAAGCAGTTTTGAAACCGTCTTCGTATCCTTTATCAAAACCATCTTGGAAGACAGAGTCTGATCCGCTCTCTATTCCTTCTTTGTAACCGACCTTGAAAAATAATAAAATAAAAATATATGTATATGATTAGAACATTATTAATTGCATATAAACAATACCTTCTTGGCAGTATTTATAACTCTATTCCAGTCCTTAGTAGCGATGTCCAAAGATTCTTCGCTTTCAAGCGTATTTGAAAATTCGTCCATAATAATCGAAAATTTTGTTGCATACGCGAATCGTTCAGTATTTATTTCAATGGGGTATTCTTATTTATAAATAACGAAACTGCACGACCATATAACCTAAATATAAACCGTGTAAAGTAATCGATAGAATCGTTTAAGTCTTAAAAATTCAATGGAATCGGAACCGAGCACTTCGAAGGAACAAGACGGAAATGTTGCAAATGCTAATTCGTTGGAAGTGCTTGAACAAAAGTAAATTTTTCACAATTTTTATTAAATATTACCTTCGTCGTTATTTACATGACAAATAGGTTATGTGTACCATAGTTTGTTACGAATGAAAGAATGTTGAATCTTCGTTTGAAAGAATGACATAATCATTTTATTCATCTGATAAAGATTAAAATTTCTGTACCAATTTAATTAGTATCATTCAAACTTTCAGAATCATTGATTTGGCTCACACCAGGCCCAAAGGCATATCTGACAAAGATTTAACAGCTGAGATGCCAGAACTGCAACCTGCTCAAAGAGCACAAATTATAAATAAACTGTTAACTCAGGGTCATTTCGATTTATTTAAACAAGGTGGTTCTCTGTTGTATCGTTTGAAAGATCCTTCTAAAGCGAAAGTAGCTAAAGGGGCTGACAACGAAGAAAAGATTGTATATACTATAATAGAAGAAGCAGGAAACAAGGGGATTTGGATTCGAGACATAAGATTCAAGTCTAATTTAATGCCAACGCAGTTGAACAAGATCCTGAAAAGCTTAGAGACTAAAAAATTCATTAAAGCTGTTAAGTCTGTAGCCGCAAGCAAGAAAAAAGTATATATGCTGTACAATTTGGAACCGGACACATCTGTGACTGGTGGTGCATGGTATCAAGACCAAGATTTTGAAGCTGAATTCGTTGATGTTCTCAATCAACAATGTTATAGATTTTTAGAGAAGAAACGAGAGCAAATAAATTCTTGCAGAGGTGGACCAATTGCAGCTAGAAACGTTACCTTTGCTTCGTCCAAAGATGTGTGGAAATTCATTTCTGATCTAGGCATAAGCAAGGTTCCAATTTTGCTATGGCTTTATTTTAATGTAGTAATACGAAAATGATATAAGAAAATGTTAATAGTTAATTATTAATTAAATTGACGATTATAGGTAAAATTATCGGTCGAAGATTTAGAGATGATATTAAACACATTGGTCTATGATGGAAAAGTTGAACGCATTCTCTCGGACGACGGAAACAATTTGTACAGAGCAGTAGAACCTTTATTGCATGCACCTGGATTAATTAAATCCACTTGCGGTGTTTGCCCTGTAAGTACACCGAAATGTTTAAATGCTGTTTTTTTAAAATTACGACGTTTAATAATACAATAACGGTATTTTCACGTAGGTAAGAAAAAATTGTTGCGACATAGGCGATATCACGCCTACGAAATGCCAATACATAACAGAATGGTTGGAGTAATGTTTTTTAATAAAAGTTCATTTCGAATAACAATTTATTGATTTGTTAGTGCATCCTTCCCATTATTTAGATGCATATAAGTGCATCAGAGAGGATATCTACTCTCTGGTGCATATATCCCTATATGTATGACATTCCGCCCAGTGTTGGGATATTGCGCGGGTTACACGCGCATGCGCGACGATTTTAGCGTCAGTAACGTAAAACTTTTTGCCAAAATGGGGTACCTTCGTCACCCCGCATAATTTCGCAAATTTTGTTATGATTTATTTTTGAAAAATAAATGTATAAAATGTGTATGTGTTTGTATATATATACATATACAATATTAAAATTTAATATATACATATGTACACATAATATATAATACATATAATTATGGCACTATCCCACCAGTAATAGTTCCCCACTACTTTGCCTACAAATTTAAGACGTAGATACGTTCCTGCATTTGTTCGCGCATGCGCGTGTAACCCGCGCAATATACCAACACTGATTCCGCCATTACAACGATAGATGTCGATGTGTTTAAAACGTTCACGCAAGTATATTATGTACGCAATAGCATTTACCACACGATTTATTTTTCTAGTGTATAATAATCAAACGCTCATGTGCTATTTTACATTTGTTTTATTAAAAGCATACATTATGCAATTGCCCTGTAAGTAGTCATACAAGATTCAAATTCAAATCTCGAAAAATAAGGTCAAACTGCCGTTTGTGATCATCTGTTCCCGCCAAACTAAGCAAACTGTATACTGTATACATACTGAATACTGTGTACGATCTGGATACCGGCTACCAATAGCGGAAAAAAATATCGCTTTAATTTTTCTATTATTTGTTCACAGGAATGTGTTGTATCGCGAACGTTCTCGCGAGATATAGAAACACGAAAACCCGTAAACGTTAAAAAAAAGACGTAACCTTGAACGAACCGATAAAAAGGAACGAGTACCGAGGACGCGTTCGTTTCCCGCGTTTTGAACCGCAATTCAATCAGGTTGGTAGCGATCATTTTTTATTGGTTTCCGGCTTCAGAGTGCCAGATGTGAATGTGCGCTTCCACGAGCACCGTTAAATTGTGCTTTTGTGTGGGACTCGAAATGTTTCGCGAAATATTTCCGAGGCTTCACGTTTGCCACGCGTGAACGATTCAAGTCACGGGAACTCGAGTGCTCGTCAGTGGATCGTGACGGAAGGTTTACGAGACGTGTGATCGACGATCTCCTTGATCCGCGGTCAAGAGTTTATTGGCGTGCGTCGCATGTGGCCGCGGTGTCCCGGGAAAAGCGTAGTAGTACTGTCTTCGACGTGAAATTGATTTCCTACGAGCGGCTCAAGAACCGGACGGAAAACCGCGCTTGATCGTCGACCAAGGACCGCAAACGTTGACATGCCGTTGCTCCGCAAACAGCCGTTCCTACGACTCCACGTCTCCTCTGACTTCAGAGATGACGACGAAGTATTCCACTGCGAGGTTACCAACGAAATCTTCAAGGACTACAAGTAAGACCATGACAGCCGAGACAGCGTCGAGACGTGTTTCGCGATCTCGCCGACCAGATACATTAAATACGACTGTTTCGTTTTCTTTCGATCGCGAACTGTTCCAGTGGTCTCGTCTCGAGGAAATATATGTATAAACACGTATGGCTCGACGTTGTCGTTGTCGTATATGTAGGTACTGTCGAACCGAACCGGACTCGAATTCTGCTATGCAACGCGACCGATCCTTCGCGTACGTTGCCATTGCCTTAGCGCGAAATCATCGTTCGGAGGTGCACGTGTGCTGTGGACAGCTTGTTTCGGTTTTGAATGCACGGTTCTGGATGACGCTTGTTTGGTTTATCATCTTTTTTCTTTCTTTTTTTTCGATATTTCTTTCTTAATTTTTATCGTTGGTGACTACAGTAGGTACTGTAGACCGTTCAGATATTGGCAGACTTCGTTTGTTTTGTTCACTTTCTTCGTTATGCGATGGATGTTGATGGAGGGAATTGGACATAACAAAGAATGCGAACTAGTTAAAACACCACAGAATGTGATGCAGCTACGACTCTCTAGTTTGTAGGAAGTCTGCCAGTATCTCATCAGCCTATAGTACTTGCTCGTTGTATGGAAATGAAACTAGAGTTTTAAGCAAGATCCTAGGTTTTTACAATGAACTAAATGCCCAATTGATCGTATAAGATTTCCCATCTATAACTCCCCCGCTATTGAATCAATGGATGAGTTTCTTGTATAGAACTGACATTTGATTAAGAGTGCAATGACCGAGAACCTACTGTACCGTATCTGCTACTTTATTTCTTTTGTCTGTTTCGTTACTATAGCGAGTTCTGCGAGAGAATTATCCTGTGCAATTCGCTCATATGGTCGTGCTGCATCACTGGAAGGAGCAACATGACTTACGAAGAAGCCCTGGAGTGCGAGGAGAATGCGAAAAGAAGTCTGAAAGAGTTCCCCATGGAGGTATTGTATTTTGTGTCTGAAAAATTGATTATGGTGTTTATTGAATTCTAACGTATATATATTGTGTTGCAGTTACGAATTCCTATATTATACCTTGCCAGTAAAACGAACAGATCTTCTTTCAACGAAATGGTAGAAGATGTGTTCCTGTTTGCAAAGGATCGTTATTTCGTTGGAGAAATGGTGGAAGCAAGTTTCACAGAAGATTCTTGGTGCGAATGTCATATCCTTCAAGTTATTGCACCTTCTGAGCAACAAATAAAAGCATATATGAAAGAAAATAGGTATAGAGATATTTAATATGTATATGCAATGTCTTTCGGTACTTTGTGTCGTTAGTAGGTTTGCGTGTTTACTAGCTAAGTGTCTGTATTTTGTCTCTGGTAACATGTATCTTAAGAAGGAATAACATGAATTGGTTCTGTTAGGAGTCCACAAGAACAACACTATCATCCATCAGCAAAATTGTTTCGTTACGAAGTGGAACAGTTAGACTGTGGTGATTCTGATGTTAGTCAACTTATGATAGTAGAAGCGGCACAAGTGAGAAGAAAAAAGCAACAATACAGCAGAGAACGTAACAAAATATTTTTGCGCCAGTTATGCGAGCAGAACGAGAGTGGTATTTGGATTGTTAAAGTTAGTAGCTTTTGTTGCTGAAATATATTAATAACTTTTGCACTTAAATGGCGACTCTAAAGCGCCATTAAAAATTACCATTTTATTATTTAAAACAACTTTTACATTACTATGTTTGTATCTAGGAAATTACTAAAAATTTAATAATAGTGTGCAGTAATAGACTGCATATGCATAAAGGGAGTGAATCATGTACAATGGAAATATTCTGTTCGAAGAAATGTCTTGGTTTTGGTGTTAAAACTGTTTCCGAGTGCAAAGGTTTACTTCCATGCATAGTATATTAATGAAGCCTGTATTGTGTGATTTCAGGATAGCGTTTTACAGAAGTATGGAATTAGCAAAGTACGTTTTGATACGATATTTACCGGTCCTCCGCCTGATTTCACATCGCGTGTCAAAAAATCCATAAAACACAAGCAGGAGTCAATAGAAAAATTTCTTACCGCAAATATTTCAAAACCAAAACCGGAGAAAACAGAGAAGAAGCTGGACCCCTTGAAGAAGGTAAATCAGGCGGGAGTAGATATAAAAAAGTTTCGAAAACCAAGGTAAGTAATGCGGTCTTAATAAAAGTTTGGGTTAAACTTCTGAAAACCCCCATGCCGAATTGGCTGAATTTTTGTGTAAATAAGTTTTTTTTACAAAAATGATAATTGCTAAAAGGATTTTCGAAGTTTTAAAAATTTTTTTCATCGCAGTGTAAATGGCGATCGTTTTAAAACAAATAATCATGGCGCTTGGGATGCTCGCGGTGTCTAAGAATGGAATAGAAAACATCCCTCTGATGACAGATATCACAATGATCGAAGTTACAAGCTTGGATTAGATTTTTAGGAACATTTTATTAATTTGTAGAATATACATATTTTATAAACCGCGGCTAGAGCTGTGTCGGTAACATAGGGAGTGACACACGAATGGTACAGCATTTTTTTATCTAGACGGTGAAAATCCTTCTTACAATCATTATTTTGTCTGAAAAAAAACTTATTTACAAAATTTCAACCAATTCGGGCATGGGGTTGTTTTCAGATGTATAGCCAGTCTGGACTCTCGACGGATTATATTAATGCTATAGTTTGTCTACAGAATGAACGGGAAATTCAAAGAAGAGCTTAAAGCGAAAACACTCGAAGAGAAAGCGAAACTCAAAGAGGAAACAATGTTGAAGAATAGAGAACTTAAGAAGGAGCAAAAACTGAAGCTAGCTGCTCTGGCTGCGTACGTGAAACAGTGGAACAAACCGAGAGAAGATCTCGAATGCGAGGATCTCGCTCCAATTCCGCAACCTGTACCGGTTAAAACTATTCTACCGAACGACAAGTTCGGCGACTGTTGTATGATCCTGGAGTTTCTTGAATTTTTCAACGAAGAATTGGAAGTCAATTCATATTTTTCGGGCGGTTTCACTTTGGATCTGTTGGAAAAGGCGTTGCTAGTGAAGGAAGCGTCCGGGCCTTGGAGTGACCTCTTGCAGCTGTTATTGTCGAGTATTTTTAAGTATCAATCGGACGAGGAAGACGAGATTCAGGCATCCGATACAGTAGTGAACGATAGTACTGCAAACGAGGGAGTTTCATTACTGACGAAAGGATTGGCAACGTATCACGGGTGCAAATTATCCGAGCTGACATTGGATCACACAACTCTAAGCGAAATCTTGAGACAGCACTTATTAAGTTCTGGCGAGCGAATAGGCGAAGCTGCTTCGAAATGGAGATACTCTCAAAGAGGTAGTCTTTGATGAAATTGAATAGCTTCTAGTAGGGCTTGAAACGGTTTCGAAAATAATTGTTAAGCCGTAATCGAAACAGATATTAGCTGGACATTTTGGTTCTTCGTAAAAGTTATTTGAAATGAAGGTTCTTCGTAACTGTTTTAAAAATCGAAACCGATATTACACCAGTTTTCAAGCCCTGCTCCTTGACACTACAATGTGTAATCATCTACTTTTTTCCAGGCGGTTACACAAACGAAGACGACCCTGCGTTCTTAATGAAAACGAAAGAAGCACACATTTTGAGACAGTTAAGCTATTGCAGCGTTCACGAGTTTAATTTCGACGACAAATTGAAAGTAGCCGCGTGCCTCATCAATCAGTTGCTCACTTTTGCCTCTGTACGAGACGTGATCGAGGAGAGACACGAGAAGCTTCATTTAGCGAAGAAAGAGCTGAGGTCTTTCGTGTTGGCGGAACAAAAGAGGGAGAGAGAAGAGAAAGAAAAAATGCGAGAGCGAGAGAAGGATAAAGAGACGAAAAGTGCACCGAAGAAGGTAACGCGTGGTAATTGCGAGGAGGAGAAGAAGAAGGAAGAATATGAGACTAAATTGAAAGAACTACAGCAAGCAACTAAAGACGATCAAATGATGCTTTACTTGGGCTCTGATAGAGCTTATCGTAGATATTGGAGGCTTTTGTCGATACCAGGTAATCGCACCTTTCTCTGTTTACCCTCGCTTCATTATAGGGATTGAATAATTAAATAAATGACGTTTTTGTATCCAGGAATATTCGTGGAGAACGATGGGACTGGAGTGGGTACTTGTCTACCTGAAGGAACTCCTTATCAACCCGGACTGCAAGACAGAGAATCTACGTACGAGTATTTAAGAAACAAATTTGAAGACGAGTTCAGTGACAAAGAAAACAGTTTTAAAAAGGCGAAGAAATCCCCTAAAAAGGTAACGTTTTCTGACAAGAATGGACTGAAATCTTCGAGGAAAGATGTAATGGCTAGGAAAGAAATAAAACAGGAGTTCTCCGACAAAAACGGACTGAAATCACCGAGAAAAGATGTACTAGCTAGGAAAGAAATCAAACAGGAATTTCTCGACGTGAGGAAGAATTTGATGGCTTGCACAGGAGACAATGAGTGTCCGGTTCACCGGCAAAGACCGGAACCGCAATGGAGTTTCTTTGGATCACAGGGGGACATAGAAGCTCTGGTCAATAGTTTGAGTAAACGAGGAATTAGGGAAGGCGAGCTCCGAAATAATATTGTACAAGAGATGACGAGTTTAATATCTACCATCGAAGAATGCCCGAGGCATAAGCTTAATCCTGAAGTGGTGAGTATCTTCAAATGTAAATACATACTCGTATAATTATGGTGCACAGTGTGCCAGAATCGCGCAAAAAGCTGGACAATATTAATGTCTTTGTTAATTATGTTGTGCAATTTTGTCTTTGAAGTACGATTAAAAATTACGAACGGACTTTTAATATAGTTTTCAGGACCGATCAAGGAACCTTCCAACAAGACCATCAAGAAAAATAAATACGAAAACGCTAACTTAAGTTATCCTCCCAATGTACCTATCGAGGAAGTTTTCGAATTTACTCTAAGGGACTTTATTTTAGAGCTCGAAGACAAGATAAAAGCAGGCTGTTTGGGAAGTTTGAAGGTGAATAATCGCGATGCCTGGAGGCGTATGATTGGTAATAGGCTCAACAATGAACAATGTGATAAATTAGTGTACAATACAAATGAAGTAGACGGAGATAGTGCTTTCAACGTAGCATTGGATAAAGTGAAGAGAGAGTTAGACTCTGAAGTAAATACAATTAATGTAAAGGCTTACAAGAGTTCAAGGAAAACCTCAGGTTTGCCAAATGAAACAGAACCAGTTCATGACAATAAGCAAATTGTCATCATCAAAGATTTGGCTAATGCTATTTCACAATTGTATCATGCTATCGATCAAAAGTACTTAGATAAGCCTCTAGTTAACGAAAAGGATAAGAAACATCCTGGCGATGATTACAGAGCAAGATGGGAACAGTCTCTCGTAGCATCCACAAGCTGGTCTCAGTTGTTCTTGCATCTAGCTACCCTAGAGAACAGCATCTCGTGGAATAAGAGCGTCTTAAATGCTCAATGTTATATATGCAGACGACGTCGAGACGCCGAAAAAATGTTACTCTGCGATGGTTGCAACAAAGGTCACCATTTGTACTGTTTAAAACCAAAACTCATTGTAATTATTTCCTTTCTTTCGAGTGTTGAATTCTTGTAAGAGGGATGCTCGTGTACACGGGAAAAAAAGAAGCCAATTTTCGAGGAATATTGATTCGAAATCTATTTATTAAACATATCTACAACTTTATATGTATAGTCATAGATGAGTAATCGTAGGAGTAAAAAAATGAAAAAATACGTATAAGACGTATAAAATTATGTATGTATATTTTTCATTTTTTTTACTCCTACGAATACTTATCTATTATTACTTAAGTTGCAGATACGATTAATAAATAGATTGATAATAAAAATTCCTCGAAAATTGGCTTCTTTATTCCTATTTTCACGACAATCCCCCCTTAAAAGCCATGATTAACATGCAGTATATTTGCAGGCTGTACCAGATGGAGATTGGTATTGCAAAACGTGTAAACCGCCTACCAAATCGAAGTCGAGGCTTAAGAAACGAAAGAAATTCGAAGACGAATTGGAAGAGGAAGTTACATTGACCAAAGAGACCCGACATAATCGAGCTAGGCGAATTTTCGAGAGTGAGGAGGAATTCCACGAAGACGAAGACGTGGAAGACGAAAATTATGAGAATATGTAAGAACTTGTTTAAAAAGGTTTTGTGATTATCGTGTCAGTCGTTTATGAACTGACACATCGATGATTTTATTTCAGAAGTAGTCAAATAAATGTATGCAGTGCGTGCAGAAGCGGTGGGAAGCTGATCAATTGCGATTTATGTTCGAACTGTTATCACATGGAATGTATAGAACCCTCCATAGCAAGACCTCCTCGTGGAAGATGGACCTGTTCGGATTGCAAGGATAAAAAGGATAGGAGGGCTAACATAAAACCCGGTAAATCATAGAAGCTATAATATAAATATATAATGGCGGCAGGAAACACTAGTAGTAAATGCCGAGAGCGTTCAAGCATTTGATGGTATTATATTAATGTTAAATGATAATACTACCCCTGACAGAAAATATTCGAACGAAATCGTGGATATAAATTGTTTAGGTGCATTTCAAAAATATTTTATACATATTAGACAAATATAATAGAGGAGTTCGCGATATTCCAGAAACTATTTAATACTATTTGATGAACCATTTATAGTTTAACCATTGGACTGTACTTCCGAAAAATCCCATGCTCCGAATTGGTGGAATTGAACCGTAAATCGAATTTTAACCATCGAAATGGTAAAAAAGTTTCGAGATGCCGGAAATCCTTCTCACAATTGATTTAGTATATTTGTATTTTGCATAAAAATCCGCTGTCTAGTTATAGCAGCGGACGCCCGATTTATTCGATCGAATACTTTTTTCCAGAGATGTATAATGAATGAGTTTTTTAGTTTGAATTGTGTTGTTAGTGAGGGGGCGCGAAAGGGAAAGGGACAAGGAGAGACTGTGCGCTGCAGCCGCACGCTCTCGCATCCATGGTTTTGCCAAGAGCCTCCTCACTACAGAATCTACAGACTGGGACGGTCTGTATCGAGACTCTATTCTACTTTCTTTCAATTCACATTTTTCTGTTGTCTAGAAGTGCACTAATATCGAATATACAGTGTATTGCTTTATATATTCATCCATTATTCATTAATACAGTTTAACTGTTAATGGCAAATAGGTAAGACTTCGTTGCATGTGTTCGCAGAAGGTCCCCATTTTGCTCTGGAAGTAAAGTAGGCACAATCTTCATTCAATTTATGTTTCCCATCTTACACAATGCAAGTGAGTTCGTATTAACTTCCTTATACAGGGTGTCCCGTCTAAATTGAGCATCTTAAATGTTTTGCTTATTTCTGATGATAGAAAAAAATGTCAGTAGACAAAATGTTGTAGTAAGCAAAAAAATGTTCAAGGTCAATTTTTCGAGATGTTGCCACCCGACATTTTTTTTAAACGGAACTATGGGACTTTATGTTTTCGTCATCACGGTATATATAGCTGAGGTCAAGACGAATCCAACGACCTATAATACATTGACCTTCGAGTGACCTTGAATACAAAAAATTCGACAAAGTTGGGCAATCGATACAAATAGTAAAGTAACTTCTGTTGTAATTTTTGTAACATGATTACAAAAATTAAATGTGAAACTAAATTCTACAAAATGTACAGTTTACACAATTTTTTTTGCCTATTACAATATTTGTCCCCTTGAACCAAACACTTTTGTCCACTTCTGACATTTTTTTCTACCACCAGAAATAAACAAAACATTTAAGATGCTCAACTTAGGTGTTTTTGTACACCCTGTATAGAAACCTTAGATCTTTAAAGCTTCAAAATGATTCCTGCGATCGGAGTGCGGTCTTTTCGTATACTCATACAGAGTGTCCCGTTTTAATCTTTCAGTTTGTAAGTGGAATTTTAATGTTAGGTGACGATTGCGAGAAAAGATTTAAGTGGGACCATTTTTGTTCCTTTGTCGTGAATCGATTAATTTATTTTTCATGTACTTTTGATAATGCTTTGCCTGTGCCATTAATTATATTTCATTTGATTCGTGACGATTAGAATATAACGAGAGGAAATTTATTATACAGATAGCAGCAACTCGGAAGACACAGAACCGAGACAGACCAGACGAGCTACGAAGAGGGCTGCCGTAACAGAACAATTCGAAGATAAGGGATCGATTAAAGGATGCATGACAAGACTGCAAGATTTACTTACCGATGTCAGGCATCACAAGGATTCGTGGCCTTTCTTATCACCTGTTACAAAAGACGAAGTTCCGGACTATCATGATATCATTTCCAATCCTATGGATTTCGGTACCATCAAATCCAAACTCAGCAATGGGGAGTATGAAACGTTGGATCAATTTTTCAATGATTGTCATTTAGTATTCAATAATTGTCAAGCTTATAATGAAGAGCACAGCGCAGTATACAAGTAAGTATGGACAATGTAACTGCAGTAGGGCCTCATATAAGGTGACAATGTAGAATAAATAATACCAGAAGAAACATATTTTATGCAACTATTTGTGTATATGTAGAAATGTTCAAACTGGGGTAAATTTAATATGTTGCACATTATAGTGGGTCCTACTGTACTTTAATGTGGATAGTTCGGATGCCAGAGATTGCGAGATAAGCTGATAACATTGAGATGCTCCGTTCATAGTGCTTCTGCTATTTTTTATCGAATAATTAGACTGTGACTCCTTATGCAAAATATACAATAAATATAAACTTTCTTCTAAGAAGTTATGAACGACAAAGATATTATCACCGTAACTGCAAAATAAATCATTGTTGCAGTACAAACATAAGCAATGATCATGGCAAGTACGATCAAAATCTTTGGTCTCCGAACACCCAAGCTAGTGTAATATGTAAGGGTGTGTCTATGTTATTTTAAAAATAGTTACGTATACAGAGCAGGTATGAGGTTATTAAAATTCTTGGAGAAACGGTGCAAAGAGCTCGGTCTCAATTACGACGAGGATATGATGCGGCCGCCGGACACGAAAAAACAAAGATTGGAAGAGAATGGCGTCGCTAGCAGCGAGGACGAAGAGATGGAAGAACTACAAAAGACAAGATAGAAACGGAGTATATATTCCAATAATGTGCTTATTGGGTATTACTTTTTTTATTCCCGATACGTAAATTGGATGTACCTTGAGATTGCGTGCGGATTTTTACACTTGTGTCAAGGACAATGTGTACAAATTCGTGTTCATGCGGAAGATGTTCTGTAAATTATATATTACCGAAAAGACTTCTTCATTTGCTAAGGTTTAGAAGAATACTATAGTTATGTATATGTATAATTGCAGGCTTGACATACGCATTCAAAGTGTTTCTCTCTCTCTCTCTCTCTCTCTCTCTCTCTCTTTCTCTTTCAAAGTTATTTATCGATCATGCCCTGAATTATTTTCTTAGGCTTGCTAAAATAAAACCAAGAAAAAATCATGCACAGTATTATTCGTAGAATTTTACGCATGGTACAAGTGCTCTCGCGTATTCATAAGAGTCTTACAAACGTACTTTTTCTATGAAAGCGAGTAAAAGCAAGTAGGTGCGAGCAGTGAACTGTCGGCTGCTCGTACCACAAGTTTTTTTTCAGTTAGTATTATTACAAAGAAAGAAATTTTTGTTATCGGACAACTCTTTTTACACTATAATAATTATTTATTACTTTAGCCCTATTATCTTATACGATCGCATCTTATGCTGTTCTCTTTGCAAATAATTCACGGGATCCCCTAAATGTATTCGAGATTTCTCGACACTTTTACTTACACGCAATCCACACATTTATATAACGTGTTATTCATTGCCTTCCTTTTATATAGTATATTTAAAACCATGTCTCGTTCGTGCGATAACGTGATAAACGACTGACGATTTTTTTACTGTGAGAAATATTCGTCCAAAGTTCCAAATTGCTACGTAAAAACGAAACCTAGTTGCTATGTTTACATTTATATTTATTTTAAAGAAAAGTAGATTTTACTCGAGATTGGTATAAATGATGTCACAATATTGCACACTTGTATCGGAGATAGAAGGTCATATTTGTTAAACATGTTAAGCGGTACTTACGTTTTTTTTTAAATTTTGTTTCTATCAGCCTATTTAAAAAAAAAAAAACAATAATTTTAGGCTGGACCTACACAAAAACCTATGGTACAAATTATTATTATTCTCTATATTGTACAGAAGTTGTAGGTACAGCTTTTTGTAATCATGTACGTTTTATACAATTCATTTGGTAATAAATTTTTAAAATAGATTTATATTTAATACTTGTTTCGTAACATAATGTTTGGAAAATTACAGGTAGAATGACATGTGTTTAAAATCATTACTAATTCAAATCCTAATTGGTAAAGGTTTTCTGTATTTCCTTCATACACTTCTGTTACACATTATACTAAAGTAGTTGTAGGTGTATCGCTTAATGGTGAGGTACACCTGAGAATTCCTTCCTATGGACTTCATCCCATTTCTGTACATTTCCTGGGGCGTAACCTACAATTAAAAAGGAGAAATAGTAAAAACTCTCCTTGCAAAGATAGTATACTACTGAACATTATTAACATGAAATACTTACTGAGTTTCTGTATCTTATAGAAAATAGGCAAACATACAATCGCACCAAACACCCAGTATTTGAACACCCAGGCGTTTGGGCTATCAAAATAATATTTAAATGGAAACTGTGCTATTTTTGATGAAAGAGTGTATGGATATTTCATACGCCGAGAGTTTGCCTCACTTGATGCACCTGATGTATCAGACATGGCTAAAAATCATTTATTAATTGTTGTACTTTGCAGTTAACAAGTACACTGTAGATTAAATATCAACAGGCATGAATAAATGCATACGTACAATTTATATTCTTATTAGAAAAACATTTACAACATGAATAGACAATATTTCTTTCATACATACATTTTCTGAATTTAATTACACAAATATATAATAAAATAATGGGAATTTGTGTCTTGTATAAAGATATCTATTATATTCATTAATTAGAACAATTTTCAATGTTACATATTTACGTTCATAATGAATGGATCCGTATTTTATTCAAAATTATTATGATTTAAATATATACATGCATTATTAAAATATTAATTTCTCTACGTTAATCTCGCTTGAACATCTATAAATTATATTGGCGATAAGAAGAAAATTTGAAACATTACCTCTTTCTGTCTATAAAACGAGATACGGTCGAAAATTTTTGCTGACAAGTCCAACACTTTGGACATCCAACAGACATGAAGTATTATTATATAATCGGTCGTCTACTAGAATATATCGAAACATATCGAATCGGAAAGTTTTCACGATTGCGGTTCAAAATGTAACTGTTCTATTGGCTTACAACTTTGGACTAATTTCAAGTAACATAATAATAAAATTACTATTAGAAATTCGACTGATATATTCGAATTAATTGTGGTGTCAAAATTGAAGAATGGAAATGGGAGTGCTCACTCTCATAAGCGTGGTCTTTTCTGCCTTAGACCACCTTAGACCATATATACCTATAGACCCGGCTTCAGATAGCCTGTCTTGTTCCGAGATTAAATCGCCTAGCAGACGACTCTTGTGGGCAAAGTGCTATAGTCTGTTGAGAAATCGCAGTACTGCGAAGCTAAAGAATTAGAGGGGAAAGGGGAATCGTTGTCGCATCTCATTCTGTTTAAATATTTATGGAAACTCTAATTGTAATATACATATATACATGTATTTTATTTTATTACTCGTTCATATTTACTTTGCTCACATTTTTTTAAATATGGCTAACTCATTTTGTTGACTATAATTTAGAAAAAGTTAAATTTTAATGTAGAAGTAGATAATATGAAATCTGTATTTATTTCCTCACAACATACTCTTCATTTAAAAAGAAGAATAATAAGAACAACATATTATATCGAATACAATGCATATATTATATACATAGTGTAATACATATAATACAATAAATTCTTATTCCCTAATTATTGGTTATAAAATAAAATAGTTCTTGTTAGTTTAGTTCTTAGCCTCCCTGTAAACCAGGCATTTCCAGGGCCAAGTCATACCAGGGACGAAAACAGGCAGAATAGAGGACGAGCCACGCTTGGAGCATACCAAGGCCGGTTTAGTTCAATTTTGGACGAGATTCTATGTCGGCAGCCGTCGCTCTCCCTGACGGCCAATGGACCAGGTATTATACCTCGGCTGAGAGTCGGCCCAGGGCCGGCCGGCGGCGGCCGAATTTTCCTTTCGAAACGGTACCCTAGCAACTGTCCCTAGAATTCCCCTAGAATTCCGTAGAAATCTGGCCGAAACATGGGTTTGCGGGAATACATTTGACGTCCTTATACGAGCAAATTTTGAACTGTATAAAGGCTCAATCTAAAGAGGAAGGTTCAGCGCAGAATGCTCTGGTCATGACGTAACGTGATTATGTTGATATCTAATAATATGAGTGTCAAAGTACGGAAAAAAGTCGAGAAATCACCCGCAGAATCCCAATGTATTTTTCTGTTACAAAAACAGTTTTTTGACTGCTATCATAAGCAGGGCGCTATGCGCTGAACCTTCCTCTTTAGATTGAGCCTTTATACAGTTCAAAATTTGCTCGTATAAGGACGTCAAATGTATTCCCGCAAACCCATGTTTCGGCCAGATTTCTACGGTATTCTAGGGACAGTTGCTAGGGTCCGTTTCGAAAGGAAAATTCGGCCGCCGCCGGCCGGCCCTGGGCCGACTCTCAGCCGAGGTCAGTGTTCCGATTGAGCCAGCTTTTTTTCGCGCATGCGCGGCAATTTCAGCCTCAGTAACGTAACCTTTTCGATGAAATCGGGTAGCTTGAGCACCCTGCAGACTTTTAAAAAATTATTAGTCTATACGTAGCTCTTTCTCCACTATTAACCTCCATTGTATAATAAAATATTAATAATACTTACCTCGTTCCGCGTCACGTCTCTCGTCCATCAGTCGTCCCGCCAATATAATTGCCACAGGCCGTCAGGGCCCTGGCCGCTCTGCTGCGTCATTGTAGATACGCTACTGTTTTGGCCGCGCATGCGCGAAAAAAAGCTGGCTCAATCGGAACACTGGCCGAGGTATAATACCTGGTCCATTGGCCGTCCGGGAGAGCTAGGGAGAGCGACGGCTGCCGACATAGAGTCTCGTCCAGATTTGGATTTTTGGCTATCTGGCATTAGGCTTTTATGGGACTTTCACCTACTTATTTCTGGCATTTTTCTGATTAAAATGATACAAAACACGATAATGTAATTTCAACTTTATTTAATGGTTTCATTGATGGTTATGGGTAAGACATGGAAGAGGATAGCAAGTGAAAAGAAAGAGAAACTGTAATGTTTAAAATACCAATTCGATGCTAACACTTTTATTAATAAGTTTCTAGAATTTCTATAAATTAGTCGTTTAAACTTACGGACGTTTTCTTTTCTTCGATGTTTTATAGCCTAAAAAAAATGTTGCGTTATTTTTTTTTTAGAATAGTGTTTATAATAGTGCACGTATTTATTATTTAATAATTAACTATTTCAATTGTCTTACCTAAGATTGTTAATTTGACTCCTTCTATACTATATTGTACCGGAGGTGGAAGATGTTTTTTGAGACGCTTGTACTGTTTGAACCAATCCTCAAATTCCTTCCTTATTTTTGGGGATAGTTTGATCATATTTACATGATCTCCTTCCTCTGCGACCCTTTCTTCAACTCCTTCCTCTGCGACCCTTTCTTCATCACGTTCCTCTGCGACCCTTTCTTCAACTCCTTCCTCTGCGACCCAGTCTTCATCTCCTTCCTCTGCGACCCTTTCTTCAACTCCTTCCTCTGCGACCCTGTCTTCATCTCCTTCCTCTGCGACCCTTTCTTCAACTCCTTCCTCTGCGACCCAGTCTTCATCTCCTTCCTCCGCGACCCTTTCTTCAACTCCTTCCTCTGAGACCCTTTCTTCATCACGTTCCTCTGCGACCCTTTCTTCAACTCCTTCCTCTGCGACCCAGTATTCAACTCCTTCCTCTGCGACCCTTTCTTCAACTCCTTCCTCTGCGACCCAGTATTCAACTCCTTCCTCTGCGACCCAGTCTTCATCTCCTTCCTCCGCGACCCTTTCTTCAACTCCTTCCTCTGCGACCCTTTCTTCAACTCTTTCCTCTGCGACCCAGTCTTCATCTCCTTCCTCCGCGACCCTTTCTTCAACTCCTTCCTCTGAGACCCTTTCTTCATCACGTTCCTCTGCGACCCTTTCTTCTAATGGTCCCGACAATCTCTGTTCGTCCTCACTGCATGCAGTGAAATAATTTTCAATTTCTTCGACTGTTGCATCGTGCTCCGAAATCTGTGACCAAACTTGCTGCATTTCGGTTATTATTGTAGCTTCCTCCGTTTCTTCAATCGTTTGCATGCTTGGAATAATGTTCTTCCACGCATTTCGTAAGTCACTGCATGTCAGATCCTTCCAAGATGTACTGATCGCGTGTAGACAATCTTTAATCGTATACTGTTTGAAAAACTCCTCTATGCTATATCCCCGTGCAATGAGATGCTGTACCAGTTGGCATCGGAATAGTCTCTTCATCTTTTCAATCACTCCTTGATTCATTGGTTGAATCAAGGATGTGGTGTTTGGCGGTAAAAATTTGACTTCAAAATTGTCATCGTGTTCATAGCCACTTGAAAATTTGTGACTTGAACAATTGTCAACAAGTAAAATCACTTTTCCGTGCAGCCCATTTTCAAACTGATGTTGCCGTACAGCTTTTTTAAAATGATTTTCAAACCAATCGACAAATATATCTTGGTTTATCCGCGCATTGGTTTGCGCTTTAAAAATAACTGGAAGTTGGTTCATACAATCTTTCCAAGCACGCGGTTTCTGATATTTGTGTATTACAAGAGGCGTAATTTGGTGTGTCCCAGTAGCATTCGCGCACAATCCTACCGTCACTCTATCTTTCCGCACTTTGTGTCCACTCACAGTCTTCTCATTGTCACCCGCTAAGGTTCTTGATGGCAAAGTTTTCCACAATAACATGGTTTCGTCCATATTATAAATATTTTCATAATTAATGTCTTCTTCTTCAATGTACTTTTGAAAATTACTAACAAATAAATTAGCTCCGTGTTCATCGGCACTGACTTTTTCACCGTATATGCGAACCAGTCGAATATGGCGACGGTTTTTAAATTTTTGGAGCCATCCACTGCTGAGTTTAAAATTGGAGCACGTTCCTAACTCTTCTTTCAATTGACGTGCTTTTTGTACAAGTAGCGTATCCGATACAGCATCTCCTATGGCTCTCGTTTCTGCAAACCACAGAAACAACCGGTTTTCCAATTCTTCATACGTCGGTTGCTTGAAAGTTCTCAGACGTTTCTCCCGTATCCCTTTTTCTACCATATTGTAGATTTTCACAGCATTTTCTTGGATTCGTCTAATTGTCGTGGAATGTACTGCATACTTTTGAGCGACATATGTAATAGAGTATTTCTCCAAGTCCTTTAGAACATCCACACGTTGTTGCATAGTCAAGTAAACCTTCTTGCTTCTTGGCATTTTTGTCACTTAAACTAGCACTAACAACTATGTACACGCAATGAATGACTATAAAAACAAGTATGTACAGCGTATAGGGTTAGTGTATTACTATTATGACTAGTACACAATGTAGTTGTATGTAATAAGGATTTTAGCACAGCACGTATGAACAACTCGGTCTCGACTGACTCTTGGTTAACAACTGACCAGGAGTGACCGTCGACACCTCTTCTTATTCTGTCTATCTCTGTCTTTGACTTTTTCGAAGAAGGAAAAAATCCCTTCCAAATAACGCTGGTTTCCTCCAGATCTTACGCACGTGGGATACTTCCGGTCGCGAACGACCGCTGCCCTCTCGTCAAAGGTCCTTCGGTTCTCCACCATTCATGGTACCCGTATGCCGCTACATACATATTGACTGTAACTAACGAAAGTTAAAATCCTGTCAGCCCCTGAAACTAAACAGTTCTCTCAAAAATAGCTTTGTCTAGTCACGTACACCATAAATCATACCATAAGTCAGGTAAGGACACGCGGAAAGAAGCATTCGCGGAAGGATGCTATAAAAAACGGAAAGAGTGGAAAAAGGCAGTCTGGAAAGGATGTCATAAAAAGGGAAGATTCGCCAAGTCCTGGCCGTAGATCTTGAACCTGGAAGAGGGCAAGGACAGGATTAGGGCTGCGTGGATCTGGTCGCCAGATGTCCCAGGACTGACCAAGTCCTCGCAGAACGGAGAACAATAGGAAAGAAATATGTATGGCAAGGAAATACGGAGTTTTCTAAAGCAAGACAGTTGACTGCTTTTGACTGCGAATGCTTTTCTTTGTCATTTAACTAGCCGTTTCACTAAAGCATAATTGAATCGAAAATGAATTAATCAAAATGCAAAACTAGCTGTTGTCTTGCTTTAAGGGAGGCATCTTGTACGAAGAGGCCAATTTCAATACGTCGCGCTGTGCTCCTACGGGCTGTAACTCCGTTAATTTGCAAAATTCAAGTCTAATTCTTTGAGAACATATTTTTAAGATGTTAAGTTGTTTATTTAAACATATGCTATATATAGTATGTGGTAAATGTATGATAAATTATTAATTATGCTTCACATGTAGAGTAAATATGGGACAAATTATATCGTGTTTGGTATCATTTTAATTAGAAAAATGCCAGAAATGAATTAGTGAAAGTCTCATAAGCCGAATGGAAAATGAACAATTCCATCATTGCCATTACATATACATACATTACATACATATGTCTCGTTTCTACCGCAACACGTGCTTCGTCTCATACACTAACCACTATCCACCAATTTTAATTATCTCAAACCGTGACTTGTGGGCACCAGATACTCTTATACACTCTTATATCTCGGAACACTGCATCCTATGCACACATTACCTATATATACTATATACCTATGCCGCTCATCTATACTCTCTGTTTGCTCTGTTATATATAAATATAAATAAATATTACATCATTTTTATCATGGATCAGAACTCGGAATATCGTTTCCTCTCTGTGTAAATGCACTCTGTATCTACACTCTACACCACGGTGTATTATAGAGGTGTTCGGACTTCTCTCGGAAAGGTGTGATAGATAGAGGCTATTTTCCTGGCCGCCACCAGATGGAATACTAGTCATCTTCACGGTTTGCATGTATATACGTGTGAGAATGAGATTGTGTGTAGCAGCGTGCCCAACTAATACAGACTGATTCGTACCTACTTAGTATGTATGGACACGCTGCTACACACAATCTTATTCTCACACGTACATGAAAACCGTGAAGGTGACTAGTATTCCATCTGGTGGCGGCCAGGGAAGTAGCCTCTATCTATCACAAAACTTCAGCCTTACAGAGGTGCTTAGTCGTAACACCTCTATAATACACCGTGATCTATACCTAAGATCTTAGACCAGGGTGGTTTCACTCTAATAGGAGAACTGTTAGCACGAATTTAGTACTGTAACACAAAATAGAGATGTCACTACTTTGCAAGAGTAATTCTCAAAGTGTCCGCCAGATGGAACTGATGACAGCATTTTGGTGCATATTTATTTACAGATTCTTTTTTCTACCATAAAAGTGTTTGTAAATATATTTTCAAAATGGTGAAGTGCGTATTTTGTGGGATTTTGGGCTACAATAAGAAAAATGAGTCCTTACACAGGTAAATACGTAAAGATAACATAACCTCTTATCAATTTTCAATAGTATTAATATATTTTTATTCTAATTTTCGTACTATAATGCGTAGATTTCCACAAGATGAATCACTACGTAATGAGTGGTTGAAACAACAAATCACTTTACACAAAACTGCTTTATAAAGCACCTTTGTTCCCGGTGATCGTTGAAACCAGGAAGTGTGCCTACAATTTAAAAAAAAATGGCAAGGTTTCCAAAACAGCAGGACGTTTCGGTTGAAACAAATTGTACAGGTAAAAAAGTGTTTCATCATTCATAAAAGTTATTAAAACTAAGTATTCGTCATAAAAGTATACATACAGAAATTGATAGTTAATGTATATGAATGTTTTTTCTTTTACAAGTTTTTCTTTCTGCTTTAAATGTAAATACTATTATTGATATATCCACAGTTATATCTTTTCCAGATAAAGCCCAAGATGTGGCTACTATATTTAAGAAAGAAAATGTACCAGAAAGGAATATTTTGATGGAAGTTAATTCTATAGGTAAAAAAGAGTATCTATGTTGACAAAAGGTACAAATGAAAGTTGCTTTACGCTTCTACATTAGCTTATGTAATGAATATTTCAGATAATGATGCTGAACCAACCTCCATAAATGAACAACTCCCCGAGGCAAGCACAATAGTGGATTATAGTGACTCACCTACAACGAGCAGAGATATACGTACGTTGAAATAAGTTTCAAATATAGTATTTAAGTTAATTATATATATTATTAAAAGAAAATTTGAAGATTTATTATTGAGATATTGAAAGTGGTATGAAATGTTAATGTTCATGGACTAAAATCTCTGTGTACAGTAAGTACTGAGCATTATTTCTCATTGCAGTTAGTCAAGAGGATTGCTTCTTACCAAGCACATCATATGCAGTGAAGAAGAAATATGAATGTGATATAGTTTGCTACGACCACCATTATGAAGACACTCCATGCACTATGAAAAGAAAATTTAACGTATTACGAAAAAAAAACAAAACAAACCGTAAATACCGTTCCAAAAGCCAATTGTCTAAGGATAATAAGTGTAACACACACCGACATCGTATAACACACATCGCATATCGCATAACACACATTTTTGCCCCTCAATAATATTAAATTTTACTGTAAAATTAATTTCTTCATATAAATTCAATGTTATCCTTCAATAATATTAAATTTTACTGTAAAATTAATTCTTTATATAAATTCAATACTACCCCACAATAATATTAAATTTTACTATAAAATTAATTTCTTCATATAAATTCTCCATGTATGTTCTGCGATATGCGATGTGTGTTACGCGATGTCGATGTGTGTTACGAGATATACGATGTGTATTATACGATCTCGATGTGTGTTCTGCGATATGCGATGTGTGTTATGCGATCTCCATGTATGTTCTGCGATATGCGATGTGTGTTACGAGATATGCGATGTGTGTTACGAGATATACGATGTGTGTTACGCGATGTCGATGTGTGTTACGAGATATACCATGTGTGTTACGAGATATACGATGTGTGTTACGCGATGTCGATGTGTGTTACGCGATGTCGATGTGTGTTACGCGATGTCGATGTGTGTTACGAGATATACGATGTGTGTTACGCGATGTTGATGTGTGTTACGAGATATACGATGTGTGTTACGCGATGTCGATGTGTGTTACGAGATATACGATGTGTGTTACGCGATGTCGATGTGTGTTACGAGATATACGATGTGTATTGTACGATCTCGGTGTGTGTTACACTTATTATCCTAAGTTTACGGTTATAGTGGAGCGGCGAGCAGTGATGATAGCGGCGCGGTGAGCAGCGCGATGGAAACAAACCGATGTAATTAAATGAATTTTTGTTACTTTTTTCTATCTTTTTCTTTTTCATTTAATTACATCTGTTTGTTTCCATCGCGCTGCTCACTGCGCCGCTATCATCGCTGCTCGCCGCTCCACTATAACCGCACCCTTAGACAATTGGCTTTTGGAACAGTATTTACGGTTTGTTTTGTTTTTCTTTGAGCCAGTTCATTGGTAATTAGTGTGATATGCATTTTATGCATTCTTAGTATGAAAAAGGTTGTAAATAATGTATAACTTGCAATATTTGTAATGAACCAGTGTTATCGCGCCTGATAATATGGTTTAAATTGATTAATAAGTAGAAAGTTGTACATATACTGTTAATAATTGTTATAATATTGAATAAAATGTATTTAAAATGTATTAAAATGTTTTAATTTATTTATTTTTAAATAAAAATTATAAATTAGCAAGGAATAGGTAGTATGGATTTCGAATTCCCGCGTTTTGATCCGTTAGTTGTGTAACACAAAATTCAGATGGCGTTCGATTTCGTGCTAACAGAAAAATACATTGAGTGACACTACCCTGTCTTAGACCTTAGACCATATATACTTATAGACCCGGCATAGGTATAGTATGTGCATACAATACCGTGTTCCGAGATTAAAAAATATCTGGTGCCCACATGTCACGGAACGAGATAATTCAAAATGGAGGATAGTGTATGAGACAAAGCACCTGGCTGTTGCGGTATATGTATATTGTTCTTACTATTCTTTTTTTAAATAAAATAAGTTGTGAAGAAGTAAATACAGATTTTATATTATCAACTTCTACATTAAAATTTAACTTTTTCCAAATTATAATCGACAAAACGAGTTAGCCATATTTAAAATAATAAGAGTAAAGTAAAAATGAACGAGTAATAAAATAAAATACATGTATATATGTATATTACAGTTACAGTTTCCATAAATATTTATACAGAATGAGATGCGATGACGATTCCCCTTTCCCCTCTCCAACTTCAGCTTCGTGGTACTGCTGGGTACTGCGATTTCTTAGCATACTATAGCACTTTGCCCACATAAATCGTCTGCTAGCCGGTTTAATCTTGGAACATGGCAGACTTATCTGCACCGGGTCTATAGGTATATATGGTCTAAGCCTAAGATCTACACCATAAAACCTTGTGACATAGATAAGAGCACGAATGACAAAAGCAAGGTGAAGTTCAATTCAGTCGTGGATTGTTATATAGTTCGTATCAGTTCGTATGGGTTCGTATTTAGCTATGTATTGTTATTTGTTTGCATTGATAAAGAAAAGATAGAATTTCAATGTCAACAATATTGGTCTATTGTCTGTGAAAACATTAGATAACTCACGTCAGTAACGTGTAAGTTCCGTTTTGTGCCACTCAAAGATACCAGTCAAAGTATCCGTGGAGAATTCTATATTTATATATAACGAGATCCTGAATGATCCTGAACGAGCGCGGAAGATACAAGAACTGAATCAGACTCAATTTTTAAGTGCGAATCTGGAATTGTGCCTACGACTGCTATGAATAATATACAGGTTGTGTATATTTTTTATTCAATTTCGAATGAACGTTAATCGAATTCGATTTTTCTAATAAGAGATTATTTAGTAGTTGAGAATGGTGTCAACAGGATCAGGACAATATGTTAGCAAATTAGTGACACTTGTGGATTTACAATTTTCTTGTTGCATCAATTTTACAAATCATATATTGGTAGTTCTTTTCCAGGGTTCAAATGTTAGTGATGCAGACACAGAATTATTCAATGCAACTATATTGGAGCGATTGCCACTTTCCCAGATTGAGGGTTTCCTAATTAGACCTTTAAAATCTGGTGATTATGACAGGGGTACATAAATTTTCAAATACCTCAATATAAAAAATGTGCGATTGAGATTGTTAATTTTATTCTGCTCGATTAACAGGTTTCCTTCTACTGTTATCTCAATTAACTGAAGTAGGAATGATTAGCAAAGAACAGTTTTTAAGTAAGTACCTCGGAATTTAACTCTTATGAGTAAGTGATACCTATATGTGGACATCTGTAATGTTGTTTTTATATGTGCAGAGCGTTTTCATACGATGAAAAGTACTGGAACCTATTATATAGTTGTGGTAGAAGATTTGAGCACTGGAAAAGTAGTAGCTAGTGCAACATTGGTTGTGGAACTAAAGTTTATTCACAACTGTGGTTTGGTATGTGTAATTTGTTTTTATTATTTTCTTTTGTATAACTATTATGTAACTAAAACAAAAAACCTGTTACAGAGGGGATCTCTGCAAGACGTAGTCGTGAATTACAAATATCGAGGTAAGCACCTAGGGAAGTTAATAGTAACAATAATAGTGCAGTTAGCACGTTACTTGCGATGTTACAAAATATCATTGGAATGTAAGGATCAGCTGATACCATTTTACGAGAGTCTAGATTTTAAATGTGAGCCCAATAATGCCAACAGTCTCAACTTGAGATTCTCTAATGAAAGTGCTGCAGAACAGTCTCACTTATGACAATAAGCAAAATCTTTTAAAAAGTTGTTGCGATTTTGAAAGATTTGCATATTCTAATGTAAAGAAAGAAATAAAGAAACAAGCTTCTATTATTTTTATAAAATGTTGGGATTAGTTTTGAATCTTGTTTTGATCGCTTCCAACGAATATTTATATTCTCTTGTATAAGAATGATGAATGAAACATGTTGTAAAAATAATATGTGATTATATTTTATTGAAAGGATGTATAATATGTTTCAAGAACTTACAATAAATAATGTTGCAAAAACAATTCAGAATTATTAATCATTAATAAGAAAGAAACTAATCTCACTTTCATCATATTTAAGTCCCTAATTAAAATCTTGTACCATGTTACTTGATTGTAGTTCAAGAATTATGGCATTTTTAAATTAGATCCTCTTTGCAGTGAGACCGGTTCTTAATTTCACTGCTCTTTTTGCTTCCATTTGCCTTTGTCTGGCTAGTTTTCGTTCTTCACGTTTCCTTCTAGCTTCTTCTAATTTATTATTTCCGCTAAGCGCGTTTTCGGCATTTCCTTATCATGAAAAAAAATTATATTAAATCGTCACGAGCATATATCATTGCGTAAACCAAATTATAATTTGCCGGTACAATTATACCTGGTTGTTCTAGTGGTTGAAAATCGTCCAAGGGTTGGAATTCTGAGTCTTCCCAAACTACCTCGGAAGATTCATTCTTGTCTTCTATAGCTTGTGCTGCTTCTTCCTCCTAAAAATAACATTTGAATTTTATTCCTTTTTGAAAGTGGAAAGAATGCATATCTAAAGAGGACAAACCGGTTCTTCCTCCAGGTTCGTCCACTGATCGTTCGCTTTAGGTGAATGTGACGATGGTGAAGAATTGTGTGTGCCGAGCGTTGAGGTTATAGAAGGTTGTTGCTCCATGTCGCCCCAGTTGTCGGCATCCGAACAGTCCCAGTCGCAGTCCGAATTAGTATTCGCAGCATTTTGCAAATCATGCTCGTGATCGTGGTCCAATGACGTCATACTTGTCGCGCTACTTGTTGTGGCAGTTGTACTAGCACTGCTCTGGGAACTGCTGGCTTGCTCTATAATTCATTCGTGCGTTACGACAATGTCTACAGATCGAGTACACCGCACAAAGAAATTCTGAATCATAAATACCCAGAGACGCGGGTTTATTTAATAAGATTCTCGATGTATTATGAGGATTCGATGATTTTGGTGTATCCGATTGACTGCGATAAAATTTGGCTGTGACTGCTGTTACAGCCCATCCTGCCCACGTTGCTGCCGCGTTACTAAGACTGGGTGTTGCTGTATTCACGTCCGCCTCTAAAATACAATTATTTCGTATCAATTAGACATCAATGATTCTATCCATACAAGATATAGCCGGATAAGATGATACAGGGTTTTCTTTGGGGTCCCTATCGAATGTATGATGAGGGATCAATTTGGTTTGGGGTCATATTTGATCATCTCATCCGGCCTCATACCCTTTGAATTTTCATGTAAGTACCCATAGACTCCCGCAGTCCAGGATCCTCCGATACTCTCTCGAGCTTTGATAGAAATCCTCGAATGGTTCTAAACGCGTTATCTCTCACCCCCTTGTCTACGTCCGTGGTGAGTGGACACAAAGCTGGTAAAATACGATTCGCAACTTCTTGTAGCAAAAAGTATTGTTGAGTCGCGGCCAATGCCAGAATACCCGCTGTTCTAGCCGGTGGAAACGAATCTCTTGTACCTCTAATAAACGCGCCAATCAATACCTGTAATCCTACGTCGATTAGATTGGTTCGCGACACATCAATTAAACTTTAGTACCTTTTGCCTAATTTGAGGATGAAGATGTTGAGCAATTTTTCCTAAACAAACTGTAGTATTAGTACGTATGCCGCCATGTTCATCCTTGGATTGAAGTTTAGCAAAATATCTCAATGTTTCCACATTAAGATTGTTATAGTCTAATTTCGGTGCTAAATGTACAACGGATTTTATCGTTTGTTCCCTAATAGCAGGGTTCATATCTAAAAAACCTCTGGCTACCTGTAATGGTTAATATTGGAATGAATTTCTAGTATCTTATATTTTTTCGTAATAAATAGAGACTAGCTGTAACCTGTGGAAAGATTGCTTCGTTAACAGTTGCTGGTTGTAAATGGTCAACGAATCTCTCCAACTGCTGCAACAATCTCAATCTCGTTGCCCTCTCGTTCGATGCGAACAGTTTTACTACACATGGTACAACTCTTTTCTGATACTCAGCGTCGGGTAGCTGACAACCGAGTTGTAAAAGAGGTGGTAACACAGCACTTCCGGCATCGCCAAACTCAAAGGCAGCCAGCAACTGCGGTAAAATTTTATATCTACCAACGCCATCCGGGAACGATTCTAACCGAGCAGCAAGTTGAGAAAAGAAACGACCCTTTTCACCGCTCTCTTTCATTTGAATTTCTTCTAAAAATAGAAGCGCATCTACAAGGTTATTCTTAAAAAATCCTCCATTGCTGCGACAACGTGCTATCACATCAGCAGGATTTGGTCTTCCTTCTCCGTTGCTACTAGTCAATTCCCGATACACTACTTGCAATTGTTTCGGAATCTGAAATCGAAATTTGCGTTTGTATCTTTACGGTCTAGGCTTCAATTAATGGTATTCTTTTTAATTCTTACTTTATCCGTATTTTTAAGTTGTGTACTTGTATTCAGTGAACCATTATATGTCTCCCAGATCAGGCATCCAAGTCCCCACATGTCAACCGAGCTGTTTTTTATTTATTCATCAGTTTCATAGCGTTAACAATAAACCTAAATGTTTACATATAGAAAAGCTAGTATCGTAATGTAAATTTTGATAGAAAGACAACTATTTTTCATTATTTACCAAACAAGAGAATTTACATTGTCAATGTTTTATACGTTAAATAAGTTGCAGCTACAAACAAAAATAATTTAGTTCTACTAAAACTTATATTAATTTCCTCAAATAAATAATCTTTACCATTTAGTGGCTGGCTTTACATTTTCTATAGTGTCGGGAGGGTAATATGCTTGGAATGTTGATGGCAGGGTACTGTAAATAGCATCTACTGTTGTCATATATTCAACTCCTCCTAGTTTCCATTCTCCGCTCTCCTCGTTTACAAAAACTGTCCATAAATTGACATTGTTATGTCTCAAATTACCATCATTGTTTAAGAAATTTAATGCCCTCTGTCAACGATACAAAATTAATTCTGTACTTTGCAACATGGAGATAACTACTTTATCTGCTCAAATACATACCGTAATTTGAAATATTCCCCAAGAAAAATACAACTCCCTTTTCGATTCTTCGTCACTTTCTGATTTTCTAGTTAAACGGTTATACAGAGGTTCCACTCGTTCGGTTGCTAAATATACCATTTTATCAGTCTGCAATAAAACAAAACTATTAATACATCTATTAAACGTGGAATGGCATTCTTATATTCAATGATTATACCTCAAGGCTATCTAGATACGAAAGTATACTAGGATGTCTAAGAGTCTTCAATCTTTTCACTGCTGCACGCGCTAAGCTTAGAAGATGCTCGTTACCATTTTTGGACTCAAAGACAAACACGGAAACATCTTCGCCACCTATCGAACCCTGCATAAAAAATTTCAAATTACAGAAAATACATTTTACAAAACTGGCAGAACATGAACTAACATAAATATTTGAGAAAAAAATATCAAACATTTTCCCAAATTCTAATGTTCCTAAACCTTTTTCAAAATCAATGTGAAAAAAATTGTTTTGTTAAACAATCGCTTTATTAAAAAGAACGTAAATTTATTTACTGGAGCCAGTGTTTCACTGGGTCGAAACACTTGTAGGTGGTATAAAAGCACAAGATTCGCAATGTAATAGTAATTTAATATTTTACCGCGTCAGGTTATAATACCTTTTTTTTCGCTCTGTACAATGTCCAAATGTTTTTGTCATCCAAACCGGGAACTTGTTCACCGATTTCATAAGGGAAGTCTTTGGTAGGGTCTCGCGCAAAGAAGGACCACATTTTCAAGGTTTAACTACTTGTTGGAGTATAAATCAGGATCATCCTTCGACTAATAGCACATCATGATGTCATTGACAGCTACGCATCAACCTATCTGCAACCAACCAAGTTGATGTTTCGCGAACGATGCTGAACGATGCGTGCTTGCGTTCGATGTGTATTTACCGGTGTTACGTAAATCAGTGTGAAATTTCAAAAAGTACGCTGACTTCTTTATTTTATTGCATTATTGAGAACCTTGCTTATTATCTGTCTGCCACGTTGTTTTTATTAAAAATTCTCATTGCATCGAACCTCTACGTTAGACCTAACCAGCAAATAATAGCGACTCGATAACGAGTAAGGTTAGGTAAAGTTAGGTTCAAAGTATCAAAATAGTGGCAGGTAGATAAATAGTAGAAAAATATGTATCCTTTTTGATAGCGTTCTTTCGCTTCTGGCAATCATTGCCGCATTGGTAATGCTCGATTTTAAGTATGAACGAAGTTGGTCCGTCGTTAGTGACAACTTACGCGTTCAAAAATGGTAGGGAATACATTGTCAAGACGAAAGTGACAGCTTTCAAAGAATGCCAGAAAACCTTGGAGCTCACTGTCACCGATAAACGCACCGGCGAAAATTGGCAGTCCTCTTATGATGCTGCATGTTTGTCAAGTCTCTTGTGGTTTATATAAAACGCTTTGTTATTTTGAGGTTATGAACTTTCTTTAATTTTTAAGATATCGAAAATTTGACGCACAAAACCGGAAATTACAAGCATTTCGATGTATTTATTGCTATGCTGCAATGTGGATTATTGAAAGTAAAAGTTACAACCTAGTTGTTTACCCTTTAAAGGGCCGGAACGGCCAGGTACAAACTTGGGACATGTTGGTCGTGTGTGTATATAAAATATATATATATATATATATATATATATATATATGTAGATCAATTTTTCATAAACAAAATTCAAGTTGTCAATGGAAAAGTGCCGGCCCGCTAAAGGTTATATAAATAAAATGAACAAAGTTCAAAAAGAACCTAATTGCAGACTAGCGAATCTATTACCTTGGATCTCCTTACATTCGAAGATTTGGAACTTTTACGTATGCGTAGACTCGAACGTAATTCCTGCTCAAGTTTGAGTAATGCGACAAGCAATCGTCGGTACCTTATATTAACTTACACGGTAGAATTTGACCGGTATGTATTGCTTTAGCAAATTTTATAAAACCTTTATACAGTGCATTATTTCACAAAACCTGACATTTTTCAAGAATTCATTATCCGTTGCCTTTGGAATACTGTGGTCTACCTGATCCCCTAATACTGCAAGCTACTATTAAGAGATTGCAAGTCGAAATTGAAAAATTACAGCACACAGGAGCGAACAAACATCTCCAGAAACGTGTTGAACACCTTACGATTGCAAATCAAAAACTTGTTCAAGAAAATCAAAGACTTTTGAACGGAGGTAATTTAACGTATGTTAACTTTGCAAAGGAATCGTTCATATTTTTAATGTTCAGGAAAAGGTTTAAGGCGCATATTAGGGTCTATCAAGTCTTTAGAAAATAGCGTGGCAAAAGAACGTGCATCTTTTCGAATACAAATTCAGAAACTCAAGGCTGAGAATGTAGCCCTGCTGTCGAAAGTACAACAACTTACTGCATCTGCTGGTAGAAAACCTGGAGATGGTAGCCCTGCATTGAAACGTCATAGTCGCTCTTCTTCTATACGAACAAATTATACAAATTCTAGGCAAAGCAGGAGTTGTTCTTCTTCCATATCTAGTCGTGTTAAAACATCTAGATCTAGTTTGTCACCAGGTATCAATAAAAATAAAAATATTCTTATTTAAACAACAATTTAGTGTTTAAAACATTAATGTGCGTAGGCAGTTCAATGGAATCACTTAGAATTCGGAGTTCTCCTTCTCGTAATGTGAAAACACGTAGTAGGACGAAGGATTCAAGTTAGTATTAATGACAACAATACATTCCTCTTCATAGAATAAAAAGAATTTCCTTGTAGAAACTGATTTTGAAAACTTGGAGTCAAGAATTCACACATTGCAAAAAATGTTAAAGGAAGGAATAAATTTGAATTGAAAGATTGTTATGAATGAACACAGTACCAAGTATTAAAACACATTGTTGCTACTATCAACATTATTATTGTACTTCATATTCTTATATATATATATATATATATATATATATATCATATATAAGAGATGACTTTAAGTAAAGTGGCAGAGCTATAAATAAAATATCATAAGTAGATGACTGTTTTAAATAACAAAACTTCAGAACGTTTTACCTATTGCATTAGTTTTTCTAAAAAAATATATTCAGTTTCAAATATTGTCGACAATAAAAAAAGAAATCATATATGTAAAAATGTAAGTAGAAAATATTAAAAATTTTCTGAACTTGTCGAAACTGTGCTTTCAATTATATACAAAATCATTCACTATATGTACTATGGAAAATATTTTTTATGTACACTGCAGCATTATGAATGTATTTGTTATTTGTTGCTTTTATCATATTATCCTACACTATCACATTTCTTAATAAAGTTATAAAATTATAGTTACTTGAGTTTGTCTGCTCTTACATTGTTCTGATAATATACTATAGCTTTCTCGACTAACGACTGTTCATTGTTCTGCATTATCATACTTGTGTTTGTATTTTGTTTCCCATTCAATTGATTAGTTGAATTACTGGATTCTGGTATTATGGGTTTTGGTGGTAGTTTGTGTTTTGTATAGTTCGATAAAGATTCAATAGCTTCTTGTAGATACTGTATCTCGGCTTTTTGTTGAGACGTGATTGTATTCAAGTTTTCAATATCATCAGTAAATTTTTGTATTTGTTCGATGCGTGCCTCCTCTTTTTTGGCTTCTTTCGCTGCTTGACGATTATACTCTAATACTAAGCAACCACCAGCAACACTGAAAATGAGTACTTCTCCCATCAGATTTGCTCCTAAATCTATCGCCATAGCTTCGTTCAGTTTGGCAACCTTTGTGGGTTTACCAAGATTCATTAAATACATTTTAGCATTTACTTCGGCCCAGTGATAAACTGTAATTGAATCAAAATTAGACAATGTTTGGCAATACGATTATGAACTGCTTAATAACTATTTTTGACAATGACATCAATATAGATCGATTACGTCACGATAAAAATTACATATATTTCCTTAAAAAACGTTGTTACTTACACTGCGCTGGAGGTATGATAAAATACGTTCTAAATACATGATGATTTTTCGCTTGACTAACAAGAAATTTTGCTATTGGTTTACTAATTTGTTTAACAAACAATACTCCCAATTTGAGAGCCGGAAAGACACCCACTACCATTTTCACTTAATATTTTCACCTCCTCCGTTTAAAAATCACACGTGTCACATTCGAAATAATCTGAAAAATTATTACGTGCACATGAAGAAGTATATTTAGTAATGTTTGTGTACTAGAAGTAAGTACATTAATTGTTTTCGTTGCACGTTTCATTAAAATTTATCTATAAAATACAACGAATCCGATATTATTGCAAGGGGTTGAGTATGCAGTGGATGTCACCACAGAAAATCCCGATTTCATGCTGTATTCTCTATTTGAAATCCAATACCTCACCTCTGAAATTACTTCAGAGTATAGTAAACGGCCATCATGACACGATAGAGAGGTCATGCTGCCTACACGATCTAAATACATTATTGTTATTTTACATTAAAAAATTAAGAGAGATCGATGGTATAAACCATACGTTTTGTGCATTTTTCTGTTTGGTCATTGCAACTTATGTTAAACAAATTTAATCAATATTGAACATTATACAGGATTTCTCACGATAAGATCAACCAACTGTATCAACGTGTTCGAAATTGTATAAGTGCACATACCTAAAAATATACAATGTAATTTATCATATATGTATCGTTTTCGAGAAACTTAAATTTTTAACGTCATGAAATACGCGCACAATTGAATTAGTATTCGACCGACGCGTCTGTTCATAAGTTACCATTTTTTAAAAACGAAGTCGTATATATATATATATATATACAGTCGTATAACATTTTATTCTATATTTTCGGTTTATTTAGTAACTTTTCCAGTTCTATCTCTAATACTGAAACACCCTGTACGAACATTACATAAATGAGTACCGATAACTAACTTCACGCACGTTGATAAATCTTCATATATATTTACATAGTAACATTCGTGGCACATCAATTTCTTTAAAATAATCGTAAATAATTACCTTGATCGAAACAGTATTAAATACGTCTATATAATGAGCAAAAATTATGCATTTATAACATGGGGTTTTCTGATGCATTTAATTATTCTATGGGGTGTGCTCGACGTAAATTTCCATTCGCCTATTGTACAAGACTTACCAAGCGTAGAGGTTCTGGAAAATGCGCCGGCCAAAAGATTAGTTTTATTTGTGGCTGATGGTTTAAGGTTCAGAACATTCATCGAGGCTCCGCCAAACTTCCTCAAGTGATTCATTTTAATAAATTGAATGTTTAAACCGTATTTTAATTCGAATTTACATAATGTTTTTAATTACAGACACGTGATGGTAAATAAAGGTGTTTGGGGTGTTTCTCACACACGTATGCCCACGGAATCGAGGCCAGGTATTGTCGCAATTTGTGCTGGATTATACGAAGATCCGAGCGCTATTTTTAAAGGTTGGAAAGAAAATCCTGTTGACTTCGACTCTGTTTTTAATCGAAGCCGTCTTTCATGGGCATGGGGAAGTCCTGACATTGTACCTATCTTTACAAAAGGTGTTGTAAATGTTGAAGTACAGGCATGCATTACTTAACGACAAAGATATGTTCTGAGATGTCTGTTGTTAAGTGGTTTCGTCATTAAGCAAGCATCGTAGAATGAATTTACAATTCTAACAATCTATGATCTATCCGACAAGACGGGGTAGTGAAGCACCAGTGTACATCCGTTGCTATCTGAAAAGGGTAACGTCAAGTCTGTTGCACTTGTGTGGCTATGATTACATATACTGCCTCGTCTCATTGGATAGACTATAATTATACATATAAAACATGTAACACAACTTATGCATACAATATATTATGCACATAAACATATATTTGAACATACAAAAAGTAAAATAAGCATAAGATATAAGAGATAAAAATAAATTAACAGACTAGTCTAGACCTACTTGGGGTCAGGATCATCGATTTCATCGAACTGGAAGATCTTCGGGCTGTCTAATAACAATAATAGTAATAATGGCTGAACTACCGTCGTATATGCAATCTATCAACTGAATCGTCGTTAAGCGATACATGATTGTATTATATTCTAAGTTTTACATGTAGCAAAATTTCTATTTAGTTTATCGAACACAGGTGTGAAAGAAAACATACAAGGAGAGAGCTATCCACCCGAGTGGGAGGATTTTGACATAATGAAGGGGCAAATTTGGCGTTTAGATTCCTGGGTTTTCGATAAGTACATGGACTGGCTTCGGGAAGAAGCTCACAAAGTGAAACATTCGGATCGTATTATTCTGTTCCTACATCTTCTCGGTTGCGATACTATGGGTCACGCAGCAAAACCTCATTCTAGGTATCTAGATAAATTCTGGGTGCAGATTATTATCATATAAGTTCAATGGAAAAATGATATTTTGTAATTTCATTAGTTTGGAATTCAATTTGAATGCAGAGAATACACCGACAACATGAACTATGTTGATCGGAAAATAGAAGAAGTTGTACAAATGACTGAGAGTGTTTTTAAAGATAATGCCACAGCATACATTTTCACAGCTGATCATGGAATGACTGATTGGGGATCACATGGAAGTGGTTCTACGGATGAAACAGAAACTCCGTTAGTTGCTTGGGGTGCTGGAATTGATCATTTTAATTCCAGACAGGATGTAGAGCAAATAGATATCACGCCGCTGATATCTAATTTGATCGGTGCACCTGTTCCTACTAACAGCGAAGTGTGTATAGTATTGAAACGATTGTGAAATAACTCTTTTACTCTGGCCAAAATATTTTTCTATGCTCGTATTGTATACATCTTTCCAGGGTGTTTTGCCATGGCAATATTTAAATGCTTCAAATCTGCAATATACAAATGATGCTTTATTAAGTAATTTAAAACAATTGACTCACCAAGTAAAAGCAAATCGTGAAATTATCTGCGAAGATAGCAGATTCATGGATCAGAGAGTAACACAACTGTACAACAAAATGTCTGCTTTAGAGGAGCATCTTGAAACAAATAATTTAAGAAAAAGGTTTGATGAAACAATCGACACCATTAAGCTAGCTAAAGAATCGTTATTATATTTCCGTCAATACCAAAGATCACGGTTATTAATATATTTGTCCACAATGTGGTTAGGGTGGATAGGGCTATTGTTTTTCAAAATAGCTGGAACTGAACGATCTGTTATCAATCGTGTTATTTTATTAGTCGCAGATATTGCACTTGTGTGCATTCTAGTTATCATATTCGTTCTGTATAAAGGTACAATATCAATTTACTCTTTATAAATAGACTGCAGATCTTTATGCAAAATCAAAATTGTTTGCATCAATTGCAAGCCACAGGAGCTACTTAGGAATTCCTTTCTTTCTTTAAAAAATTGAAAATTACATATTGATGTCCTCTAATCTTTTTAGTCTTTCCACTGTTTTAAATTCCTTCTACTCATTTTTCTCATAAATGCATAAAATCCGCAGTCTACTCCTAATTAATTGAAATAACCACGAATCTTCACAAAATTTAAATAGTTTCAGATTGCAGAAACTGGAGGCCACCCTGTTATGCAACTATAGCTATAATATCCCTTTGGTTAGCTACTAGAAGCATAATTCGGAATTCAATAAATTTAAGAATTGAGAATGGTACCCGTTTGTGGTCGGAAATTACAGGAATAGTATTATTATTAGCAACAATGTTCATGGGATTAACGCACAGGTCCGTTTTAAGTATAGGAATGATATGCACTGCTATTATACAGAAAATCTTGTTGAAAGATGCCCCATATTTGTTTTGGACCGCTTTATCTCTAGCAGCTTTTCCATTGTTACCTGTTGTAGAACCCCATCCCCGAGTTTACATTATGTAAGTATTAACAAATGTTGCAATATTGTCTTTTTTTTTAGTAAACTTAACATACATTTTTCATTTTTCAGACTTTCCAGTATATGCATTATGAGCATTCTGGTAATTTTCAAAATCGAGTCACATTCTAGGAAAGCAGCAGAAATTTTTCGACTAACAATCACCGGTTTGATATACTTAGAATTCATAGATGGCAGAAGTTGGATATCATGGCTGCTTTTATTCATAACGCCGTTATGTATTTGCACTTCTTCCATGGAATTGAAAACGAGAATACACGAAGTGATCGTGGGCTTTTTCTGCCCGCTTGTTTTATTATCAGCATCTTACGAACCCCTGTTTTTCATACTGATCGGAGTGCATTTGTCTAATTGGCCTCGAAATAATCAATATTCTAGCCAGTATTACCGAAGAACTGATTCATCTATAACAGTGGAAGAATTATTGAAAGCAGCGATCATTGTATCCTTTTCTTGAAGTAGAGGAAGAATTATGTAATCGCATTGAAATGATTTAATTATTATCTCGCTGTTATATACATCCTGAACTACTTGCTACAGATGTTATATACATTATTGAGCTTTTTTGGGACTGGCAACATGGCGAGTATCAGCTCGTTCAACCCATCCTGGACCCGTCACTTTGTCACAATGTTTTCGCCATTCGTGATGTTCTCGTTAATACTTTTCAAGATTAGCATACCTTTAATGTTGGTTGGATGCGCCAGTCACATAATGGGATCGTCGAACATTTTCTTGGCAGTGCTCCTGTTAGGAGATTGCCTGTCATTACCACTCATATACTGTGTTACTCCTCAAGGAAGTTGGTTGGATATTGGTAGCGCTATCAGTAGATTCACAATCGCGATATCTCTTCCATGTCTTTTATTGTTATTATATTATTTATCGTATCCACTTATGACATTTTCCTTATATAAATTTACATTTCCCGTGCTTTTAGAGAAAAAGCATATTGTATAAAAAAATTAAAAATGTATACAGATGTTCCAACATTTTGCTATTTTTTAATAAAAACTATCTGAACGACACTCGGTATGTTTTTTTTAATCGAATAATACAGGGCGAGTCATTTAACTGTCTACATGAATTGACTGAAACAAAAAGTATCAGACAAAATTTCCTATATAAAAAATAAGACATGGAATGTGATCGTTAGTTTTTTGATGTCTTGATATGTCATCAAGATATAAAGGTGAGCTTTTGTATTATATTGTGTGGTATTTAAATATGCGATCCGCGCGAGAGATACGACGCGAAACTTTCACCAACATGTTTGTGACGTTTTTCTGATTACAATGATACCCGACACGATGCGGTTTGAATATCGGCACCTTAATTATCCGAACTAGTCCATGAGACGTGAGTTTTCGGATGATAGAGAATCGTGGATTAAACGAGTAAACGTGATGCAAATTGTATCATCTTTGAATTTGCTTTAATCATGAAAACGTCACAAATACATAAGCAAAACATTCACGAGCATTAAATAACACGTTAAACTCGGAGCTAATTTCGTCTCCTGTTCTATTTCACTTTTTAAGTTTAAATACAAAAATACGCGTATGCATAGACAAAAGACTTATTTATCGATTTGATAAAATCTATTAAGACAGTGTAAACATTTTATAATATTATATTAATTATATACTATACATCATTTTGTAAAGTCGATACCGTCGGTTCCCAGGGCCTGACATAGCGTTTAACGTGTCAAAAATAAAGTTTTGTCATCATACTTCCACCAAAGATTAACTAAAGAATATCTCGGTAATTCTTACTTTTTCACACCACATACCTTAATACTTTTTTAATCAGCATTCAATATTCTTCCAAATCGCATATTTAAATATTACACATTATCAAACAAAAACTCGAGATCATCTTCGTATCTCAATAAAAAAAGTGAAATAAAAAAAAACTAATTATCACATTAGTACTTGAAACATTGTTTGATGCAACAAGTAGGTTACGAGTAAATTTAGGTGGTATAATTAAGTGACTCACCTAGTATATTACATTCAGGTGTAAAGAAAATTGAATGTTAAATTAAGTTCCTTCTCTCCATCAAGTAAACGTTTACTCTCACTTTTATTCTCATAATGCGTGTATTTGATAAATTTAAAATTTAAATTCTTTATACTTCTTAGAAGCTTTTGAGTCTTGACCTTGTTGCCGTTTGCGTTTGCTCTGAAAACAAAAATTATTTACATTAATATCATCAACTTAATGCAATTTCAACACAACCTACCTATGTCAAACTATTTATTTTTATTAATTCTTAGCACTGCAGTGACGACTCTAAGGCTCGACTACAAAATTGCTATATAGTAGCGATTGTCATTTTTTTACAGCAATGATATACTTTGCTATAAGACAATCGACAATATTATTTCTAGATTTTATGTATATATATTTATTATGTCAGTTTTATATCCAAAAAATGAAGGAAATCACATAGAATGCAAATATTCTAGAGGTCGGAAAAAATATTTGATTTTGGAGTCAAAACAGCTCTGAGTGCAAAGGATTAATAGTTCATTATTTTTTTGCAAATAAAATCTGTCCAAACCCGATAAGCGTGCACTTACTTTCTGTCGTTGCACATGATCCTGAAGCATGTCCGATAAGTCTTCTCTCCTCAAATGAGCCTGTCGCGACCGCATAGTTTCTTCGTACCGGGAGGCCATCGCTTCGGAGTCTAGATCCAGTTCGCTTGGATCCAAAGCCAGTTCAACGGCTCCATCTTTCTCAGTTCTTCCATCGGACGTTGTTCCACTGACTCCACGACGTGCAGCGATCACAGACGGTGGTGCTTGACCTCCTGCTGCACCAGTCATATCGTATACATGTGTGCTACCCATCATGCTAGCTCCTAAACCCTCTGTTCGTCGTTCTTGCAGAACTGTGTACAAAGCAGGCGTGTCTCCTCCTTCCATTTCGCTCTCGATCTTCTTCTTCCTCAACTCTATCGTTTCCGGTGTCTCCAGGCCCGCGGGAATCGATGTAATTCCACTTGGCGTGATCAAACCTTCTGCGCCAGGTGTAACCAACCCACTAGCATCTCCATCCGCGTCCTTTCCTTCTCCCTCGCCTTCTCCACCTTCCTCCGCGTCCTCGTCCTCGTCCTCGTCTCCGGAGGATTCTGATTCAGGTTCGCCCCACATGCCTCTGTCGATCTCTTCGTCCATGGCGTCCCCACCTGGTGCTCGAGAGATCCCGAACACGTCCCCGTACAAAGGCCGACCTGTTTCGTCCACGGGAGGCTTTCCCCAGCCACCGGCGTGGTACCCGAACGCGCATCCTTCGGGTATTGGCGCATTTAAACCGGGTATTTTTAAGTTAGGATAACTCGGTGGCGGACCGTAACGTTGCATGGCTATCAACCACGGTGGTGGGACTTTATGACAATTCGGCCCCACCGGCATACCAAGTGCAGTACGCAATTCGTCGGATAGCTCTCCAGGTTTCTTCTCCTTCAAACGGGTTTCGAATTCTTTGCCCTCGTAGTATAAATCACCGTGAATAGTCATACGAGGCTTCGTTTGCCACTTGAAGAACGCGTCGTGTAGCTTCTGATAGTCGATGTCTATTTTACCAAGCTTCGGCCTCGCTCTTTCCCTCATTTTAGCTTTCAGCGTACGCGTGTCGTCTCGCTCTTGAAGACTCGCTCTCATCTCTGTGATGCCTGTACGCTTTATGAAGTCTGGTAAGTCGAAAGGAGGCTTCTCGATACCTCGTTTACCCTGAAGGTATTTTCGTTTGAAACACCAGTGTCTCGGCACGGGTACCGTGTTACGATGGGCTTTCAATTGTACAAGAAGTTTCGGGTCCCTAGCTGTAACATCATGCATCTCAACAACATCAGGACGTCCCACGAGTTGTTTCAGTTCTGCCACACTCAAACGCGTTAGCCTCTTCAATTTTCTTTTGGAGAGTCGTGGTGCACCATTCTCCCCTGTTCCCTGCTGCTGTTGCTGTTGATTCACGTCGTCGTCAAAATCATCCAATGGTGGCACTTTACTGGGTATGGTTCCAGTTGTTTGTAAATTCGTTATCGGAGGATACTGTCCTATTGGCTCACCCTTGTCTGCTTCGGCTGATTTTGGTTCAGGTTCAGTTAGTTTAAATGCTTCGAAAATTCTAGCGAATTGACGGTACATTGGTTCCAAATCATTAATACTTGGAATCTCTTGAATGTACTCGATCTCTGGCATAGCGTCTTTGGGCTTGGAGTTTTCTATATCATCCTTTTTATTTTCAGACTCTTTGTTTAAATTATGCTTCTTCCTTTTTTTCTTCTTCTTCTTTTTAGTTTTGTTAGCCTTGGAGTCTGCTTTTTCTGTCGTTGATTCAGATTCAATTATTACGTCATCTAATTGTGTCACCTCTTCCCCTACAGTTTCGTGATTAGATGACTTTTCTAATGAAACTATATCGTTAGGATCTGCCCCTACCTCTTTAGCTCTCTCAGTTTTGAAAGCTAGAGCCTGTTCTAAAGCTGCAGGCAATTTCATTGAATCGCCATCCGCTTCTCTCCCTCCATCGTCCACTGAATTTTGATTTTGTAACTCGCTGGGTGGACTGACTATCAATGTTAGTAAGCCAGGTACCATTCTAGGCGGCTTCCTCCCTGGAGAAACTCCGTGATTACTCCGCATTTGTTGATTCTGCATTTCAATATCGACAAACAAATATTACTGATTGGACATAAAATTATACAATTAATAGAAAATCACTATTTATAGACTGCATTAACAATTTATTTCAGAGTCAAGTGTAAATAACGTTTTGTATCCTCAAACAAAAACAATACTAACCTCACTTCCTGGTATATTTTCCATAATAGAGTTTACTATTTCTGAACTACAATGCTTGAACATAAACCAATTTCCAGTGCGTATGCGTACACAATTTTGCACACCACGAACGCAGTTTCAAACTACGTCAGGCTGTCAGACATGGGGAATTTAACTGCTCGATCCAAGGCATTTTCAAAGGCTATGCCCCCTTGACCCGGCCACGCGTCTCGCTCCTGTGACGGTCGTAGTTCTCGAGCCACCTCAGGCCCGTACCATATCAACTGCGCATGGCACATTAGAACGACCTTAGACCATGGTCTAATTGTAAGAGGACGACTCTCGCATTCTTGTTTTTTTGTTAGGAAATCTCAAATCTACATAGATTTCCACATAAGAATGCGCAGGAGCCAAAGTGGTGCCTCTATCGGCGTAGAAGTGAACTGAAAATAAACTAGGACAAGGATAGAGAGATCCTTGTCTCTCCTACAGAACTGTGACAGAGAGGGAGACATGTCACTCGCAGGAGAGACAAAGATAGAGAGTAACCAAACAGCTTGATTTTTCGATGAACTTCCAACACCTTCCTGAGGCGAAGAAGCAATATTTTCTCACGATTTTTGTGTAGAAATATTCGTTGTATTATTTACGCATCGTAGTACAGAGCCTTTTTTGGAAAAAAGGTACAGAAAAAAATTTCTTCTATAAAACGTACACTTTTATTTTTTATAAAGTTTCAAAAGCCAAATTGAAGAAAAGGGCTCTGTAATCTGAAGTTGTTGGAAGTTCATCGAAAACTCAAGCCGCGCGGTTACTCTGTCTTTGTCTCTCCTGCGAGTGACATATCTCCCTCCCTGGGTGCGTTCCGTTGCACGCATTATGTGCATAGACTGCATTCAATGTGATGCGCGCATTGACATCGTTCCGTTGCATAATGCGCGCATGATACCATGACGGTAGGTACGGGCCTGAGGAGCTCTGCGGGACTATGGCCGCCACGGGAAGCGAGACGCGCGGGCGGGGGAAGTAGGCGTCCACCGAGAATTCCATAGCTCGTGAGCTATTGACTATTTCTGCCTGATTTCTGCCCATGCCTGTTCTACATATAGGAATTTTAGGTCTATGGATGAGACAACAATAGCGCCACTTGCAGAGATTCTCTGCCACTTTTAGTGAATTGAAAAGTTTTTTTTTATTTCCTCTACGTGTCTCTCTCTCTCTATATATACGTCTCCTCTGGTCTCCTCCTCCTCTCATCACCTCTCATCTCCACCCTGCTGAATTATTCTGCTAGGGACTTTATTGCAGTTTCAGCACATGTCGTTGCAATCACGAAGGTAGATGGGGATGGGTAGATCTATATAGTTTCATTCTCTTCAAGTAGCAGACATTGGCGTCAACGATGATTCCAATGATTCGTAAGCCTCAGGAGACTTTATGAGATTATAAAGTATAACATTTAACCGAAATTCGTTTAAATATAAATGAAGAACGTACGTTGTGTATACACAACTATACGTCGTTCTCTGTTCTTTCGGTTATATAACAGAGATAGACAACACGAAAATGATATTGTTACGGCTTAACATTTGTAAATATTTATGACAACTGTCGAGTACCGCAAAAGTTCGAAGACAATTTGCTCTGGGTCGGAATGATTCGTGAGAAAACAGGCGCGAAAATGGCGATTCGTGTCTCGAAGAAGTACCACATCGAATGATCAAAATTCAAAGTGATCCCGTGTGTTCTGCAACGTACGGACGGATATGAGGTACTGACAAAAGAGCAATGTAATTGAAGTGTTCCGACAGGCGTACGCACGCAAGTGTCGAATTTATTTCGTTTTTATCTTTACCAAGAAAAGATTTGTTTCGATATCTGGTATCATTTCTTTCGGTAAGTTCGATTCTATAACTACTTAACGAACTCGTCGAGTATTTTTTAATCGAGTTTTAACAACAACAATTACATTACACTTTCTAGTAACAATGGAATCTGAAAGCACTGTCATGCTAGAATCATGCGGAGAGGATTCAATTTTAATGCAAACCGTGAAGAACATGGTTACGGAGAATGTGCGCACAGAGTTAGAAAGCGAGGAAGAAGGGTTTTTTGTTGTGACTGATGTGGAAGACGCACAACAGAATGTAATAGAAGTGAGCAATGAAGAGTCGGCTATGACCGAGAACGAAGAACGAGTATCATGGTTGAATTTGTGCAGAGTCTGTGCCAACAGCAATGATCATTTGATTCCAATATTTGAAGGAGAAGGTTTGCAGCACGACCTATGTAGTAAAATACATAAATATTTACCTATACATGTATGTGTCTCTGTAACGTTGCGGCTGATTTAGACCAAATTGTAACGTAAAGCATTATTCTCAATCTGTTAACGTTTTGTTATAGATATCTGAAACAGATGTGCTTCCATTGCAGTTGTGTTATCACTGTGCTGCTACCTTGTTAGCATGGCACGAACTCTTAGAAGGATGTTTAACAGCGGAAAGGCGGTTGTTAGAAATGCAAGAAACTCTGCAGGAGAAACAGGTATATGCATGGAAGAAAATCTTGCTGTTTAAAATACGTCTAATACAAATAATTTGTTTTCAATGTTTCCAATACTTTTACAGAGTTCGGATGGCCTAGAAGTATCGATAGATACTACTATATCTAACATAACAGAATCTTTGGTAGGTGGAATAACAATATTTTACGTACAATATTAATATTATTAGATCGTTGGGTATGAAATGTTCGATTTTAGAATACAAATGTTATGAAACATTTTAATCCATTTGCATCATTAGCGTATATATATATGCGCTATTTTCCTGGCCACTACAGCGGGTTAAATTACAAAACTAATCTTTAACCCTTTGGGGATGACAATGGATTGTCAGTTTGCTTCTGTATGGTCGACGTTATACAGGGTGTTCCAAGAATGTTGTACGTCTTTGAAAGGGGTGATAGCTCAGGTCATTCGAAGCAACTTTTTCCTTTGCGAAAATGTTCTCCGCGAATTTGTTAAAGAGTTATCAACGAAAAACACGGACCAATCAGGGCGCGGCTGATGCCAGCGCCAATGTCCGCTGCAGTCGCACTCTGATTAGTCCGTGTTTTTCGTTAAAACTCCGTAACAGAGCCGCAGAGAACATTTTCGCAAAGGAAAAAGTTACTTCAAACGGCCTCAGGAATCGCCCCTTTCAAGAAAATACAACATTTTAGGACATCCTATATGATGTTACAGATGTTACAATGAGGGGTGAAGGTCATACCCTCAATTTTTATTTAAATATCCAATTTCACTTTTAAATAAAGTTTATTTCAATGTTAATCAACGCGATTTGGTAAAAATGTACCGATTAAGTGATACACTGTTCGTCGATGGTAAAGATAAAGAAGACTACAAAATAAAGATGACAATCGACGACAATCGAAATGACTATCGTAATATATACAATCAAGAGACTTGTAATTCATTGACAGAATATGTCGATTAGAATGATGCTTACTTTGGTCCATAAGTTTATTTCGATGAAGATTATGTTTGTTTAACGTTACTGTTAAAAATCGAACATTTCACATGTAACAACCTAACATTTCGCGCGGAATTGTGCCGTTGTTTCAACGAAGAACACCATTTGCCGCAATAGTGTAATAATGCTTTTGATTGTAGCATCAAGAGCAGGAAACTGTAAAGGACGAAGATTGTGAGGAAGTGGCTGATAATGATATGAACAGGTAATAACTCTCTTTATTTAACGAAAACACAGAAAACCGATAATATACATTGGAACTAAAAATACGTGCAACCGAACGTGCAGAAAATATGCCCTACGTGAATCGATCGAAAACCGATAGACGTATAAACTGTTTCCGCGGCTAATCATACACAATAGAAGCACAGCTTTCGAGAGCCAAACACTTTACACGTTGATTGTCCATATTCGCAATATGGACGATTTTACCTGTTCGAAATACGAAATATGGAACGAGACAAAGATAAAAATAACAAAAAAAGCGGAACTCTGTATGATGGGTTGAAACGAGAACAATCTTCTGCATTGTTGTCACGCCACACACAGCTGCAAAGTCTGGAGTCAAGTTCTGACTGTTTTGCAGGTCCAGTAGTATGCGGACACCATTTAAGGTGTTCTTAGACATGCAGAATGTATTTCGGAAGCCAAACAGAATAAAATACCAACTGCGAGAAAGAAAGCCTGCGGACAGCGGGGATTGCGATTCGGTGTGGATCAGCGTCGTGAACTCGCCGCTCGATCAGTCTGCGATCACTGAGCAACTGCAAAATAACGATGCCGATGCGAAGGAAGAGGCTGTATCCCGGCTGTACGACACGAACGGTTTAGAGAAACTGAGTTCGGAAGACGAGAGCAAACTGAACGGCGCTCAGAATGAGAGGAACGTCGAGAAAAGGATTAGAGGGAAGTGCAAGCTATGCGACGTTCGAAACAGCGGAGAAGCTTGCGAGCACGCGAAACAGAGAACTACCGTCGAGGTTCAGGAGTCATATCAATGCGTCGAGTGCAGCAAATGCTTTAAACTGAAGGACTCGTATCTGAGGCACATGAGAATCCACAGGGACGAGAGACCATTCACTTGCCACGTATGCGGAAAACAATTTCGAGACTCGGGCGGCCTGTCCAGGCACCTGAAAGACGTGCACGCGAAACTGAAAAACTTCACCTGCGACATCTGCGGGAAATCGTTCGCCTCGAAGGCCACCAGGGACGATCATCGCAGAACGCACACAGGAGAGAGACCGTACATCTGCGACTCTTGTGGAAAGACCTTCAAGTCGAAGGCCTCTCTTTACATTCACAGTAAACTGCATACGAACGAATTTCCACATCCGTGTTCCTATTGCAACAAAAAGTTCCGCCGCAGGCAGGAGATGCTGGCTCACGTGACCACTCACACCGGCGAGAAGAACTACGGTTGCGACGTCTGTTCGAAACGGTTCCGGGTGAAATCGGAACTAGTTAGACACAAGCTGATCCACTCCGAAAACAAGCCGTTCGTTTGCGTGAAATGCGGTCTCACTTTTCGACAGAAACGATATCTGAACAATCACGTTAAAAGCAGACACGTTGAAACACTGAGAGCATGTTAAAAAACAAAATGAGTCTTAAAATATCCTACACAGATATAGACCACAATCGCGCCGAGCCGTCAAAACAATCAAATCTGGTACATGTATTATTTTTCCAGGTTTGGTCTACCACGGAAGAAATCCCTCGCAGCATACTGCTCGTGGCATATGACAGCGACGCGCTTGAATAATATTATTCAAACCAATAACAAATGTACAGCTCCGCAGAGATTCGTCGAGGCTGGACGCGCGACGAAGCGAACTTGCAAAGAGGAGAGCACAGACTCGTCCAGTGATTACGATAGCTCAGACGTACCTGATGCGACACCCATGCTCCCTTCCAAAGACATAGAATGTCCCCGGGACAATGGTCCTCACAGGTGCGCAACATGTCAGAGAACCTTCAAAAGAGAGCGTCACTTGGCCCGACACGCGGCCAAATGTTCAAATAATGTAGACAGTATCGAAGATCGCGAAAGTATATCAAAGGACTCCGACGAGAACGAGGCCGAGGCCGAGATCAACGACGAAAGAGAAAACTGGACATTATACAAGAAGTGTAAGAGGAAGCGTAACGAGACGCACCCGTGCATGTACTGCGACTACGTCTCCAAGAAGAAGAAGCTGCTGGAGGTGCACTTGACGGAGTCGCACTCGGAATTTGTTGGCAAGAAAAACCGGAAACTGAGATGCGTTGACAGAGAGCTGGTGACGCGTGCCAGGATGGAGGTTGACGGCAAAGTGTACTACCATTGCGACCAATGCGGGAAAAATCTATACTCGCCGTACACGTTCTTCTGGCACGTGCGAATACATACTGGCGAACGGTCCTACACGTGCCATCTATGCGGCAAACAGTTTCGAGTGAACCAGGGTCTGGCCAGACACCTCAAGGACACCCACGCTGGGATAAAGAACTTCCCCTGCGACATTTGCGGCCGGATGTTCACCACGAAACGCAACGCTGAGGACCACAGACGCATACACACCGGCGAACGGCCGTACGTTTGCAACGTCTGCGGGAAATCATTCAAACAGAAGGCTTCACTGTTCGTGCACAATCGAACGCACACGGATGTGTTTCCGTTCAAGTGCAACTACTGCGGACAGAGCTTCCGCACGAGACCACCGCTCGCGGTTCACATAACGAAACACACCGGTGAGAAACCGCACGCGTGCGACATTTGCGGCCGACGGTTCCGTATCAAGTACGAGCTTAAGCGACACCGGTTGATACACTTCGATGAGAAACCGTGGCAGTGCAACGAGTGCGACCTCTCGTTCCGACAGAAACGATACTTGGTTAATCATAAGAGGATCAATCACTGCTCGAGCTGATTCGCCGGAGCCGTCGGGCAGAGTTGGGCAATATTTGCTGCAATTGAAGCATCTTATCACATTGAAAAACGCCGGGTCGACGTTCCGATAACCAGTAGATGAGTCTTGGACATTTTAATGCGCTAAACACAGTTGTTGAGAAAGTGTATAGCCGGATAAGATTGTAAAATGTGCCCCCGAACTAAATTGATCTTCCGTCATATCACTCGATAGGACTTCCAAAGAAAATCCTTTGTGGTAAGTTTCAAGTCGGTACCTCTGCCACAAGGGTAGTTATATAGTGAATATGGTTCTAGTGAATTACGCTCTATTTTTTCAGTTCCGCTTAACAAAAATTACAAAAGAAAGTTTTGATCATGATTGAAACGTGTTCATCTGATAACTTCAATATAATTCGGAAATTTGATCTTTCTAGAATTCTTTAAAAATCGATTTTGCAGTAAAAAATTCGGAAAAAATTCCCAGTGTTTTAAATGGGTTTACGCCATGTTTGAACCGTGCATATCCCTAGACTACCTTTGTGAAAGGGGTACCGATTTGAAACCTGCCAGCACTGTAGTGGCAAAAGCGTCGTAGAAGGGGAAGGGTAGAGTGAAAGACAAGTCTAAGGCCCGCTACACACGTCCGTTGTTTTAACGTGCGGCGACCGTGCGGTACCGGAGTTGCGGTCTGAAGTACTATGGATTCAATTAGACGCTGCATATTTGTTTGAACCGTAATTGCGGCGTCGCACGTCGCTCTTGCGTGCAATATTTGCCGCAGTTTCAATCGCATATGCGATCGTCATTACATTATCGCATATCAGTTGATGTACACGTCCGTTATTCTTTCGCACGGTCGCCGCACGTTAAAACAACGGATGTGTGTAACGGGCCTTAATCTGGCGACATTGACACAGAGGGTTTGCTTTAGGGGCCCTATCGAATGGTATGAAAAAAGATCAATTAATCACTCAAATTGGAAATTTGAATCGATTAATGCCCAACTCTGCCGTCGAGTAACAGGGACAATCTATTTTCAGGTGTAGAGATCGACCGCGAGCGATATTGAATGCCGGTTTGGGGGGTCGCACCCGTGAATCAAAAAAGACTCCGTCGGGTCGAAAGAGACGCACGGTGGAGGAGAGCGAGGAGCTGGCACGCTCGAAAATTAGGAAGAACGGGGTCACATGTTACAGATGCGACGTCTGCGGGAAAACGTTGTCCACGGCTTACAACTTGATGACCCATCGGAACACTCATACCGGGGAGAAACCGAACGCGTGTCAGGTCTGCGGGAAGAGCTTCTGCACGACGTCCGGTTTGAACAGGCACTCGCGCGTCGTCCACGGTGGAATTAAGCGATTCGCCTGCGACATATGCGGCCGTTGCCTGGCCTCTAAGGTCTCACGAGATGAGCACAGACGCACCCACACCGGGGAAAGACCGCACGTTTGTGAGACCTGCGGGAAATCGTTTAAACAGAAGGCATCTCTGCACGTTCACAGACTGTTCCATTCGAAACTACCCCGGTACCGATGCTCCTTGTGCGACCGTTGCTTTCCGCGAAAGCAGGAATTAGATAAGCACGTTCACGGCCACGGTCAGGTCGATCAGAGGCCGTACAGCTGTGAGGTGTGCTGCAAACGGTTCCTAAGCAAAGGCTGCCTCAGTCGCCATAAACGGGTCCACGAGGGCCGCGGAAAGCCGTACGTTTGTCCCGTATGCGACGCTAGATTCGGCCAGAAGCGTTACCTGAAGAGCCACGCGAAGAACTACCACCGGCCCCCATCGGTTTCGCTGGAATGATGTCGGACTATCTTTGTTTTGCAGGTGGAAGAACCAGCCCGAAGACCGTACACGGTTACCGACCGTCGATAACGAAATCAACGAAACGAACGCCGAGGAGGTAGAGTACGTTCAGTGCACGCAGTGCGACGTCGTCTTCGTCAGTATGAAATACTTCATAGAGCACATGAATGCCGTGCACCAGACCGAGGTGCATTACTGCCAGTACTGCAAACTGATGTACCATGGTCAGGACAAAGACTTCAACGAGCATATGCTGATACACGGCGGCTACGAAGAATCGCCTAATGTCGTTGCCGAAGACGAACCGTCGGAACCGAGGGATCTACTGAAAAATGAGATCTCGCGCGACCTTGAACCCGAGGAGATCTGCTTCATTTGCAACCTGTGCGATAGGAGCTTCTCGAAGAAGTCCGAGCTGAAGAAGCACATAAATCGACATTCCGACCCGAACTGGATCCAGAACCCGGACGAGACCGAGCTGGTGAACAGCGCGAAAATGGTGATCAACGATCGTGTCACCTACAAGTGCCACACCTGCGGCAAAGCGATATTTACGAAACGGGGCTTTCTGCGACACATACGCGTGCACTCCGACAAACGACCTTGTCGATGCGACCAATGCGGAAAGTCGTATCGCATCGAGCAAGACCTGGCTAGACACGTCAGGGACGTTCATGAGGGTCTGAAGAAGTACGCCTGTGACATTTGCGGCCGCGCGTTCGCCAACAAAGGGGCTAAAGACGACCATCGAAGGATCCACACCGGCGAGCGACCGTACGCCTGCGAACACTGCCCGAAAATGTTCCGGACCCTGAACTCCATCTACATTCACAATCGCGTGCACACGGACTACAAGCCACACAAATGCTCCTACTGCGGCAAACACTTCAGGAGCAAACAGAGGCTGACGCATCACGAGACAACGCATACGGGCATCAAAGCATTCGCTTGCGAGATCTGCGGGAAAACGTTCTCCGTTAAAGGGGAGGTCGTCAGACACCGTGCGATACATAACGAGGAGAAACCGTTCGACTGCAAGTGCGGCATGAAATTCGGACAGAAACGATACCTGAGGAACCATATAAAACAGCATCACAAAGAGGCGTCCTCTTGGCTACTGGAGGAACTATTAGGAAGTAATTGAAGCGCGGGTTGTTGAACATTACGCGGGATTATTATACTGAAACGATGATTTACAATCGTGGTAATTAGCGATACCACCTCACTGATTTCGATGATTTTCTAATGTATTGTAAAAATGAACATTTTTAATAATTTATCTCTATACATACGTGTTTAATCGCCTCACAATGAAACGAAACGACTTAACAGCGATCAAAAATCTGAATAGAATTTACATGAGTTATTAAGTTGTTGCATATGAAATGTCCGATCAAAATCTGCTAAGATAATTCTGCCAACAAATAACAAGTTTCCCGATTATACTACTGTAACAATTGACTTTTTGGTCGTTCGTGTCCTTCATTTACGTATATGAACAAAAGTTGTTCAAAAGATTAATTTCTACAACATATTAAAGAAATCTTCAAAATCGGTGAGATGGTAATGATTCGATAATTACCAAAATTATCAGTAGATTATTGACTGCGTGAATAAATATTTTAAAACCAAAATTACAAAGTGGGTAACCAATTTAGAAAACTGAAGATAATCATATCTTGACAAAAATGAAGAATAATAAAAAGCGAATTATTGCATCATGTGATCCTCTTGACTTTATACAACTTTTGTATAAAATGCTTTTTCATACAGCCAATAATGTAATTTTAAACCATCAAGCTAGGAGACTCACTTTGTAAATTATAGAATAAAATTTTCTTTTTCTACAATATAGGGAGTCCTTGAAGGAAGTGGTATTTTAGTAAATCTAAAAATTGTGAAAAGTATTAATTTTCATAATTTCCACGAAACTCCCCCTCTCTATTTGAATAGGGTTAGACGGATTACGTTGAACACTTTGTATACGAAACAAAGTGTACAGTCGGATACGTGCATTCTAATATTGGTCGGAATAATTATACATCGAGAATCATTGAAATTGCGTTGTATCAGTGTGTTGCTTCATACGACCTGAACCTTGTTCTACCAAAACAATGTGATATTTATTTTGAGTTTTTTGAAGGACAGAATGTGTAACAGATGTACATAGTTTGAATAAAAAAAATATTGAACAAATCTCATATAAATTTATTATAAATTTAAATAGTATAATTATTTATACTTATATGACGGGGGGCAGAGGAGACAGGTGGAGGATAGACTTAGGAAGGGGGCGGCAGTAATGGGGCAGGTTTGGGGGATAGGGAAGAGGAGATTCGGAAGCGACTGGGGTAGGAGATTTCGGCTGTTCGATAGGCTGGTATGGTCGGTGATTAGTTATGGCGTGGAGATCTGGGGATGGAAGGAGAGGGAAGGACTGGAAAGATTGCAGGAAAGATATCTGAGGTGGGTCCTGGGGGTCGAAAGATGCACACCGGGGTATCTGGTAAGAGAGGAACTACAGAGGGAGCTGCTGAGGGGGAGGAGCTTTGAGAAAAAGCTGGGAGAGGGCAAAGGGGGGGAGTTGGCGCGACTATGTTGGGAGGAGATAAGGGGAAGGAGCAGGAGAGGGGGGGTAGTGGATGGGTGGGAGAAGGGACTTTTGGGAAGAGAAGGGATGGTCGGCAGAGGAGGAGGAAAGAAGGTTGGAGGAAAAGAGGGAGTTGATAAGTGAGGAGATAGTAAAGTGGGAGAAAATACGACAGAGGGAGGAGAGGTGGGAAAGTATTAGGGGGGCCAGGTATAATGTTTGGTACGGGATGGTGAAGGGGGAGGGTCTTCCGGGATATTTAGGGAAAGGGTGGGGAGAGAGTAGGTGGCAGAGGGTGGCGAGTTTTAGGTTGGGGAACGGGATGAATGGGGGGAAATACTGGTTGGATGAATGCGAGAGAAAATGCAGAGTGTGTGGCTGGGAGAGTGAGACGTGGGAGCATGTTTGGGAAGTGTGTTTGAGGGTGGATGAGAATAGAGGCTGACAGGAGGCGATGAGCGAGATGTTGGGGGACGAGGGGGGAGGGGAGCAGTGGCTGAGAATGCTGGAGGAATGGAGAGAGAGTAGGATGGGAAGGAGTGAAAGGGATGGTGTGAAAGAGAAAGAAGGGGATGAGAGAGGAGCGGCCGGAAGAGGGGGTCCAAGGGTAGGGTGGGATAAGTAGTTTTAAGGTAGCTTTAAGGTAGTCATAAGGTCTCTTTTGTACATAGGGCTCTCTTTCTCTCTCTATAGTTTAAGGTGTACATACAGCTATTCGTAATGTTAATGTTAAGTGATTACTAAGTGGTTAAGTCTAATGATAATGCTAATGCTAAGTTAGGTTAAGATTAGGTTAAGGTAGTTAAGAAAGAAGGTGAGGTTAAAGGAGGCGGTTGTGCAAAAATTGTAACCCCGAGGGGAAATCAATAAAGCTATATACATATATATATATATATATATATTTATACTTATACATTTATACTTTTTCATTTCAACCCCAATAAAAAACCAATTATCTATTTCTATATTTTCTTAGTCTAATTAATTACTTAATAGAGCTATTATTATTGAATCTCATCAACAATGAAAATCGTATTATATACTCGTAGTATATAAAACTAATGTAAAAAGAATTATAAACGTAAAAATATATAGTAAATAATACTATCGTAATGCCACATGGTTTTTGTTTCTTCTGCTTTTCTTAAAGTACTTTTTTCTTCATGCAGTGCAACACTAATTCTTCTAGCTTCTTTGCCAACATCTGTCAAATTGGTTGTATTATTATTTTAAAGTAATTACTTTTTAAAAACGTGAAATGACATGAATTACCCCTTCCGCGAGCTGCGATAAGTATTTATATTCATGGAATTTGTTAGTTTTGCTAATGCGTAAATTACTTATATCAATGTTTTCCAATGAAGTATTAAATTTGTTCAGAGACATCCTATTGAGATTTTTAACCAGTTGTGGCATACTCACATACTCTTTCAAGGGATTGTGTTTCTGAAAATAAAAGGTAACGTTTATTCGCTTCAGAACTTAATATATTAGTGACTAAGAATGGACGATACTAACACAGAAAACTGTCTGGTGTAGTTTCAATTTATCTTCCTTTTCAAGAGCTTTTATTCTTCTGCGTTCAGCTAATTTAAACTTTCTTTTTTGCGCTTTAGAACCTCCTGGTTTGAAACGTATTATATTCCTTGTCAACGTACTCTTCCATGGATCGTACGTTTCTACATCTTCCTAAATATTAAACAATATTACTAATATTTACATATTCAAAACAATAAAATATAAGAACATCTGCCAAACCTCGTCCCAATCTTTCATTATGGGCACTTTTAGTTTTACAACTTCTTCTAGGGGCACAGTGCCCCAACGTTTCTGCGGTTCTAAATTATATAAAAAATTTTTTACATTTCCAGCAGTTGGGCATCCCTCAACATGATCCTACAATTTTTATTTTTCTTATTGTTCACTCCAGTGTATTCTATGTAGCGTAAACCAACCAGTGAATGAACAAAATATCAAATTTATCAATGTTTGAGATTAATATTTAATAAAGTATGAAATTGAACGATATTGAGGATTCTGAAACTAAGTAGATCTATACTAATCTGTTTGTATTTTTCTTGAAATTTTTATAAAACTCATTCTTGTTGTATTTCTTAAAAAATTACAAACAACAAAACATCTAACAGCTCAGTAGACAATCCCAAATATGAGGTACTAAAAGTACAACTGCACACCATTTCTAAATATTTCATAATTTACACATTTATAATTTAGATTTCTTTGTCTACTAGTCATTCATTGGTATGTTGTCAATTATTGGTTGGTTTATTCAAATTTTAGTGAAAAGCGACATTTGGAAATTCAAATTTCTCACATTATGGAAAATCCCACTGTATTTCTATCTATATAATAACTAAACTGTGGATTTTATGCATTTATGACGAAAATGGGTAGGGGCAATTTGAAAGAATAGCAAGATTAAAAAGATTGGTAAATATCGATGTATTATTTCGAGATTATTAAAGTCATTAGAAACAGAAAGAGATTTCTACTTGTTCCTGTTTTTTTCAATCGATAAAGAAAATTTTTATTTTGCAAAAAATCCTCAGTCTGCTAATAACATTCAGACAAAATAATATTAAATTTACAAGCAAGAAACGGTCCGATCAAAATAGCATAAATGAATAGTTATAGATACCTCGGAATAGTCCTTGTCAATAATATGAGACGCATCGAAGGGACAGCACACTTTCGAATCATTCATTGACGAATCGTTGTTCGACTTGCAACGTGTAATATGATACGGCACCTTGCTTTTACAAATTCGATGCACTGCATCATAAGGGCACGAAACTATTGGATCCATCGTTCTTACGTTTATGCGATCTAAATTAATCTAACTATAAACAATACGATAAGATCGCGATTAATTTGCAGAATATTCAAATTGGTAGGATCAAACAGCAAACAATAATTACTCACGTATGTATGTTTTTTGAACAATGGACGCGCGAGAAGAGAAATTCCCACGTGCATGCGCGTCCAAAACAGTAACGCATCTGTATTATAATGAAAACTGCCCGTCCATTGCAGAGCAGTCCTGTGATTCTTGGCGCTTTTCACGCGCATGCGCGAGTTTTGGCAGGAACGTATCTACGTCCGAAGTTTGTGGGGGACTATTGGGGAGAAAAGAGTGGGGGAATGTTATTAGCGGGAACGTCCAGCGGAGTCCGTTACGACCGTTACGGCACGAGGCGCAAAAGCTGGTATTCTTTATTTGTTTCTGCCAAATAAAATACTTAATTTTGTTATTATATATTTTGTTTAAAGTTATTTTAGTACTCTTCCCTTCCTTTTTCCCAAAATAAAGCGGCCAAGGTACCCGAATTTACCCGATCTTCGTACTTGACTGAGGCTAGAATTGTCGCGCATGCGCGTGAAAAGCGCCAAGAATCACAGCATTTGTGCAGAGATATTGTACAGGTTTCTTTGCGCATGCGCGGCGATTTTGGCGTCAGTAAAGTACAATTCTCGATATAAAAGGGTACCTTGGTAACCCTGTAAAATTTTTAAAACATGGCACGATTTGATTCTAAAAAATGAATGTATAACATGTGCATTTGTGTATATATCTGTATATACATATGAAATATTCAAATTTAATATACATATATATGATATATAAATATATAGTAATTGTGTGTATGTGTATAATATAATTCACACTTATTATTTATTTTGAGGATGGGGAGCGGAAGAGTGCTAAAATAACGTTAAGCAAAATACATAATAAAACAATAAAATATTTTATTTGGCAGAAACAATTAATATCAGTGCCAATATCAGTGTTTTCCCGCCAATATAACTGCCACAGGGCCTCACTACCTTGTAATCGTAACATTGATACGTTACTGTTTTGGACGCACATGCACGAGATCAGTGAGTGTAGAGTGCAGAGACATTTTGCACTTTTCACGCGCATGCGCGACCAAAGTCAGGACCGTTTCTAAGTACGTCGTAGTGGGGAACTATTACTGCTGGGAAAATGCTATAACTATATATGTATTATAGATTATGTGTACATATGTATATATTAAATTTTAATATATGTGTATATATATACACACACATACACATGTTATACATTCATTTTTCAAAAATAAATCATAACATTTGCGAAATTATGCGGGGTGACGAAGGTACCCCATCTTGGCCAAACGTTTTATGTTACGTTACGTAAAAGGGCACAATATTTCTGCACTGCACGGGATAACCGGGCCAATATCTTAGCATTGCCGTGAGCAGTTATGTTGGCGGGAAAGTACTTAGTAGAGATACCCATTTCACGTGTATTGAAAATAGTTTATTAACAAATTATTTTATTTCATATTTTCTTTTTCCATCGGATGTGCTGTATTTACTTATGTAATGCACGATGAAAGTTTTGGACGCAAAGAAGGACGCTGTTCTTCCCTGTAATATGTTGGTGAAGGTCCCATAAAAAAATAATGATAAATAAGGATGTTTTGTAATTGGATTTGTGTGGTTTCACACAAATTGTGTGGTATCGGGTCGTTACGCAGCATGTTTACGCACTAATCGGCGACCGAGGCAGCTCGCACTTCTGGGCTCGACGCTCGGCACGCGTTTATTCGAGCTGGCAAAAGTTATTCGAAAAATGATTTGAAGCCCTCGAATAACGATACAGATAAAAAATGAAAATTTTATTCGGCGCTACGAATATATGCGCTTTGAATTGAACCGCTCACTTGCCAAATCGATTAACTTCATAAAACAGAAAGTGGAGAAATGCGATGAAATAATATAGTTATGACTGAACCAAGTGCTTTGACACTTAATATTTCAAAAAGTGGAGTTAATCGATTAGGCCTGTGAATTAGTGTAATTAGATTTATTCAACATTGTCGATCGAAATAAGGAAAACCGTGATAAGAAATATTAAATCACCAATAATAAGTAATGAGGTTGCTCAGAGTATTATAACGACGCACTTCTGGGCTCGACGCTCGACACACGTTTATTCGAACTGGCAAAAGTTATTCGTAAAGTGATTCGAAGCCCCCGAACAAAAAGATACAGATACAAGATGAAAATTTCATTCGGCGCTACGAATAAATGCGCTTCGAATAAAGCCATCTTCATTTCCTTCTTTGAATTATTGCTACGATAAGGTATATGAAATCACCTATAATAATAAGTAATGCCAGAGTAACGGCAGAGTATTATGACAACGGAGAAAGTAAAATATTTTATTTCGAATGCTCTGCGTCTGGACTGCTTCGGAAGCAGTGGGTCCAAAAGGAGTGCCTTTTCAGGCAAATTCTAGACCTAAAGACGCCTTTTGTTGTCAGCAAGTTCGCTACCTCTGTTTATTGCCCCCCAAATGCCCCGGGGTTTTCCCTGGGAGGGAACGCGTCGAGCTGTCGAGACATTCTCGACATTCCTTCATACGAATTTTCTCACACTATCCTCATCTACGTCCAAAACTTGCTACATGCCGTCAATTAAACCACTGAATACAGTTGCCATGTGTCCAAAAGTTAATATTAATTTTGTCGGTAAAAAGGACAACTGATATACATTTATACAAAAGAAATTCACATTACCGACAGAATAATCTACATCGGTGTCTACATGATCGACATCCACCACATTAGCACAGACGAGCGTCTGTGACATTAGTCCACCGACCTGCCCTCTATAACGACGCCACTGCCCTTTTTCTGCCCTCAAATTGTGGTGGGCTGGGTGGGCACACCCTGGCAGCAGAACCCATAGGCCATAAATTTATGGCAGAACCGTGTCTGCGCTTCTATTTCCGCATAAGTAATATGTAGGTGGTAATAGCCAGGGTGGTTTCACTCTAATAGGAGAACTGTTAGCACGAATTTAGTACTGTAACACAAAATAGAGATGTCACTACTTTGCAAGAGTAATTCTCAAAGTGTCCACCAGATGGAACTGATGACAGCATTTTGGTGCATATTTATTTACAGATTCTTTTTTCTACCATAAAAGCGTTTGTAAATATATTTTCAAAATGGTGAAGTGCGTATTTTGTGGGATTTTGGGCTACAATAAGAAAAATGAGTCCTTACACAGGTAAATACGTAAAGATAACATAACCTCTTATCAATTTTCAATAGTATTAATATATTTTTATTCTAATTTTCGTACTATAATGCGTAGATTTCCACAAGATGAATCACTACGTAATGAGTGGTTGAAACAACAAATCACTTTACACAAAACTGCTTTATAAAGCACCTTTGTTCCCGGTGATCGTTGAAACCAGGAAGTGTGCCTACAATTTAAAAAAAAATGGCAAGGTTTCCAAAACAGCAGGACGTTTCGGTTGAAACAAATTGTACAGGTAAAAAAGTGTTTCATCATTCATAAAAGTTATTAAAACTAAGTATTCGTCATAAAAGTATACGTACAGAAATTGATAGTTAATGTATTTGAATGTTTTTTCTTTTACAAGTTTTTCTTTCTGCTTTAAATGTAAATACTATTATTGATATATCCACAGTTATATCTTTTCCAGATAAAGCCCAAGATGTGGCTACTATATTTAAGAAAGAAAATGTACCAGAAAGGAATATTTTGATGGAAGTTAATTCTATAGGTAAAAAAGAGTGTCTATGTTGACAAAAGGTACAAATGAAAGTTGCTTTACGCTTCTACATTAGCTTATGTAATGAATATTTCAGATAATGATGCTGAACCAACCTCCATAAATGAACAAATCCCCGAGGCAAGCACAATAGTGGATTATAGTGACTCACCTACAACGAGCAGAGATATACGTAAGTTGAAATAAGTTTCAAATATAGTATTTAAGTTAATTATATATATTATTAAAAGAAAATTTGAAGATTTATTATTGAGATATTGAAAGTGGTATGAAATGTTAATGTTCATGGACTAAAATCTCTGTGTACAGTAAGTACTGAGCATTATTTCTCATTGCAGTTAGTCAAGAGGATTGCTTCTTACCAAGCACATCATATGCAGTGAAGAAGAAATATGAATGTGTAACAGCACGTGATATAGTTTGCTACGACCACCATTATGAAGACACTCCATGCACTATGAAAAGAAAATTTAACGTATTACGAAAAAAAAACAAAACAAACCGTAAATACCGTTCCAAAAGCCAATTGTCTAAGGATAATAAGTGTAACACACACCGACATCGTATAACACACATCGCATATCGCATAACACACATTTTTGCCCCTCAATAATATTAAATTTTACTGTAAAATTAATTTCTTCATATAAATTCAATGTTATCCTTTCAATAATATTAAATTTTACTATAAAATTAATTTCTTCATATAAATTCTCCATGTATGTTCTGCGATATGCGATGTGTGTTACGCGATGTCGATGTGTTTTATGAGATATACGATGTGTATTATACGATCTCGATGTGTTTTCTGCTATATGCGATGTGTGTTATACGATCTCCATGTATGTTCTGCGATATGCGATGTGTGTTACGAGATATACGATCTGTGTTACGCGATGTCGATGTGTGTTACGAGATATACGATGTGTGTTACGCGATGTCGATGTGTATTATATGATCTCGATGTGTGTTATGCGATATGCGATGTGTGTTATACGATGTCGGTGTGTGTTACACTTATTATCCTTGGACAATTGGCTTTTGGAACAGTATTTACGGTTTGTTTTGTGTTCCTTTGAGCCAGTTCATTGTTAATCGGTGTGATATGCATTTGATGCGTTCTTAGTATGAAAAAGGTTGTACATAATGTATAACTTGCAATATTTGTAATGAACCAGTGTTATCGCGCCTGATAATATGGTTTAAATTGATTAATAAGTAGAAAGTTGTACATATACTGTTAATAATTGTTATAATATTGAATAAAATGTATTTAAAATGTATTAAAATGTTTTAATTTTTTTATTTTTAAATAAAAATTATAAATTAGCAAGGAATAGGTAGTATGGATTTCGAATTCCCGCGTTTTGATCCGTTAGTTGTGTAACACAAAATTCAGATGGCGTTCGATTTCGTGCTAACAGAAAAATACATTGAGTGACACTACCCTGGTAATAGCACAGACGAATACCTCGTCTGTGGTAGTGGTAATAGTATCTGCTGGCGCGGTGTGCTGTCCAATTCAGAGCAGATAGAGGGCATACTCTGATTTGAGTGTCGTTTCGTTCTGACGCCATAATGCCCGCCTTTTGCTCGCATCATCCGATTGCAGGCTATGATCGATATCGGCTCGAAGCAGATCTGGTTGACTGGGTATATTATCCGTGTATTTTGATACACGTGGGCCCGTGTAACAATTTTATTTTTGCGAAAATGAACAAACAGCATAAGTTCTGTTAATAAACCTTAATCAATTAACTGTTTATTTTGATGAAGAAAAGCCAAAGTGTTTACATTTTCCGGCAAAAGACGGTCCATTTGTACTGTAACACGCGTGTACCATTGAACTTCAATACACGGATAACACACGTGTACCCGTGTATTATATGTCTATTTCGGTACACGTGTACACGTTTAATTCAGTACCCGTGTATCCGTGTATAAAGGAACACACGGATTAAAATACGTATACATATATATTAGTACACGTGAACACGTAAATACGTGTATTCTGAATACACGTCCAAACCCGCGACCTCTAAATAGAAAGTACCGATATTGGCGGGACGAGAGACACGACATGGAACGAGACGAGTGTCCTACGACTTTTTGGTAAGTTATTGTTAAAATTTTATTATATTTTACTGGAGCTGCAGGGGCTCAATTTGTCAAAAGATGGTCTAAAGCCAGAGCTGTAACTGCAGCGATACATGCGGAAAAAATTAAATTAATCGACTATTAAGATTCTCCCGGACAAGGATAGAGAGGTCCTTGTTTCTCCTACAGGGCTGTGACAGAGAGGAAGATATGTCACTCGCAGGAGACAAAGTCAGAGCGATAGCGCGATAAATAGTGAAGCAGCCATGTTGGCATACAAATCGTTCAGTTTCATAACGATGAAGTGACAACAATTTTGCGAGGCGAAGAAACAATATTTTCTCACGATTCTTTTCTTTGTATTATTCCGCGTAATCCGTAAAGAGCCCTTTTTTACAATTTGGCTCTTGAAACTTTATAAAAAATAAAAGTGTACGTATTTATAGAAGAAATTTTTTTCTGTACACTTTTTCCAAAAAAGGGCTCTCTACGAACATGCGGAATAATACAAAGAATATTTCAACACAGAAATTATCAAAAAATATTGCTTCTTCGCTTAATAAAGTTGTTGTAACTTCATCGAAAAATCAAGCCGCTTGGTTACTTTCTGTCTTTGTCTCTCCTGCGAGTGACATATCTTCCTCTCTATCGCAGCCCTGTAAATAGGAGAGACAAGGATCTTTCTATCCTTGTCCTAATTTATTCATAGTTCACCTCTACGCCGATAGAGGTACCACTTCCTCTCTACACTCTACACTCACTAACGAAAATACTCCTTGAAAACAATAAATTTTTTATTTCCCTTTGCAATCCTTTTGTGATGAATTTTTAAAAGTTTATGTGGATACAGGATCGAGTTAAAAAGTAATATTACAATGAATTATGTTTGAAGGAAAAAATAAAAAATTTTTCTTTCGTGTGTATATATATACGTACTAATTTTTTCGCGTCTGGCAGGAATGTATTTTTATGGGTACCACAGTACCACATAAGCACCGTAAACAGGCGTTCGGAGCGAAGGAGGAAATCGTTCATTTAGAAATTTATTTTTGCTTCATCCGCTTAAATCCATGAGCTTTGTTCTGTTCCGAGAGCTGTATCGGTAACTCATTTCATTGCTTCGCGACCGTTTGTTTCCACTATTCGCTCTAATAATAAAGAGTCCGTGAATAACCTATATAGAATTTCTGTTTTGCGTACAATAGAAATATCATTGTTCCGAAATTTCCGCATTTGAAACGGAACAGGTCGCCATGATTGTATACGACGCGACTGATGAAACATTAACAAATACGTAAATGTAAAATGACACGCGAGAATTTGTGAATGCAGGGTTTTATTCAAACGCTTCTTCTTCTTCGCTTTTCTTCTCCGAAGAGAAACACGAGTATACCGGGTCTGGATAAGAGGTTTTCGCGTATTTCGAGATCGAAACAGCACATCTGTAGCCGAGACAACCTTGCACGTGCACGTAATACATCGAAAACTATTTATAAGCGAAACATCGTCGCCGTATTATTGCCCGAAATAAGTTGCTTGACGTTGACGCAGCGACGATGGTGTTAGGATTTAAAATATCATTTATGTGACAGTCATCTTTTATTCCCTCCTTATCGAATTACCTTGGAGATGCTAACGAGGTGACACGAATTGCAACCACCTGCACCAACGACTGCAATATCAACTTATTAGACTTTTTTGTTTCGGTTGGTCCAGAATTAATTATATACTAATTTCATTTTATATTTAATTTTCTAAAGCAGTGAAATAAAGGACAGTCCTCTTAAATAAAGAACGTATGGTCACTGTAACTATATAATTTTGTCTGACGCTCTAAATACGCATCGATAGAAAATAAAATAATTTGCATATGTATATACATTATAGTTTATGATTGAAAGTTAAAAATAATCTTTGGCGTACGAAACCGAGAACATTTTTGAGATGTCGTTTGAAGAGCCCGCGAGGAAAACTATTTAGAAGAAAAATCGAATTTTTGATTTTGCTTCTCCATAAACATGCCCGTTACGCTGAGCATTGCCAGGGTGGTGGAAGACCGACGGAAACGAGACGGACTAATATATCAGTCTGGTCCCACGCAGTTTTCGTGCAAGTAGCTGACCGAAGACAACTCGAGGAACAGTCATGGGAGTTTTCGTCCGAGAAGTCGGGTGTTTGCTGAAAGTATTCCGTCCTAGTGCACGACAATAAGGCTCCACGTGTTTCGCGACACCGTGCCAGAATCTCCGCCCCGAGCTAATAATCGATTAAACCCAGTGTTCCGAAACCGGTTAGTAATTCTCAGATACATCTATTCCATCATCGTTGACGCCACATCTTTGTACTTTTTCAAGGACCGTCGAGAATTGGTGACTCGGAACAAAATGATCGACTGATCTGAGTCGATTCGAAATTAGTGTCAATCATGCAGCGGGTCCTCAGCTTTCAAATGGCTCGCGGACTCAACGAGTCGAGCGAGTTCGTGACGAAACGTATGTGCTTCTCGTTCCTCTTCTCCGTCGGGTTTCTGTGTCTTTTGTGCGGCTTTCTGCTTGGTCGTTTCTCCATGCAGAGGGTCTATGCCGAAAAGAAACGCCTCGAATTAGCGGGAAACGGTCTGGACAGCAACGACTACCTCCAGCATTTCATGCTCGACCTGTTGGAAACGGCGCCTCTCGATGCCGATTTCGAAGTGTACGTTCGCCCCAAATTTTTTAAGGAGGCTGTCTCATGCAAACCGGTTAAAAATCGATTTTTTTAAATTCTTTCCCAAAATATTATGCTCAAATTCATTGAAACGAAAAAGCTATGGCTAGACTGCGGATTTTATACATTTATGGCAAAACTGAATCGGTATTTAACGCTATTTTCAGCTTATTAAAATTATTAAAACAAAAGGAAATTTTTATTTAATTCCTGTTTCTTACAATTGATACAGACAATTTTCATTTTGCATAAAAATCTGCAGTCAAGTTATGACGATTCCACGAGACCGAGCACAATTTCGTCCAATGGGAAAGAACCAAAAATACAAAGTATAAAATCTACACATTTTTTATCTTAAAATGTACATAACAAAATATAGTTTGTGGTACTATCTATAATTTTAGCTGAATATATCTATTCGATATTAAAATTAAGACTTGAAAATTACTGTTAAAATTAGTGCATTTTTTCAAACATGTGCTCTTGGCAAACTATTTGTCATTCTTAATTTGATTTTGACAGGGTGTGTTTAATATTATAAGATCTTGCAACAGCAAAAAATTTTTTTGCGATAATCACAATTTATCTTACAATTGTTATGTTAGATTTTTATCAATTTTAATTTGAGTTTTAAAGAGAGTACCAAAAAGTACTTGCGTGAATTTCTATACATCAATTGGGGGTATATTAAACTTTAAATTCATGCAAAATTTAATTGCACAAAGCACAAAATTGAAAAACCAAGGGAAATCCTTATGAAGACATCTGCGTCTTATTGTTAGTCTATCGAATTTCCACTTGAGCTCTCACGTAGCGATAAGGCACTATATGTATGTATATGTTTACTCACCATGTTACGACTCTAAATATTCAATCCCTTCTTTTCAATTGTTTATACGATATCCGTCGTGGTCCTGACTTCTCCGTGCCTTCAGTTCAAAATACTCTCCCTCCAAATCTACATAAACAAAATGATCACTACGATTTTTTTGTTAGAAAAAATGCTAAGCACCATTTTTTTTGTTAAAATTGAAAAAAGCTTTTTAAAATCTATATTTTTTAACTTTAGATTTGTATTTTGTTTAAAAAGTATTCAGGTGCTTCACTCGAAAATTAATTAGTTTAAGAATTATAATTTTTTTCCCGCACGCCCATATATGTATATATATGTACATATATATGTATATACTGTATTATATATATTACCCAGATAGCCAAAATGCTCGATTCTGACCCAGGCAGTTATGACCGTGTGGGCTCGTAAACTTGCCCCGGCACAAGCTGCCCTCGGCACGTCGGTCCTGGTTTCTGCCAAATTTGAAGTACCTTATGCCACATTAGTGCGACCGTGCTGCCCTTTACAATCTGGGACCTACTTAAAACTTGGCAGAAACCAGGACCGACGTGCCGAGGGCAGCTTGTGCCGGGTTTGTGCCGGGGCAAGTTTACGAGCCCACACGGTCATAAATGCCTGGGTCAGATTCTAGTCATCGTGTGCCTTGAGCCCGTTCAAGCGACGTTCGACCCGTAAAAATCCTGATACCTGACCCCGGCACGCCCTGCTCGATTTCTGCTCGAGATTCGCTTGGCTATCTGGGTAGATACGAAACTTTAAACGCGTTTTTCTCGAAATGCCAGCAAGGTTCAATTGTTAAACATGCATTTATTGTGGGCGAAGTAGAACCAAAAATCAAGTAATTAAAACTGTATAAAAAATTGTTAATTAAAAAAAAAAATTATAACGTAAGACGTACCATCACTTTGAAACAAAATTCATGAAATTTGATCAATTTTTTAGCGTTCACACGAGACAGGCCCCTTAACCGAATCAGAGTTGTACGATTAATAAAAAATACCTGTATACCAGAGAATTAGTTGTTAAACATGGTCTGACTCTGATTCGAGCATCCAGAAATGCGTTCAATTGTTTTGATTTTTAAAACAGGACCTGGAAATCATTTGGTTTGTGGCAGGACGGTGTGCGTCGGGCTAATGGGATCCTGTCGAATTTGTCGCTCGTTGATAGAGTTGTCGAGCATCAATCGTACATCGTTGCCTCCGTTCGGGGGTCCAGAGAACCTGGTGATTGACACTCTACACTTTGGTAGTTAGTCGCCTGAAGGATAATGTCTCATTTCGCGTTCGATGTTCAGACAGGTATGTGGTTCTGTCTGCGAGCGACCAAGGTGTAGGAGTCGTTTTGAAACTGGCGAAAATTTTTAATGATGTCCGGAGGCAACATGGCTGGAAACCACGCAGATCGATTATCTTTTGCCTATTCTATGGGCCTGTGGACCCATGTCCTGAGACTATATTCAATGACACAAAGCACAGAGTTCTCGCTTACATTATAATTCACCGTCAAGGGCTTCAAGGTTTGCTAATGTTGTTGTCATGCGACAAGAGCGGCTTAGTAATTACGATTGGTTGTAGGTAGAGGTCCCTTGATCGTGTCGGGGACAGACGTAGTGCAGTCTGTTGTTTTAGAAGCTGCCGAACTCGTAAGGGATTTGTACCCATACAACAAACAATTCGTAACTATGGATAGTATGTATTACAACTCCACGATTTCCCGCTTAGCTATAGATGTACCTCATGCAGTATTATCATTTGTGGTATGTAATACTAACAAGTTGCGATATTATTGCAGTAGATAATTTTGATAGTTTTTATATTATTCTGTGTAACAACAGAACAGTGATTTAACATTCAACGACGGTGATCAAAACGAGTCGCGTAAAGTAATGTTAGCAAAAATTCTTAGCCAAGCTATATGGAGATTATCCGAGTGTTTAATCATGAAATGGAATCCAAGTTACTTCAATGAAACCGTTTCCAGAGCATTGGAGTCTATAAATAGTACTGAATTTTTAGAAGTCAAAGGTATTGGGATATTTAGAGAATATGGGTTTACAATGAATCTTCAATAAAATCGTATATTTTCTTTTAGAAAAAATACAGGAAACTTCAGTCAAATTGTTAAATAATATTGATACTTTAAATGGAAGGATCGACACAGTTGATAGCACCAAGTACGTAACTCTTAAGAGTTTATATACAGCTACTACAGTTGTTTAAAAATATTAACACTGCAGAAGCATGAAGAATTTGTTTTCTCTTTTTATGTTCCAGTACACTCGATACCAGAATATTAAATGATTTGATGATGGACTTTGAAAGAGCTCTTCTCTGCCCTGATACAAAATCTCAGTCCAAAACCAATTGGGCAAAGTTTCTTAGTCTAAATCACAATTCTTATAACATAAGCTTAATATACCTTAAGGAGATGGTGAAGTGTTACGAAGCTGCAATTCAGCTATTACAAAATAGATAATTAAAATGCAAAAGTAAACGGAATCTAGATATAAAATGCTTTTTTATAAGTGACTGTAGCAATTTTGTATTACCACGAAAATCTGTGGCACACAGATATGTCACTTTTAAAACCTACCCTATATGCTTAGCCTAATTTTACATTTTAGGAGTTTCTATTTTCTATTCGTATATTCCTATAAATTTCATGGACATACATTTACATGTATACAAGAAGGTATAACACATGTATTGAGTCATCCCATAAGTGATGTTGTTTCTTATCACACTATGCATAGTAAGCATAGAAATTTTACATCCGAAGAATCAAAAACCATGACTTATGGAATGTATTAATATTAAGCCGTCTGTAATAAGTAAAACCAATAGGAAAATTAACGTACGCTTCCTATACCATACCGTATTTCTCTCTCAAACTGTGAAGCATCAAGGGTTCCGTCGATCGGTTTACAGTGTGGATTGAAAACTGAATAAGGGCTAAGTTCGCCTGGCTTTTTTGGCCTTGAGTGAGTATTTACACAAATAAATATTAACGTGGTCACAATGAAATATATAGCTCCAAATTGAAGTTCAATTGCAATTGTGTATAAGACAGCCCACAGGAGGAAGCAAAGTAGGTACACCGCTTTTCTCAGCAACGTGGTCTGAGACTGTCTCTGAATTTCTATCTCTGGATCTACGTTGTCGTCTGAAGAGCTGCTTTCCGCATCCTGAAGATCCTGTAAGCTTTTGATTCTTAGTCTCGCCAATCGTTTTGGTACATTCTACATATAATAAGCATTGCTTCGATTTCTTTTTATGGGAGAGCATTCATTGCACGATGATATTTGAAATGTCAGCATCACACACACCCATGTTCCATAGATGCACTGAAAACGTGTGACCAGACTACTATTACTACAGTGAGGGATAAAAAGATAGGTGACATTAGTTTCTCTCTGTAAATCATGGCAATAATAGTTAAAACTGTCCAGCCTGTCCATATTAAAATATTTTTGCAAGTAAATGTTCTGTTCACTTCTGCGCCGTTCTGCTAACATGGGTTTTCTCTATAATTTTGGTCATTTCAAGTGCTTACACTTCTGTGAAACTCATACATTTTTGCAAATTTCTAGCAGACATTTTCAAATTCAATGCCAAGCTTAAAACTGCACGCTTTTGACATAATGTTAATGCAGCAGGACAACCAAAACTCTTTTTTTGTGACATAATTATCTGAATTTTTAACAAGTTTATTGATTACGTTTCTACTTCGATCTAAGACTAACAATACTGACAATACAAAACGTTTTTTGAAACAGTTTTAGAGAGGTTTCCATTTCAGACTTTATGTTTTTCCATGACCCATTCTATACACTGAACAAATCAAACTATGTATTTATATTCAGTACTATACAAGGTGGGGCAATAACTATTACCACCTGAGATATCTTCGAAACTATAAGTTTCATAGAAATATTTGCTGAAATAATATTTCACAGTACGAAGGGGGCCATACGGTGGCGAGAATAGTTTTTTTGCAGGTGGAGGTACTTCGGACATTTGATAGAGGATCTTAAAACGAGTTCAACGACCTATTACATAAGGTCATTGAAGGTCATAGAAAGTAGAGAAAATCACGACATTTAATATTAACATTTCCTGTGCAGATTGACAACTGAGAAGGGAAAATACGACGCATGTCCTATCATTTTGTTAGCAATGTTTACGAGTTTTTTTAGAACATTTCTTAGAAACGGGTAACATTTACGCATAATCTTTTCCGTACAGATAATTACAGCTATGTATACGATATAATTGATTTACTAATACGTCCATATTCTTCCGGTATCATATTGAAACACAAAAAAAAACGTAGGTTGTCCTATCTTTTTGTCCCTAGGGCCTAGGACTGTAAATATATTATTTGTATTTATATATTTAGTACAATTGAAGAGGTGATCCGGTACGAGCGAACATAACCTTACCTCGACGGTTTTCGGCGGCGGTGGCAGGAGCGGATCTTCAACGGTGGAGCTTTCGCTCCACGGTAAAACAGTTTGTATAATATTTTTAATAGATTCCGTCATCTCGTTTCTGCGTCTCTGACGTCTATACACATCGAGCCTTTCCCTTACACTATTCTCGGTCATAACAGACGCAGGCATTGACGTTGACTGACGTTGACTGACGTTGACTGTCTGTCAATTAGGGCAATCTCAGATCTCAGCCCGACAAATTGACGCATTCTTGGTCATGCTGCTGTATACTTGTACTTATACTTATGTATTTATATGTTTTTGCGTTCAATCGCTTATCGCACGTTCGTATCATTATGTATTTTACTCGTGAATCCAAGCTAAAAATTTCATTTCAATCGAGGATATTGTCAACTAAATATTGACATATATTTACAAGTAAAAACAGTAAAAAGTACGTAGATATAAGTTCTGTTAAATATCGATGATGTGCCCCGTTATTATCGACATTCATCGATAACTTTGTCGATAGCTGCAAATTTGAATTGTCAGAAAGAGAGAGAGAGGGGGGGGGGAGGGGTATATGCTGCACCATTAACCAAACAGTCGTTTAGATTGACTAGACGTTAATTCGAATAGTATAAATGAAGTATAGTTCGAAGAGGTATGAAATAGGTAACAGGAAAAAGTCTCGGGGATTATCGCGTGAAGAATGATGCCAAGAAAAAGTCGCGCGATCAATGACGATTTCGCGATCAATCCCACATTGGATGGACAATGCGTTCAAATTAGCGTGGTGGCCGATTTCGGTGCTTCCTTTTTTATCTCTGGAATGCTGGCGATCGTGTTCAAAACGCTAACCGCACCGATAGAGCGAATTAAACTAATTCTACAGACTCAGACGAGCAGCCGTCAGATAGGACGTTTGGAGAGGTCCGCCTATTCTGGGTTTTCTAATGCGGTGATTCGAATACCTCGGGAACAAGGTTTCCTGTCTTTGTGGCGCGGTAACGTTCTGAATATATGCCGGTACTTTCCGGCCCAGGCGATTAACTTTTCTTTCTTCGATTTATACTACAACACTTACCAACGTGTACGTATCATTTCACTAACATTACCGAACATTTTCAGTAGAATTTTTCATTGGAAAAATACCGCTATTTTCTAATTTTATTTCTTGAATGTTAATCCTTCGGGGATGATGTTTGTACACCGTACTGACGCTAAAAAGTATTTCCTTTGTTGCACGAGAACAGATTATTAGGTGCGATATATTTTTAAATATTACTGTGTACTTTCTGGAATTTCAAGATGGCTATGAAAAATATCGAAAGATAATGCAGATTATGGTATTTAATGTTTGTGATATATAATTGGCAGCAGCACGTCGTCTCTAAAGGGTTAACATCAAAAGATATATCCGCGATCGATTTATGATTTTATATTCCATACGGAATTGAAAGAAAAGTTTATTAGTGAAATGTTGAAAATAGACTTTGTTGTAAGCATAGAACAGTGTTGTATAGATAATAGAACCGAAGACGACTTTGGAGCATCGTCTGATATCGTTTTTGGCGGGCGGAAGCGTTGGTGTCACTTCCTGCGTCATTCTGTATCCGCTGTCGTTCTGCATCACCCGAATATCGGTGGATGTTGGTGACAATATGAAGGTGAAGAGGGAGTTTCTTAATTTCAAGGACTGCGCGTGGAAAATCTACAAAACCGACGGCTACAAGGGCTTTTACCAGGGATTGCTCTGCTCGGCTTGCGGGATGTTCTTGTACAGGTGGTCATAGTCAGTCATTTTGGAATTGCTGGTTCCACTTCCGGTTATAGAGAGAACTGGCGCCTGAACAAAGAGATCCTAAGATCACCCAGATCTTAAGGGGAGAGACTCAAGTAAAAAATTGACTAAAAAAAAACATAATTTTTAGGAAATTTTTGCTAAGTGGTGGCTTGATGAGACTTACCGTAACGTTTTGTTCATCGATCATGTTCATGAGTACTACAACAATATTAAATAGAGCAATTGTTCCAGTAGCCAGCCATCTTCAGTACTGTTACTATTAGACTACGGATCTTTGTGCAAAATAAAAATTTTCTGTATTTGTTGTAAGATATATAGGAGCCACTTACAAACGTTTTCCTTTCGTTAATTCAATTTTTTCAATCTTTACACTGTGTCAAGTAGCTACCCATTTTTGTCATAAATGCATAAAATCCGTAGTCTAGTTATTATTAACACTTTATCTACCGCAAGCCTATTAATGAGCTTCTCAATAATTGTGCTATACTGAAAGGAAGCTTAAAAATCTTCTTTTACACAGTAATCCCCATATTTTTATTAGAAGATCACGTTTTTAATAGTCAGGAATTGGGTCTCTCTCCTTAATTCAGACATGAGAAGCGGAATAACCTATTCATGACATTAACCTTGATGAAACTAGATCCATTTATTTCGGAGCTTACACGGTCGGCAAGCAGTGGTACTCAAATCAACACACAAATGATTTTCAAACTGTGCCGGTTCTGGTGTCCTTGTTCTTTGCTCATGCAGCAGGCATCACAGCGACCATGGTTTCCTATCCTTTGGACACGATATCCAGACAGAAAATGCTCCACAGTGGACGTGGACCAAATGGCTACGTTTCGTCGCAAAAAGTGGTTGGTGAAGAGATTGAGAACAATATTCAACAATATTAACGCATTTCGTTAGCTGTATTCTAGAGGAATTATTTTTCCAACGTTTTGCACGCATTCCAGCTGACTTCATCTGGTGGTCGTAGACACAATATGTAATGCCAGTGCGTCGAAGACACACTGATACAGCTGGGTCGAAGACCCACCAATGAAGCCAGCTGCAATGGTTGCGGTACATTGGAAAAATAATTCCTCTAGGACACGGCTCATCTAAAAGCCTTAACAGTGAGAACTGTTTGATGCCGGACTGGGAAAGCCTCAAAATCTCTGTTTATGCATTTCGTTTACATTGTATGTTCATCAGATTGCTACGATCATGGCAAACGACGGTACGTTCGGCTTGTACAAGGGCGTTTTTGCGAACCTGTTGGCTACAGTCTGCGGATCCTTCCTTCTAGTCACATACGATTTAGTGAAAGCGCAGTACGACAATTTCAAAGCACGAAGGTACATCGCACTCGAGTTCACAGTATTCTGTTTTCTGGCGATTTCTCACCGTTGCGATTTCTTTTTAAGGTATTCACAGAAGTTGGAGGACTCGAAAAGTCCGGACGTGCGGTGAACTATAGTAGATACGCTGATTCCAGAGACGATTAGGTTTTGCGAAAGTTAATCTCACCGAGAGATCAATAAAGGGATTCTTAGGAATTGCACAATCGGGAAAGTCTCGTTCTTGTTGGCTAGTTATAATTAGATCGTGGATTTTATGAGAAACACGAATAGGTGAAATAAAAAATTGTAGGGTGTATGAACGTTGATTTATTATTTTCAACTTATCAAAATTACTAAAAGAAGAAATATACTTTCATTTAGTTCCTGTTCCTTATAATCCCTTCGGACAGTTTTTAGTTTGCATAAAGATCCGCGGTCTAGTTATAGTGATGCCATCGAGGCGTGTATGCTTAAGGATCATTATATATGGATCATTCTCAAAAAATTCAAGTTTCTTCATTTTTTTAAAAGTCTATGTTTTGGATTTTGTATCCGCGTTTTGTAAAACAAGAAAAATATTCAGTCTTTCTTAAATTTTAACATGTTATTTACTAGAAATCTAATGATGGCATTTGAATGAGAGTGATCTAAAACTGTGCGTGATCGTGAATCCACACTTAATCTGAAATCACAAAGTTAATCTGGATCGTTTTTAAAAAATAATTTCCTCGACTCACTTATGAACTTGTTCGAAGAAATCTAATCTAAAGCTTGACCCCGGTTGGCTTCTAACGATTCACCTTGAAACAGGAATGAGACCGAGGTTTCTCAGTGCCACCGATTCGCTTATGTTTCGAGTTGATACTTAATAGTCTTGTCGAGTGTATCAATCCGTTGTGCGGTACGTAAACAGTTTGAGACATATTATAACAGCTGTCGATAGGTATCAATTCTATAGCGTTTAATTAGCGTTTAGTTGTGACTGCCAGCTCTGGCACTAGGCCTTCTTTTCAATATACCTATTTATATTATAAACCGTCGGTGTACAGTTCTTATATTAGCTTATACTATTAATTTTGCTTCCACTTCTGATTTCTATAATGTTTTTTTGTGATTCTGTGGGTACTTAGATGTTTTTACAAGTTGCAAAATTGTAAGCCGAGAAATTAATGATCTAGTATTTTAGAACAAATTAAACATTCAATCTCATGCATCGCAATTTTCTATAAAATTATGGAATTATTTTTATAATTGTGATTAACATGTCCGCTTACGGGGTTTGTATTACTGACACTTATCATAATATTACAATATTCTATTCAAGAATATGTTAATAATTATAATTATGAGATTGTGGATCTCTATGAGAATGTAAATTTTTGTGAACAAATTTATAGAAAAAGGAATTTGACAAAGTGTCTGTAATGTTATTAGAATGTTTTATTATATTCGAAAGAGGACAACAAATTTTTAAAAATCTCTGTCAAACCATAGTCTAATAGCTATATAAAATTATAAATCATAAATTGCAATTTTTCGTGAACTCCTCGAGTTCTTTAAAGCCTAATTGCATCGATTTAGAGATATATGTATCTTGCTACATACTATGGTAGCAAGCACCGAATTTTTTTAATCCGCAGTCACATGGCTGCATAAAACTATGAATTACAAATTGTTTAGAATAAAATGGAGGTCACCTCGATTTTTTAAACGTTAGTATATATTTCTAACTTCATAATATTCTAGCTGGTGTCGAGACGAATTCAACGACCTACACATATTATAACTGTAAACCTTGAAATAACGTTAAAATAATTTTGGCCACAAAAAATTGTTTTTCCAGACCACTGTTTCATGCAAAAATGGTAGGAACCACCGAATCGTTCTAATGCGAGTATGTCATTAGTTCTGCTGTTAGCTTGAGGCACGCTGACTGTCATCGGTCCGAGTATCCAACGCACGTGCGCGCCGCAGTAGGAAAGTAAACGTGCGCGTTGATCGTTAGGTAGACACGGTTGAAAACAAATTGCATAATACATCATTGCCAGCAAGTTACTCGCCGCGATAAGTTTCCGCGGCGAACACTAGAGAACCACAGCTTGTCACCGGCTACCTACAAGCATGGCGACTGATAAGCCTAGGGCAATCATAGGCGAAAACGACATAAGGCAACTGAGGAACCACACTTCCGATCATCTGGGCACCGAAAGCGTCCCCGATGGCCGAGTTTTGGTTCTTTACACTGGTGGAACTATCGGCATGACCAGGAACGATGACGGAGGTAACCACATGTTTCACTTGAAACCTCTTACTTTTCTACCACTTCCCTTCTTTGGTTCGCTCTTCTATTTGTCTTTCACTTTCCTTATTTGCTTCGCTCTTCTACATTTCAGCTGGCCGTTGCAGATCCTCCATTATTTATTTAGTATTTATATTTATTTATTTATTTATTCACTGTCAATAAATCCTCTCAGTTCCCTCGGATCTATATTTATTTCATTTTTTTGTTAAATTTGCTGTTCTCAGATTTACAGGGTAGATCGTTTGAAATAAATCACTAAAGTATCTCTGACCTTGCAAAACCTTGAACAACGTTTATAACATGAATAATTGTATTCGTCTTGAAACGTCCTATCACGATCACAATTATTTTGTTCTGGGATCTACAGACTAGAACATTTGAAACCGTTCAACTATTGAGTATCTCTGATATCTTTGACCTTGCACGACCTTTAACAATCTTCACAACGTATGTTAAAATAGGGACATCAATAGGTACTCCAGAATTTTTTTAGACTTTTTGGGTCTAGGGTTGCCCGAAGGGTTAAATACTCTATTGTTTAGATTTTTCTTATTTACTTATTAAACCCACCTCACAATTTCGCAATCATCCTGGGGACATGTTTTTCATTTCAGTCCTCGTACCCAAGGCGAATGCGATCGTGAAGAATCTCCGGAAGTACCCTCACATGCACGATGAGAAGTATGCGAATGAACGGTTCGGTTCCATGGGACCGTTGGTACTTCCGTAAGTGTTGTCATCATTCATGGCAATCGCTGTTATCAATTTCGGAAAAGCCTCTTATCAACTGTTGCGTGGATAACGGAAGATAGATCTTTCGCACAAAAAACATTGTCACGACATTTTTACAAGAGAAAATTCTTTTTAGCATGACTGCGACCGACAGCAGGCGGGTCGTGTATAATGTACTGGAGTACTCGCCGTTGTGCGATTCCAGCAACATGACGATGGACGATTGGATTCACATTGCCAACGACATTAAGGTACACCTTGAGGCTATTGTTGCCAGTAGAGTCGCCAGATCAGGGGAATTGACTCGAATTCAGGAGAAAAAGTTATCCTCTCTCTGCCAGTACCAGATTGGTCACGTGACATTGTGACACATGCACGACAGAGACGAAACGCGTCGCGTGACCGGCCCGTGGCGGAAGCGTGTGGGAATATGTAGTGTCGTGGAAGGGGAAGGGTAGAATGCGAGACAAGTCTTAATTTGGCGACATTGCTTGCCACAGAGGATTGTATGGTATGTTGAATTGAACATAGAAAATCTGAAACGTTGAATGCTTTGATTCCAGCAAGCGTACGAACACTTCGACGGTTTCGTAGTCCTCCATGGAACAGACACCCTAAGTTACACGGCCTCGGCTCTGTCGTTCATGCTGGAGTCCCTCGGCAAGATAGTTATCATAACCGGGTCCCAGGTGCCGATTTTCGACACGAGAAGCGACGGCCTGGACAACTTCCTCACCTCTCTAATCATAGCCGCGAATTACAATATACCGGAAGTATGTGTTTACTTCGGGACAAACCTGATGAGAGGGAACAGGACGAGCAAGATTTCGGCGACCGCGTTCAACGCGTTCGACTCGCCCAACTTCCCGCCCCTGGCTAAGGCCAATATGAAGATCGAAGGTATGTGTCATGATAGTACAATAATAATGATCTGTTGCAAACTACTCACGAGTTTTAACAAGTTATTATCATTGTTGCCGCGCTGAAGATTTCAATTCGAGAGTATCTTCGTTGGAAAGATAAACGACTTCTTATCAAACATACGCATTTAAAAAACCGAGCTAAATTGATAATATTGAATCACTTCAGCTTTTCTATGTTGATTGATTTTACCGCGTAGAAATCTCAACATTGATCATTGTTCTTTCGAAAAGACAGATGAAGGTCGATCTCGCCGCGACGAACATAATGTTTTGTTTAACCTTAACCCATTGTGTACCATGATCCCCGTTCGGGATCATCTAAGACCTAAGACAGTGACGGGCACGGGTGGGGCCCCTCAAACGCCTGCTTCTCCCACCAACCTCTCTTCCATGCAACGCGCGCCTTCATCGCGAACGCGCACTGCTCGCTCTCGCGGCCGCGAGGACGCGAGACATGCGCACTGCTCGCTACGGGCGAAACGCGTTCTTTCTCCATGGTAACGGTGGATGCTGGTGGGAGGCAGTGGGCGCTGTGGTAGGGACGCTCTTGCCTCAATTGAGGCAAAAATGCCCATCACTGACCTAAGACAATCTAAGTATATGGATTGCACTGAGGGCAGTGGCATAAAAAGAACTAAATACATTCCAAGCGCCGCCATCCCCAAATGGGGATATTTTTTCAATTGCTTAACAGTAATTAACTTTTGAAAGTTAATTTAACTTTTTGAATAAATCGTCTTAAATATATAAATACATATACAGGGCATTAAAAAAAGCCTTAGTAAACATAGGTCGAAAGGTCAACCGTTTCTGAGATATAAACATTTTTGTTTGCTAACATCATGTAACTGTAACTGTGTAATACTATATATATAATAAGATCCACAATCGCCGATATACAACTGACTGATTACGGATGAAATCTACTGTCAGCACTTGAATGAGGACATTCAGAACGCGGTTTATAAACACTGAAGTAAGCATCGCATGCGATGGAAGTAAGTAAGTTGATCATAACGCTAGCAAACAACAATGTTCACATCTCAAAACGGTTGACCTTTTGACCTATGTTTACTAAGGCTTTTTTACTCAGCATAGTGTGTTCTATATGTATATGTACGAGGAAATCCGTAAATTTTTTGCTCGAGGCGACAGATGCCCACTGTTTGGTCGTGTAGCTCTATGAATTGCATGGACAAATTTGTTCTTTACGTTACAGTGGATTATCGGGTGATTTTCCGATCGTGTTCGCTGACGAAGTTCCATGTTCATGCCAGCTTGAACAGGAACGTGGGTCTGCTGCGGATATTCCCGAGTATCACCACGCACCTGGTGAAAGCATTTTTACAGCCGCCCATCGAGGGCGTTGTGTTGCAAACCTACGGGGCTGGGAATGTCCCATTGAATCGAGAGGACATGATCCGCGAGTTCGACGAGGCGTCGAAACGCGGAATAATCATAGTCAACATCACGCAATGCGCGACCGGATGCGTTTCGGGGATATACGAGCCTGGGAAGCAGCTGGAAGAAGCTGGTACGTACGTGGGATGCAGAGGGTATAGCCGGTGCCCCCAAACCAAATTTATCTTTCATTACACCATTCGATAGGGCCCCAAAAGAAAACCCTCTGTGGCAAGTTTCAAGGCGGTACCCCTATCACAAGGGTTGTTATAGGGTGAGCATAGTTTAACGAATTATGCTGTATTTCTTCTGTTCTGCTCAACAAAATATTACGAAAAAATTAATGAACATACTACCTAATAGTAGACATGACTATGATTTTTTTCCGAATTTTTGACTGCAGAATCGATTTTTTTAAAATTTCAGTGTTAATTCATTAAAACAATGTTCATCCTTATGACTCGAGTTTTCTTTGGGGGCTCTATCGAATTGTATGATGAAAGATGAATTTGCATTAGGGATACATGTGACCACCTTATCTGACTATACCCTTTCATTTTAATCAGCGTGCTACATTTAAGCGATGTCCGATTGTTTGTAAAACATTCTGTATAAACGTCTAAACCGCAGGTGTGATATCAGGCTTCGACATGACCCCAGAAGCAGCGTTGACTAAACTGGCCTACGTGTTGTCGAAGAAAGAGTGGGACACGGAAACCAAGCGAAAGATAATGCAGACTAACTTACGGGGTGAACTGACTAGCGGAAGACCGCCTTTCCTCCAGGATTTGGACCTCGTGGAGGCGGTTGCGAGGTCTCTGAGGATTTCGTCGACCACCGAGATCGTGGAGTTGGGCACGATCCTGTTCCCAGCGATGTTGAACGCCGCCGTTATCGCCAAGGACGTGGTGAAACTCGAAATGTTGAGGGGATACGTAAGTCAACAGTTCGCTCTCTACGTCCACACGGCAATTTAACACCAAACCTATCAAGCATTAAAAGTATCGGTAAATGTCCCTTTATAAATATGGCTACCCTAACTTTATTGGAATTGTGCATAATTATGCTCGGATAAGGATTTCATTATTCTCCATAAGTGAATTTTTATCATTTCAATACAGTATTTCCCACTGAGACTGTGGAAAAGATTTCTATTGTAACTGTTAAAATTTTATCCCTACCATTGGGGGGGGGGGGGGGTCCCCTTGAAACCAGTGACCGAGTATCTATTTAGTTTAGGTTGTCGTGAGGGAGTTAGTGGGTAGGCCCACTTAATCCCTGTCATCCCCCACCAGGGAGGCGGAGACATCCGTAAAGGGATTACCCTCCCGTTAAAAAAGAAAAAAGAAAGTTACGGAGAGAATACTGTAATTGCAAAATATAAAACCGGTCGTTTGACCGTGGTAGGTTTATTTAGTGTTATTTGGCTGTTCCAGGGTGCGGATATCTCGCAGAGAAACACGGATGGCCGCACTGCGTTGCACATCGCCTGCTGCGAAGGAGATTTGAACGTCGTCCAGTGTCTCTTGAGGATGGGGGCTAGCGTACATATCAAAGACCGGTTCGATCGTACACCGCTCACTGACGCTGTGGAATATGATCATTATGACGTAATACTTTGCTACCTTGCCTTTTGTATCTATCATTTCGCTTGGAGTTGAGCTGTTACACACGGCACAATCGATGTTAGTCAATGTAGACTGTAGACTGTAAAGTTTGATAGACTCGATTGAATATGAATGATGGCCGCTAAAAAAAATACGTGCCGAATATTTTTATAATAACTAATATAAATCCTCTTAAAGTTTCATTAAAATCTGGTGCTATCACTTCGGGATCGTCCGTTACCAGAAGTATATCCATTGACCCATTCTAACTTAATGTTTCATTCGTAGATCATCAAAGTCCTGATGCAATGCGGCGCTCACCTTCACGGCAGCGGCTACCTGATAGGCGAGAAGATGTGCGCTGCGGCCGCCGTAGGGAACCTGAAACGTCTCAAGTCCTATCAATTCGCGAACGCCGATCTTAATCAGAAAGAGTTCTCGGGTCGGACGCCACTGCACTGTGCGGCGTTGCACAACAAAACGCAGGCGATCAAGGTCCTGTTGGAGTACGGGGTGTCCGCCGATTGCAAAGACAAGATAGGCCAAACCCCGTTGGATCTAGCGAAGGCGGCCGGTTCCACGGAAGCGGTGTCATTGCTCTCGGAGCTAGAGCCGACCGAGAACTCGGTGAAAACGGCCGGATGAAAGTGAAACGGGGGTTTGTCCACAGTAGAACATAACGTAACGCTACGGTCCTCTGCGGGCGGCGCGGCGCCATAATGTCCGCGCGGGACAAAACATATTAAGGAGAAAATAAAACATTTACTCGTGCTCCGTCTAACGAGCGAATGTCCTTGCATTGTGGCACTGAACACTCTAACAACTGTTCTCGCGTTTTAACGATCAGCCACGGATAGGGGAGCCAAGTAAACGCCGCCATTTGTCTTCGGAGGTGTCGTTCGAATTACGAACAAACGCGAAAAGTGAAAGTTTGGAACGATTATCGTGCTCAGACCACGCGACATCATTTTGCGCCTCGCGCGTTCGAACGACGGTTCCGTGAACGTTTTGTAGCCAAAGAGAAATTCCAGCCATTGTAGAAAAATATATGTTGATTCGAAACTGTACAAGCATAGATAGTTTACAGCACATTCGTCACACTATACCGAGCTCGCTCATCATCGTCGTCAGGAGCACCGGCGTGATCAGGCAGTCCTTGTAAATGCGCGCGCAATCATGGCCACCCCTTCGACCGATCTTCACTGCGTCCTCGATCATTGTTCCGTTCGTGACGTCTTTGAACCACTTGTGACTGTTCAAAATGGAACGTTATTAATTTATATATAATGACTAGACTGCGGATCTTTAAGCAGAATACAAATTTCTTACATTAATTGCGAGAAATAGGAACCAAGTAGAAGTTTCATTCTCTCTTTAGTAACTTCAATAAGCTAGATGTATTTCGTCGATATTCTTAAATTGTTTTAATGCTTGTACTTTTTTATGTTGCATCTACTCATTTTTTTTATAAATGCATAAAATAGAAGAATTTATAAATACTGTTGCATTATTTCCAACAGATTAAAATTATTAAGAAAAGAAATTATTGTCAACGTAGCTTTTGTATTTTGCTATTCATGTAGACAATTTTTATTTTGTATAAAGATCTATAGTCTAATAATAATAATTCGTGATGGGGTGTTCCCTACATAATAGGTCTGTGAGTGGCTGTTTAGGTCTAAGTCTAAACGAAGCTTAATCATTTTCTTCTAACTCATAGTTTCAAAACAAAATGATTGAACTATATTATTTGATATAAGCTATGATTATCATATAATTTATTGCTTTACGAATGTACTTGCTGTCGTCATTGAGAAATTGACCCACGCACTATCTACCAGTAATTTATTTAGTCGATTTTTTGTAACAATGACAGTCTTACCAGTAAATCAACAATTCACGCTCGGTAACGTATTCTAATAATTTATTTCAGATTACTGTCTAATAGAAAATTTTTAAGCTTCTTGTAATCTTTGATTCTTGAATTACCAATTTATTTGGAGATTACTGTGTAATAAAAAATTTTCAGGCTTCATGCAACCTTTGGTTTTTAAGTTGGTGCACTTCTTAGCTTTAATTTGACGCCCCTTGCGCGAACAGCAAAGCATTGTAGCTGTACCTGGATAATCCGTCGATGATTTTATTGGTGCTAGTAGGACTTTCCGAGTGCGCAGCCACCGAGACGATCGAGCATACGACGCGTTGCATACACGGCGCCACATAATTATTACCGAAAATTATGTCGTTGATCGTGTTTCCCATTTCCAACCACTGAGAATTGTCCTCCGACCCTGAAGTCATTGTAGTGAAACAAAAACGGGAAATAAATGTATGTAACAACAATGCGGAGTTGTTATTCACTTACGATAGTTCATGTGCGGACGGTCCTTTGAGAACAGAGGCGGTACCACGGTGAGCAGAGTGGTCAACACCCCTATAATTCCTATGCCCTTTGTGTTAACGTTTAACAAGGATGGGACTTGGCCGTGCTCTCCAATTTTTTGATCGATTGGAATCGAGACGAACGGAATGTTCAGGGACCAATCCAGCTGGAGAATTAACGAGAAAAAGTGTAGGACATTTTGCAACGCTTCAAACTTCTCTAGTTTCCATAATTCCCTGTTTCTTGTGCTTATTTTTATCAAAAATACGCAACAAAGTAAACACGTGGATTAACAATTATTAGACATTGGATTTCTTAACTTACTAGAATATTTAACTCAAAACTTTAGATTTTGCATAAAGATTTACAGTCTAACAATTAAATAAATACAGTACAGATGTTGATGTAGTTATGCCAATTTCTGAATAGCGTAACGGAACTCACACGAAGTTTCTCGCTTTCAGAATTGAAAGAAATCAGTCCTCCACTCGGTCGGTGATGATGATATATCTTGTTTTGCGCTCTGGACGCCTTCGTCGTCGTTTCAGCATTGTTGTCCATAGCCGAGAGACTCGAGATCATGCAAATAGTCAGTATGGTGGGTATCGTCGAGGTCTTCATGGTGCCTGCTGGATTTTCAATGCGAGATCCGTAAATTATGAATGATTTGCACTTTTCTAAGGTCCGCCGATTGATTTCGAACGAGGATGGAGACACTTGTGGCGGATCCTTGATTCTGTCAGCAGTTTTTGTACCGGGGGCTGGCCTACCGTCGACACCCAGGAAATTGCCGCCGAATTAACGAACCTAAAAGCGATTTCTGGACAAATTACTGGCGCATTGCCGGCTTCGTTACGCCGGCCACCGTCACGGCTGCGAAATTTCGTGGATCCGTGCGTGGAATTCCACGTTTCGTAACTGCATCGCCATTTTCACCGGGAAGAGTGTCGTTCTGTTCCCATTTGAGCTATTGTCTCAAATTTCCGTACACTTCACCTTCGAGTAAGACGAGACAACTCGATCTTTGTACTCTACTTATCTTTTATAAATAGCCTGCAAATTTTATATATTTATGGCCAAAATGGGTGGATGTAATTTCAAACAATAAAAAGATTACAAGAATTTAAGAGTATCAATACATTTCTTACAACTTAATAATAGTATTAAAAAAAGGAATAAATTCTTATTTGGTTTCTATGTCATGCAATTCATGCAAACAATTTTTATTTTGCATAAAGAGCCGCAATCTAATTATATTACATTACTATTACAATAATGACTAGTTTTTATGCATCTGCAGTAAAAATCACTAGGTATAATGCTAAACAGTGAAGACATTAGAAGAATCTAGAAACGTAATCACATATCAATCTTTAATTTCTTAATATTGTGGAGGGAAGAAATAAATTTTTATTTAACTAATGTTTCGTACAATTGCTTTAGAAAACTTTCATTTTGCATAAGGATCCGCAGTCTGAAAATTACAGTAAAGATGAATAAAATATTTCAAAAGTTCAAAATGCGTGTAGAATATGTGTTCAATTAATATTATTTTTAAACAAAAAGAGTGTACGCATTGTTTGTTCATAGTTTGTGGCAAGTGTACGTGTACTCACGGTGGAACATTGTGTTCATTGCGAGCGCTTTTGAACATACGTGTGCATTCATATGCGAAGTTTGTTAGTGCACGCATACGGGTCCGACTTTCGTGAATTTTCCGGCGCAACCTGCAGAACGAATTTCTCGTCTCGAAATCAGGCGAGGACAAAGTGTCGAGAAGCGTACTCCAGTTTTGCAAGAATTCCTCTGTTCTGCCGTGGAAAAAAATTCAACCATTCCCTTTCCGGCTCATTCAATCACTTATAATTAGACTGGAGATTTTATGCATTTATGACAGAAACGAGTTGGGGGAATTTAAAACAGTAAAAACATTGTAAAAATTTAAGTAATGTGTAAATTGGATCAGTTTAAATATTCTATTCTACGGGAAATATTCTACGGGCAAAAAGTTTTAGAATCAAAATAGTTCAGAGTGCAAAGGGTTAATATTAGTTACTGAGCTAAACAGCTAAATATGGTTTACAACCCCCAACTCAGACGGCCATTATCATCCCCTAAGTAAAAACAGCAGCTACCAGAATAAATAAATTGTACAATAAATGCAAAATTTATAATGTATTGACCTTTGTAGATAAGGGTCAATTTTTAGCAAAAGGTCAGCTTTCGGTTTCGCTGGTCGCTGTTTGTTCTAGGAAGAGACCCGAGGGACCCGTTAATGGCCTCGTTACCACTCTTGCGAAAGATAGATTAGTTCGAGCTGGAGATGTTGGGTACAACAATGCCGGGTGACAATGGAGGTCCTCCTGGAGAGACGTCCGAGTCACGCACCGTGATAGCGTCCCATGAAAATCTGACAACGAAAGCGAAACCGCCGGGGCCAATTATGCTGATGGCTGGTGGGCTCGTGACCACCTGGAGAATCAGGTGAACGGCTATATATTCTAGGAGTCGCCTTCGTGTCGTCCAGTTGCCCCGACAGACACGCGACCATCGGATTCCATCATCTTCTTGCGCTCCTTCAAGGTATACACCCCCATAGAAACTCCATCATTCTTCTCTTTCACTGTTCACATGTTTGAACAAGCTTTATGCTTGAATATTTAACTTTGTGCACTCGACTACTGTTCACTCTAACTCAACATTACAAGAGCCATTTAACATTAAGTGTACGGAGCACTGAAAGTGACTATTTTACATTACTTTATAAAAATAATGAGAATGTGTCTACCTGGATTTTTGGCTATTTTGTCTTTATAATATATACCCAAAGAAATAAATCTATTGAATAATTCCTCATGGATGCATCTTTACAATCTCAATAATCGTAAATTAAAAATATTAGAACGTGCCATTCTGATGAGTCCCGTATACGAAGGTGGAAAAAATGTAAAAATATCAATATGATATTTCCAATCGATCAAAATTATTATTGGATCAAGCTTATTTCCATAAATAAGCACGTAAATGAGTTACCGATCGTTCATCGGAGAGAAGTACAATCTAAGCGTAGAGGTTTAATATTCCCTATACAATTTGTCATTCTGACAAGGTAAATTCAAAACGCAAAATTCTGACGATGTCTCACAGTTTACTTTTCTTCCAGATGACATTGAACACTCAAATCCTGATCATCCTGTTAATGTCTTCGACGGTGTTCGTCAATGGTAACCCGAAATACGACGATGGAGGGTAAGAAAAATTTACCTAACAATAAGTAAGAAGCTTCTAAGATCTTTAAGGGGGTATTCTTATTTTCGAGGCCGTTTTTGCGTGAATGTTTAGTAATTTTTTTCAGAAAAACTATTAAACCTTTTACATGGGGATATTGCACACATATTTATTGTTATTTGACGAACATGTGTGGTTTTTTAAGGTAACATTAATCAAGATTACATGAATTATATATTTTTTGATAGAGTATGTTTTGAAAAACATGGGTCGACGGTCGCCATTATTCCGGTCTTCCTACTGATCGGAAACAAAATATGAAGTTGTTTATATGTCAGTTTGAATGTAATTATGGTCCGAACTAAAAGAAATGAAAAATCTTGATTAAAATCAAATTACCGATTTTTTAAATATTTTTCGACCTATAATAGAATAAAAAGATAAGAAAAAATTGATAGATTTAAAAAATGTTGGTTCGTGCGACAACAGGCTACGTGTTGAAGATTCTCTGAAAATTTCAAGTCAACTGGTCAATCGGAACTTGACATATCGCGGCAACCGTTTCGAAAAAAGTGGTTTCGAGAAAAACGCGTTTAAAGATCCAACTTTCAATATAACAACGTTAATTTTATAAATACAAACAAATTCTTTTATACACATATTTTAACAACATTTATACTGAAAGAAAATGCAAAAAAAGAAACATCGAGTTTTTAAAGATGAAACATCAGAATACCCTTTTAAATAATGAAACCAACTATCTCAAAAATAACAGGTTTGTACCGAGCTCCATGATCTTCTTGGAAAGGGATCCAAAAGCTCAAGATCAGGTTGCTATGCCTTCGCAAGTAGATCCGCGGAGTGAAACATCCACGAAACGCAGTGAATCGAACGCAAATGAGATCACGGATCGCAGTCAGGAACCCAGATTCGGTTTCACGAATGTTGGGACCACGGGGACCGTAAGTCATTATGATAAATAATTTTAATTAATGAAAGTTGTTTGTTGGAATAAGGTTTTATCAAATGGCCGTAGGGTTACGGAGTGTCCTCGTATGCTCCTGCGAAGATAGACCTAGGTGGGCTGCTTTTGGGCGCCATTATAGGGGTGGGATCCATCCTAATCATCCCCAAACTGCTCTATGTGCTATCTGGCACCTATGGCCAGTATGCTAGAAGTAAGATAAAATTGTTTACTCTTGGATAATATGTGATTATGAAAGTGGTGTAAAATTTAAAGCCATACATATTTTGTTACGAGATATTTGGACTTTCGCATTTGAATATGTGTATTAACAAATATTTATCGTCGTTGGTATCGGAGTCCGTTCGCTGTAGCCGCGCTCTTATTGGTCCGTGTTTTTCGTTAATAACTACTTACGGAAAGCATTTTTGCAAAGGAAAAATTTACTTTAAATAACATGAGAATCGAAATAAAATGAATATATTGAATTAGACCGGGTAAAATTGTTCTGGTTCGCGGATGTAACACGTCCGGTCCCCTCTATTTCAATCAATGATGCAATAAATTGATTGTAGGTGAGGAGAGCGGTGTTTCGCAGATAGTGACGAAGTTAGACGACATAATGGCACGACACGGGATAGACACGACGTCTTGCATGCAACGAGCCGTATGCACTTACTCGCAACAGGCTGCAACGTCCATGAGGGAGGCGAACAAGTTGAATGAAGAGGAGCAGGTATCATCGTTCGATCACATGATCGAGACGATAACAACGAACCAGATTTTCCGCACTGCCATGGAAGGAACCGCGATCCAGGAAGCGGTGGAAGCTGGGAGATCCGGTCGCAATTGTCCGCGAGTCTATCCCCATTGCGGATTCTCCATGGAGACTATGCTATCTTTGCTATCAAACGTGATCACTGCGGCTGCTAGCGTTAACACACAGCCCACGACAGCCCCTAGTGGGACTGGACCGGTTTAACTAGCAAGTAGACAGGATAAACAAGTAGAAAATCGTCGAGCAAACGCTGCGGAGCTTGAAGGTTGAATACTTAAGGGGATCGTCCGGTCGAGACACTCCATAGTTGAGCTTTATGAATTTCTTTGAACAAGACGCTACGATGACTGCGTCTTTCTTCCTGTAATTGTGTCTTGCAAAAATGTCTACCGTGTACGATATTGCGATGGGGAGCACACGAACGCCATAGGACGAAGCTAAGGGTGTTGTTTATGGTTCCATTTGAACAGTTGGTAGATAGGGATTGACCAGTTCCTAATGGAATCATCTAGTTTTAGGATCGTAGGTAGTTGCAGGCAACTCGACAATTCAAACGCTAGATTCACAATGTATCTTCCTATGTTCTCTTTTATTTCGTTTGTTTACACGCGCCGATTCCAGTGGAATTGTTGAGCCGTTACCACGCCGTGACAATTTTCTCTTAACGTGGACCATTTGCTGATCGAGGCACAGAGGAGACTTTATAACTGGACTGTGGATTGTTATGCGAAATAAAAGTTGTTTGCATCAACTGCACGAAACAGAGGAGTTTCTTTCCGTAACACTAGGTTTACGGGATTATTGAACAAATTTATTTCTTTGGGTATACGTTATTTAAAAGAATTGCTAAATAGGATAGACACATTCCCGTTATTTTTATGAAGTAATGTAAAATAGTCACTTTTAATGCTCCGTAGACTAATCTGGATAAGTTACAGGTAATATATTGACATTATCAAATTCTGCTAATTTACTGTTCCAACTGTACGAACGCGGTTTTGTCACAAATGCATAAAATCCACAGTCTAACAATTATATTACGGATCGTAATTATATAGTTGCAAGGCTTAGGAACTAGAGTTAGAACCTTTACCCGGGTATATATGAGATAGCCGAGCACCCGGGTACCCAAGTATCTCATAAGACAGCCGTGTCCTCGGGTACCCGAGTATCTCTTGAGGTATCACAACTGGTTACAAGAGCTATTATTAGCTGAGCCACCGCGCCGTATGCTTTATTTGAGTATTCACTTAGTTCATATTTGTGTATAAAACAATAAATATGAAATAATTATAATTATCTAGAAATTAAATATTTTTATTTTCGTAGAAAAACACTAATAAATTAGAATTTTCAAGCAAAGGACTACGTTTAGAAATAACAGTATTCCACGCCATAGAAAATACACGTTCTAATTCAGAGCTTGCAAACGTCGCGTCGTCGCAGAAATGCACAAAAACATTTCAACATTTTTTATGATTTTATGCATTTATGGCATAAATGAGTCGGTGCAATTTAAAAGAATCTAAGAACGTTAATATATTAATTTAAATTTATTAAAATCGTTAAAGAAAATAAGTAATCGTAATATGTCTTCTGCTTCTTGCAATTGATGCAAACAATTTTTATTTTACATAAAGATCCGCAATCTATTCATGATACCCAAGTACTCGGGTAATTTTTGTTTACTCGAGTATCGCACATGCAGGTAACCCGCACCCGGATATCTCATAAATAACAGCTCTACTAGGGACCAAATAGGAATTCATTTCTTTATTTGGTGGTTCGATTAAGTTGTAATAAATGTATTATTTTTATTATTTGAAATCACACCCACGCATTTTTGTCACAAATGCATAAAATCCACAGCCTAATAATGATTATAATTTTCTCGTCTGTGCACTCGGTACAGATGATAACAGAGATACATATTATTAAATAGTAACTAGAACCTTTCACCGAAAGTCTATTTAAATAGCGCTTCTTTTCCTGTACTTCGATGATCGTCGCGTTTGAACATTGTAGGCACATTCTAGATTAACGTCGCTACCATCCTCGACTTAGGATACCGTATAGTGTACCATAATGGAATGTTATACTTGACAAATAAAAATGGTTCAATTTTTACGCGGTTATTGCTAAATACAACAAATACAACAAAATATAACCTCAACAATACTTATAAAAGCTACTATATAATTTAAGTTGCACTACAATGTAATTATCTCATAGATAAACCCACTCTCTAGTTTGGCCATTGTCCCAAAAAATTAATTGAAATATTTTTATACGTGTCCTCATTTCCAAAAAGCACAGTATTCACTGCCTATTTCGCTCATCTCCCTTTAGGTGTTTAGAGTTTCTGTCGTTCTGATAATTGTATGTGGTGCCCTAAACGGACACAACAATCTTTAAGAGCGTATAGAAATATATATATATCGATCGTTCGCGATCCATAATCCACGTGCGAGGTATCCATTCCTAGAAAAATGAAACGAATACCGTAAAATCAACACCAAGCACCGGTGTTCCTACATAATCAATCAACGCGACGCTCGATCCGTAACTAAAATCTCAATACTCCTCGACCAGCCAACGGGTATTCCGATCGTAAAGCTTTATGGTGTTACATGGAAAAATAGTGAATACTCTCTATACACGCGTGTATCCTAGAAGTTCTTTGGTCCTTAGCGAGATACTTCCAACAGATTGTTAAACAATATAAAATCAAGTTAACGTCGATAAACTCAGCAAATGCAACGCAACAATCATTTTTCAGCGAATCTTACTTCCATTTCATGTAAGTATCTTAACGATGAACGTATATCTTAATCGCCATAACATGTACCGACTGTTTCTATCTACGCTTTTTGGCGCAAGCTAAACCCTTGAATAATTGCTAGATAGAGTCATAAATCTTTACGTCTGGATAAATAGTAGGCGATTTTTATCAATTTTCTGCCAGCCTCAGAATTTCAGAAATTTAATTTTACAAAGCCAGTCTTTCTATCATTAAGAATTTGTACTGCTTTAACTGTGAAAGCTATGCGAATAATTCTGCAGAGTCTGCTAAACACAACGGTATTTTTTTATAACATTATAAACATTTGAACATTGTTAAATGAATTTTCAAGAGAGCGAGTTACCTGTCAAGTCCTAATATTCATATGGACGTTAAAGGCACATCTCTGTCTTTAAACAATATTTAAACATGTTTAAATGTTAATAATATTTTTAAGAAATATACCGTTGTATTCAGTAAAATCTACAGAATCGTTCTAGGTAAGAATCGTTCGGAAAAAATTCATAAAAATGTATAAAAACCGCTTACTGAAAATCGGAACGTAAAAAAATCAGTTCAAAGTTGAATATTAATATTATCGAGGACGAATTGCAGTTATGCATTTATCATCTTAATATTTCATCATGGTCTAGCTGCATATTGCAAATAATATCGATTATATAATTGATTGAAATATAAGACAGCGGATCTTAATGCAAGATGAAAATTTTCTACCAGAATTGCAACATACGTGAAATAGAAATTAATTTTCTTTCTTAATATGCTTAATAGGTTCAACATAATATAACAGTGTATTTTTAACTTCTTCTAATGTTTTTACTGTTTTAAATTACACCTATTCATTCTTGTCATAAATGCATAAAACCCGCTGTCTAATGATAATCGTTTATCTCATTAATAAATAAAATAGCTTCACTAAAACGAAAGTTATTCGTGACTCGACCGAATAATCTCGTCGTTAAATTCAAATTGCTCTCAAAGTGCATTTAATAGCCCTCAGCTAGACAAACGTTATTCGAGTTTTATAAGAATAAGATCTCTGGTATCTACAACGTACATTCGATGTACAATCCCTCCCCAGCACCAACAATTCTAAACATACTTTTACCCGTTTCTCAATATTGGCAACGCTATTTCATGTATTGTCGCTTCGGTAGGAGGAGAACCACCCCTATCGCGACGCACACGTGCCACAGGCTGTGAATAATATAGTAATTTTTCCGTGTCTGCAGAAATGCGTAACAGATCAGGCCGAGGGACACCAGCAGGAGCCCAGCCGGAAAATAAATACTTCTGCGAATCAGAGAAAACAATATTATCAATAATGAATCAGCAGTACACACTCATGAGTGTTCACTCATAATTAGACTACGGATCTTTGTGCAAAATAAAAATTGTGCAAGTCCATTGTACAAAAAAACAGAAGTTAAACGAAAATGTATTCACTTTTTCAATAATTTTAGAAAGTCGAAAATAATATAAAAACATCATTGAATTCGTCTAATATCTTTACATTTTTATATTTAACCAGGTAATTTTTATTATAACTTCACAAAATCCGCAGTCTATTCATAATATATACAACTAACAAAGATGTGTTTCACTTGTGCAACATCAAGTTGAAAATGTAATACGAAATTTCATAAAGTTTCATCGACAAAAAACCAAAAATTCGAAAAATTGCAATCTTCTGCATAGCTTGCATTAGTGTGAGCCATATCGATACTCGACCGGCTTGGGCATTGGTTCCAGGGGGTATCCCCCCCCCCCCCCAGTGGTAGGGATACAATTTTAATAGTTACGGTGGAGATCTTTTTCACAGGAGAGAATACTGTACAGAAATTAAAGGAATAGCCACGTACCTGTAAGGGCGAGAAGGGTACCGCACAGTGCCCCTTCTCTTGCACCTTGAGCCCCAGGACAGGCCAATGAGAGCGGAGCCAGTGATAGCAGGCAGAAGAAATACCCAGAGAGCCGTGCGATCCATCTCAGCGCTCATTGCTAGGATAACAGCTCCAGCGATCTGACAAAAAGCAGTGAGCTTTGGCCCAAACGAGGCTATAGCCACCAAAGTCACCCAGATGGACAGTAGAGCGTTGAAGAAGTCGCAGAACTGGAGGACGCCGAGCCTCATGATGCACACGCTGTAGACATCCTCCCCAGCCTCGCAGGCGTGGTAAAAAGTCGAGAAGAACATCACCGCCGCATAAACAATCGCTTCCGTGAAATATTCTCTGGTCACCGCTACGTAAACCGACGCTATGAACGCCAGGTTACTGCAGGTCAACAACAACACGCGGATGATCACGTCGCTGTTGCTGAGGACGTAGGTATCGTCGGCGCAGTCGAATCCCCTGTATGCACCTGCCAGAAATTTATAGTGATAGCCATGTATGCTAACAATTTCAGAACAAAAATGCCATCTTTTCATAACGAGTACCCAAGTCGAACAATGTTTTTTAAAACATACTCTAGATATACAAAAATCTATAACTCGTGTAATACTGATTATTTTTGTATGATTATGAATATGTGTGAAAAATCGCAATGTAAAAGTTTCAATAGTGTTTCTTTAAAAAATACCGAAAAATTCGTGGAAACACGGCCTCGTAAACGTTCAACGCCAACACACCTGAACAATGGCACGCAGCGAACACGAAGCCGCCGCTCATGTAGTGCATGCACTTTCCACGGGAGTTGCAACGACCCTCGATACAGGGTAAAGACGAGATTCGGCTGACCACTCTGGCGTCACAAGGAATCATGCAATCGCATTCTTCGCAGATGGTGCCATTCAAACAGGTGGGCGCGCATTGACAATTTTCTTCCACACAGAAAGACTTTAGGCTCACGTGCCAGGTGCCTGGTTCAGGGTAGGGAATGTGTAAGCTGGCTGGCACTGTAGAGTTTACATAAATGTCCGCTGCTGTGATGTTGTCCAGTCGCACGCACGCTCCACCGGCAGTGATATTTGAATAATAACCTGGAAAAATAGAAACCGGTTAATTTAAAAATACTCAAAGATTCACAAAGATAATTAATGCCGAACAATTAAGTCTTGCGCAAAGATCAGTAGTCTACTTCTTACAATCTCTAAAATGAAACCTAACACGAGGAACCTGACAGACCTAAGGAAATGCAAGCGGCGACGACGACGTTCCTCTTTTCCTTCTCCTCGTCGTCGATCAGCTTAAGGCCCAGGGTCAAGGTGCCACCTACATCATAGATCCGGCCGATTTGGAAGCTAAGAACGGACATGGCGTCAGCGGAGAGGTTAAAGGCCGACGGCTTAGTTCCGTTCGCCAGTAGATGCTCATAGTCGAACAGGAAGAAGTCTGGCAGCGACTTCCTCATCAAGTCAACCGATTTCACTTGGCTGGAGTTCGTCGGGGTGATGTCGAGCAGTTGTAAAGACACGTTCGAAGCTTCACCAGAGAGCAGACGAAGGGTCACGTAATGGAACACGTCCGAGTACGGCCTGAAAAGCAGAGTGGTGCTGGTGGTGTTGACGATCGTCGCTGCCAGATGATCGTCCGCGGTTATGTGAACGGCAACACGGCATTCCTCGCCACAAGAAGACCTCAAGGAGAGGCTGGACTCGACGTAGTTGTCGGGCACCAGCAGCTGCATCATCGCCGAATCGGCGCTCTCGTTCATGTGCACCTCGTACTGCATCTTCGAATCCATCAGGGACACCAGGGATGCAGACTCGAGTAGCAATTCTGCGTTCAGCACAGTGTCGCAGGAGGCTCCCAGACCTGAGAAAGAGGATGCATCAATATTCTATCATCCCTGCTGCTAGGGCATCTCCGCTCCTGCTATACCGTAAATCCGTAAAAACATAGCAGAAACCCCAAAATATGAATGTTTCTAAAATAACTAGACTACGGATTTTATCCATTTATTGCTGATGGCATTAATCTGGTGATTGCCACAGTGAAAGGGATCATGCCACGTTATCGGGATTTTTCATGTTCCTAACAGCGATCAATACCCTGTTGAGTGATCTTCCCGTTGTCCGGGTCGCTCCACGATCGAAACGCGATGGCATACCAATCGCCCGGCGCTGGAGCATCTATCTTAATCACATACTCGTCTTCGTTGCTCTCCATGTTCAAAGCATAATACCGGCGTCTCCCTTGCATCAGTTGTGCGGCTATCTTCGAGCCATCGGGTCGCACGAAAGGCAAGCTACCGGACTTCAGGTACAGCGAGACGTTCCTTGGCGAGCATCTACCTATTCCGCCAGTTTTCACTTCTTCTACAGTGAACCTGGAACAATTGTCATCGGTTGTTAGAGTAAAAGTACACCCAACTCTTCTGTTTTTACACGATTTTAAAATAATACGGTTCAAAAGAGAAAGATACGCATGTATACAGGGTGGGGCACTATAAACAGGTCACCTGAATAACTCGCTTGTTTTTGAAGATAGAAACTTACTTGGTATCGAAGCGCTCGTAATTTGATGTTACTAATTTTTTTATAGGTGGAGACGTCAAGCAGATATGAAGGTCAACCTTGTTTTTTTTAATGGAACGGTGTGGTTTCTTATTTACGTTCTGATAGTGTGATTCAAGACGAATGCAATGATCTATTATGAAGGTCGCTCAAGGTCATGCAAGGTCAACTGCAATAGAAAATAAATTGCCTGAAAGCACTCTTCAAATACTTTTGTGTCTTCTCTGGTTGTTGGCATACCGCTCTTGTAACTATTGATAAGAGTCACAGAACATAAACAAACATTCAATCACATTGTACGCTTATCTGTATCCAGAAATGTTATTAGTAGTTTGACTACCGATTAGAATACGATTTTGTAATATTCTGACATCTGTCTATTTGTACCGCGGAAAACCAATAACCAAAGGGTTGACATGCAAAAACATGCTTGAAAAAGAGCTTGCTCTGTAATAGATGGAAATGAAATTGATTAGACAGTGCCATGAATATTGCTACGTTTTAGACTATGTATCCATGTTCAATGTTCAAGGTCGTCATTTTGAACACATATACTATTTAGTATTTAGCAGTGAGTACGTAAATAACATGTTACATGTAAATCGTCGGTGTTCGAAGAGTGCTTTCAGACAATTTATTTTCTATTGCAGTTGACCTTGCGTGACCTATAATGACCTTCATAATAGGTCATTGTATTCGTCTTGAAACACACTATCAGAATGTAAATATAAGACCATACTGTTCCATTTAAAAAAACAGAGTTGACCTTCATATCTCCTTGACGTCTCCACAAATAAAAAAATTGGTAAGTTTGGTCTGATGCATTACCTTCTATCTTCAAAAACAAGCGAGTTATTCAGGTGACCTGTTTATAGCGCCCCACCCTGTATACGTACAGTGAATCCAAAAAGTATTAGAACACTAAATTTCCCAATCCCGAGAAATTGTCGATGATTAAACAGTGACTATTTCGTTAAAACAAATAGTACAATAATAATCCTGGTTTAATTTGTAGCCGCGCTCTGATTGGTCCGTGTTTTTCTTTAATAATTCTTTAACAAAGCCGCGAAGAAGATTTTCGCAAAGGAAAAAGTTTCTTCAAATGACCTCAGGAATCACCCCTTTCGAGGAAGTACCTACAACATTTTTGGAACATGTTTAAGTTGGGTCTACGATTGAAACGGTACATTTACCTGAACGCTGCAGCGACCGTGCAGTCGGGCACGTTGAAGTGGATGATCGAGATGTGACGGTAAGCGTAATAATCGTCGAGGACGACGTTCGGACGATGAGCGACCCGCTCGAGCTTGCCGCATAGTCCTCGTTGTGTCGCAAGAATCCATGCCAATGAGAAGATTAGCACGATGTTTCGCATATTACAGTTCCTGCGATCCGCCACATAACAGGGTGCCTCCGCGGCCCGCTAAAGAAACTCTTCCGCTTTGCTATCCTGCAAAGACGATCGCACATCATCAGCAAATAGATTCGCTCATCGGTCCAGACAATTGTACTAACCAATATTGTGTACGTTCCTGAAAAGGAAGTACGTTTCTGGAAGGAACGTGGATTGATTGCTTATTAGCAGACTGCGGATCTTTATGCAAAATAAAAATTGTCTACATCAATAATTACAAGAAATTGGAGCCAAGCAAATATTTCTTTCCTTGTTCAGTAACTACAAAAAACTGAATACGTTAATACCCTTAAATTTTGTCAATCTTTGTGCTCTTTCACTATCCATTTCTCTCATAAATGCTTAAAATCCTTAGGCTACATAGAATTTTGATTTTTGTCTTTGGAGAAGGAACTTTGAAAATATATTTTTTTAAATGTTTGAGAAACGATTCATGGAAAAGAAATGTTTTCAATGTTTTGATGGGTTTATAGGATCTTCTCCCCTTGAAGTAAATGGATAAAAGTTTATAAATTGTTCACTTTCACTTCAGACACCAATGTTAATTGCAGTAGATGCTTCAGGAGCTAGACATATTGATTGGTGAAACAGTTACTGTAGTGTTCTTACCATAACGTGTGATTGCGTTAAAAACGACCAGCGGTGTCGATGTGTGTCAATCGGTTTTCCAATAGCAATAACAATTGAAAATGAAAGATTATTGCGTATAATATGATTTAGAAATGTCTTTCAGAATGAACATTAATACAAGTGTTATCAAACTTTGTTTACACATTAAGTGTAAAAAATACAACAAAAAAAATTGGTTTGAGTAACTTAAGATGTGTTGTAAACAGTGCTTCAATTCGATTTTATATTAAATTATTGTTTATATCGAAAAAAAAAATGGTTTCACATACAGATGTTTTTTTGGCCAGTTACCGTGGTCATGCCTCTTAAAAAATCTCTTGTTAGGCTTCCGGTAGCTGACAATGATTATGAATACCTATTTGACAAACTAAGGACGGCAGCTACTCGATGACGGATTTTTTCATTCTGCACAATAGAAGCGATATGTGTGCTTATAAAGCTGTTATCAGAATTGTCGGTTCGCCGTAATACACGCCTCTTTACATTCAATTAGTCCCAAGATAAGGGGAATGGTGGAGACGACAACGACAATGAGGAAGTATTCCAATTTGCGGTAATTCGCGGCCAGGAAATTAGAAAAGCGGAGGCCACACCTTCGCGCTTCGTCTGCACCGGTTCGGTATGAGACATGCAAGAAAATTCAAACGATCTGCATGTCGAAGTAGGTCAGATTGCACCGCTAATTTGCGCTTCCTGCGCTCGGAAGAACGATAGCTTATCTGACCACGACCTGAAAGATACATCGTTTGTATTCTTGCATCCGAAAGCGTTTCCATTCGACGCGGAAATTTTCTATTTTTGCCCAGCACGAACTTGAAAAACCTGGACTAATACAGGTTTTTCACTCCCAATTAATCCTTTTGCAGCCTTTCACAGATAAAATTCACCTTTTTGTAAATCAAATTGCCCCTTTTGCAACTCAAGTTGTTCTACAAATTAGTCTTCTTAAACTACTTTAATGAAAAAATATCCGATGCAAAGTTATTATTCCGAAAGAAACATTTTATTGTGTACAGGGTGTCCCAGAACTGTTGTACTTCCTTGAAAGGGGTGATTCCTAAGGTCATTTGAAGAAACTTTGTCCTTTGCAAAAATGTTTTCCGCGGACCGAAAGCACGAACCAATCAGAGCGCTGCTACGGCGGACAGATTCCGGTTTCGGCCAACGGTCAACGGGATCTGTCGCCGAGCCAGAATCTGTCCGCTGTAGTCGCGCTCTGATTGGTTCCCGTTTATCATTAGTAAGTCCTTAACAAAGCCGTGGAGAACATTTTCGCAAATGAAAAAGTTACTTTAAATGATCTCAGGGATCTCTCCTTTCAAGGAACTACAATATATTTTGGACACATTGTATGTGCATATATGTCGGCACAAGTAACTACAAATAAAATCACAAAAACCGAAAAAATGGCATTGCATTACTTCAATTTTGTTTCATCTAGAAGATGAATTTGATTTACAAAAAGGTGAATTTGATCTGTGGAAGGGTGTATTTGATTTGCATAAGGGTGAATTTAATTTGCGAACAGGTTAATTTAGAGTGGAAAAAAGTGAATATGTAGACACGGGAAACCCATTATCAGACACTATAAAATTACCTAGTTCATTATCACTTATCACGATCGGATGTTACCGAATGAATTCATTTGTTGAATTTACACGTTGCGATACCATTCTAATTCGTATCAGTAGACTGCGGAGTTTTTGGCAAGATATCGATCCACAGAGGGCTGGAAACTGGAAACCCCTTTTCGTGTGGCCAAAATTGAATTTCTGAAGTTACATACTTTTAAAAAATTTTCTATAAACCAATTGGTAACCCTTTAAAACTTGAAAATCCAAAATATTAGCCATTTTTGATAATTTCGTGTGCGGGGACATTACTCTGAAGACAAAATTCAGATATTCAAGGCGGAACTATTTTACCAGAAAAAGAAAACAAAAATCCATGTACTTATCTAGACTGATAAGTAAAAAATGTTCCTTGATAAATTCCTGATAAGACTACTTAAGCATTTAGCATTTAAATTCCTTCGGTTCCAATTTAAAGCCCTCGTGAGAGATTTAAATTAAATTAGCAACCGCTTGACACACGGTCAAAAATCAGGAAAGCCGATTAATTAAATGAACGATCGCAAAGCGACTTTTTATAGATGCTAACATATTCAAAGTGGTTGTTATCGAGCACGGTATAATCAACGAGAATCTGTGTCAGTGGGAACAATATGAGAATTGTATTTTAATTAGTAACAATCGGTTTAACCCAACAACTAAGCCAACTCACTTAACAAACAATGTAGCATCGATGAATAGGTCTCGCTTTTAAATCTTAGCTTTTTAATTATCGTACTTCAAACGGGAATCGAAACGAACAGTTTTAATAAACAATTCTGTTCGAATTTGTGGGAACGATTCACGTCGTGGATTCCACGACTGGATTCGAATTTCAAAATGGGCGAAAAACATTCTGTTCAATCCTTGTGCAGGCAACCGGGTGTACGGATATCAAGATTAAACCTATCAAGCACTAAAAGTGGATAATATGTTTTATTTATAAAAATTGCCTGACTGAATTTATGTAGCTTTTGTGTGATCTTTATTACAATACTGCAGATTTTATGCATTTATAGTAAAAATTAGTAGCTCAAATGTAAAGTAGATAAAACATTTAATAAATTCAAAAATGCTATTGCATTATATGTTCATCTGACTATAATTATTACTAGACTGCGGATGTTTATGCAATTTGCCATTTTTGTAGACGAATTTTAAGAAACTCGAATCAAATAAAATCTTATTTACCGTAGTACTAGCTTTTCTAGATCTGAAATAAATTAAAATCGTACTAAATTCTGTCGCATTTTCAAAAGCCATAATTGCATAATGATCCGCAGTCTAATTATTACGAAAAGAAATAAATGTCTATGTAGCTTCTTTATCTTGTAGTTAACGTGCACGAATAAAGAAATCTTCGTAATTTCAATTGTAAAATAAATAATATGAAATCCCTTTAAATGCTCATTACTTGAGCATGATTATATATTAATTTATAATTTCAGAACGAAGGTGAATGCGGGAAATTTAAAATACTGAATCGAATATATTAATACATGGTGGTTGTCTACGATAGGGGTACGCCACCGATTACCGACCAACTTCGAATATCGGTCGGTAATTGAAGATTATCGCGGTGATTTATGGTGCCCCCTGTTAACTCTGCCTCTATTGACACGCGGATGCACGTGGTTACGCTCGATTAACTTACGCCTGTGGCTGTTACACGAACAAACCGCAGATTATGTTTCAGGAGGGACGGCGCGATGACTTCACGAAACCTGAGACAGGCCGAACTGTTCAAGATTATCTTGAATATTTCCCCAGCAACAAGTGTTCCGCGCAACTTTTCCAGCCGATCGAAGTACCCGCGGAAACGAACGTGGCCGAATATTTGCCACAACGTTGATCGATTCCGATCCGAGAAGGTGCTTTTGCACTGGTACCATTATATTCGCAATTGCTAATTGCCTTCGAACATTTTATTTATTTTATTTATTTTTGAAAATGTGCACCTCTCTGCTGATATAAATTGCTTTTTCATTGTGACGAAAATTGATTTATTCAGAGTCCGCACAATTTTTATTTCAATACGTCTTTAACCCCTTGCACTGTAACATCCAGTTAGACTCGTGACTAAGATTTCGAACAGAGCTTACTAAATATGTATGTTTATTCATTTTCTCTAAATCGAAATAAAATATTCTACATACTTTGAAGAAAGCACATAGACGTACAATTAGATACAAGCTTGTTTCTTCTTCCAAGAAATCATGAACGACAAAGAAATTCGAATCACTGCAACAGTACAATACCTCGTAGTGCAGGCGGTTAAACAAAGAATATCAAAAAATTGTCACGTATCATTATAATTTCAATCATTGCAAAAGGAAAAATTAGAAACCCGCCATTTTACAACATACGGTAGTCCTACTATTATTTTTAACCAACGATAAGCATACTCAGCAATAGCAAAACAATATACAATAAAATTGTTACTGCATCTGAATCTTCGTAACGTACTTTTTCGCACAGGATTACCGTTCTTCCGCTTCTCCCACAAACAAATACATTTGACTCATTCGAGAACCTGTAGGAAACGGTGTACTATCAGGGCTATCTAAATCTGTTTGTCGCAGTATCGGAACGGTTCAATCATAGATAACCCCGTCATGTGACTCAGGGCAAACACTGCAATGGAAAATCAAATTTATCCGTTCGCTAAAAAGAAGGAAAGAAGATCTCGGTTTCCCTAAATTTTCCCTATTTAAAGTAATTCATGCGTATCTGCAATCATCCCCTCCCTTATCCCTGTTCCCCGGGTCTGGTGGACCAGCTGTTATTGGGAAGAATGATCTCTGTACTCGTGATCGCGTGTAACGATCTCGCACCAACAATACGAAGCTGTAGGCATACTTACTATTGACTCGAGCGAGCAATAGAACTTTAATTCCCTCGTTACTAACAGTCCTGCGTGATACGGCATCGAGCATTTGGCCGTTTATCCGTAGCGTGAACGGCGTCGAGTATGTTTCCCTTACGAAACTGCAAGCCGTGGTCTTGTCTCCTGTTTTCTGTCCTCGGTTAGAGTACACTGTTACACGCGCGAACACGTATACACCGGGAACTCGTAGGAACACGTGGTCAGTTTGACAGCTATTCCTGATCTCACGTGAGAAAGGGAGAGAGAGAGAGAGAGAGAGAGAGAGAGAGAGAGAGAGAGAGAGAGAGAAAGAGAGGTGGTTGCACAGCAGACTGAGAAATCCCCGGGAGGTATTTATCGATCGGTTTCCACACCGAGGAGTTATTCGCGCGACGATTCACCAGGCGAGTGCGCTCTGTCGAGTCAAGAGGATTTAATATATATTCGCCCACCGAGTCCGAGTCACTCGCGCCGCGTGTCTATACGATCGACAAGGAAGAAAGAGAGGCAGAAGAGTAGAGACCCGGAGCTGTAATTCAAGGCTTCCTTTTCAACTGGACACTTTTGTTATATTGAATCCAACCCGAAGCGCCGTTGCTGACGAGGCGCAGTCCAGCACGTGGGTCGATCAGCTGAGCGGACCACGCTCCGCGACAAGCCTTTTAAAGCGTACCGGTCTTGCGCGAGCCGCCAGTTCCTCTTTCGGCTCACTCAGCGATATGTTTCCATTACGAACGCACTCGCAATTACTTGTTAGGAGCAGTTAAGGCACGTGTGCCTTGGTTCGGCCTCTACACAGTATAGTCGGGCTTTCTGATGATAAATTAATTAAAAGTAAGACAGAGATCGTAAGTTCTCGAGCAAGTATACAAACTGAATAGCACAGGAGTATGAGGACTAGGCTGCTAGCTTTAACTAATCCCCTTCAAGTTAGATTCTTATAGTATCAAGAGAAATATGCATTTTTTTCGAATTTTTTGATACTTTCATTTCTTTTAAACATGTTTGCCCAATACGAAAAATCTGAGAAAAATATACATCAAGAATCACACTAAGACGCAACTACCGTAATAATGTAAACCTGGTCATCTGATAACTTCAATACAAAATCAGTAATTTATGATTCTAAAATATTTAAAAATTGATTTTGCACGAAAAAATTCACCGTCAAGTATGCTATTAGGAAGAATTTTCATGAATTTTTCCGTAATTTTTTGTTAAGCAGAACAGAAGAGTTACGCAACATAATTCATTTAACTTTAACTCATACAAAACATTTAGAAAAGAGTGTATTAATAATAACAACGTTTAAAATGGCTGACTACTGGGACCATTACCCTACAAGCAACTATGCTAATGGCTTGAAATAAAAATGTATCAATCCTTTCAATATTTCGTCGAGTATACTCGACAGAAACATCGAGAGAGGTAAGACTTAGAGTAATTGCAATTCAGAAAATATATTATATTTATAAATGTATAAAAAGTTTGTTCGTATTTACAAGTCTTGTGTGTTTCCCAAATTCTGACATCTTTGACGCAGATCATTTAATAGACAGCTTCGTGCAACAATAAAAACTATTAACTTTCTTCCTAACACTTTAATTTAGAAATATAATTCAATATGATTATCCAATTGTCAGAGTATTATACGAGACCCTCGACTTTAATTTACTACGTCCCTTAACTCATAGAACTGTCCTTAACACGTTAAACACTATGTTAGTCTCTGCAGACCGACGGTATCGAATTTACAAAATAATACATAATATGTAATTCATATGATATTAAAAAATTACACTGTCCTAATAGATTTGATGGAAATAGATTTAACAGAAATGAAGTATGTAAGTCTTTCGTTTATACGTATTTTTGTATTTAAACTTAAATTAAATGTGAAATGGAAAAGGAGACAAAATTAACTCTGCGTTTAACGTGTTAATTGTTTCTAAATCTTTTAAAATTCCCAAGTGTCCATCCACCTTAAATTATGCATTGAACTTTCGGGGTCTTGCGCGGATGGTCCAACCATGCCATACGCCAATGGTGAGAACAAGTAGAAACTGAAACAACAATATACTTAATCATTTTGTTATTCTATTAGTAATAACTAAACTGCAGATTTTTATGCAAAATAAAAATTGTCTGCATTAATTTTAAAGTACAAAAGCTACGCAGACATTCGTCTTTTTTTCTAATAATTTCAACGAGTTAGAAATAATAAAACAATATTTTTAAATTCTTTAAATTTTTTTATCGTTTTGCATTTGATCTACTCATTTTTATCATAAATGCATAAAATTTGCAGTCTACTAACAACTTGTTTCTTTAAAACTCGCTTACCTATACATGGTAGTTGAAACAACAACAGCTATCGTTGTATGATAAACCACGCGTCCAACTCTACTTGGAAGCAGAATAAGTAAAGTGTCCATTATGTAGTTCAGAGTTGTTCCAGTCAGCATCGAGCTGTACAACAAAGCGGGGAAGTAGTGATGATAATACAAAACTCTGCTCATGGCCCAGAATGGCGCGTAGTGCAATATCCAGCCGAGAAACAGCCATTTTCCAGCATTTAAGATTTTATTTCGTTGATCGAGTATAGCGGGCTGGTCTGTGCAACCGCGTTGCTCTCGTACACAAGCGTGAACGTACAGAACGATGAAGAGTATCAAAAATGCTATATTGCTCCACCATATGACTGGATTTCCAAGCAAATATATTCGTAGATTATTCCCCGAAAAGAATTGGCCCTGGAAAGACCGTAATTAAAATAAGTAGACTGCGGATTTTATGCATTTATGACAAAAGCGAATTGATGCGATTTAAAACAGTAGAAATATTCAAAGAATTTAAGAATGTCAATATATTGTCCTCAACTTATTAAGATTGTTCAAGAAGAGAAGAAAGTTGTATGCGACTACAGTTTCTTGCGATTGATGATGACAATTTTTATATTGCATAAAGATCCACAGTCTAGACATAAACATTGACATTCTCGTTCCGTGAGAGAATAAGACTTACTCTGTAATTAATGGGCCATTGCCATGGACGCGACGATACCTCTCCCTCTTTTACTTTTAAATCTGAGTTCCCTTGCAGCATCACCGCGTGCGACTCGAAAAATCTGGTCAGAAATCCTGGCGCGTAAACTTGGAAACTAACGTTCGGCACTGTGCAAAAGAAATCACGTTAAACAAACGTTTCTTTATCGCTCATTGATATATGAGTACTTACGTTTTGCATAATTGTTATCTTCGATGTTCCACAACGCGTTCTTGTCTCTCATGTTTGGATTGCAAGAGACCTCCTGTTGACTATATGCCCTGTACATTGCGCATAAAAATTATAAAATCTTTTAAAACATCTTCTTAAAAATTTCCATGTTCTTAAAAACTTGACTGACCATTTCGGCAATGTCTTCCCGCTGCACGTTAAAACACAGTGGTGTAGATAATGTACGAACTTCAATTTACTCGTTACCGTTTCAATCACATCGTCGTCTCTGCCGTTCGCTATTAATACTTTCCATACATCGTTGGCATCTCCAGTACCATTCTAGAAAATAAAACCACGTATAAATCTATAATAAAACCAGAATTAGTACCACCAGAATTTAATCAGAATCTACTCGTTGCACAGTAAATAGTTTCAAACAAAAGTTTCTTTTTGTCAAATAAGACATGCAATGCGATCCTTAGATTTTGAATGCCTTCATATTTTGTCGAGATATAAAGGTGATCTTGAGTTTTTTGTGATATTTAAATATGCGATTCGGAAGAGTATTGAATTCTGAGTAAAAAAGTATTAAGGTAAGGGTGAAAAAATAATAGTTATCGAGATATGCTTCAGTGAAAGTTGATGGAGCCTTCAGTGCATGTTTGCAAACAAAAACTCAAGGTCGCCTTCCTATCTTGATAAAAAAGTGAAATATAAAAGATCTAATTATTACATTGTATGTACCGGTTAATGTCTAACAATCGTTTGCCTGGAACATTTTTTGATGTAACAATCAGATTAACTCACCTCGCCGTATCCTGTAACTTGATAGTGTTTCTTCGATAACGGTGCATATTCTTTGTGAGAATGTAAATTCCGACGTGTGATAACGTGCTCTAATCTTATAAGATCACCGTGTTTGACAAGTATTGGTTCATCTGGAATATCATCGGTATCTAGTCTTTTGACTAACCACAGATTGTTATCGTCTTTATGCGAATACGTAGTGATCTAAATAACATTGAAACGTTAATATCCTTTGAAAGTGTGTAGCCAATATTATATACATATATTAGTATATTAGTACTTGTTGCTGTCTAGCTCCAACACCTTCTGGATAAAGGTGCCAATGAGAATGCAAGTATCCTCCTCCTGTACGGTGATTCTTCAAGGTGATGGTTGCTCCATAAGCTAATTGCCTTGGCATTGTAGCGTTATACAAAGAATTTCCTTCTAACAAGGATTGAAATTCGGAGCTATAGAATCCATCTCCACTTCCACTAGAACAATTCAGATTTTACTGTTTTTATAAATACATTTATTTAAAATTATTGTCTTACCTTTTATTTAAAACGGAAAGGTGAATGTAAAAAAATAACATGTACAATAGTATGGGCAGCAGAATCAGACAAATACATCGCGCCACCAAGTGTTTGCCCACATAAATCTATAAAGCATAAGCACTGTTGTTGACGTACACGCATCTAACTTAACATGTTGGCTACCACTGTCACACATATGCAATGTTCACTCCCTCGCAATTTACTCAAAGACAGTCAAATTAATTTTATACAATTTGCTATTTAAAGTCGTAGTACACAGTATATTATTCAGGGACTCCACTGCTTATTTTTTCTGTTAAATTGTTTGAATATGCGATGACAGAGGCACATTTCATTTAATAAAACAATTTAACAGTGAAGCTAAGCAACAAAACAAATGGTAGTAAACGAAAATAGTAGCAAAATAAAAATTTTCTAAGTTAATTACAAGAAACAGAAATGAAATAATGATGAACTCTTCCTTTTAATACTTTGAATGGGTCAAGAATACGGTTACAATATTCTTAATGTCTCCTAATGACATTATGTAATTATGTAATTTATATTATGTAATTTAATACAAAAGAGAACTTACGATAGGTTTTGCAAGATCTCCTAATTCTCTCCACAATTCGAAAGCTGTGTAAAGCCCAACTAAAAGAACAACGAACAAACCAACAAATTTTACACTAATCGTGCAAGCGAGCGAAATTCCTGTGAAAGACAGCCATCCCCACCATTTCCATGTGAACGGCTCATTGTGTAGGGCTCCCATGCGAGCCATGCTCCATGTTGTACACATCATAAAACATAATAGTATGGGATCTAACAATATATACTGATTCAATGTCAGTAAGCCCACATCTGCAATATATTAATATTGATTGTTAAAAATCATTCATTATTTACTTATTAAAAGTATGCATACCAAAGAGGATAAGTAATGCAGAAAATACAGCTGCTTGAATAGACTTTGTCAAATCCCATACAGTTAGGTATGACAGAGGAACTATAGTTGCACCTAGAAATGTACAAAACTGAAACATACAATGCACCTAATTTAGATTTCCTGACTAACGATACAGCACAGTTGCGCTAATTAAATTACACTGACTACACATCAAACTACACTCTGTAATTACACTGTAATTTAATTACATAGGAGTTCAATTATATATTAATTGAACATGGTGTAATTGAATTACTTTGCACAAATAATTTATGGGGTAATTCGATCATAATTCTGCACAACTGTGACATTCAATCGCTATGGTTCTAGTACTCATACTTACGATTCTCATGCCAATGTATTTAACATTTTCATATTTATCGCCTGGCTTCTCAAAAGCGAATGTTCCATCGTAACCGGTCAAGTAACCAGATAAACCTATTAACATCTGGAAACTAACAATGTAGAATCATCATGAATACACAAAAATCGTATTAACCCCTTGCCCTACAATATCAAGTTAACCATTAGCAAAAATATAATAATACAGTCATGCATCGCTTAACAACAATTCGGATAACAAAGGATCTCATATACAACGGTGGTCCAGCTTTTATTACCATTATTGTTATTAGGCACCCTGGAGATCTTCTAATTGAACTTAAAAATGGATGTCTCAGAACATATACCTGGCATTATGCAACGCATGACTGTACAATCAATATAAATTTTCTTTTCCCTCTAAGAAATTATAAATTACATCTGATCAATGTAGACGTAAAGAAAATTATAGTGCAAGGGGTTAACGTAATAATTACCTTCCCAAGGGGAGGGTGAACATCAAAGAAGAACGTCCTGTTTATGTACCAACTCCCCATTTTACCAAAATGAGTTTCATCCCAGCTAAAAATCAACATAAATGAATTACAAATTTGGAATTTACAAATCTGAAATTTTTGGGTACTTACCAAACGTGCTGAGGTTCTGTTACTTTATAGAATCTCGTTCCTGCTGTGAGTATCACAATAAATCCAAATAGCAACCACCAATTACTATAAGAAATATATTTAAAATTACTCCATTAGTATCGTAATCGCATACTTTGAATCAATAAGTGAATAATAGTACGATTTATACGTACGTATCCGTCGCAGACTTTTCTGTACACGAAGCTAAATCATGTGAAGACAACTTTTTTAATTTGTGCGCATTTTCTAAATTACTACTTGCGGTCTTCATTTTACACGAAGGAAGATCATGCGAAGATGAATATTTTAATTTGTGCGCGTTTTGTAAATTACCGCTTGCGTTCTTCATCTTATTACCAGTCTTTGACCACTATCGTTACCTAATATAAGTTACATACGCTTCATTAAATAATCATTAATATATAAATAATGAAAGAAGAAGCAAAAAAATTACTCAAACGATACAGAAATTTAGAGTTCATGACACACACAACGTCGTGCGCTTATAAACCTGTTGAATTTCCCGTTCTCCAACATCAATCGAGAAAGTACCGCTATTGTGTCGCAGTAACGTATCCCCTAATATGAGAGCCCGGTTTACGATTTAAAAAATTTGTCTTTTTTTAATTATCGCCAACTGACCAAAAAACAAGTTTTTTATATAAATACCGCATAACAAACGTTTTTCGAAGTTCAAAATTTATGAATTTCCTACTTTTTTCGAGTGTTTTTGAGTCATCAATAATGTGGTAAGTACATATATATACGCAAAAATTTTTAAAATCGTAAAAGTTACAAAATTCCCGTCATTTTTTCTGAAGCTATCAGTTTCTACATACCTACATATACAATAAAATATTTTGAAAGTTTCAAAAAGAACAGCTGAACGCAAATGCGCGAAAAATCCCATCTTATATATATTAGCAGAATATATCTATATCTCACCACTACGATTACATAGATTGACAGTGTAATCAGGTGTAATAGTGTTCAATAATCGATATTATTTAGACCATATTCAACCATATATAATATATATGGTCTAAAGTCTATGTATGTTGATGTAAGTCTAATTGTAAGGGTACGCGCACAGTGGATCCGTTTTTGTCCGATTCGGCCGGCGTCCGACGTTGTGTCTCTTTTTCGCACGCTTGGAAAAAGAGACAGATGCTAAGAGTACATCGTACATACAATCAGTGTTGGTATATTGCGCGGGCTACACGCGCATGCGCGAACAAATGCAGGAACGCATCTACGTCTTGAATTTGTAGGCAAAGTAGTGGGGAACTACATATTACTGGTGGGATAGTGCCATAACTATGTATTATATATTATGTGTACATATGTATATATTAAATTTTAATATATATGTATATATATACACACACATAGACATGTTATACATTTATTTTTCAAAAATAAATCAACAAAATTTGCGAAATTATGCGGGGTGACGAAGGTACCCCATTTTGGCCAAAAGTTTTACGTTACTGACGCTAAAATCGTTGCGCATGCGCGTGTAATCCGCGCAATATCCCAAAATCCCAACACTGCGTACAAATACAATCAGAGACAATCGATATGTTCGTTATAGTCACAGTCGGTGGTCGCAGTCGTCGCGGTATATCTATGTAAAGTAGGTAAACACAGTTTTGATTGTGTGGGTTAGATATTTGAAATCAGCAAGAATCACAGCGCACGCGGTAATTATATTTAGCAACAGTGTGTTATACACTGGTTACATACAGAACTGATCTCTAACTATTTAGATACAAATTTATTGTATGAAATAACACAAACCTGTTTCATAAAATAACAGAAAATGGATGTGCTGGATATATTCAGCGCGAATGGATCATTCCGGAGACAAGTGTTGCCGGGTCCATCCAGCCGAAAACACGTACCGCAGGACATGTCTTTGCTGGATGCTGAATTGAATGTAACCATGAGGAGTCTTGAAAGTGGAACAGACTATGTGACTGAATATGTAGAAAAAGAGGAGAAGGAGCTGTTAGAGGTATATTAAAGTTTATTAAATTATTCGAGGAATAATACGAGGACGAATACGAAAGTAATTTTTTCATCCCGTTTGATTTATTCTCGTTTTCCAGTCGAACAATTATAACACAAATGATATAAACAACTTCGAACTTGTATCACATGGAACAGAAGCTGTACAGGATTTATGCAATAACGAAGACACATTGAAAATATATAGAACATATGATTTTACACACCAGCCAAAGAATAATTTATCGATTACTTCTAAGAAGGACCAAATTGTTTCCATGATCGAAACAAATTCCGTAGTAGTGATTCGAGGACCAACCGGTTGTGGTAAAACTACTCAAGTACCGCAGTTTATTTTCGACTCCTGTTATAAGAAAAGACTTCATTGCAATATCATAGGTAATTTCGTTTCATAATTAAAATTTTTAGTATCAATTCTTTTGCGCATCTTGTAAATGCATAAAAAATATCTTTTGCAATGTGCACGTTTCATATTGTTATTTAACCATTTTAGTGCCATGCAGTGTGATCACGCTGCTCAGATTTCATGTCGAATAAACCCATGGCGTTTGATCGCTATGTTCAATTGGTAGTACGAGGACTATGTAAACTTGGCATTTGGCGATGTTAAAACAGAACAACATAATCATACTGCTTGGCACTATTCGGCATGAGTTCAGAAACGACCCCTAACAGTAAAATAGTTAACACATCTGTTCGTTAATGTTTTATTACTTCCTAATGAGACAATCTAATATTACAGAAAATTGTGAAAAGTAATTGTTTGTTTGCCTTGTAGTTACACAGCCTAGACGTATTGCTGCTATAAGTCTAGCAAAACGTGTTAGCGAAGAGCGAGACTGGCCTATAGGCACTCTTGTTGGATATCAAGTTGGTCTAATAAATTCTACGTCCAAGGAGACTCGTTTAACATACTGCACAACTGCTGTGCTCTTAAATAAACTGATAAATACCAAACATTTGCTGGATTACACCCATATTATACTCGACGAAGTTCATGAAAGGGATCAAGACTTGGACTTTCTTCTGCTTGTTGTACGCAAACTGTTGCGTACCAATTCACGCTTGGTTAAAGTGATACTGATGTCTGCGACATTCCAAGTGGAGGCATTTGCTAAATACTTTTCCTCGCCTGTGGGGGACAAGCTGGTACCAGCCCCGATTGTCGATATATCGAAAAGAAGTTACTTCAATATCGGAATATATTATCTGTGCCAGATGACTTCGTTAGGTTCGGTAAATAAATTCGAGTAATTTAGTACAACTTACTCACAGGGAAACGTATTATACTTACAAACGCTTGTAACATAACGCTTTTTCTAGTTTCCTGAAGTTTCCCGCACAGAACCAAAAGTTACGAAGAAGATGATGGAATTCTGTGGGAATCTCATAAAAATTCTGGACGACGTGGACATGAAAGCTGACGACGCGAATTACGATCCAGAAACAAAACTCTACGAGAGACACGTGATCCTCGTGTTCCTACCGGGAATCCACGAGATCGAAGACATGCACAATTTGTTGTCATTGCCGAAACACGAGCAAGCTAAATGGGACGTAGTGGTACTGCACTCGTCGATAACGAACGAGGAACAACAACGAATCTTCCACAAACCGCCTCACGGTTACCGTCGCGTGATTCTGTCCACAAACATAGCCGAGAGCAGTATCACAGTACCTGACGTAAAATACGTGATCGATTTTTGTTTAACGAAGCAGCTTGTAATTGACCCGAAGACAAACTTCCAGTGCTTGGAACTGACATGGGCGAGCAAGGCAAATTGCGAGCAAAGAGCTGGTCGGACGGGTCGTGTGATGGACGGACGAGCGTATAGACTGGTGCCACAAGAATTCTACGACTCCGTACTTCCGAAGGAATCACCTCCAGAAATATTGCGGGCGCCTCTGGCAAACGTGGTGCTGAAATCAAAGTTGTTAGACATGGGTGAGCCAAAAGCTATCTTGGCGCTTTCTCTGGACCCTCCAGACCTCTCCAATTTAGAGAGAACGATTCTATCGTTGAAAGAGACTGGTGCACTTATCGACAAGCCCAACGAATTCAAATACTTCGACGGAGAACTCACGGATCTCGGTCGAGTGATGGCCAACCTCCCGGTGGACATACACATCACGAAACTTATAATGTTAGGGCATGTTTATAGCATCTTAAAGGACACGATCGTCATCGCAGCTAGTTTAGCCGTGAAAGATATGTTCAACAGCCCGTTCCAGCAAAAGATGTTGGCTTACAACGTTCGACTTAACTGGGCAGCTAATTCTTGCAGCGATTGCGTAGCGTTCATGAACGTGTACAATGTATGGATCCGCGAGAAAGCGAGTCGCCGAATAAGCGATGACGCCTCGGAGAAGAAGTGGGCGACGAGAAATTTTATACAAATTAGGGTACTGCGAGAGGTCAAAGCCTTGATTCTTGAATTGACGAGGAGACTGGAGAAACTGGGGATAAAAGAGAGCGAGGGCGTGAACAAAGTGGTCTGGAAGGAAGACGAACGACCGATCGTTTTAAAGTTCGTGATCGCCGGGGCGTTCTATCCGAATTATTTTATCAAGCACGTGGCGGATACAGAGGTGAACGAGCACGCGGGAATCAAATTGTTGAACGGATTGGACCCTGCCACGACTGTGTACGTGATGGGATGGCCTCTGAGTCAGCCTGGACTTCTCTACGCTAAGAGAATACAGGATATCTTCGCACGACAGATGACGTCTCCCAGCGTCAAAGTGAGAGTCTCCTTTGACGCTTCCTCGAGGATTTATGTACAATTTATAAAGGACGAGTTACATGGAAGTAGTAATAAGAATAGTAATGTTAATACGCCGAGGAAAATTGCAGATTCTGTTTATAAAGCCATTAGAATGAGGCAAGTTAATATACCGCTGGAAATACCGATTTTGAAGGAGGAAGTTGCCATTGAAATAGCGGAGAAACAGAATTTAAAAAGAAAGCAATACTTCACTCGCGGCAGCGATACTAAGGACCGCATGGGACCACGATTGCCAGGTTTACGGTCATCCCGTATTCCCATAATCATACAACACGTAAGTATGCCCGATAGTATTTGTAAATTCTTAGTTTAATAACTTTGGATTTTTATCGATTTTTATGTATACAATCGGCAACTATCACGTGGCATTATACAAATTAACTAACAAAGATTCTTGTTCCGCAAAAATACGATATGAAAATCGCTGAAGTGTCTCGATATGTGCACAGACCATTTCAATATTTTTTATGCGTGTAGCTTCTTCAATCTTTAATGAGAGCACGATCTCTTCGGGCGGGCCAATTTTCACCGATTCGAACAATTTTTAATTTTCAGGTTGAAAATCCCGGTCGATTTTGGATACAAGTCCGCGACTCCAGAGTGAAGAAGGACATTGACAGTATAACAGACGCCATCAATAGTAACATAAGATTTCTCGAAGTATTCGACACACCCCCAGAAACTGGTACAGTCGTGATCGCCCCGTACGAGAAAAAAAATTTGAGGTCATATTCCCGGGCGATAGTGGAGGGTTATATAACATCGCCGGAAGTCCTGGTGCAAGTGTTCTTCATCGATTATGGTTACTCGAGCGAATGTCGCCTGTGCGATTTAAAGCGCATAGACATCGCCGATGTAGTCGACATTCCTGCATTAGCCATCGAATGCGTCCTAGCAAAGGTACAATCGTCGTTGACGCATAATTGGGAGAATTGGTCGGAGGCTGCGTGCGACTTTTTCTGGAAGCTGGTGCACACACCGGGCCAGCTGCACGGCGACATTTATTCGATCGTGAACGGCGTGATGGCGTTGGAAGTGGTGCTGCAGACCGACAAAGAAGAGATCAGCGTCAATCGGTCACTGGTCGACAAACAATTCGCAATTGAAAAAGAGGAGGGCTATTTTTCACGGTTTAATCACGACTTAAGGATGAAACAGGCGGACTTGTCCGACAAACAGTGTCTCCATTACGAACAGTTACAATATAGTGAGGATTACATGCTGGACGATTATCCGGATCCGCCGAGCACCTCGGAGTGTCACACAATGGTAAATCTGCGGGGCCCATACTCGCCCCTGGAGATCGATTTGAAACACCTCACTATAGCCGGCAGGGGCAAGAGGGTCAAAGTAGGCACGACCTCTGTGAACGCCGTTCTGCTCGACACCAACCCGGAGGATCCTTCTCAGCGGCTTCTCGTAGCTGGATCTGTGTCACAAAGCCCGTTTGGCAACAGTCTAACGTTGTACAACACAACGTTGATGCCACGACTCACTGGTCTGACAGCACTGATCGTGCTAATCTTTGCACCGACAATGGAGCTGCGCCGCGATACGTACGGCACTCATTATATAGGCGCGCTGTGTGGACTTGGCTTTCATCCTCAGACCAAGAAAAGTCTGTTCCCAGAGCACGACATACAGCTTCAGTTCGACGCTGAGATTACCGAAGACGACCTCCGATATGTAAGTAATCGCTTGACATTTTTCTTTTTGGGATGTACGGGACGTGCCACCTTAAACTACATTAGGACAAGCAAAAAGATGTTTGGAATTTCGACTTGCACCTTTTCACTTACACTTTTATAGTCACCAGCATATATCTTGAGAATAAATGATCTGAATGGTGTGGTTATTAAGGTCGTCAGATTCTTTTGTTATGCTTCTACAGGAATGTTGAATAAGCAATATAGGATTCCATTTAACAAAAATATCGATGACCTTGAAATCTCCTTAAAAAATGATCTTGAGAAAAATTCTTACTTTCTAATTATTTCGTTCATTCATCAGATAAACAGATTGCGGCATTGGATGAATATTGGAATGCAAATCAATCACGAATCCAGAAGCAGCGACAACATGGAAGAGACAATAATTTGTCAGAACAGAATAAAGGACGCGCTGTTCAAACTGATCGAAAAAACGCGAAAGCCTCAGGCTCTTGAAACGATCAATAATTTCGACATGTGGAATTTGTACGATGATCGCTTGTATCTGCGGCCCGAGAGAACGTCGATGATCGTGAATAATATATATAAGTTGCACAATGCAATAGAATTGGAAGATACCAATCAGTTGCAGGAGTTGATAGAACACGTGAAAAAGTTGCGGGCGTTAACAATCGAGTAAGTAATGAACTAGCATCTTATGAGGAGTGATCCCGAACCCGGAAATTCGAGAAATTATGAAACTTTGGGGATATGTAATGCACATGTAGGTATACATTACGCGATTTTGTATTACCTAAATTTACTTTAAGGGGATGAAATCGACCCTTGAAAAGTTGTTCTTTTTAATGAGAACTATCGTCTAGTAAAACGTTTATCAATTGTTTACATAATAAGGAAAAGAATCGAAAAATAGCCGAATTTTCAAGGGTACATATCTCCAAAGTTCCATGATTTTTCTAATTTCCGGATTCGGGATCATTCCTTGTTGGTTCAAGTATGAAACATTAACATGTATTCCACTTCAATGTGACAGAGATCCAAGGAAACCCGGAACCACTGACATTGTCTGCAAAGTGTGTCAAATTGTACTGAACGATATTTACGACCTCCGCAGTCACTTGTTCAGTAAAAATCACAGAGAAAGAGAAAGAGAACTGGGCATACAGTTTTAATCGATTACAATCAAATAACGAAACACGTTTAATGACAAAGAAAGTGTTATTATTAACTATTTTGTTAGTTTATGTTTTTGACGAGCACTGTGAAAATCTAAAATTATGTTAAATTTATTTTCGCGTAAAATATTTTCTTTTATAAGAATAAGATGCTTATATTTTTTAGTATAATTTACGTAATAGTAGAACATAGTTGTAAATTTCGTTTCAAATGTTCAATATCTGTATTGAATAACGTTACATTATGGAAAAAAAATATATAAATAAAAACTTTTTTACAATGATGATGCTGACAAATATACAGATGCGTTGGAATATTTTTTTGATGCAAGCAAACGACAATACCCTAAACTTCTCTTTGAAGATATCTTGCGCCGGGCTGAGTGTATAACAATCGGCCGGGAACGTTAGCGCCGGATGCGCTAACGTAAGTTCCGGGCGGCGGGGGTGGATATGGAGCGGGTGGTGGTTGCGGTGCTCTCACTGGATATCCAGACGTAATTCCTCCCGTCTTCGCACCCTAAATAAAAAGAAAAGGTACTCTACATTGTTTCGATTCCGTAATACAGTATCCTCTCTGTAACTGTGAAAACTTCGGGTTTGCGTAATATAAAAATTGCGTAATATAACACTTCGAAGTGCAAGGAATATACCTGTGGTGGTTGTTGAATCGGAATAGCTCCACCATGAACAGTAACGTGACTGCTTGGCCGCAAATAAAATTTATCTTCCGCGTAGGCACCTTTGTGATCCAATGAATGTAAGCTTGTCACGTATGCTAACAAATGAAAACATGTTTCAATGCTTCGTTGATTTACGTGGCTCAATTCTAACAAAATACAGGATGAGACAATAACTCGGCTGCTATTGGTGAAAACATAAAAAAAATATCAAGACATCAGAAAACTAATGATCACGTTGCATGTCTTATTTGATATAATGGAACTTTTGTTCGAAACCTTTTGTTATGCAACGAGTAGGTTACGAGTAAATTCAGATGGTACAGTCAAGTGGTTCACCCTGTACATTATAGATTTTTATATATACCCGTTTGATGTGTCGATAGAGTTCCTCTGTTTCCAGAAAGGTACACGGACTTAGCAGGCTCGGGTTCTCGAGACGGTTGCGTGGTAGGTGCTGAATAACTGTAGACACTTTGGCCGGTAGGAGTCGAATAAAAACTCGAGGCGGAGTACTGATTGTTCTCTGGAAGACAAGAGAAAAGCGAACGGTTAACAGCGAAAAAAGCAAACGATTCTATTGATGGTTGTTTAAAAAAAAATAAAAAAAGAACATGGAAATTAAAGAAGGTGTATTCACTCACTGTTCCAGAGAACAGCTCGGGAATCGCCAGATCTCCTAGCAGCTTCCTCAGATTCTATAGAGGCACAAATATCTACGTTTAATATTGTCTCTCTTTTGTCTTTGTAAATATATATATATCTTTTAGCACCAAGGTAGAAATGATATATGTGCGTATACTTACTAGTGGGCGCAGGATTGTAACTTGGAATTGATGGTGCTGGTTTGTACCCATAACCAGCATGATACGGTGATGCTGTTGGTGGTGGCGATGGACTGTGTGTTCTCTTTAAGGGTCCCTATAGACGCAATAATATGAAAACTGGTGCTGATGGATATATAGAAATAATATGCACTTACACTTGGCAATAAAGTATGCGTCGGTGTGCCAACAGTAACTTTATAAAGAGGACTACTGCTTTGCGGTAAAGGAAGAAACACTTGCGGATGAACCACTCTGGGACTAGCTCCCGGATATCCCCCCACCGCTGTTAACACTTCAGAGCAGACACTGCAGAACAACGATGTTCGATTACGATGCATTGAAGAACAGCCCCAACTCCGTAACAAATAAATACAGACTTTGCTTCTTTGATCAACTGCCTCCTTCTATTGTCGTCCTCGTTCAGAACTTTCTTCAATTGTAGAAACAATTGATGCTTCTCGTCCTTCAACTGAGAGAGCTCGTTCTCAAGGGTGGATATCTGTTCCCTAGTTTCGCCGAGAGTCATTACATCCTGCTTCTGCTGACGTTCCCTTTCTTTCCTTAATCGTTCTTCCTCTGCATCTGCTTCTTGCTCTACGTATTTGTAACACACATACACTAGTTGTGATGTGAACTTTTTCCTTCTATTCACACTTCACAAAAAGGATCCTATTTAAGACTATGTTTACGGGAAGCGTCAAAATGACGCGAATTATTCGACTTTATTTCTTTGGGTATATATTATAAAAAAAGTGGCTGAAAATTTGGATAGACACATTCTTGTTGTTTTTATAAAGTAAAATAGTCACTTTTAGTGCTCCGTGAACCTATGTAGTGATAATGAACACCCTGTATATAGATATGAATGTGAGTTCGAAATGACAGGGTATTATAGGAGGTTAAACGATCAAAATCGAATAGTGGTTTTGTATCTTTCACGAAGCTGGGAAACGATAGGATTTTGTAGATACAATGACTTTTGCAGGATTTAATGTGTGAGCTAGGTTACCTTGTTTTTTCCGTTGCCTTTCTCTAGTAATGTGAGTTTTTAGCGCCTGCCACATCTGTTCGCTGCGCTGAGGGGGGCCCACGATCACCGCCGGCATTTTTATTTAATTGTTCCTTTATTTCAACGCGATATGAGTCTGTCACAATTTGATGACAAGTCGTTGCCTGCATTTCCAGACGTATTTTTTGTATACATCTTCGTGTTGACATATATATACCTGATCCACACACTAGTACTGGTGGAGGAGAACTATCGATAGTTACATCGATAATTATCGATGATCGACAACCATCGATGGTGAGTGTTTCTGCTATCGGCAATTATCGACTATCGATACTCGTTATCCACTATTTTAATTTTCAACACCAAGTGGCGTGTGTCGTGTGGCAGACAGTGACAGACACCTCCAACCACAAACGTGAGAAAACTCGAATTGCATTTTTCAATCTTGGAGGTATTATCGAGTGGTTTTCACGTTGTATAATTTGCCTCATTTGTGCCAAATAGTATTACGAGTAACTAAATAAAACTCGGTAAGTAACATCTTCTGCCTTTTTGTTAAATAATCGTATTGTTTGAGGCGGCGTAGATTTTGTTGACACTAGAGTGGACTGTATATTTCCGTATTTATGAATGTGCATGCGTTATTTATTGATAGTTTGACGTTTTATTTATTAATATCCTATATCCAGACTTCATCAAATGTATTATTCTATTGTTTAAGTAGTATAGCATATAATTTACACTGTAATACACAACAATGGCCAACGAAAGTGTTCGTACCTACACAAGTACAAAGTCCATTTAATTTTATCAGCATGAAAATCTTATTAAAAATCAACAAAATTGCGTGAAATTAATTTCAATTGCATGTACCAAACTGTTGTGGACCGTTGCTTCTATAAATTCCATATTAACAGAATTTCCTTTTCTAGATTGTGACTATAATAAAAAACAAACATTAATTTTTGTTGAATGTTTTAAAATAAAAACGAAATATGGCACACTACAAGGGAGCAGCCAGCGAAGCTGGCCGAGCAATGCAGTTGATGAAGAAGCGAGAAATCGCTCAACAGGAAATAGAGTTAAGGAAAAAGAAGATAGAAGATGACCTGAAAATTCACAATATAGAGAACAAATTTGCAACGCATTACAATGCTGTTGAACAACAGCTAAAAACATCTACCATTGGTTTGGTCACTTTGAATGAAATGAAAGCGAAACAGGAGAACATAGTGAAGGAACGTGAGAGAAAGCTTGCCCAGAAAGAGCGTGAGAAAGAACAGGAAAAAGAGAGAGCTCTCGCCGCAAAACAAGCAGAGAAGAATAAACAGAAAAAACAGATACAAGCTCTGTCATTTAATTTGGAAGAGGATGAAGTGTCCGATGAAGTGTCTGACGAAGATCCAGAAGTAAAATTAGAAAAGATGAGAGACAGCGACGACGATAAACCAATGATAAAAAAGATAAAGAAGAATCCAGACGTGGACACAAGTTTTCTACCAGACAGAGAGAGAGAAGAGGAAGAAAACAGATTGAGGGAAGAATTGAGGCAAGAATGGGCAAGGAAACAGAATGCGTTGAAAGAGGAGGAGATCGAGATCACTTTCAGTTATTGGGATGGTTCTGGGCACAGACGAAGCGTTATCATGAAGAAAGGTAAAGGCCTACATGTTTATCAAATTTTACAAGAATATAAATTCATCTACTAAATAATTTAGATACTAATTGTTACTAGTTCGCACTGTTGGCAGGTAATTCCATCTACCAACTCCTTCAAAGATGCCTGGAGGTTTTGAGACGTGAATTCAGTGAACTGAAAACGGTGATGGCTGACCAGTTAATGTATGTGAAAGAGGATCTCATTTTACCACATCATTATACATTTTACGACTTCATTGTGACGAAGGTAAATGTTGTATGACGTATGCAGATACACAGTGGGCCGTTTCTATAAAATAGGTGGAATAAATTCAAAAATTTTCATGTCCTGAAATAAGTTCAAACTAGGTCTTTCCATTTGTTAAATAAATCAAGTTTAAGTCTCTTGGAGCAATGTATCAGTCAGTTTTTTTCGCATCTTGAGTGTTAATGCCACGTTCTGTCCTACTAAAGTTATAATTCACTATTACGCTGTCACATCAAATAATATTCGATATTCTTTATATCGGACTAGGATAACAGCTGCAGCAACTTGCAACTGTAACCGTGAGACAATTTTTTGTTTTCGGCCCCCTTGTGCAAAGGGTTAAACAATAATGTTACAAATAAAAAATGAGAACTGCATGCTGGTATATATTCCAGGCACGAGGCAAGAGTGGACCACTTTTCACATTCGATGTTCATGACGACATTCGTGTCATGCACGACGCTTCTGTTGAAACAGAAGAGTCTCATGCTGGAAAAGTATTACTCAGGTGAATTGAAATTTTTAACATACAGTTTGCCACAGTAATATTTAGACACTTTTAAAAACACGATAACTTTCTGAAAATTTGATCAAACGACTTTAATTTTTTCGAGATGTTAAAAGAATGAATTTCCTAGCTGATATAAAAAAAACATTTGGTTGCTTTTTGTAACTTTTTTATCTGGGCTTGTATTAAAACTTTAATCGTTTGGTCCAATTTTAAGAAAAGTGTCAGAATATTACTGTGATGGACTGTAAATGTGTCATACTAATGTACTTCTATTTCACTGATTTCATTCACAGATCATGGTACGAAAGGAACAAGCACATATTCCCTGCCAGCAGATGGGAGCCTTTCGATCCAACAAAGAGCTACGACAAGTACACAGTGTCTGACAAAAATAGGAAAAAGGATAAAATGTAATGTACATAGTATAGGAAATGATTGTACGTGATCGACGATGCATATTGTGTTCAATAGAGGACCGTAAGTTGAATATATATTGCCGCAGGTATTAAACATTCAAGACGTGTATTAATATATATTTAATTATAGTCATTTGAAATTTACAATGTCCTTAATTGATAAGGATAGTGAGTAGGCACTGATTAAACTAGAAGCCAAAATGTCATTGCGTATTTTGTACATTCAAAATAATGCATAAAAATTCCATTTAGCTATTTCTTAGAAAAATATTTCATATATATATATTATATATTATATATATTATTATATATAATATTATTATATATACCGTTAATAATATTTTCAGAGATGTTTGTCTTAACGGTGATCTCATTTGTTGTTTTAGCATTTCATTTTGATTTTGTTAAAAGACCCGATAATATTAGGAGTAATTTGACACTGTTTCGAAGAAAGTTACATATGTATGAGATGAATTACAGAATTTTAGAAAAAGTACATCTGCCTCATATGTTTGTCTCAACTTTGGCGACATTTCAAATTGACGATGGATTAATGATACCGGCCTCCTTGATCACTTCAGCCAGAAGATCTTTATCAACACCTCGCAAGCTCTCCATTGTCGGCACACTGTCTATCGTGGAGACCGTAGTACTTCTATCAGACATAGTATCGAGCGCCCTCAAAAATCGCCCACGATCATTGCGGAAATCCTTCTGATAGACCTGTTCATTTAAAAATTTCAAACAGCATTTACGTTACGAGCACTTCCGCGAACGGTCTCGTTCACTCACAGAAAGTTTCTTCTCCGCTTCTAAGAGTATATTCTTTGCTTCATCATTCACAACGTAAGGATTTCTATCAAAATCTAACGCGTCAGCCATTACTCTCTCAACGTCGCTCGACGTACTCGTTATTTCCCATTGTTCGTTCAACGATCCTAGATCATTCGACTAACAAAACGCTATTGATCAGAACGCCCTAAAGTTTCGAAACTTCAAGGAAAGATGATTTAATACTTACTGAATCACAAGGATAGCTAGCTTTCGTGGTACCTTCGTTTCTAAATGCTTGCAGCTTAAGATCATTTGCCTCGAGCGATATGTTTGATACGTTATCGGTGTGTGACTCTGTTTTTGCAGTGTTTGAATCGTTTTTGTCATATTTCAAATACAATTCTTTAGTATTTGTTTCTTTTTTTTTAGTTTTTTAATTATGTAAATAAATAGAGTATTAGACATTTATATACATGCATGTATGTATATATGTACATATACGTATATATATATATATATATACACAACGTATGCTATCTTATGTAACAGCCGATGGATAGTGTTCTCACAGTTTCGCAAACTGACGGAAAAAATACATTAGTACGAGTTCTTCATTTTTCGTTCTTATTGTCATACCTGCACTAAGTGTTATATATGTCGGACACAATCGAAGAAACAGCTGCGTATTCTTAGTCAGCTTCCCGCTCTCGGTTAAACCGGCAGCTGACAAAATGTTTCTCAGCCTTTCCCGATTCTCCCGTTGGCATATCGATGTTTCTTCTCTTGCTTTCTGCGGTATGATTTACACGTACGTGTGTATGCGTGTGTGCGCGTGTGTCACAAAAAGGTGTTCTAATGACATAACAGAAAGGATATTCACCTTGACTTGGTCATTCATTCTCCGTATAAGATTATCAAGAGTTTTCACCTCTAAGATCTCTTTCTCTATACACTCGTCGTCTGTCGCGTACGTCCATTTATCCAAACAATCGATAGCGATCTCGCTGTCGTTATCGAACGATTCCTCGGTGAGGCATCCCTGTAGGGATCCCGTGTCCAATTCGGCTAATCCCTTTAACGATCTTAGCTCCTTCAATACGACCAACGTGTCGTCTATATCTGCACTTTTTTTCGCACGTTATTCGCCGTTCTCATATACATTTAATCATAATATACTTACACAGTAGCGCAGCGATACGCAGGATGTCTCAAACACGTTTGTTCCCCTTGAGACATCCTGCGTACGTAGAAACGTGTACGCAACGGAAATCAGTCGGACAAGTGTACACTAGGGACTGAAAAGGTTCTGAAAACCACTGTTCCAAACTGTTATATGTATATATATATCGGTTTTCGAAACAGTTTCGGTTCTATAACGGTTATTTTTCCGTTGCAGTTTCGGTTCTGTTATTCGCTTTTGTGACAGAACATAAACGACTGAATAAACGACCGTCTTCATCAGTGTTCCGATTGAGCCAGCTTTTTTTCGCGCATGCGCGGCCAAAACAGTAGCGTATCTACAATGACGCAGTAGAGCGGTCAGGGCCCTGACGGCCTGTGACAGTTATAATGGCGGGACGACTGATGGACGAGAGACGTGACGCGGAACGAGGTAAGTATTATTAATATTTTATTATACAATGGAGATTAATAGTGGAGAAAGAGCTACGTATAGACTAATAATTTTTTAAAAGTCTGCGGGGTGCTCAAGCTACCCGATTTCATCGAAAAGGTTACGTTACTGAGGCTGAAATTGCCGCGCATGCGCGAAAAAAAGCTGGCTCAATCGGAACACTGGTCTTCATCTTTTCACACACAATCATATACAGACTGTTCTACGAGATCGTATAAAAATATATTTATAGGAGCCAAAGTGGTGCCTCTATCGGCGTAGAGATGAAATAAAAATAAACTAGGACAAGGATAGAGAGATCCTTGTCTCTCCTACAGAGCTGTGACAGAGAGGGAGATATGTCACTCGCAGGAGAGACAAAGACAGAGTAACCGCGCGGCTTGAATTTCGATGAATTTCCAACAACTTCCTGAGCCGAAAAAGCAATATTTTCTTACGATTCTTATTTTAAAATATTCTTTGTTCTATTCCACATGTCCGTACAGAGCCCTTTTTTGCAATTTGGCTCTTGAAACTTTATAAAAAATAAAAGTGTACGTTTTTATAGAAGAAATTTTTTTCTGTACACTTTTTCCAAAAAAGCGCTCTGTACGGACATGCGTAATAATACAACGAATATTTCTACACAAAAAACATGAGAAAATATTGCTTCTTCGTCTCAGGAAGTTGTTGGAAGTTCATCGAAAAATCAAGCTGCTTGGTTACTCTCTGTCTTTGTCTCTCCTGCGAGTGACATGTCTCCCTCTCTGTCACAGCTCTGTAGGAGAGACAAAGATGTCGCACAAAGTTATGAAATACATAGAATGACACCTCTACGCCGATAGAGGCACCACTTTGGCTCCTGCGCATCCTTAAATGATTGTTTAACCAATACAGGATTATTCAAATGATCGTTCAAACAATGTATGATTATGTAAATAATTTTTTAAACGATACAGGATTATCTAAATAATTGTTTAACAACTGATATCCTTATAAAAGTTATAACATTATTCCGGTTCTTCATAACCGTTTCGAGAACCGAAACCGATAACTGTTTTCAATCCCTGATATACACAACGAAGTATAGCACTTCCTCCGTAGCGTCGTGTCTTAGCGACCCCCTCTATATCACTACTATATCATGGCACAACCAATCGCGAGGCAGCGGCGAGCATGAAGACAAAATAATTGCCGCCGCTCCCGAACGTCGCGCGCGACCTTACAGAGGAAACACTGTAACACATTCGCACCGGATCACGCGTATACGAGTTTTTAGATTTCTTCGATCTTACGTCCTAAAATAAATGGTTCAATCTCTCTTTGGATATGTTAGAATAGATATTTTTAGCAGCTACACATATTAATTGTTTAACAATTTACAGTAGTATGTTTTTTAACATAACGTGTGTAACTTTTCAGAAAACGACCCGGCGCGAATGCGTGAATTCCCGCGGAAATGCTGTGATGTGCAGAAGCGAGATCGAATCAAACATTTAAAGGACTATTTTTCGACTAACAATTTACACAAGTACATAAGAGAAATATTTCTCGCACGACAAGGAAAGCCGTGGTTCTCGAACGAGTGTACTCTCTTGTAAGAATGTACAGATTAGGTCGCCCCTTAAGTTCGTGCTTCCACTTCAGTATGCGCGTCTGTCAATTTCGAAAAATTTTGGATTCTAAGCTCCGACAGAGCGATGGAAATTATCGTGTCACAATATCAAATGAGTCTCTGTACATCATCAACTCATGAATCGTTTGTTAAAACGTTCTGGACATTTAGTTGCTAAATTTCAGTGGACCCATTACACTTCGTAGATATTTTACTCGCTGATTATCACTTTTCGTAGTATAAAATTGGTTCCTAGGTAAAAAATTGGAAAGTGTCGACATTACAAGAATATACAGCGGGGAGAATAAAAATATTCACGCACCGATCGCCGTTTGCCAAAACTATTCGAGTACGAACGCAAATTTAAAGATTACAATCAGACTATGCTTTAATAAAAAATTATATTCTCACAGAATAATCTGATATAATCTTTAATTTAGCGTTGCGATAGAAACTGGTTGGTGTATGTTTCCGGTCCACCAACGGAAACTCTAATGTAGTTCTACGGTTACGTTACAACGATTACAATGAAATAAATATGAAAAAAATGCGTGTAACGGAGGATAGCGTTCTTCTTGCACATGTTCAGGACACATCGCGAACAACGATATAATACATGCAAACATTGGAGTAGAAACCGTCACGAATTTATGGCACGACCTAATGATAACGACGATGAATTATCTTAGCGTTAATCAGCATTCATCGGCCTCTTCTTAGGCATTATTACTAGAACTAGGTAATACGAAAGTACCTCTTTTTGTTTTCCACGATATTTTCGTGTCGTCTATCTCATCCCATTCGGTGGACGAATTTGTGGTTTGGGTGTTGTTTTGTGTTTTAGGTACTTTTGGTGTTTGTCCTTCTGTGCTGTTGCTCTTCGCGGTACCGGTGGAACAGGTTGTTTTTGCTTTGATTTCGACGGAGGTAACGTGCGACGACTGATGACTGTTCGTTTTACGACGCATTGTCGATTGTGTTGTGCACTCTTCCTCGTCGCTGCTGCCCTCCGTGTACAGTTCCTCCCCCGATATCCATAGCTCTTCTTCCTCTTCCTAAAAAAATGTAGGCTGTACAATGTGCAACCATGTTATTATTAACACTAGATGATCGATTCAGCAAGTTATGAAATAAATTTATTTTTGCGTGGAGAACAATATAACTATCTTTTGAATGTTCATAGAAAATTATGCAGGGTGTACTTCTGGGAAGTTACAGGTTTTCCACCCCAAATTAATCCTTTTTTAGATTCTTTTACAGGTCTTATTCACTCTTTCATAGATTAAATTCACCTTTTTGCAACTCAAGTTTTTCTACAAATTTTTGACAAAAAAAATATCCGATGTAAAGTTATTATTCCGAAAGAAAAATTTTATTGCATATATGTAATAATACTTAAATGTAAAATAACATAAGATTAACATAAAATACTTATTGAATATAAAAAATGCATCTACTATCACATTATGGTGGTTCTCTTGCTACTGTACAGGGCAATGTGATGTACATATTCATGTAACAATTATGGCAATCTGTAAGCACGATAGTTACAACAGAATGATTAATAATATCCACTAAATGTCCACGAGTGGTTTTTGAAGAATCAGCCGAAATATTCCTTGCAAAGAATTTGTACATGAAATTAAGACAAATCACCACTATGTAATGTCAAATAAATCTTTTATGTTCACTATTATATGCAATAATATTTTTAATTTAGGAGCAATAAATTTGACTTGATTACAATACTTTAAGCAAACAATTTTATAGTAAAACTTTATTTGTAAATGGATGAATTTGATCCGCAAAAGGATGAACTTGGAATGCAAAACCTGTACATTCAATAACAGGGCATTGAAATAATCCTTTGAAGCATAGTACAAGAAAGTATAGAAATATGTAAGCTCTACAGTGTTATTTAGTTAACATGTTCAACCATGTTATTATTAACACATTATCTACCAGTGATTATTTCCTAATTTTTTAAAGTCTGTTTCAGCAGAAATTACGAAATAAATTTATTATTGCATGGAGAATAATACAATATCTTTTAAACTTTTGTAGGAAATCATACAGGGTATACCCCTGAGATGTTACGTTCAAGTAAACAGAGTGTGGAAATATTTCTTTGAAGCATAGTATAATAAAGTATAAGAACATGTAAGCTATAAATGGTTCAATCATGTTATTATTAACATTAAATGTTAAAGTCATTGAGATGGAAAAAGTGCATCCAGTTGAAATTATGAAATAAATTCATTTTTGCATGTAGAACAATAACATATCTTTTGAATTTTCCTAGAAAATGACACAGGGTGTACCTTTGGAAAATTGCATTCAATAAACAGAATGTAGAAATACTTCTTTGTAGCATTTTATAAGAAAGTATAAGAACATGTAAGCTCTACAATGCCCGACTATGTTATTATTAACATTAGATAAAGTCATTGAGATGGCAAAGTTGAATACAGCAGAAATTACCAAATTTATGTTTGCATGTAGAACAATTAAAAAAATGCCCAATTCGAATTGTTAGGTGAAGTTATACAGGGGCTACTTCTAACAATTCAGATCTAGTAAACAGGATCGAGAAATAATTTTTTGAGCCACTTTCGAAGGAAGTGGAATCGAAATCCCTACCTCTTTTAATATTCTGGCAAGTTGCGACTGCACCGCGGCCTTCATCAGCTGCTCCTGCGATGTCATGTTAGTTGTCATTTCGCTGGCCAGCCTAGTCCTAAATAGAACACAGAGAACACACGAATGAATAACTCCGTGGTGGACGGTGCAAGAGTATTGCGTGAAGAACGATCAAGTGCTTTCGACATTGCAGGACCGTCGGCGTGCAGAAAATCGGCTCAAAGAGCCCACCGAGCCGTGTAATCGCAGTTCTATTGCCTTTAGTGAACTTTCGACCGATCGCGGAATCTTCGCAAAACACTTCCGAAATAGACAGAACGATCGACAGGGGAAAATTGATTGCGGTTGCGTTCAAGAGATTTCCGAACTTTCCTTTTTTTCTTACTCTTTCCCTTTCACGCAATTCGATCGATCCGAAACACTGTACCGAGAGAGTCCTTGAACTAGGAAAATCTAGAGCAAGGGCGACACGGGTCAGGGTTATGCGTCACAGTAACAATGCATGGTGTTCGAATTCAGGGTCACCAGGTTCACTATTATCCAAAACATTCGACACACAATTTTCGATTAAATTCACAAATTTTACGCGTTCTCGATGAAAATTCGCCGAACGCAGGAAAAAAACCGCTTCGACGAAAAATTTGGTAATTTTGGTTCACAGTCAAATCTCTTTCAGTCACTAAAAAAAAAACATTTATTTACACAAAGATCCGCTGTCTAGTTGCCGCCGCTACTGTGTTTGAAGGATATTTTAGTCGACGCGTGAATACGTGATGCATTTGTATAATATTTGTTTAGTGTCGGTGATAGAGGTTGTTATGGTACGCTACACCGTCGAATATCGTGTTCCACGCGAGACCAGACAAGCGTGAAAACTCGATGTCAACAGACGTTCGTCGTATTTACGATGAAACGTCAAGAATGCACGATGAGATAGAAGACGCACTGATCTCGATGATTTCTTTACCTTGATCCTGCGGGCCGCAGACCGTCGGTGAACACCTGGTTCGCGTGGTAGCTGTGATCGTTGACAGCGCGACAATTTCTTTTCCGATAAATGGCAGGTGTTATCGGACAATGTTTCTGTGGATCTGATCGAACGGTTTTATCGATTCGAAACGTTGTCTACGACATGTTTGGAGGCTGACTGGCGCAGCGCGTGTTTTCACGTGACGTTTCCGTACCAGTTAATTGACAAATAGATCGAACAAAAACAAAGAAGACCTGACGTTTCTTTTCTTTGCGTTTCCTGTCGCACGGTTTTACCGAGCAGTCGAAAGCTTCACGAGATACTCCATACTGGCTTTGTAATCGCGATAGCAGCGGCGCCTATGGCCAGATACAGCTCGATATATAAATAAATGTATTAGCTCGCTTGCGCGGTGGACCGTTTGTGTTTTCCCACTGTGATCTCGTTCCTTTCGATTTATTCTTCTTTTTTTTTTAAATACATGTATATATTCGGTGGCAATTTCATTAAAGAGAAGGGAGCAGTAACGGCGAAAATATCATTTTATATTCATATAAAAAATAATTATTATTGTGAGAGCACGGTCCAGCCTCGGTAACTCAAAAGTCACTTCGTTCGATTACAAATCCGAGATTTTAGTTACCGAGGCTCGAGCGGCACCACATAATACTTATGTCACATAATACTGAATTACAATGTAGGGTCTATACACGCAGGGTCCATGTACGTAATGTTCTCTGGAAAGTGGTCCATGATGATGAATCTCTTTTCGCTAGATTCAGCTAGGGTGTCCACAAATCCAAACCAGTAAATCACTAATCCTGGACCGAATCTGTTCCAGTAGCTTAGAAATTGTTCTTTTATATACTTGTGGTGGATCTCCATGTTGCCGAATCTTGCCTTCGACTCTATCCAATTGATTATGAAACCGTTCACAGCGATCGGTACCTCCAGCTTGAAATCTGGTGTCTTGTCGTATCCTCTTGATCTCAAGTATTCCTCGTTGCGAAATGCAAGACTTCGCTCTGTCAAATAGTTCTGCAGCTTCAACTCGTACTCCTGACCAACTGACCTAAAGGTTTGATTCGCGAGGAGCAAAGCATTTTAAAAAAGTCTATTAACTATTAAAAAGGAGAAAAAAATAGTTACACTCCAGTGGCATCTGCTATGGGTCCGTACACGTTGTCATACAAAACACACTGCAAAAGAAAGTTATACGTATTCGGTGAGTTGGAGATAGACGTATTGATTTGTTGAATTTTTAAAAAGTCTTATTGTTACCAAGTAAACTTCGTACGCGAGATCTTTATTCTGAATCAGTGTAGTGTCTTTGAATAATTTACCAATATCATTTCTAGAAACTGAAAATATATTTTTTAAGAGAGTATAATAGTCCAGCTTTCTAAGAGATTCATTAAATTGCAGAAAAATTACCAGCAGGATCGTGTTTTTCACAGTGTTTTTCAAGAACATTCTTAGCTAATAATGCAGGAGGCACGCTAAGATTTTTAGCTAGTCTTAATAATATGCCTACTGGTTCCCCATTTCGCACAGCTTCCATGTAACTTATTGTTTAAAGAGTATTATATAATAATATATATATATACGCCTTGATATAATAAAGTACACAATGTAATGTGTGCTTACGTAATGTAATAGTTCTTGTTATTGCCAAACAATTTGCTATGACTAATTTTCATTTTATGTTGTACATCTAAGGATAGTATTCCATATAGTGTGCTTGTTGGAATGCTAAATAAAAAGAGTATGTATTCAGGTATAGTAAATAATCACATTCTTATTGAATAGAGATAATCTTACTCTTTGTATTTCTTTTTCAATACATCGCGGCAATCCTTTGGTAAACCTCGAAAATCTCGGATTGTATTCACAATGTCGTTGTACACATCGAGCTTCATGTTTAATTAATTAATTATTATCTTTTAAACTTCTATTTAACAATAAATCCGTTCACGTTTCGTCAACTTTTCCGTTGTAGTAAATCCTCTGTAATATTGACAATAATTTAAATAAAAGTCAACAATTGGCACGAGGTAACTATATTTTTCTTGTCAATTAAAGTTGTTTGTTTATTGAATTTGCGCGAAATTGAAACGGTTCCTTAAAAAATCATAACATCCTGCAAGTTTCTAGCAGAGAGTAGATGAGAGTGCTCACGCTCGGGTTTTGGCCGTGCCACTTTTCGTTTCGTTTCGACTTAGCCAGGAACAGAACCTGTTTCGACTTAGCCTGTAACAGAACCATGATTCGACTTAGCCTGTAAGAGAACCTGTTTCGACATAGCCTGTAACAGAACCTGTTTCGACTTAGCCTGAAACAGAACCTGTTTCGACTTAGTGTTTCGACTTTGGCCTGGATCAGAACGTACAGTTTAATTGTTTTATTATATAAGTTTTATTATATAATGATAGAAGTATTTTCATTTTTTCCGATATTTCAGTTGCAAACTCTAATTGTAAAAAATAAAAAACCCGGAATAATTCGAAGAAATACAGGTTTCATAGAGTGATGCCCGTTTGGAATCCGACCGATTGGACACGTCCCGATTGGACGCGTTCCTTTTCGACATATATTTCACAATACAATATCACCATATGTAGACTTGAAAAAAAGCAATGATTATAAAATTTACGGCGTCCAAACGTCATGAATCCAACCGCCACGGCGCCTCGGTCTGCCTCACTCTGCCTCGCTCTGCCTCGGTCTGCCTCACTCTGCCTTGCTCTGCCTCGCTCTGCCTCGCTCTGCCTCGCTCTGCCTCGCTCTGCCTCGCTCTGCCTCGGTCCGCCTCGGTCTGCCTCACTCTGCCTCGCTCTGCCTCGCTCTGCCTCACTCTGCCTCGGTCTGCCTCGCTCTGCCTCGCTCTGCCTCGGTCTGCCTCGGTATGCCTCACTCTGCCTCGCTCTGCCTCACTCTGCCTCGGTCTGCCTCGCTCTGCCTCGCTCTGCCTCACTCTGCCTCGGTCTGCCTCGCTCTGCCTCACTCTGCCTCGCTCTGCCTCACTCTGCCTCACTCTGCCTCGGTCTGCCTACCACTGCCTCACTCTGCCTCGGTCTGCCTCGCTCTGCCTCGCTCTGCCTCACTCTGCCTCGCTCCGCCTCGCTCCGCCTCACTCTGCCTCACTCTGCCTCGGTGTGCCTCGGTCTGCCTCACTCTGCCTCACTCTGCCTCATTCTGCCTCGCTCTGCCTCGCTCTGCCTCACTCTGCCTCACTCTGCCTCACTCTGCTACAACTCTGCCTCGGTCTGCCTCGGTCTGCCTCGCTCTGCCTCGCTCTGCCTCACTCTGCCTCACTCTGCCTCGGTCTGCCTACCACTGCCTCACTCTGCCTCACTCTGCCTCGGTCTGCCTCGCTCTGCCTCGCACTGCCTCACTCTGCCTCGCTCCGCCTCGCTCTGCCTCGCTCTGCCTCACTCTGCCTCGGTCTGCTACAACTCTGCCTCGGTCTGCCTCGGCCTGCCTCGGTCTGCCTCGCTCTGCCTCGCTCTGCCTCGCTCTGCCTCACTCTGCCTCGCTCTGCCTCGCTCTGCCTCACTCTGCCTCGCTCTGCCTCACTCTGCCTCGGTCTGCCTCGCTCTGCCTCACTCTGCCTCACTCTGCCTCGGTCTGCCTCACTCTGCCTCGCTGTGCCTCGGTCTGCCTCGGTCTGCCTCACTCTGCCTCGGTCTGCCTCGCTCTGCCTCACTCTGCCTCACTCTGCCTCGGTCTGCCTCGCTCTGCCTCGCTCTGCCTCACTCTGCCTCGCTCCGCCTCACTCTGCCTCACTCTGCCTCGGTGTGCCTCGGTCTGCCTCACTCTGCCTCATTCTGCCTCGCTCTGCCTCACTCTGCCTCGGTCTGCCTCGCTCTGCCTCACTCTGCCTCACTCTGCCTCGGTCTGCCTCACTCTGCCTCGCTGTGCCTCGGTCTGCCTCGCTCTTCCTCACTCTGCCTCGGTCTGCCTCGGTCTGCCTCTCTCTGCCTCACTCTGCCTCACTCTGCCTCGGTCTGCCTCGGTCTGCCTCACTATGCCTAGCTCTGCCTCACTCTGCCTCGCTCTGCCTCACTCTGCCTCACTCTGCCTCGGTCTGCCTACCACTGCCTCACTCTGCCTCACTCTGCCTCGCTCTGCCTCACTCTGCCTCGGTCTGCCTACCACTGCCTCATTCTGCCTCGCTCTGCCTCGCTCTGCCTCACTCTGCCTCACTCTGCATCGGTCTGCCTCACTCTGCCTCGCTCTGCCTCGGTCTGCCTCACTCTGCCTCACTCTGCCTCGGTCTGCCTCACTCTGCCTCGCTGTGCCTCGGTCTGCCTCGGTCTGCCTCGCTCTGCCTCGCTCTGCCTCACTCTGCCTCGGTCAGCCTCGGTCTGCCTCACTCTGCCTCACTCTGCCTCACTCTGCCTCGGTCTGCCTCGGTCTGCCTCACTATGCCTAGCTCTGCCTCACTCTGCCTCGCTCTGCCTCACTCTGCCTCACTCTGCCTCGGTCTGCCTACCACTGCCTCACTCTGCCTCACTCTGCCTCGCTCTGCCTCACTCTGCCTCAGTCTGCCTACCACTGCCTCATTCTGCCTCGCTCTGCCTCGCTCTGCCTCACTCTGCCTCACTCTGCCTCGGTCTGCCTCACTCTGCCTCGCTCTGCCTCGGTCTGCCTCGGTCTGCCTCACTCTGCCTCGCTCTGCCTCACTCTGCCTCGGTCTGCCTCGCTCTGCCTCACTCTGCCTCACTCTGCCTCGGTCTGCCTCACTCTGCCTCGCTGTGCCTCGGTCTGCCTCGGTCTGCCTCACTCTGCCTCGCTCTGCCTCACTCTGCCTCGGTCTGCCTCGCTCTGCCTCACTCTGCCTCACTCTGCCTCGGTCTGCCTCGCTCTGCCTCGCTCTGCCTCACTCTGCCTCGCTCCGCCTCACTCTGCCTCACTCTGCCTCGGTGTGCCTCGGTCTGCCTCACTCTGCCTCACTCTGCCTCATTCTGCCTCGCTCTGCCTCGCTCTGCCTCACTCTGTCTCACTCTGCCTCACTCTGCTACAACTCTGCCTCGGTCTGCCTCGGTCTGCCTCGCTCTGCCTCGCTCTGCCTCGCTCTGCCTCACTCTGCCTCACTCTGCCTCGGTCTGCCTACCACTGCCTCACTCTGCCTCGGTCTGCTACAACTCTGCCTCGGTCTGCCTCGGCCTGCCTCGGTCTGCCTCGCTCTGCCTCGCTCTGCCTCGCTCTGCCTCACTCTGCCTCGCTCTGCCTCGCTCTGCCTCACTCTGCCTCGCTCTGCCTCACTCTGCCTCGGTCTGCCTAGCTCTGCCTCACTCTGCCTCGCTCTGCCTCACTCTGCCTCACTCTGCCTCGGTCTGCCTACCACTGCCTCACTCTGCCTCACTCTGCCTCGCTCTGCCTCACTCTGCCTCGGACTGCCTACCACTGCCTCATTCTGCCTCGGTCTGCCTCACTCTGCCTCGCTGTGCCTCGGTCTGCCTCGGTCTGCCTCACTCTGCCTCGCTCTGCCTCACTCTGCCTCGGTCTGCCTCGCTCTGCCTCACTCTGCCTCACTCTGCCTCGGTCTGCCTCGCTCTGCCTCGCTCTGCCTCACTCTGCCTCGCTCCGCCTCACTCTGCCTCACTCTGCCTCGGTGTGCCTCGGTCTGCCTCACTCTGCCTCACTCTGCCTCATTCTGCCTCGCTCTGCCTCGCTCTGCCTCACTCTGCCTCACTCTGCCTCGGTCTGCCTCACTCTGCCTCGCTCTGCCTCGGTCTGCCTCGGTCTGCCTCACTCTGCCTCGCTCTGCCTCACTCTGCCTCGGTCTGCCTCGCTCTGCCTCACTCTGCCTCACTCTGCCTCGGTCTGCCTCACTCTGCCTCGCTGTGCCTCGGTCTGCCTCGGTCTGCCTCACTCTGCCTCGGTCTGCCTCGCTCTGCCTCACTCTGCCTCACTCTGCCTCGGTCTGCCTCGCTCTGCCTCACTCTGCCTCGCTCCGCCTCACTCTGCCTCACTCTGCCTCGGTGTGCCTCGGTCTGCCTCACTCTGCCTCACTCTGCCTCGCTCTGCCTCACTCTGCCTCACTCTGCCTCACTCTGCTACAACTCTGCCTCGGTCTGCCTCGGTCTGCCTCGGTCTGCCTCGCTCTGCCTCGCTCTGCCTCGGTCTGCCTCACTCTGCCTCGCTCTGCCTCACTCTGCCTCGGTCTGCCTCGCTCTGCCCACTCTGCCTCACTCTGCCTCGGTCTGCCTCACTCTGCCTCGCTGTGCCTCGGTCTGCCTCGGTCTGCCTCACTCTGCCTCGCTCTGCCTCACTCTGCCTCGGTCTGCCTCGCTCTGCCTCACTCTGCCTCACTCTGCCTCGGTCTGCCTCGCTCTGCCTCGCACTGCCTCACTCTGCCTCGCTCCGCCTCACTCTGCCTCACTCTGCCTCGGTGTGCCTCGGTCTGCCTCACTCTGCCTCACTCTGCCTCATTCTGCCTCGCTCTGCCTCGCTCTGCCTCACTCTGCCTCACTCTGCCTCACTCTGCTACAACTCTGCCTCGGTCTGCCTCGGTCTGCCTCGCTCTGCCTCGCTCTGCCTCACTCTGCCTCACTCTGCCTCGGTCTGCCTACCACTGCCTCACTCTGCCTCGGTCTGCTACAACTCTGCCTCGGTCTGCCACGGTCTGCCTCGCTCTGCCTCGCTCTGCCTCGCTCTGCCTCACTCTGCCTCGCTCTGCCTCGCTCTGCCTCGGTCTGCCTCACTCTGCCTCACTCTGCCTCACTCTGCCTCGGTCTGCCTCGGTCTGCCTCACTATGCCTAGCTCTGCCTCACTCTGCCTCGCTCTGCCTCACTCTGCCTCGGTCTGCCTACCACTGCCTCATTCTGCCTCGCTCTGCCTCGCTCTGCCTCACTCTGCCTCACTCTGCCTCACTCTGCCTCACTCTGCCTCACTCTGCCTCGGTCTGCCTCACTCTGCCTCGCTCTGCCTCGGTCTGCCTCGGTTTGCCTCACTCTGCCTCGGTCTGCCTCGCTCTGCCTCGCTCTGCCTCACTCTGCCTCGGTCTGCCTCGCTCTGCCTCACTCTGCCTCGCTCTGCCTCACTCTGCCTCACTCTGCCTCACTCTGCCTCGCTCTGCCTCGCTCTGCCTCGCTCTGCCTCACTCTGCTACAACTCTGCCTCGCTCTGCCTCGCTCTGCCTCACTCTGCTACAACTCTGCCTCGCTCCGCCTCACTCTGCCTCACTCTGCCTCGGTGTGCCTCGGTCTGCCTCACTCTGCCTCACTCTGCCTCATTCTGCCTCGCTCTGCCTCGCTCTGCCTCACTCTGTCTCACTCTGCCTCACTCTGCTACAACTCTGCCTCGGTCTGCCTCGGTCTGCCTCGCTCTGCCTCGCTCTGCCTCTCTCTGCCTCACTCTGCCTCACTCTGCCTCGGTCTGCCTACCACTGCCTCACTCTGCCTCGGTCTGCTACAACTCTGCCTCGGTCTGCCTCGGCCTGCCTCGGTCTGCCTCGCTCTGCCTCGCTCTGCCTCGCTCTGCCTCACTCTGCCTCGCTCTGCCTCGCTCTGCCTCACTCTGCCTCGCTCTGCCTCACTCTGCCTCGGTCTGCCTAGCTCTGCCTCACTCTGCCTCGCTCTGCCTCACTCTGCCTCACTCTGCCTCACTCTGCCTCGGTCTGCCTCACTCTGCCTCACTCTGCCTCGCTCTGCCTCACTCTGCCTCGGACTGCCTACCACTGCCTCATTCTGCCTCGGTCTGCCTCACTCTGCCTCGCTGTGCCTCGGTCTGCCTCGGTCTGCCTCACTCTGCCTCGCTCTGCCTCACTCTGCCTCGGTCTGCCTCGCTCTGCCTCACTCTGCCTCACTCTGCCTCGGTCTGCCTCGCTCTGCCTCGCTCTGCCTCACTCTGCCTCGCTCCGCCTCACTCTGCCTCACTCTGCCTCGGTGTGCCTCGGTCTGCCTCACTCTGCCTCACTCTGCCTCATTCTGCCTCGCTCTGCCTCGCTCTGCCTCACTCTGCCTCACTCTGCCTCGGTCTGCCTCACTCTGCCTCGCTCTGCCTCGGTCTGCCTCGGTCTGCCTCACTCTGCCTCGCTCTGCCTCACTCTGCCTCGGTCTGCCTCGCTCTGCCTCACTCTGCCTCACTCTGCCTCGGTCTGCCTCACTCTGCCTCGCTGTGCCTCGGTCTGCCTCGGTCTGCCTCACTCTGCCTCGGTCTGCCTCGCTCTGCCTCACTCTGCCTCACTCTGCCTCGGTCTGCCTCGCTCTGCCTCACTCTGCCTCGCTCCGCCTCACTCTGCCTCACTCTGCCTCGGTGTGCCTCGGTCTGCCTCACTCTGCCTCACTCTGCCTCGCTCTGCCTCACTCTGCCTCACTCTGCCTCACTCTGCTACAACTCTGCCTCGGTCTGCCTCGGTCTGCCTCGGTCTGCCTCGCTCTGCCTCGCTCTGCCTCGGTCTGCCTCACTCTGCCTCGCTCTGCCTCACTCTGCCTCGGTCTGCCTCGCTCTGCCCACTCTGCCTCACTCTGCCTCGGTCTGCCTCACTCTGCCTCGCTGTGCCTCGGTCTGCCTCGGTCTGCCTCACTCTGCCTCGCTCTGCCTCACTCTGCCTCGGTCTGCCTCGCTCTGCCTCACTCTGCCTCACTCTGCCTCGGTCTGCCTCGCTCTGCCTCGCACTGCCTCACTCTGCCTCGCTCCGCCTCACTCTGCCTCACTCTGCCTCGGTGTGCCTCGGTCTGCCTCACTCTGCCTCACTCTGCCTCATTCTGCCTCGCTCTGCCTCGCTCTGCCTCACTCTGCCTCACTCTGCCTCACTCTGCTACAACTCTGCCTCGGTCTGCCTCGGTCTGCCTCGCTCTGCCTCGCTCTGCCTCACTCTGCCTCACTCTGCCTCGGTCTGCCTACCACTGCCTCACTCTGCCTCGGTCTGCTACAACTCTGCCTCGGTCTGCCACGGTCTGCCTCGCTCTGCCTCGCTCTGCCTCGCTCTGCCTCACTCTGCCTCGCTCTGCCTCGCTCTGCCTCGGTCTGCCTCACTCTGCCTCACTCTGCCTCACTCTGCCTCGGTCTGCCTCGGTCTGCCTCACTATGCCTAGCTCTGCCTCACTCTGCCTCGCTCTGCCTCACTCTGCCTCGGTCTGCCTACCACTGCCTCATTCTGCCTCGCTCTGCCTCGCTCTGCCTCACTCTGCCTCACTCTGCCTCACTCTGCCTCACTCTGCCTCACTCTGCCTCGGTCTGCCTCACTCTGCCTCGCTCTGCCTCGGTCTGCCTCGGTTTGCCTCACTCTGCCTCGGTCTGCCTCGCTCTGCCTCGCTCTGCCTCACTCTGCCTCGGTCTGCCTCGCTCTGCCTCACTCTGCCTCGCTCTGCCTCACTCTGCCTCACTCTGCCTCACTCTGCCTCGCTCTGCCTCGCTCTGCCTCGCTCTGCCTCACTCTGCTACAACTCTGCCTCGCTCTGCCTCGCTCTGCCTCACTCTGCTACAACTCTGCCTCGCTCTGCCTCACTCTGCCTCGCTCTGCCTCACTCTGCCTCGGTCTGCCTCGGTCTGCCTCACTCTGCCTCACTATGCCTAGCTCTGCCTCACTCTGCCTCGGTCTGCCTCACTCTGCCTCGCTCTGCCTCACTCTGCCTCGGTCTGCCCGCGCAGTGGGCTGAGAGCGGCTAAAACCCCATGTTTTCACGTGGCTTAAAAAATCAAATTTTTTACATTTTTTATTAGTAGGGGAGTAAATCAAAACGTTTCAAGGGTGAATCAGTTCATAAACCAAATTCACTTGGTTATAGAACATCTTAAATTTGGCGATGCTAAGCATACCTAGTTTTCAGAATGAATTCAAGCTCATGTTTGAAGAAACCGTATGCGCCTGTAAAAAATATTTTTTTTCTGGCTTACTTCGAGTACCAAGACCCGGAAAAAATCGCGAAAAATATTCATTTTTTATTTTTCGTACAGTTTTACATGTAGTACTATTAAACGTGGAAAAGAGCAATGTTAATGAAGTTTGAAAGGCGATATCTATCTTGCGCCAACGTGCGCCATCGTGCTCATGGAAAAAAAACGTTTGTTCATGTCTAAGTAAACAATAAATGCAAAGTTCAAATGCGGAAACCAGCGGCTCTGGGTTTTATCTCATGAAATGTCGGTGAGAAACCTCGTCAGAGAACGCTCCGCTTTCTGGAACATGCGACGGTTCGTCGTGCGTTATGCGTCGTCAAGACAACGGCAAATAATTTATTTGTTTCTTAATTAAGCAATAAATAAAATAAGCTTAATTAAACTGTAAATAAACGTTACCTCTATATAATAAATTTCCATCAAATCTTGTACATAACCGTATACTTTTTATTTCATTTTATTTTAAATTACATAAAATTATTATTTCTTAACTTAAGAAGTTATTTTTTATGGAAAGGAATTATTTTTTATTATGTTTAATTTAAATTGAATTATATTTTATTTTAAGTTTATTTTATATTCAATTTAAGTGTAAAATTTATTATTTATTATTAATTAATTATTTAAGTTTTAATGCATTTATTATTTTTCGGGGCCAAGAACAGTTGTAAACACACTTTTTATCGAGATTTTCCGCGAAATAGAGCTTTCATAGGGTTTCAGCCGTTTTTGGCCTTTCCAGACCACTGTGCGGCGTCCAATCGGCACGGCGTCCAAAAGGCACGAGTCTCAAGAAACACATAAAAATTAAAATTCAGATCCAAATTTAATAGGTTCCCATATATTTCACAATACAATATCACCGTATGTAGACTTCGAAAAGCAATGATTATAAAATTTACGGCGTCCAAACGTCATGCATACAGCCGCCATGGCGTCCAATCGACACGGAGTCGAAAAGGAACGAGTCCAATCGGGACAGTCCAATCGGGACGTGTCCAATCGGTCGGAGTCCAAGTCGGACACCCCCAACAGAACCGGTTTGGCCTTCTGCCTGGGACTGAACCGGTATCATTTTTGGCCTGGACACAGATTTCAGTTGAAGGTGGGCCAAGGGTAATCAACAACAGCATTGTAAAACCCTTGGCCCACCCTGTGCTATAAACCGGATAACCCTCACACAATAAAAAAAGAGGTCTAACCTACCATTGTTGAAAGTGGGCCAGGTGGATAACTACGGGTCAGTCACTGGTCAGTCCTCGGTCAAGTAGTGAAGTGGTCAAGTGGTCAAGTGCAAGTGGTCACATGGTCAAGTGGTCAAGTGCAAGTGGTCACATGGTCAAGTGGTCAAATGGTCCAGTGGTCAAGTGGTCAAGTGGTCAATGGTCAATGGTCAAGTGGTCTATGGTCAAGTGGTCAAGTGGTCTATGGTCAAGTGGTCAAGTGGTCAAGTGGTCAATGGTCAAGTGGTAAAGTGGTCAAGTGGTCAAGGGTCAAGTGGTCAAGAGGTCAAGTGGTCAAGTGGTCAAGTGGTCAAGTGGTCAAATGGTCCAGTGGTCAAGTGGTCAAATTGCCAAACGGTCAAGTGGTCAAGTGGTCAAGTGGTCAAGTGGTCAGTGGTTAAGTGGTCAATGGTCAAGTGGTCAAGAGGTCAAGTGGTCAAGTGGTCAAGTGGTCAGTGGTCAAGTGGTCAATGGTCAAGTGGTCAAGAGGTCAAGTGGTCAAGGGTCAAGTGGTCAAGTGGTCAAGTGGTCAAGTGGTCAGTGGTCAAGTGGTCAATGGTCAAGTGGTCAAGAGGTCAAGTGGTCAATGGTCAAGTGGTCAAGTGGTTAAGTGGTCAAGTGGTCAGTGGTCAAGTGAGTTTTGGTCAAGTGGTCAGTGGTCATGTGGTCAAGAGGTCAAATGGTCAAGTGGTCAAGAGGTCAAGTGGTCAGTGGTCAAGTGATCTATGGTCAAGTGGTCAATGGTCAAGTGGTCAATGGTCAAGTGGTCAAGTGGTCAAGTGGTCAGTGGTCAAGTGGTCAAATGGTCAAATGGTCAAGTGGTCAAGTGGTCAGTGGTCAAGTGGTAAAGTGGTCAAGTGGTCAAGTGGTCAAGTGGTCAAGTGGTCAAGAGGTCAAGTGGTCAAGTGGTAAAGTGGTCAAGTGGTCAAGTGGTCAAGTGGTCAAGAGGTCAAGTGGTCAGTAGTCAAGTGATCTATGGTCAAGTGGTCAGTGGTCAAGTGGTCAAGAGGTCAAGTGGTCAATGGTCAAGTGGTCAGTGGTCAATGGTCAAGTGGTCAAGTGGTCAAGTGGTCAAGTGGTCAGTGGTCAAGTGGTCAATGGTCAAGTGGTCAAGTGGTCAAGTGGTCAGTGGTCAAGTGGTCAAGTGGTCAAGTGGTCAAATGGTCAAATGGTCAAGTGGTCAATGGTCAAGTGGTCAGTGGTCAAGTGGTCAGTGGTCACGTGGTCAATAGTCAAGTGGTCAAGTGGTCAATGGTCAAGTGGTCAAGAGGTCAAGTGGTCAATGGTCAAGTGGTCAAGTGGTCAAGTGGACAAGTGGTCAAGTGGTCAGTGGTCAAGTGGTCTATGGTCAAGTGGTCAGTGGTCAAGTGGTCAAGAGGTCAAATGGTCAAGTGGTCAAGTGGTCAAGTGGTCAAGAGGTCAAGTGGTCAAGTGGTAAAGTGGTCAAGAGGTCAAGTGGTCAAGTGGTCAATGGTCAAGTGGTCAGTGGTCAATGGTCAAGTGGTCAAGTGGTCAAGTGGTCAAGTGGTCAGTGGTCAAGTGGTCAATGGTCAAGTGGTCAAGTGGTCAGTGGTCAAGTGGTCAAGTGGTCAAGTGGTCAAATGGTCAAATGGTCAAGTGTTCAATGGTCAAGTGGTCAAGTGGTCAGTGGTCAAGTGGTAAAGTGGTCAAGTGGTAAAGTGGTCAAGTGGTGAAGTGGTCAAGTGGTCAAGTGGTCAAGTGGTCAAGAGGTCAAGAGGTCAAGTGGTCAAGTGGTCAAGTGGTCAGTGGTCAAGTGGTCTATGGTCAAGTGGTCAGTGGTCAAGTGGTCAATGGTCAAGTGGTCAAGTGGTCAAGTGGTCAGTGATCAAGTGGTCAGTGGTCAAGTGGTCAATGGTCAAGTGGTCAAGGGGTCAAGTGGTCAAGTGGTCAAGTGGTCAATGGTGAAGTGGTGAAGTGGTCAAGTGGTGAAGTGGTCAGTGGTCAAGTGGTCAATGGTGAAGTGGTCAAGTGGTCAATGGTCAAGAGGTCAAGTGGTCAATGGTCAAGTGGTCAACAGGTCAAGTGGTCAATGGTCAAGTGGACAAGTGGTCAATGGTCAAATGGTCCAGTTGTCAAGTGGACAATGGTCAATGGTCAAGTGGTCAATGGTCAATGGTCAGTATTCGTGGGCACGGTAGGGGTCCCTGATTTGCCTGCTTCTCCCACCAACCTCGTCGGCTCTGGAGGAACGTATGAGTGGTGAAACGAAGGCACTGGAAGACACGAGGCATCACGACGGACAAAAATGCCCATCATTGCAATATAGTAATGTCGCGATCTATCTCCCATCACCTGTTCCGAGCAGGGTGGAGCAGAGCTAGAGATCGTGAAGGGAAACTATTTTTTTATGACTGCGTCGACCGCCCCGGAAGTACAAAGGGACAGTGCCGACCGTAGAAAAGGACAACGCGTCCAATCGGGACAGTCCAATCGGGACGTGTCCAATCGGTCGGAGTCCAAGTGGGACACCCCCCTCCGAACTCGCTGTTTCGGCGGGTGGACCGAGTAGCTGAAGTCGAAACAGGTTCTGTTACAGGCTATGTCGAAACAGGTTCTCTTACAGGCTAAGAACTAGACTAGGGGGCAGCACTATAATGGGCACGGCCAAAACCCGAGCGTGAGCACTCTCATCTACTCTCTGTTTCTAGCATGACTGCATGTCTGCATGTCTGCAGAGAGTAGATCTACTCTCTGTTATAGCGGTCGGACTAATGTGGCAGATGTCGATCATGTAGATTATTATGTCGGTAAAGTGAATTTCTATTGAATAAATGTATATCAGTTCTCCTTTTTACCGACAAAATTACGCTATCAATCGCTATTGCAGTAAACCTCATTCGATACCTCATCGACAGGGTGATCTTACATATTTTTGTAACAGTTCCAAGTTTATAATATATCCAAAAATCATCGAAATCGGAAGGTAGGTAGCTGTTCTGCTTATAGTAAGAGCCCCGATTTACATTCGTAACAATGATGATCTAAATTATAAAGTTTTTCAGAGAACACATGATTCTCGACGATTTTGATTTGCCCTGGTGGGTATCGGTAGAAAAAAGTAAATGATACAAGATTTTATATATTTTTATTTTACTATAGACATGTAACATATGGAAATATTGAAAACAGGCTTATTTAATTTGCAACTGTTGCAATAAAGTTCACCAAAGTCTTTTGTACGACACTTGCATGTTTCGGTTGTGTTTAATACACAGTTTATCACATTGGTAAGTAATACTTTATCACGCTGATAAAGCGAGATATATTATTATTGTATGTACGAAAATTCTTAAATTATGTGCAATTCTTTCTTATTCGATTTGCTTTCTTTGGATGTATTTTACGTTTTGAAGGCACTTTACGTTCCGCATTCAACTCGACACAGAATATTACAGCCTGTGCCCATCCAGCATACTGGCCCCACAATTCGCGCAAATGATTGCCCACTTCGTTGTTGCTAATCTTTTCCTGTTGCTCTGAGAAATAAGTCGCCATCGCGATCTTTTGTATATGTACATCTACTGGGACTGCTTCCAAATGACCCAGAGACATTAAACATATACAATCCGCAACTTTTGGGCCAACTCCGGGAAAAACTATCAATTCTTCCTTAGCTTTACTGTAAGATACATTATTATCTTTATGTAAACTGAGGAGCCATTCTTTCCCACCGAATTTCATTAAACATTTTGCAGTATTCGTTATATATTTCGAACGGAATCCAAATTTCTCATTTCTCAATTGTTCTTCGGTAGCTCGATTCGCTAGTGCCTCAATGGATGGAAAACTGTAATAATCTTTACCTTCCATCGAACAGATTCTCTCGCCAAACATGGAACATAATTTTTCTACCATTGTCGATATCCTAGAAAGATTACATATTTTTTATTTTTAGTTTTAGTTTCATTCATCTATCACTTGCGATAAAAAGTTGTGTATACCTTTGTACATTGTTATTCGAGCTACATATAAAGGAGAAGACAGTTTCAACGACTTCTTGATTCAATATTCTCACACCGTTTACTTTATCCAGCGACTTCTGAAAATGTTTGTCTATTGTACACCATTCTTTGCAGAGGGCTGGCAACGACACGTCTAATCGAAAGTACCGATGTAAAATATCATTGTAATTTTTGGAGTCGTCTAGTGGACCTTGGACAATGTAAAACAAATGTGTATCGTCTTGCTTAAGCATCCAGACACATCCATCAAACACTCCTCTGTACCCGTCATTCTCAGCAACCCATCTAAAATGTATCATACTTAATTCTTCAACATTGAAAAGCAGATTGTATGGATTCACTAAACTGAGCATATCAGTAAAGCTATGCAATTTTCATGAAATTTAATACCGCAGGATCAGGGAATGTGCAGGGTAAAATCAGAAAAGAAAGGGAGAAATTTTTAAAGAGAAACGGATTGAGCCAAGCAGGGCTGGAAGAAATGAGAAGACAAAAGGGAGAGGTAATGGAGAGTCTAAGGGATAGAGAATTCAAGGTAAAACAACAAAAGCGGAATACAGGGATAGAGCAGTCTAAGTACAACAAAAGCTAGTATTGCTATTTCAACACATGGAACCTGGGATGGCAAAGGGGCAAGGAGTGCGAAGCTGACTGTCACGCAATGCGATACACCTGAAGTATTAGTAGTTATCAGATGGTTTCTTTGCAAATGCCTTTCACATTCCTTGAGGGTACCAGGTTATGAGACAATGACGATACAAGTTTATAAGAGTGACAGAATTACTGGAATATTTAAGTAAGGAGCGTAGTGGGGACAGTCAAATACTCTTACAATTAGTCCAAGCAAGATGCGGAAATGTAGAAAATTTAAACATATATTGGATGGAAGATGAGGTGAAAGGATGCGACCTGTGTGGGGACAGGTTTGGATGTTGAATTGTTAATAATTCACCTAAAACTTTGTCCTCCTTTTAAAGTGAATCCCAAATCCAACTGTTCCCGCGGGCAAGAGATCTTTCCCTGCTTCGACTTCACTTCATTTTCAAGCATCTCGACGTTCGATCGCGAGACACTTTTAAAACAACATTTGCTATTTACTTTTACTTGGCAGCATTTAATACTTGACAGCAAACGCCCGTAACGTGGAATGTTTAACAATGAAAACGAGATAAGCAATCTTTTAATATTTATCGCAACGCAGCGATTAACCACGTGTCTTTAGAATTCAGTTTTACTCAAATAAATCGCGCTCGTCGCGCTCGTTTGCGCGGGACTGTGATCATGATCAAGTCTGATAGTCTGATCAACTGCGATGCATGATGCATGCAGAATCAGTGTCGCCAGGTTAGGGGAGTCACGGTGAAAAAATGTACCCCCTCTCTCACAGAGCGGCAGAAGAGTTCAGGAGAGTAGACTGTAGAGTATGTGACACGTTGCGCGTGCACGATGCGGACTCTGTCGCTCTGGTCATCAGAGAGGGGGTACCTTGTATTCCCCTCGAGTGCCGGTTTGGGCACTTTCTGGCGACACTGTGCAGAATGCAGAGTCGCCAGACTCCAGACTTGTATCCCCACTCTACCTTCCCCTTATACAATGCTATTCCCCATGTTTCTGCCACGGTCCAGTCACGTCACGTATGACGTTTCTGTCGTGCTGTGTCACAACCTTAGACCATATATACGTATACATATGGTCTAAGCAGTCTAATTCTAAATTGTAAGGTCACAACAATATCACTGTGATGCAGTGTATCCAGATTGATCCAGATGAAGGGAAAAAGTTACCCTCTCTATGACAGTCAGGGGGTGTCGAGTGTCGACAGTGTCGACAAAAGTGGCTACGAATTTAGTTGCTTCTCGATCGTTAGGTGTGGTGGCAGCACAGTAGTTACAACGTATGTATATCCATCGTATATCCATGTTCCAAGATTAAACCTTAGACCATATATACTTATAGACCCGGCATAGGTATAGTATGTGCATACAATGTCGTGTTCCGAGATTAAAAAATATCTGGTGCCCACATGTCACGGAACGAGATAATTCAAAATGGTGGATAGTGTATGAGAGTGGTATGAGACGAAGCACCTGGCTGTTGCATGGATATAGGAATATAGTTGATACCCCTTCCGTCTTTTCTGATGCCCCCGCTGAGGCTTACGCTCCGTCCTTTAGGTCCATGGTATATATGTATATAGGTCTCATCTCATCCACGGTATACGCTAATTCTATGTAGCTGTACAAAAATAATTTTTCTCATTTATTGAAAAACATATTCAATTGAGAAAATATCTTATTAGACATAATGAACCAAATAATTCTAACATTTATATCTTATTATTTCCATTTTTTACGCATTAACGACTATTATTATATATAGAGATGTTCCGAAACTGCGGTATATGTTAATGACTAATTTCAGTAAGGTAATGAACGTCATTAAAGTAAAACTAATAAAGAAAGTGAATTTTTAAAGAAAGTAAATAAAATAAACCATAATCGCAAGCGTTTTTTTTAAATGAATGAGTAAATAAAATAAGGTTATAGAAATCCAATCCGATTATATAGACCGCTTAATTATATAGTTTGTAATGCGAATATTATATGTAATTAAGAAAAAAATATTTAATATTGACACGTATAATTATAAAATACTATTTTTTCTTTAGGTTATGATTAATATTTTATTCCCATAAATGCAATATATAAGTATTGTTATTTAATAATTGTATAATACTTGTAGTATAATAATTGTTATTTATACTACATACACGCATACTTATTGAACGAATTATTCGATATCGCTAATGAGTTAATGTATTTGATAGTAAATCTTATAAAATGTATTCAAAACTCCCGCCGTTAAAGCGACTGATTCAGTTACTGAATTTAGTCGATAGTTTAAAAAATCAGTCGACTGAAAATAGTAGTTGGCTACTATCGATTTAGTCGATAGTTTAAAAAATCAGTCGACTGAAAATAGTAGTTGGCTACTATCGATTTAGTCGATAGTTTTCAGTCGATGGTGCCCATCACTATATACTTCATACATAATACATTCAAATTCAAATACATCATACTTTATACATACTATAACATTTTTCCAGTCTTCTTTAAACCTTATTTGTGACAAAGTTTGGATTTAGGCATACGCAAGCGTTTCTTGTAATTCAACAATGCTCGTCTGAATATATTATTTTTCAGAAGCAATGTTGTTTCTTTTCCACATAATATTGCGTTTAAATGATTGTAGAATTGTTTCATGTAATATCTTTCGATTTCTGGAATTAGAAAATCATTCAAGGTTTTGATGTGGATTGTGCATAAAGCCCACGAAATTCCTAATTCTTCTTTAATCTTTTCTTGCAGTTGTACGCTGATTTTCCTTTTAAAACAAATTGTGGGCACGTATGAATGTAAAGCAAGCTCAACTTTTAAAATAATTTTATCAAAGTTGGACTCCTTATCTTCAGCAATCCGGGGTCTGAAGAAACTGGTTTGCAATTAAAACAGTTTTTCATCTCATCAAAATATAAGGCTTTCTGGCTTATATAATCTGCCATTTGATTTCTCATAGTGGGTCTTCCTTCTTTTGGGATGATTATTTCTTTCTCCGGCACAGGCACGTCGTCAAAGCTATCCTCTACAGGAGGATAAACCTCCTGGTTATATGCTTCCTTAAGGAATTGTTCCAATGTAAATAGCATTGTACCATCGCATACATCCTCACAGTTCTTGCCGATTGTTTTTCTTGATGTAAGATTATTTACAAACAATACTTTAAATGCGGCAATGAACTGTTCGCATGTGGGATTATTATTCCTTCCACCAATGCTTCAAATTTTACTGAAGAAGTTCTCCAGCGGATCTTGATTCACATATCTCGGCTTCAAATTTCTGAAGCCTACATAGTTCGTTTAGTCTCTTCCCAACTTTATGATGGGGGCTATTCCTTGTTATGGCCACACTTGAAAAAGTTCTTGAAAAAATTAAGTATTCTTGCTGTTGCTTTTCCTTCTTCTTTTGGCATCAATTTTGGCCCAACGGGTTTCTCAATAGAACCTAGAAAATACAACTGTTTGTTAATTTAACAAAGTACAAGATTGATTTAAATATGAGCATTAAAAATTTACCTTGAATATTTGTTAAAAATTCTATGTAGCTAGACATATGTTTACTAAACACTTGTGTAACACATTTTACCGGACTCATGCACGACAGAGACGAAACGCGTCACGTGACCGGGCCGCCGCGCCGCGCCGCAGAAGCGTGGGGGATAGCGTCGTAGAAGGGGTAGGTAGAGAGGGGACACAAGTCTTGCGCTGTAATATTGTGGAGAAACTAATGGGGTACTATTATTGGCGGGAAAGTACCGGAAGAGTTCAGGACAAGATGACGAGACAAGAGTGCTATGAATTTTTGATAAATAACAAATTTTGCGAAATTAGGCGGGGTGACCAAGGTACCCCATTTTAGCTAAACTTTTACTTTAGCGATGCTAAAATCGTAGCGCATGTGCAAAAACAAAAACACTTGTCCAATATCCCATCACTGTCGCGGTAGATTTGAATTCAAATTCGAATAGAAATTGAACCGAAAGGAGAAACAACACAGAAAGTCTTCACGATTTCTCACAAGACTTTATTATAACTAGATTGTCGATGTTTATACAAGTTTACACTTTTACAGGAATTTCGAGAAACAGAAGTTAAAGAAAATTGTGCTTCCTGTATTAATGGTTCCGTTACTTTACGAATAATCTAAAACTGTACTAAATATTTATCGATTTCTTCAGATTTTTATGAGCTACGGACGCACAGAGATCTGCCGTATAATTACAATTAGACTGCGGGTTTTATGCATTTGTGATAAAAATAGGTACATGAAATACGAAACAATAAAAATATTTGAAAAATTTAAAAATGCAAGAATTTTAAATTATTAAGAGGAGATATACATTTCATTCGATTATTGCTTTTTGCGATAGATGCAGGCAATCTTTTTTCGCATAAAATCCTCAATGTAATTACAATTATCCTTGTGATGCGCCATTTTTTATTAGAGACGATAGTACATACAGTGTTTCTATCCTACATATATACAACGATAAACTTACTAGTAAATACAGACTAGGCAGACAGGTCCTGTATGTCTTTTTATAGTATGCGTGGGCTATTTCCATTTATACAGTATACATATTCTTTCATTTTAGTACGTTTCAAACGCAATAGAAATATTTTCCATTAGCAAGTTGCACGACTTTCAAATGTTGAATAATTAGACTGCGAATTTTATGCATACATAAAAATCAATTAATGAAATATGAGATGAAAAAAACTTTCGAACAATATAGGAACAATGTGTCATTTTATTTCCGGTTTATTGAAATTCTATGGATCACAAATAAATTTTTATTTAAGACTCATTCATTCCGGTAACTTGGAGCAATTCTGTATAAAGATCCGCAGTCTGTCAATGACATTACATATTATATCGTACTTAAAGAGAAGGATGAAAAGTTGCCTCATTATATTTTATTAATCTAAAAGTGGTCATGGGTAATTGTAATTAATAGACTGCGGATTTTATACATTTATAGAAAAACTGAAAGGGTGAAATTTAAAACAATGAAAAAATTACAAAAATTTGAGAATGTGAATATATTATTTTCAACTGTATACAATTTTTAAATGAGGGAAGATATTTATATTTGGCTCCTGTTTCTTACAGTCGATGAAGAAAATGTTTATTTTGCATAAAAATCCGCAGTCTAATTATTAAATACCTGTTGCCTCTTTCTACAGTGTGTCCCAAGGATGTTGTGTTTCCTTGAAACGGGTGATTCCTGAGGGCATTTGATGTCACTTTTTTCTTTGAGAAAATGTTCTCCGCGGCTCTGTTACGAAGTTATTAACGAAAAACACGGACCAATCAGAGCGCGACTACGGCGGACATTGGCGTTGGCATTGGAATGAGAGCCGGAATCCGTCCAATGTAGCCACGCTCTAATTGGTCCATATTTTTTCGTTAATAACTCCTTAATGAAGCAGCGTAGAAATTTTCGCAAAAGAAAAAATTACTTGAAAAGCTCTCTGGAATCACTCCTTTCAAGGAAGTAGAACATTTTTTAGACATCCTGTATACTTTTCTATTTGCTCCCCTTGCGTCATTAAATTAAAACGAACATTAGTGTAACATTACAATAGCATGAATGACTCCAAACATACACAGCACCATACTCACACTCGCACATAAATACAGACATACTGAATACGAATACGAAATGCAATCAACGAAACGTTCATCAAAGAAAATCGCCTACCCGGGCACTCGTAGATCAAGACTCGTTACCGCATTATAAATTAGGCTACACCTTAACATCCATTCTCCTCTAGTTTTCTCATGCTTGAAAAATTATCCTACTTTGATATGTATAGTTTCAATATTGTTTTATCTACAGGATAATTGATTTGGCCTCTTCTAGGACGATAGCGACTACACAGCTAGACGTACAGTTAATACAAACGATACCCTGTCTATCTCGAAACGTTTCAAACTGATTTTATTGCTGCCGCGTTTCGTGAGTGTTTAATTAACGGTCTGATTACTAGATCGCTTTTCGTCTGGAGAAAATTAAATCCTAGTATGGAAAACAATCGATTAAAACAAGATTTAGGGGAGACCGGGGCAAGTTGATACGTTCTGCATCTATAAGATGAACAGTTTATAACTTATTTTGTACGAATTTTTCTGAAAATTATGCTTGCAATATGTAAAGAGGAAGGTTCAAAGAATATTTTAGCATACGTATTTTCGATTCAACCAAAAATTGCTGAAATGAAGGACTGAAAAATAGTATCAACTTGCTCCGGTTTCCCCTACCTACATACCGAAAACAAAAATATTCTGGCAAACAACTTGGCTTGTAAATCAGCGCTTCTCTAAAAAATAGACTCCGCGAAATTATTTTGGCGATCAAAGTGCTAAGGGACAACAACCATTGCCATAATTATTAGATGTACAAATTAATTCGTAGCCTTTTCTTTATTTCTACGCGAATCTGTTGATTATGCACAAACAATCAAAATACATTCTACCGTTAGTATGCATTTACTTCATCTTAAAACTACAGTGGATCCAAAAAGTATTTAAACACCACATTTCCGTTTCTCGAGAAATTGTCGATATTTATTCATTGTTTAAATATAAGCAATTTTTCGAGAATCGATTATTTACTATTGCGGATCATTATGCAAACTAAAAATTGTTTGCATCAATTGCAAGAGGCAGGAGCTGAATATGAATTTCTTTCTTGGTTTATTGATTTCAATAAGCTAAGAACAGTACAATGATATTCTTTAATCCTTTTAAGCTGTCTACTGCTCTAAATTGCATCCACTCAGTTTTCTCATAAATGCATCATATAAATAAAGAATTGGTCACGAATTAATTTGTACACCGAATATCAATGAAAAGCAACTGTGTCCGGAAACTTTCTACGATCGATTGGAAATGAAACTCCGGCCATTAAATGGCGTCTAGAACAATGCGAAGTTTAAGCGAAGAATTTACAGTTTTGTGAGTCTCCTACTACGACCTCCATTGTATTGTTATTCGTGAACTCAGACGACGATTGCTCGACAAGAAACCGATCATTCCCAATGATCCTTTGCCACGGTTAAATACTCAATAAAATATTGCATCCCTGAGAATTGGTATTGACATCTCTAGCAGAAGAATATTCGAAATCTCTCTCTCTCTCTCTCTTTCTCTCTCTCCCTATCTCTATCTCTATCTCTATTTCTTTCACTCTCGCTCTTTCTATCTTCTTATTGTGTTAGGCTCGATTCTCTTTGTTCAGATTAATAAGGAACATTGTCGCGAACGTGAGCCTGCTTCCGGTACTCGTGTCGCTGGCACTTGCCCATCCAGGACCATTTCGCGCATACTTTTTGGGGCTTCAGGATGAAACACTTTGTGCGCAGCACGTCGAAGAAGATCTTGCCGATGAAGTTCGCCGACGAGGTCCCGGCCATTTTTAAACACGTGCGGAAACTGAACGAACAGAACGACATTTCAATATTTTTAAGGTAAACAAAAATTGTTTCGTACATATTCAATGTACTATGTACTACTCGATTTTGATACGAATGGGAATTTTGGGGGAAAAAAATTGATTCCGGTACCGTTCGTCACAGGCGCAGTGCATCATGCTCGAAATGCCCCAGTTGAAGAGACCGTAACGCGTCTCGAAAGCCGGTATGAAGAAGGGACAGGCGGTGTCGTGTCGACGGCAACAAGCGTCCGCGGTACCAAAACCACCCAGATTCGTGTATTTGGTGGCACGATGGCCTCGGCCGCACCACTGCGTCCCAGGGATCATCAACAAGTCCCTTCGGGACCGACTCTTGCCTCTTCTTTGCTTGCGGCTGTTGTTGCTCGTCGTATTCTCCAGCTTCGCGTACTTCCTGCATCGAAAATATCGCAGTCAGGATGCAGAAAATTCTAGGTGCAGGACGTTCTGCCTAACTCGAGCATCCTACATAAACATCTCGCTTATTGTTCATGATAGTAAAAACGTTCGACCGTGGAGGCATTGGCTTCCACGGGGCGAACTTAATGATAAACAAAATCATTTTTCGTGTATTTTTCCTGAAATTCATTCATTAAGGATCTTGACGAGTATATTCGTCGCGAACAAATGGAAATTCTGTTCGTTAATGACGAGTATATACGTCGTGAAATGAGGGCAATTTAAAATTACGTCTTAGAGATGTCATGGGTTTAGTTCGACAAACTTGATTATTTGTAACTAATAAATTATCATATATTATATATAGCAACATAATCATTATACCTTGATTTTAAAGCGATACAAATTATCTTATTTTCAATCGATTAATATTTAGAGCATCGGACGAAATGAAATAGTGTCTTTTAATTTGAAACAGGAGTCATTTTCTTCAGGAGTGTAAAATTTGATATTTTGATTAGATGTTAGTGCGTTTACCTGCGATGATGTTGTCGAACGAGCTGATTTCTCGGCCTGGTCCTGACGCGAGCGCACCGACGTCGCAGCTCGGACGTCGACGAGAGCCAGGAGAGGTCCTGCGGGATCCTCGAGGCGTCCTCGTGTTTCTCGTCGACGTCGAACACCTCGATCGAGGCTTCGTGATCGTGATCGTGATCGTAATTGTCGCCGGAGTGCGTACTCGACGAGCAGGAGCTGTCGTCCCCGTCGACGAGCTCCTCGTCGACGCAGTCGGTCAGCGAGCCGCCCTCGTATATCAGTTGCAACTTTCTGCCGGTCTCCTGCAGCCAGACTTGCCTCAGTGCTACGTCCGTATCTCTACCGAGGGGGGTATTAATCATGAGAAACAGGGTCTACCTTGGAACCGAATCATTCCGAGTCCCTCGACCGTTCGATTCGGATCGCTATCGATTTCTGGTAGATCCGTTAGCTATTATACAGGGTGGTCCATTTATCTTGAGACAGTCAATTATTACGGAAACCAGCAGGAATATGAATAAATGTTTTATATAAAATATTCCTCATATGAAGGGGCACATTTAATGGCGCTACGCACATTTTTCCATAATGGCCCTTTAAGGGTCAGATGAAGGGCAACTTCATTTTTTCAAATGGAAACCCATATTTTTTATTTCATATTCTTATTCTACATCGAAAAATAATAATATTTCGTATAAAACACTTTTTTTCCTGAACTTACCATTTTTTAACGATACCATGATAAATGTTGCAAAGCTTGCATAATTGCATACAACATGTATCGTTAAAAAATGGTAATAGTGCATGGTAATATGTAGTAGAATAAGAACATGAAATAAAAAATATGGGGTTCCATTTGAAAAAATGAAGTTGCCCTTCATCCGACCCTTAAAGGGCCATTATCGAAAAATGTGCATAGCGCCATTAAATGTACCACTTTATATGGAGAATATTTCATATAAAACATTTTTTCATATTCCTGCTGGATTCCGTAATAATTGACTGTCTCAAGATAAATGGACCACCCTGTAGGTAGTTAGAGTGACCTGTCCTATGAATGAACCTTGCGCCTGCAACCTTATTTTTATCGGACATCGTATGTATGGATACTGGGTCGTTAATGTTCACGAATAATTTTTTTACTGTTATAGGTTTTGAAAAAATTTTTACTTTACTATACATATATATATATATATATATATATATATATATATATATATATATATATAATTGTTGGAACGTCAAACGTTTACAGCATTAATGGCAAAATGGAAATATTGGAAAGAAAAAAATTCAAGAGTGACATTCTGGTCGGGACATAAACGACTTAGGTTGCAGATGGAGGTTTAAGCTTCGTATCTCTTGAAATTAATATTTGCAAGTCATTCTTTAACACTTGGACGGCGAACCATTTTTGCAATTTTATAATTGATGGTGTTCAGGACGATTCGCTGGTTTATTTAGCAATTTTTTAAAATATATTCATCTATCAAATAGAAAATTCGACGAACACGCGTGCTATTGAATATGTATCGTCCTACGCGTCTGTTCATGATCTACTAATTCTACTTCTTCAGAACGCTAGCCACGCGAACTTGACGGATTTTTAAAATCAATTTTCTCGAAAACGGTGTGTCAAATGAAAAAAATTTATTCTATATTTTCGACTTATTTTCTCATGTAGAATCATGCACTCCACATTTATACAATTTTGGGACACCCTGTAGAGGTATGGAACGAAATAGTTTACGCAACTTTAAATTGACTCGAGACCTATAGTTCTTTTGAGACTTTTCTTCTTCGCGACGGGTACTATAGGATGCAATAAAAAAATGATTGACCTTGAAAGAAGAGTCAAGGTTAATTTTGCGGCCCATATTTTAGACAGATCTCTGCACCTATCCAGACGTGCAGAATTACGCTACAGTGGTCACGACATGTAATTTTAAAACATCCTGTACAGGTTTCGCACTCCGAATTAATCCTTTTGCAAATCAAATTCACCTTTTTCATTTGCAAAAGGACGAATTTGGTCTGTAAATGGTTGAATTGAATCTGTAAAAAGGTGAATTTCGTTTGTGCAAAGGTTAATTTGGAGTCTGCAACACCTGTATTGTTCACGATCGAACTGGCCGGTCTATGAAGATGACGTCACCGACCGTCACGATCCTTCTCGAGGTACCGACCAATGATCCAGCAGGATCGAGCATCGGCGGCGTCAGCAACGCGTAACAAATTTAATGACACCGAGGAAGATGGTTATCCGCGCGTCGAAAATAAGGCGGGGTGCATCAATCATAGGTGCACGTTAATCACTGCTCGCATCCAGCAACGCGTGCACAGCCAATCTACCGTGAATTTCTCCCGCGTTACTCACGCGTCACGCTCGCCGATTTTTTGGACCGATCCCCGTGCTCGCCTACCTCCCTCCCTCTCTTCTCCCTTCACGTTTCCAGTTGCGAATCGCTATTTTTTTTTGTCTCCTCCATTGTTGTCGCGCGATCCCGATAACGCCCTCGCCCCCCCACCCCTCGCTCGAAACGAAAGTTAACGCAAGTTTTACGGTCGGAGCTGTTACGGGGCTGCTCTCGATTCTCGAGCATCGCATTTCGAGTCGAGGAGATACTGCGTGAATCCGGGCGACTCGTAAAACGCGGACAGGCGCCGAGAGAATAAGAATAATGCCGGGACACTTTAAATCCTCGCGGACCAAAAATATCGCGCGACGAACGCTCATCTTTCCTTTAAGAAACGGAATTATGACGCTTCGAGGTTTCACGCAGGGTGTTTTCAAGTGAATGCAACTGGACAAAGCGATTGCGAAAGATCATGCTCGATTTAGGTATGAAACACAAGCGGTCACATTTTTAAACAACAGTTTTACTAATACGCGAATTGGACGATGCACAGACCGGTATTTGTGCTAAAAACCTGGCCAAAAATAGTTTCTTGTTTTTCCTACGTTATACAATTAGTTTATGAATAAAAAAGTTATCTCTAACAACATACTAGCGATAGTAAGTTTTATTTATGGGTGTTCATATGTAAAACTAAGGCACTAACTCTTCTTGTAAATCTTTCAGTTTCTCATCAAACAGTCGTTTTGTGCTTTCTCTTACTAGCTCGTGCAGTTGCTTTCGAGTCATAGACTTCACGGAATCCACAGAAACTGGACCAAACGTTAAAGAAAATTAACCAAATAACAAAAGAGTGGCTATATTTGGAGCTTTATTTTTCTTGAATGTGAAAACATGGGAAAACTTTTTTGCGGTATAGTAATTCTAGATATCCTGAAGTTTAACAACACGTAACTTTTATGCTGTTGCGATGAGTTGTGTATGTTTAAAAACACTAATATATGCAAAAAAAAGTAATGAAAATCCAAGAGCTTTTAGTCAGGCTTGTAGATCGGTAAAAACACGTATAAAAAGATTTGAACATTGGTAAAAAAATGATTAATATAATGTACATACTTTGTGCAACAATATCCATCATAAGTTTCGCCACGAAAATCACTTCCAACATAAAAATTATCACAACAAAAAGGTGCTTTCGAACGGAATGCTGCGGAAAAAGACGTGCGTATCTGACAAGTGCTACGTTCTAAGTGCAGGCACCTGTGACTGGTTGGGTTACCACAGACAGGGAGTCCACCACGTGACGGCATGCTTATCTATCTATTTTGGGACGCAACCACAGCTGTATATGTAAATATTTAGAATTTCGATTTTTGGCCAGGTTTTTAGCACAAATACCAGTCTGTGCGATGTTTTCAGAAGTTGCGGAACGATCATTGTAGAGATGCACCGGGACGGACTCGTAAAAGTGTTCGAACATGCTCTATATTCAGTGTTTAAACAACAAAAATATGTATGCTACACGTAAGGTTCGAAAATAATGTTACTACTGCATACTATGAAGTACAAGCTTCGAGATCGTACATAGAAAATTTGAAGTGAATCAGATGGTGTTTTCAGAAGTTACGGGGCAATCAGTGTGTAGGACCTACAGCGTAGCTGCACCGAAAGAAGGTCGTCAAAACAGATTTCCCTCGTGATACATTGAACAGTACAAATATATGTATGTTAATCGAAAGTTCCAAAAGTGATGTTACAACAACTACAAGATACAACGCCCCGTATCGAGGCGGTATTTAGAAAATTTGAAGTGAATTAGATGGTGTTTTCAGAAGTTACGGTGCAATCGTGGCAGAGATGTATCGAAATAGGGTCAGAAACGTGTCCAACGTTCAATTCTCAGGTGTAGTTAAGAGGATAGAGCTAGGAGGGTGGTGTTGCGGTACAGAGGGTTGTCTATCAGAAGGTTTGACGAATTGTTCCTGGACGGAAAGGAGCTCGTTGGGTCGCGCACAGTAACCTGCCTGTCCTTTGCCCGATCAAAAATTGATCGTCCCCCATGCCCCCGTGGCCCGGTATCATGAGAACGGACAACTCGTGCTTTTCTCGTTACAGGAAAAGAGCTTTCCCCCTCTCTGTTTAAGTGCAAGGCGACGTTTCGCGGTCGTGGAATTCCCTGGTATCCTCGTGAGAGCATCAGCAGATGAGTTAGAACCGTCGCGTCGCCTTGCCGCTCCGGGCCAGCGCAGCGTCCTTCAGGACTCAGGATTCAGAACTCAGGGACTCTCGCACGTCGCCTAATCCTTGCTTACTTAGCTTGCCGCTTTTCGGCTTAAGACCACGTTTGGCTCAGCGGTCGCTGTCCACGCCTGGGCCGTGATAAATTGTTTTTCGATCCGAGTTTCCGCGGGGACCAACCCCCCTCCGACGAAAAACAAGCCCCTCGATGGCCCGCTGATCAAAATGAACCCCTTCCCAGACGGAATCGTCGAATAATCGCAGACAGGATTACATTGACAGAACTGGTCCGTCGAACTAACAGATATCGATGAAAACTAATCCCATAATTTTTCAATTTGTCTGTTGTAGTAAATAGATTGCGGATCTTTATGCAAAATTAAAACGTCGACTACCGAACTAACACTCGTTATCGTACTAACAAAAATGTTATTTTTAAGAAATTCCATCAGTTATAGAAGTGGCAAACAGTTTGAATCGAGGAAATCGCTTTTTATGTTGACCAATCAACTTTAATCATTTATAACTCAAAAAATATTGCAGAAAAATCTTACGTGCGCTACATATTAGATAATACCTTCTAGTTTGAGGAGAAAAAAATTGTACACTTTTTGTTAGCAACGGCGATCATCCATGAACACTGAATCAACAATGAAAGACCGTTTCAACAACACACCGAATAACTCGGCCATTTTTTAATATTTCGTTCTGGAAGAAATTGAAAATAAAGATAAAACTTACGTTAATATCATTGTAAAAATCTGCAATTTTTCACTTATTAATTTGTCACTAAAAAAAATTACTTTTAGTTAATTTTAGATAGTCAAGGTGGTCTACTCCGTTAACTCCGTGAACTATCGGGGTCCCACTTAAATTTATGTTAATAAATGAAACTATCAATAATATAACTATTTGTGCATTTAGATGCAGTTTTACAATCTAACTATACGTTTCTTTAATTCAAACGTTAATTTAATTCAATCATTGCATTTTAAAAGTACATTCTGAATGTCCACTTAATTGTTAAGTGGGTGCTGTTTCTCGCAACAATCGCAGAAATTGTTATATTGTGCATGAAGATTCGCAGTTTATCTATCACTCTGTTTATTAAACACGTCGCGTCGGGGATACGAAAAACAGTGCAAGAACTTTTGAGAGGACCAAACAGAGTGCTTATCAGCGAATTTATCGCGTTCACAGATGCGGTCTGAGACTCGGACCGCAAAATCGAATCGCCAAACCGCTTCAGCTCGCCCACCTCTGTAAAATTCTCGGTGGAGTACGTGTCGCGTCGCGACGCACAATGCGTTCAAAAGTCCCGTTTTCTGGACAAAATTCTATCAATCGAAAATTATAAGCGACACGTCTGAAAAATGTTGCATGATGATTATATTTTGTTTTGCAGTAAGCTTGGAAAGCTCTGTGGAGATTACAATTGAAATTTTTAGTGGAAACCTATATATATATATATATATATGTATTTTCGATTACTAGACTGAAGATTTCGTGCATTTATGACAAAAATAAGTTGGTAAAATTTCAAATAAGAAAGAAAAAATTGTCTATTTAGCTTCTGTTTCTTGCAAATGATGAAGACAAGTGTTATTTTGATTACATACATATATATATGTATATTCTTGAGAAGGGGTTTCAAAACATTAGCATACTTTTTTGCATAAACTATATTATCGAGATACAAACGACCAAAGTTAATGTGCCAAAATTAACATGATGCAGTGTACAATTGTTCAATTGTAACTTTCTTTTGTAATGAAAGTGCAAGAGTCAAAGGAATTTTCGAGATTTTTTTTCTAGGATTATTTAAAAACCATATAATATCGAAAATAACCTTTATTCGCAATATCCATAAACGATTAATTTGTTCGGAAGAAAGTGGAAAGAACAAACACCGAAATAACAAAAGTAACACACACATACACTCTATGTGTAGATAATGAAAAGTTGTTAATTTTATAAAACGAAAACGCTAGCACAATTGGTAAATGAATTTTAATAGGTACTTTTCACTTGCAGGTGAAGTATCCGGGCATAGTACCTGTTTATTGGTTTTAATATTTATCATTGTAATAGATATATGTATTTACGAACGCTTCTACGAAGGTTTTGAATACCAACATGAAAGTTGATTTTTTGATTTTTGTCCATTGTGAACGCACTGTGCGACGCGCGAAATGTGGAAACCGATGGTCGTCGCTGTGTTTGTCCCTTTTTCCCTCAGCTTCCTCGGAAGAAACAAGGTGAGCGAGTCGATTTAGCGCGAGAGCTGCTATTCTATGAGCTTTCCGACAAAGGCTGACAAAGACGGGACACGAGCGACGACGTATCCACGTATATCGTAGCGTCGCGACGCCAGTTTTCCACGGTGTTCGGTGACGGTGGCGCGGGGTGGCGTTATTCAAAGAGGTGTAACCGATGCTAAACGCAACCCTCCTCGCGTGTTGTATTGGCAACGGTGAAAGGCGTGCATTGTTTTCACGCCTCGTTCAGAGGAAGCTGGACTCCTCGACTCCTCCGCAGGGTCGGCCGAAGGAGATTTGCTTCTGCTCGGGGAAAATGTTATTCTAACGGAGAGGATCGAGGGGCCCCGTTGTTAGTGCTCGCCGCCGAAAAAACACCGGACGCTGACAAAATCCCTGATCATCGAGCCCTGACAACGGCTTGTTAACGTCAACTCGCAGTGGCGCATTTTCTCGGATAAAAAACAAAATTCTATTTTCGAAGTATGCAACAGCTTCTTATTGATGCTGTAGCAGATTTGTTCCGTATACGAGCCCATAGTTATGAAAGTGGTCTCTAAGTCAAAATTTAAAAAATAATGAGTTTATCAGTTATTTCACATCACATTATTTTAAACTAAATTAATTCAATGTAATTTTTACGATATTGTCAAAAATTAACCGTTAGATAGTGCTTGTTATTTCAACATTTATATGGAATTCATTTAGTGTTTCAAATGTAATCCTTTAAATATCTCGAAACAAGAAATACATACAGGGTGGTCCACGCAACTTGCACACCAATAATAACTTCCAAAGTATGTGTTGCACGAAAAAGTTTTGTATGCAATAGAAGTTGCATGGTCTGAAGGGGTACATTATGTAGTGTATTTATTTTTTTTACAGGTGGAAGCGTTTCGGAAATTTGAAGGTCGACTTTGTTTTTTTAAATGGAATACTATATTTTTTGTACCAAAATATGGAAGAATGTCGAATTCTGAGTAAAAAAGTATTGACCTTCATTAGCCCTAAACCTAATAATTAACGAGTAATTGAACTTTATTTCCGGAAAATTTTCTTCGCGCAATATCAAGTTAGAAATTCAACTTTATTACAAATTTCCGCAGGACAGCTTCTTAACATATTACGACATTCTTCCATATTTTGGTGTAAAAAATATAGTATTCCATTTAAAAAAACAAAGTCGACCTTCAAATCTCCGAAACGCTTCCACCTGTAAAAAAAAATAAATACACTACATAATGTACCCCTTCAAACCATGCAACTTCTATATACAAAACTGTTTCGTGCAACGCATACTTTGGAAGTTATTACAGGTGTGCAAGTTGCGTGGACGAACCTGTATATGTATGACTTGGACTGCTTTCATAATTATTTTATAATTATTTCATATTGACTGGTTTGCTGAGATATAGGCCGTCAAAGTTGATGATGTTTTACGGTCCTCGATGAAGCGTGAGAACATTTAAAGCGCATGGGAAACTGCGCGGCGTGTTTAATGCGTTGGGTAAAGTTTGGCTTGAAACATTGATAGACAAAAGAAACGTTTGAAAATGTGAAAATATGGAGGATTAGAATTTATAAAGAACGTTGGGTAGCTGAAACCGGTAGCTGAAAGGACACGGTTGTTGGAAAGCCGAGTCCGGTTAAAGGGATGAAGGATGTCGGGGTTCGGGGTACGGAGGGGAGGAAAAGTTTGTTTACCCCCAATTGACGACGGTCTCCTTGGCGCAGATCCCGCGCCAGCGGATTACACGCTCGAGCTCGCCATCTTCGAGGATCCTGGTGACCGAAATACCGCGGCTGGTCCCGTGTCTGGACGTTTCCACCGAGGAATTCCCGTACGACAGTACGGGAAGAGAGTCCGATCGGCGAACAAGAGCTCCGGCGTCCGACAACGCCAGCAGCACCAACAGGCCCAGCAGCATCGGGCACCGGGTGCAAATGATTCGCGTTCCTTCCCTGGACAGACAATATTTATCATCTCATCAGACCGTTACCTGGACTCACACCAAATTAGTGCTCGGTTAAGTTAACCCTTTACTAAAAAACGAAAGATTTTTCCATTCTAGAATATTTCCATTCTAATACAATTTTTTTTTCATTTTTTACATATGAAACTGATATAATATCTCATTAAATTTGTAAATGTTTAGTAGTTTATAAAATACGAACAAAAATAATAACGTGAACAATATTTTTAAGAATGGCATATCAATTTTCAGTGGTGCCTCAGAGTCGCCATCCGAGTGCTAAGGGTTAATCTGACCCCTTGCACTACCATTTATTTTCTGATTATACCGATTAGAAATTCTGCTCATCGTTCAGAATTTCATAGAAAAGAGAAGAAAGTTTATACAATTTATTGGGTGCTTCTGTTTTCTCTGAAAGCTATACATATCGACTACAACAAAATAGAATTTTCATTCGGTTTAAAGGAAATTAATAACATACTTATTTATTAGACTCTGTTCAGAATCTTCATCGCGAGTCTGACTCGATGTTGTAGCGCAAGAGGTTAAGTAAAATCTGCACGGTTAAATTTACACGAGTCAATCCCACTCTTCTTCCATATCGATGTTAAATTCTTTACAATTTTTAGAAAGCGTATACTATTCTATCTAAAATCGTCCGAGACTCTTACGAAATAGTTTCATTAAAAATTCACTGCTAAAAAATGTACTGAAAGTCTGAAAAGCACCCTAAAATGATCTAGCAGGATACACTAAATTTTCTATCCAAGATAGATTGCAGAAGAAAAATGTACAAACCAAGAACTATATAAAGACAATAAAATCAAACATAAAGGGACATGTCTGTCTGAAATCGTCGTAGAGGAGTTCCCATTAAAAATCCACGGTTTAAGAATGCTTTACAAGGAAATAAGCAAATGTCCTATAGATGTAAATTTTGTTGGTGTCTAAACAGTTTGAACTGTTTAAAGCGATAGAAGACGATATATGTATGTAAATCTCTATATGTACATTGAATTTTCTATTCGGTCTAGCAGGTTCCATCAGAGACCCGTGCTAATTTGAATCCGATACGTCAATGCGGAATCGTGTGCATCGCTAGACAGACTGGTTGTAACGCAGATATCAATTCCCCGGCATTTTTGTAGCGATTTACAGAAATTAAAGGGACGTGGGTTCGACAGGGGTCCCGCACGCCGATACCAGAACCGCGGACGTCTTCTTTTCGCCGTTTCACCGGGGCCACTGCCATGCCACTGTTTGGCAGTCCGCCATCGGCCGCTTAATCATCTTCTTTTCATCGACATGATAAAAAGAAGCCGCGCCTCCGTATATCCCCTCGGCTCTTACGTAATTAGCACGTATATGATATACAGTCGGGGACAAAATTAACTGCAGACCCTTTAAAAACCAATTACTTTTTTAAAATTTTCTAACCAGACGACTTGAGAAAGAATTCATTAAACATTACCATTGATCGAAATTGCATAGAAAAAATAAGGACACGATTTTTAACTTTTTTCATCTGTTCAAATAATGAAGATTTAAAATATGCCTTTCGTAGATCTAACTAACAATAAGTAAGTTATATGTATACACGCACAAAGTTTCATAAAAATAGATTAAGGATTGCTATAATTTATAAATAATTAAAAATGGAGAAAAATGTGAGTATTGCAATGTATACATACATTGCAATCGTAAGCAAATTCAAAGATTCTTACATCTTTCACTGAGTATAGCTTTTTACGCGTCAACCGATTTCGTTGAAACTTTGTGCATGTATAGAATTTATTTAGCAGATAAAATAAATTAAAAATCATGATCTTCACATTTACCTTCGAAATTTCGAGCAATAACAATATCAACAACATTTTTTTACACATTACCACCAACTAATCGTTCTAACATCTCATAAAGACTCGAGTCGTTTGGTCCAATTTGAAAAAAGTTGTCGGATTTTAAAGTGTGTCCACTTAATTTTGTCCCCGACGCTATATCCGCAGACCAAAACTCGGGAATCGCATTATCAATCGACGGAATTCGCGATACGACGAGCAAACAAATTTCAGCAAACAACTACATACATCGTACTGAAAGAAACTGTCGAAATGGTTTATCAATCATCTTTCTACGAAACTATCTCTCACACGAGTTGTAAGTAATATACACACGTACGTAGTTTAGAAACGGAACAATTTCTATTTTTACTCATTTTTGTCATAATAAGTGCATAAAATTCGTAGTATAATGGTCATAATTTCCTCGAAAGATGTTTGTAACCATAAGCTTGGATAGATTTGAGACTTCGATGAAATTTCCAAACTCCATTTTACGATTAAAGTGTATACTATAGAACTAACTCATTCCGGGTTTTTCCAACAACTCGAGAAAATCGAAACGAAACAGTGATCGGTTCCTCCGTTCGATCGAAGCAAAATAAAGAGTATAATCTTATTTTGTTATTAAGGATGTTCTGGAGGTACAATGGGAGACAAAAGTACAAGAAATTCGAAAGCCATTCATGAGTTTATTTTGCATTAAAAAAATAGATTAATTTAAAAAGCTTTCGTTTAATTAGTGAATTTCATGTTATATTTATTTTTTAATAAAATTGTCTTATATAATTACGCAATATACTATATTACGTAATATATATATAATTACGCAATAAAAAGTTAAAAATCAATATTTAAATAAATTAAAAATACTTCAGAAAGCAATATTTATGGTTATTATTGAGATGACAACACGATAAATTTGACGTTTTGTAACAGTTTATAATTTTTTGCTCTGTAACTGTTTAGTGAATCCTAATAAATTTTGAACATAATTAATTACATAATTTTAATTTTTCTATTTATAAAAAAAAACTGGAGTTTCTAGCTGCGTTTTTTCAAGGTTTACATAGGGTTTGAAGTGGAATTTTATGAATTCTCCATAAGAAGACGTGTTAAAATGTACAAACTTTAAGTTGATATAATTCTTAAACGGTGCAGTGAATCGAACCCAAACTTTGGTGATTGCATTAATTTAGTAAGAATTATATCTTGTCAAATTTTCAAAAATTTTGTTGCGTTTTTATATATCTCCAGAACATCCTTAAAGAACGGAGCAGTTTTCGCAATCGACGAATGAAAGGAAAATTCTTGAATTTTGCGTTCGATAGGGAAAAAATAGCTCTTCTCGAAGTTATCAATGATTGTTTTGAATAGCGGAAAAGCTCGTGTATGATTTTCGATACTTGGAAAAAAATATTCTATCTAATCCTCGAGCGACAATCGCGGTATCGTAAACTCATGCAATTCTTTGCGAAAAAATTATGGTATCGGAGTCGCCTCATGCGCCGACACACTCGCGTAATTCAAGAGAATGAGAAGATAACGACCGCCGCGTATCTCTATCGTTTTTCAAGCCGGATCTTTGACGATCGTATTTTTCTGCCTGCGAGACCGAATGCCCGGAATCGTTCGATCCCAACCGCGAAACGACGTTCTTTCGCAAACTAAATTAACCATAAAAATAACACTTCATTAACACTTAACAAGATTCTTTTGTATAAATTGAAAAAATTAATATTAAATAATATTGCACTTAATGTGTAAAATCTGACATAAGGTCTGGGTGAAATCACCTTTAACCCTCGGACGGCGCGACCGACGATTCTTATAACTACATAATTAATGATGTTTCGGAACATTCATTGCTTTATTAATGAATTTTTTAAAACGTACTTTTCAAGGTACTTGGTGTATACACGTTAATATTTCTATCGTTCCTAATGCAACAGCCATTAAATTAATTTTTGTAAAATCGATTCGCCAGAAGCTGAATAATCGAATAACGATTTAATTACTCTGGGTCACGATAGACCCGGACTCCGTCGTCGGAGGGTCGAACATGAAAGACTCGCATTGTATGGGATCACCGAAGACAATGTCCTGCGTCGAAAGAAATGTTTCTCTAGTTAAAATATCTTCGAGCGCAAAGGGTTAACAGTTGAGCGTCGGACAGTTCGCTACATCGAGAACTACTACTTGTTACGGATGACGCATTTCTGCGTGAAATAGTAGAAAACTACAACTATTGCAATTCAATTATTTTCAAAAACTATGGTAACTATAAAGATCCTCGGTGAAAGCGTCGCTTAAAGCATTAATTACATCTCAGGGCTGGAAAGATGGGAATACAGTACCTCGGCAACACGTCGATCAGCATCTCATCCGCGGGCGAAAGCCCGAGCCAGTCACCGGCGGGGCGGTTCAAGCTCTTCCATAAATCTGGTGCAAGCTCATCCGTGAACCTCGTCGTTCAGCCCCGAGTTCAGGGAGCGCGCATTCGGTCATATTCGAGTGATCACGAGAACTGTCCCCGCACTTGCAGTCGAACAAACAAAACCGGAGAGAACACGGGCAAGGAAAACCCGGTTGGAAAATCAGACTCGAAAACGAAATATCTCTCAACTGTCAAACTCGAAAACAAATGTTTCTCAACCGTGAAACTCGGTGTTCAGCCTGGACACCTTCAAAACAATCCAACGAAACGCAACGAAGAAGAAGAAGAAGATGAAGAAAGGAGGCTCGAGAGGACAGCGTTGCGATAGTCTGCGAGTTCCGAGATGAAATAATCGACTTCACCGGGCGAAAAATATCGCGAAAACTGGCTGTCTGTGTGGTCCACGTGGCACAGGGAAGGCGGGAACAGGGATCCCGCGCGGTATTTCCGTGTGCGCGTTTTGCTCCACCGGCGAACACCTCGTGGAGGCAATCGGCCGTAGTAACTGGCGCGCTACGCTCGCGACTCTCCCTTAAATACCGGCGAGAGAAAGAGTGAGAGCGAGGGGGAGAGAGAGGGAGAGCGAGAGGGAGAAAGCAGGAGATAGTATTCACGAAAGACAGAGAGAGAGAGGGAGATCGTTCTGGTGGTTGTCCAGTTCACCTACACCCGGCCGCCTCTATTCTGTCACTTAGGTCTCCTTCTCTGCCGCTGTGTTCCCTAGCTCCGCGTTTCCCATCCGAACCCCACCACCACTCGGACACCAACCAAAGTCTCTGCCTCCCCTATCCTCCTTCTACACCTTCTACCTACCACCGACTACCGCCGCCTCTGCCAAATCCAATCCTACCCACTCACCCTGAGATCTAATCCCGAATGGTTCCTTCTTCCTCTTTCTTCGGGCCCCCCTCTCTTCTCTCTTTTCCCCATTCGCAATGTTTCTTTCCTTCTTTTAGAATCTTTCTTTCTTTCTTTATTTCTTTTTCGCTAGTGCCACCCTCCCTAGCCCTTTTTCATCCCTTTTCCCGGTTCTGAATTCCGCGAGCGTCTTTCTCTTCCTTTTTCACCCCCATTTCTCTTTCTACGAACCCTCCTCTACCCCTTTTCCCGGCGAGCCGCGAGTCGTCTTTGGATCTCGCGTGTCTACCCCCCTTTTCTCGTCGTCGACGTCGTCGTCACCGTCACCGTCACCGTCACCGTCGTCGACGTAGTCGTGGTCGTGGACGTCGTCGGCCGTCGTCGTCGCAGTTCGCTCCTTTGTCCTTGCTCCGCAGTCGCTGGTTTTTTTTACCCCTGATCCTTCTATCGTCTACCTAGGCGACTCTCCCGCGACAAGACTTTGGTAAATGCCGGTGCATCCATCACCGACCGTCACGACGAGACACAGACAACGAGATCCGTGATTCTTCGAAGTCCGTGAACGCCGCGTCGCGTCGCGCCGCGCCGCGCCGCACCGTCCACGAGCCACGGTGGTCCCGAATCGGGATTTAGAGCTATTCGGAATCGATGAGAGAAAGACAATGCCTCGATATTTCTGGAAACTTCCTAGCCACAATGTCAGTTACAGGTTACAGCCAATCAAAATAATATTGGCACACTTTTCAAAGGACCATATAGCTTTTTAATATTCGACTGTACGATTAGCATCTTTTTTTTGACAAATTAGAACAATTAGTTTGCTACATGACGCGAACAAAATTTTCTAGAAAAATTGCAATTCGTCGGAATTATGTACAAAGAAAATACTAAAAGTACATATTCTGAAAATTAGCTGTAGCCGCGCTCTGATTGGTCCGTGTTTTTTCGTTAGTAACTCCTTAACGTAACCGCGGAGAAGATTTTCGCAAAGGAAAAAGTTACTTCAAATCACCTCAGGAATTACCTGTATAAACATTTTTGGGACACCCTGTATACCATTTGTTCCAATCCCACTGTTACAGGAATACCATACCGTCGTCTGTTAGAAACCTATCAAGACTTTTGCAACGACTCAATAGTTTCCGGGGACCTGCGTTGGGATCATCGTCCGACAACCGGACACGGAGTCGAATGACGATGATCGCGTGGCGCAAGGTCAGCGTTCGTTTCGCCGCGGCCAGAGCTAGAATTTCTGGTGACGGTGTCGGACGTCGGCGCCGGCGAAAACGTTCGTCGATAATAAATTATGCAAGTCGGTGCGACGCGACGCGAGCGTTCCTCGTGATTGGCCATGAGCCCCCGGAAGATCGTGCCGCGATTGGCGGCCAGCCAAAGGTCGTTTTTCGCGAGCCGCGCGATAAACTTTCGTCGCCGAGCCGAGCCGAGCCGCTCGCCGGGCCGCGCCGGTGTGCAACGGGAAGAAGCATTGTCGCGCGAATTAGCACGGTTCTCTCTTTCTCTCTCTAGATTCTAGGCTCTTCAATTTTTCCACCGACTAGACTCCATAGAATCCTCGACGTCTTCCGGCTGGAATAGATGCCATCCCCTAACTGTGCTGGTCCCCTTGACTTCCGGTGCACTGCCGCCGATGATATATTCCACCTTGGACCTGAAAGAACGGTCGTCAATGATGCGGAATACCTCGTTTAGACTTTAACGTGGTTCTAGAGTTCATTGAAAAGAAATGAAATGTTGTTGGAAGCCAGAGGTGCCTAGCTTATTGAATAGCACTGGTTGCTGATCTTCTTTTTGTATATCTATCATTTATTTCTTTCAGGATCCGTAAATATGTTACACTCTCTTCTATTAGGTTGTTGCATGTGAAATTTATAACAGTAACTTTAACGCTAAACCAGATTTTGTATTTTACAATTATTGAATTTATAAAGATGCTGCCCTTGGAAATGATTATGCACGATTCTATATTTAGGCACGCATTATAATAAAAATCGCATAAAATCCAAATAAATTCGATTGTGTCATATTTATATGGCAACGCATATAGTAGCCATTTTTAGTGCTTGGTAGGTGTAGTGTTAAACAAACATAAGTTTTCCGTAAATAAAACTTGTTGATTAAAGTAACCACCATATTGTAATCATCATATTCTGTCAACGAATGTTTTTCGATTACACTACGGTAAAAATTAAATTTTTTTCACCCTCTTCATTCGTGAATAAAAATCGGCAGTCTACTTATAATTACTATACTAATCATCGCCTTCCGCCATTTTATGCAATTGTTCGTTTGTTATCAATTTTTCTAAATAAACAACTTCAACATGGACTGGTAACATATACCTTGTATGATGTATGTCGTGTGCAAATATAAGAAATGTGAAAAGAAGACTACGTATTCTGTGTATACCTGATAACAACGTTATTGGTACATTTAGACCATTAACAACATTGAAATGTAAATTGACTTAAACACGAATTAATCATCATACGTAATTTGACTCAAATAATGCGAATTCTGAAGAACTCGACCTTTGCATGTTAAACTTGACCTTTATAAACCCAGATTTTATTACCGATGCCTTTATAACTTATTGTAGTTGAGTATGAAAGAGCTAATAAAAATTATAAGATTCCAATGTCAGGACATTCTAAATGACCTCGTTCCATTTTCAAATCTTTCTCGGGAAAATTCCAGTAACGTTGTGGTAGGTATAACAAAAATCTTATAGATCTTCGCAAAGATAAGGTGTAAGTACTAAATTCTCAAGTTTCATTTGATTAAAGAAGTTGCTTTGATTTTACCCAATTTTTATGGTCGCCAAGCGAACATGTTAATTATTTTCTTCAATCATTCTGTATTTTGCAAGCTGTAAGTTTAATACACTAGAATCTATACTGAATTAGTGTATCTAGTGACTAGATCATCGGTGCCAAAATGAACTTTTAAGTCTAGATAAATAGTCCCGTCACCTAAATGTTAGACAATACTGTAGTTTACGTGTTAAACGACCTCCGAACTTCATCGAGCCCTCGACAATTGACGCTTAGGTACATCCGAAGTGTGTAAGAGATACAGAAGTGGGCCCAGCATGCAACCCTTAGGAACTCCTTGTAGAATGGTATTCGGAGACTTGTGCTGGTCCATCGGCAGCCCTCGAGTGGCCTCCTCGACCGGGATCACCGCCACGGAAATTAATTGGCGGGACGAAGAAGTGCCGGTGAAAAGCCGCCGGTGGTTTCCACCCATTGTACTCCTTGTGGTTATGACTCGTAGAGGGGAGTAAGAGAGAGAAAGAGAGAGAGGGGGGGGGGAGGTGAGAGTCCGTAAACGAGTAGGTAGTTCCCGGCCCACTCGATTGTTCGACCCTCGAAGGTCCGTGGAGGACGAGCCGCCTCCGTGTGCACGCTCCTGAGTGCCATAAAGAACTCCCTAACCCGAACCGACTCGTAAAATCCGTTTTGCAACGGGTAACCCAGATCGCTTTGCACTCTGGACTGTACTTTGTCCTTCTGAGCAGGACACCGTCCTCCTGCAACAGTAAAATGGCACTTCTTCAGCTCTAGTTAACATAAATGTTAAGTATCTGCAAGATTAATAGACGTTACACTGTCCGTTGGTAGACCGCGCAACTTTATGCGGTGGGAAAATTGTTCATCCTAAATTGTAACAAGCCATAAAGAACACCCTAATCCGAATTGATTATAAAATTTCATTTGCAACGAATTACCCATATCATTTTGTACGCTGGACTATTCTTCGTCCTTCTGAGCTGGACAACATCATCCTCCAAGAAGTAGCATATCTTCCACGTTTCCAAAAATGAACATATCTCCGTACATTTTAGATTTTATTATTTGAATCAGATCTTGCTTTTGTTCAGCTCTTTTTAATTCCGTATCATAAAATAAACATATCGTAGTTATTACATATGTTGAGGTGTTATACACACGTGGTCCATTTAAGTAAGGCCACCTAAATATCTCTTCAGGTTATTGTGATGCTAAAACTATTTTTCACGTATGTGCATTGAGTCAATGGACCAATATCTGGCAATAACATTTTTTCAAACATGGTAATTTTTTTCGGGGTTATCAAGGTCATCGGTGTTTTTTGATACATAACTGCATTTTTTTTTATTACATCGTGTAGCTGAGCGAAAAATACATTCAGATATATATATAATAACATGACCTTCAAATGACCTTGATCTTCGAAAATTAAAGTGAACACTCCAGAAAAAATAACTTTGAGGAAAAAATAACATTTTCAAAGAATTCACCTTGTGATACCATTTATATTGCATTGAAAACATTTGTTTTGTCATTACAAATAAAGGAGATATTTAGGTGGCTACACTTAGATGTACCACCCTGTATATCGAAAAAATCTTCATTTGTGAATAAATCTAAAAATTAAAGTGGTAGCAAAGAAAATGAGCCGATATCGTCGAACCTGACTGACCATTTTCCAGCCACATTTGTAGGACGGCTACTTGCAACGACAGATGCAGTTGCTACTCTGCATCAGGTTTCCGAAGTGTTTGCGACTACCGAATGCGGACCTGGCGAAAGAGCAGCCGGCACCTGAAGAGGGACCGGCACAAAGCGGTCTAAAGTGCCTGCTGCAACCATCGAGTCGTTCCCCATAAAAATTGACCAAGAAGCTCGGGAAATAAGGTGGTCCAGCCACTAAAACTGAAGCGGCAATAAAATAGCGATGACTAACGTTCGATGCCATTGAGGAAGAGATTTTTTTATTGTCGCGAAGCTCTTTAGGAGTAGAAAACAGCCTGCGCAGCAACCATAAAGCGCAGGTACACGACAATTAGCTGCGGCGCGTTAAAGGAGCCGGTTATAAACGGTGAAACAGTGCCCGGGTGGAAGGGTTCGGATGAGGGCTGTGACGTAGCATGGTGGTCAAAATTCATTTCTTTTGTTATTTGTTACTAACAGATCTGCTTTAGGTGCTTCCTGGATCCCTAGAAGCATTGTCATTGATTTATTCCGAGGAGAAAGTATTTTTGTGCATTTTCAGGATACCATTTTCAAGCCGTCATTCCACCATTATTATGAACAGTTGAACTTTAAAAAAAATATTTTTTGTTACACTATAACATCAATAAATGATACCTGAAATTTTAAATCATTCTACGCATTATATTTAAAAAAAAAATTCTTGAAAAACGGGCCATCTACATAGGGCTCCCCCCTTAAAAGAATGTTCTAATCGAGAGAAGCAGTACGTACATTGTGCAACTGCTTTGCGAGACCTCCCACGAGTCCTTCAGGGGTTGATACAGCGTCTCATTAAAATGCGAACCGGTTGTTTCACGATTTTCATGGTCAGTTTGCGAATCGTTTAACGTTTAAGTCCATGTCCAGTCCGTCGTTCGACGTGCACAGCCAGGCTGTCCTAGTGGTAGACTCCATTCAACTCGAGCCCATTCTTCGGTTTTGTTCAATTTGTCCACGGCTACGGGTCTCCGGGAACGGTGATATGGTCAGTGGCGAGTTGAAGGGAGGATTATTCGCAAATAGAGCGAGGGACCAGGACCGAAATCCTTTGCGCGGGAGCGCAAAGCAAACGAGAGCCTGGGCCCATTAATATTCCTCGCGCAGGATCGGGCCAAGGAATGTACGGGACGGACCTGGCCGGGGTTATAAAAATTAATTAGCTCTCGGAAGGAGAGGTCGGCCCGGTATCTATAACTCTCGCGTTCACGAAACCGTGAGGAAACGATCGTGGTCGCCGTGTCTGGCCGATCCAGTCTTCGGCAATGTTCGAAGATTTTCTTCGATACGTAATCATCCGTTATTCGATTAGTCACAATATATTTTGTCCGCTACGTATCATTCTAGTGCGGATAATTATGCAAAATGAGAATTGTCTGAATTAATTGCAAGGTACAGGGGCTGCATAGACATCCATCTCTTTCCTTAACAATTCTAATGGATTGGAAATGGCACAATGGTGCCATTAAACGCTTTAAATATTTTCCGTTTTGTGTTTGATTTCTATATGTATATCGTAAATGCATAAAATTCGCAGTCTACTTATTATGTGTGCGGATATTTGCAAGAAAGACATTTGCATTATTAACCCTTTGCACTTGGAGCTATTTTAACGTCGAAAATTAAACATTTCTTCCAACCTAGAGTAATTCCATTGTATATGATTTTTTTCATTGTATATATGGATATGAAATTTATATACGTATAATACCTCATATAATACTTAAATGTTTAGTAATTAATTAGATGCCAACACATATTTAATAATGTAAACAATATTTTGAATAATGGCACAGCCATTTTAAGTGGTTACTCTGAGTCGCTAAGGGTTAAAATATTAAATATTTTAGTTTTTAGCTTTTAATGGGTGGTCACTTAATTTTGTCGACTGACTGTATACCGTATATACGTATAAAGTGTATCGGGTTTCGATTGAAATTGCTTGCGCGTAGGAAAAATCGCGCCAGAGAGAAAGAATTCATGGAACTCGTCAGCTTATTTAGCCTGGCAACGAAGTTTGCGGGTTCTATCGAGAATAATTGTCTGGTGTCGGCGTAAATCAACATCTCGTCGATCGAGCGGAATAATCGCGATCTATTCAGCCCAACGATCTTCCAATACGGTTTCCTTGCTCTCCTCGATGACGAAAGCCTTGGGAATAATTTACCCGATACTGCAGACGATTTCCCAGATACTAATTTAGTAATAACGGCGTTCCACGGCACACAATTAGTACCACCCCGCCCGACATGGAAACCGAAAACCTAATCATCGTTTGTCCATGGATCGTCCTATAATTCATTGTTCCCGACGATACAACCTGGAACTAGAACCATTTCGATTAGAAATCATGCCTATAAATTCTACCGAGAAGAAAAACGCTTATTCTTTCTGATAGCATATAACCGATCGGAACCTTCTCGATCATTCTCTGGATACAACATAATCCTTTAGAATAATCTGTGACGCAAACATGCCTAACAGTATCACGATCAGCCAAATGAACGGCTTTACATATTTTATTTTATTTTATTATTATTGACATTGCAAAGATGCTTCCATTGCGAATTGTTATATAATTTCCTTTGTTCAATTTCATGTAATTATTATAAAAGAATGGAAAGTGATCAGTCACATTTTGAGCTCGATACTGAAAAGACTTTCCTTCAATGAAACTGTAGATAATGTTGAAAATCGACATAATTAAACTACAACTACAGGGTATACTACTAGGAAAGAATCCCAGTTAGTCGCAAATCCATTATCCCATTAATGGTTAAAATTGAAACACACTAAACGGTATTTAATTGATAATCTTAGTAAACGATAGAAGCAGGAATTTAATCGTCAATTGAAATTAATTATCCAAGAAACAATTTAATCTTGAATTTTTGCCCAACACTTCTACAATATAATTTAATATACGTTGTGCTATACATTATAATAAACTCTATCATAATGCTACAGCACATATCCTGTGCTGTTGAACCGTAACATAAATTCATTCGGTTGAAAATATAAATCTAATTTTAATGGTTTACTTATTTTTCAGTCAGGAATTATGCGATATTGGTTGAAAGCTGTACTTCATTAATAAAGATACCGAACATAACCAGACATTACGATCCAATGTATAATACCGACAGCCTAATCATTACTTCCAGCTTGGAAAATCAAATTTCGCTAAGTAGAAACTTAAATTATCTTTTATAAAATGGGCACGATACATATAAAGATTGCAATAAATTTGTCGACGCGTAAACATCCTCGGTCTATTAATAACCACGCATTATCTCAGCCCCCATTCGCAAAAGTTCATTTGCGTTCGCTAAATCGGAGTCTGTGCTCCGCGATTAAGTCTCGGATGCCCCCCTAAACCCAAGACACCGCAAACAGTAAGTCATTCTATTTAGTAGCCTCGACAATCATCGACAATAGCCTAACTCTGCGGCGTTCAATCATAAAGGCATTGTTCGACATGGATCCGCGTCTACTTCGTCGTCGGACGAAATACATGCATACAGGGTGTTCGACTACAGGTGGGAGTAAATTTAAGGGGTGGTTCTCTATGACAATATAAGTCGAAAATGAAGAATAAAAAAATTATGATTTCGGCTTCGTTATTTAGTTATGGGTTGTCGCATTTTAGGCGGATTTTTAATTGTTAACCCTTTGCACTCGGAGTTATTTTAACTCGAAAGTTAAACATTTCTCTACAATTCCGACCAATTGCAATTTTTGAAAAAATTTCTTTTCACATCATGTAGTAAATTAATTGCTCTAACTTCTCAAAAAAGTTCAAATCGTATGGTGCAATATCAAAAAAGTTATCGTTTTTTACGAGCTTCCGAATATTAATGGGAGTCACTGTACATGTTTAGTAATTGATTAGTAGACTACGGATCTTTATGCAAAATAAAAAGTTTGTGCATCAATTGTACGACACATGAGCTAAATATAAATTTATATTTTTCACTAATAATTTTAATATAGTGAAGTCTTCTAATTTTTTCACTGTTCTAAACTGCACGTACTTATTTTTGCCATAAATCCATAAAATCCCGAGTCTATTGATTAGATACCAACATATTTAATAATGTAAACAATATCTCGAATAACGGTACAGCAATTTTTAGTGGCGGCTCAGAGACGCCACTCGAGTGCCAAGGGTTAATAACTAAATAACCAAGTCGAAATCGCAATATTTTTATTCTTCATTTTCGACTTATATTGTCATGGAGAACCACTCCTTAAATTTTCTACCAACTGTAGTCGAACACCCTGTATATACAATACCAATCAATAGACTACGGGTCTTTATGCGAAATAAAAATGGTCTACATCAATTGCTAAAAATAGAAGTCGAATAAAAAGTTCTTTATTTCTTTGATGATATAGTAAGAAGTTGATTTCTTGAGAAAACGTGATTAAATTACTTTTTGAGCTGCATGTACCGTACAGAATCAATAGAAATTGTTTAAATCGTTCGATTTGTAGAGTAACGCGTCAGCCGCGAGTTTCATCCTCTTCGTAGGGGGGAGTCGCGCCTCGGCCTGGCTCGAATAAAGGTGGCCTCTTCTTGTAGCCACACAACTTACAACCTGCAATTCGGTGGCTACCACCCTTTCGCGGCTGAACCACTTCGTGCCCACCGACCACCTCCGGCGAGTGCCAAGTGTGGCGGGAATTATGCAATTATTGCGTTGCGCCCGACAATTGTCTCGCGGAAAACGCCGCCCCGGCTGCCTGAATGGGCTGAGTGTCTCGAGGAAACGCGGGGGCGAGCGCGGGGGTGGAAAAAGGGTAACGGGGTGCAGGGATTTCCTCGCCGATTTACTACCGCGATCCTCCCCCGCACGCACGATTCGCTTCTCGTTTAATTCATCCGTCTAACTCGGAAACGACGCGACGGGGTACAACGAAACGAACAACTTGGACAAATTTCATCGCCAGCCCCTGCGGAAACTAAACGTCACTCCCAGCTGTAAATTAAGAAAATTTTTTTTTTGATTCATTCAATTTTATATACTCTGCATTTTTAACCCCTTGCGCTATACTATATAACATCAAGACTCCCGATGAAGATTTCGAACGAAAACTCTTTAATATGTTTATTATTAATTTAAGTAGTCGAAACACACGTAACAGAAGAAACGTCAGACGAGTTTCATATAGTTGGTACATTTCCGATCTACCAAAATTATTAAGAGAAGAAATCGATTTTTATGTAACTACCCCTTATACCTTCTAATCGACACGGACAACATGTATTTTGCACAAAGATCCGCAGTCTAATTATCACTAGAACTTACCTCGGATTCATGCTAATTATCACTTGCATTCTATTAAGTTCGATAAAGTAATGAACGAATGCTGATCTGAAAGAAGTAGATCGAAGAATATATAAAAGTAAATTGTTGGTAAAGATTTGAATGGCTCTGATAAAAATCGTCAAAAGTATATCCAGCTTGATAGGATTAAAAAGATAATGGTTTCTCGGGATAGAATTGGATAAATCGAGGTCACTTTTGATCAAGGTGTACACTCTACACGATTATGCTTGTTGCGGGCTGTTGGGCCGCAGGGTTGTTACGCTGGACGGCAATTATGAGTGAAAACGACTTAATTCGTTGCTGGAAGGTGGTCATATTTTCCAGGCAAGGCGAAGAGAGGGGACCAGAGGAGAGGAAAAATAAGAGAGAATAGCAGTGTGGGCGGGTCGGCGGGAGAAGAAGAGCGAAGAGATAGGCAAGGTGCAAACCGCTTGACGAAGGAAATAGAATTCAGAGGAGAACTTCCTTCATTTCGACTTTTACCGGGCAAAGGAACGTTGCGTTGTAACGGGTGACGCTCGCACAAAGGACATTAAACTTTTACGTAGGCTATCCCGCTTTTTCGCGGACGCCTCTTTCCAGCGAAAGATCCCCGCGTCGATAAAAACTTGCACAGTTTACTAGTTATTTCTATCCTGTGACGAAAACAAAATGGAATTCATAGTTTACTCGAAAGTGACATATTTCTACATTTTGCCATGCTTTTGCAGCAATATTCCTTTGCTTCGTGCTCCTTGTCAATGATTTTTGCCCTATTTTTTCGGATCAAGATGTTATCTCAGTCCTCTGAAACTAGTTTCGCGTATCTAATACAAAATTCAATTAATTTATTCATTGACTCGACGATTGACTAATTGTTTCATGAACTCGGCTATTGATTTATTGACTCGTCGATTGCGATTCACTGATTTTAACAAATTAGATAAAAATTGTGCGTTTTGACTGAAAGACGGAGAGTTCGTGACTGAAAATTGACGACGCATTCGGTTTTCTAATTTTCATGTTATAGTTTCTGTAAAAATTAATAATATTTACAAGACATTCTTATTGGTCTTGGAGCTTCAACTATCCTATTGGAGAATTTTAATGAAAAATCTGTGCATTTCACATTAAAAAAAAAATAACTTTTCTCCCGCTTGAACAACTATACATATGATGGTCGCGTGCCGAAGACTCACCCTCTCCAAAGTAAACAGAACCGTTTAATAAAGGATCTGTAGGAATCCAAGAGGCCGAAATCCCTTGGTGATGTCTTCATAAAGGGTTTTACCTTCAATTCAGCAAAAATTTCCCTCGATTTGGCCCCGTTCTCTTACCTTTGTGTACACGTGTAAACAGTGTCCAATATCAATATACGAATACTCTTTGCAATAGAACAACTTTTATAAATTGAACAAAATGTCACGAAAATCATGCGATAACTGTTCAAAATAAATTCACAGAAATTCATACAGTTTTCACTGTTGAGGGTTCTCGGTGAAAGCTGTCTCTTTTTAAAATTGCTTTCCCAACATTTCCAAAAACAATTTTTTCAACGTTTCCAAGTAATTCGAAATAGTTAACCCATCGTCTGCAACCTTATTCTTATCGACGCTGTTTACGACTAATTTTTTTACTGATTTAGGCTTTCAGAAAAGCTGAAAAATTATGGAATACGTGTTCCAGTCCCTATTTGAATATACATATGTATGTGTACAGGGTGTCTCCTAACATGACGACCTCTAATAACTCGTAAGGTATTCGTTGTACGAAAAAATGTTTCAAACAAAAGTTACATGGTATCTATAGGGGGACATACAGTGCTCTAATCTGTTTTTTATTACCTTACTTTTTTATTGAGATATTAGGGTCACCTTCAGTTTTTTAAATAGAATGCCCAATATTTTTTCTCGAACTCGGATAAAGCAGAAAATTCTGCGTAAAAAAGTATTGACCTTCATATATTCTAAATCTAATAGTTAACAGACATTATCGAATTAATTTTCCACATGTACTTAGCATATCCCAGTTGAGGAATATCAGTTAAATTCAAGGATTGACTAGCTTTCGGGTAGTAGGTACATATGGAAAATTAATTCGATAATGTCTCGTTAACTATTAGATTTAGAATATATGAAGGTCAATACTTTTTTACGCAAAATTTTCTGCTTTATCCGAGTTCGAGAAAAAATATTGGGCATTCTATTTAAAAAACTGAAGGTGATCCTAATATCTCAATAAAAAAGTAAGGTAATAAAAACAGATTAGAGCACTGTATGTCCCCCTAGATACCATGCAACTTTTGAGGTATTTAACTTACGAGTTATTTGAGGTCGTCATGTTAGGAGATTCACCTTGTATATCTGTAGTTGTAAGAAAAAACGCCGCATGTCACGATTTCAAAAAATTTGAGTTCATGCATTAATTGAGCTTCAGAGTATAGGATGTACGTATTTACCAGAAAAAAACAAACGTTTGCAGCATTAATAAATAAATATTGGGAAGAAAGAAATTCAAGAGGACTATTTAGAGTATTACAATAATTCGAAAAGGACATATGCTTACTGCTTACACTCAAAAGTCTTAGATTATTAAAAACTGCATGATACCGGGCTGTGTACCTTAAGAAGAACGGCGATACTTCAGGGCGCCACGTCTTATGAACACCAAAGTGGATGGCATTCGCGGCAAACTGTTCAAAACCCCGTGAAAATCGCTTGGCTGGTAAACAGGCACAATGACTCGGTCGTCACGGAGAATTCGTTCGATCGGTTACAGTTAGGGGGTCCCAAGGATCTTTCCCTTCCCCGTTCGAAGATTTGTCAGTGGCGCGGGGGTGGATGGCGTTCCTCGAAGAAAGCGTTCCTCCACGGAAAAAACTGAGAAGTGGGTAAAGAAATGAAGAAGAAGGGACGGCAAAACGAACGAAGAAACTTCACGGAAATCTCATCAATTCACCGACACTCGACACACATCCGTGGCCGGTGGCCACCCGATAATATTTACTGCACGGCGAACAAGCGGCCGCTGCGCCGCGCCGCACCGGAGAGAGATCAGCCGGCCCATTCAAAGGACGCCATTAACCAGCCCATTGTCGTTCGTGAAAGCGACTTACGGGAAATTTAAAGTGAACCAATATCACGCTACTAATTTGCCACACCGATCTCCGAATGAATACGAAAAGCTTCGATTACCGGTGCTTGTCCCGAACGGTTCACGCTTTAACAAGTGCCACGGTGCGATGTTTCGAACTGCTAGTTGAAGGGAATTTTTACAATCGACCTCAACGGAACAAGTAACCACTGGCCTCTCTTTAAAAGTAAACAATCACAAGTCATTTTGTGTACGCTCGATATGTTTGGAACTCAATTTTGGCTTAAAAAAATGTGTGTCCTGGCCCTTCACATTATAGAACTGTATATAAAGTTATTAGAAATAAACGCATAGGCTTTTTTAAAAAAATTGTTTTAAATATTGCATTGTCATCTGAGCTATGTTTAAAATTTCAAGTCTCTAGCTCATCGGGACAGACAAGAAAGCAAGCTAATAAAAACGTGGTAAAATCCTTTTAGTTTAAAGAATCAACAGAGAAGTACCAATGATCTCCATTGAAAAGTAAATTTTTCTTTAAACTCAATTTTTACTTCAATACATATTGTAACGATTTTGTTATGTATCCGTAGCCCTTCACACCATAGAATTGATTAACATTATTGATTAACATTAGTGGATATTTACTCAAAATGAAAAGTTTGTACATCCAGGTAGCTCCAGGTAGATCCAGGAGCTAAATAGAAATGTACATCTTCCATTATAATAATTTGAATCCTACTCAATCTTGCCATAAATGCATAAAATCCAGAGACTAATCATCAAATTGTTAAATTAGGATCGTGTAAAATTGACGTGGGAGATTTGTCGATACGTCAAAGACTATTAAGTGGTCCGAGGTGTTTTACAATGAAACCGACGATATTCTGTGTGGGAATGTCGCGCTTCTGTTTGCTTCTACTGGTTAGGGAATTTCAAGAGTTCGGTTTTTGTAAGCGGTTCCGAGAAATTGGAAACGGCTGGACAAAATGGTCGGAACCCGCGTCCGGTTTCAGGAAACAAAGATTGAATGCGCAATACTTCTGTTCGGATCCTAATAACGGAACATTGTGCAGTTCTCTGCACGACCCAACGCAACGGTACAGTTGAAATTACCGTGAAACTCGATATCTCACGATCTCTGCAGGATGATGCTGTAGGTACGAGACGGAAAGGACGAATCCGTCATCCGATTAAACAATTTAAAATTTAACGTATACTTAACAATCATTTTTATTATTAAGTTACTATATGTACTTCACCTATACGTACATACTTCAAAAAATTGGTATTGTGGGACCTCGATTGTGTCGCACGTGTTGGGTATCGTTTAATCAGAAAAATATCACGAATATGTTAGTCAATGTTTCTATTCTAATATCGCGGTAACGAAGTAACTGTTCTATTCTCCGGACATCAATAATTACGTAATTTTTTTTAAAGTCGAAGATAAACAGAAAAATTATAGAAAGCGACATTAGTTATCTTCTTGATTCCGACCAAATATAATTCTCTTCAAGGTGTACTCAAAATTCAATTTATTTGAGCGAATTTTGACAAAATTTATTCTGTTTTGTCGTACGGAGGCATCTTTGGCAAACAATAAGTACCTAACGATCGGGAGTAGCCTAACCGAGCGACCGCGACCGGTCTGGCGATCGAGAAGAGATCACAGAATATAGAGAGAAGAGAAATCTTTACGAGCGTTGTATACGGCGCACACGATCCGGGCTGCGGCACAATTCGCCGCTAATTGATTTTACGACATCCGTTATATTGACCGTGAAGATCGTCGACAGTGCTCTCGTACCGGTACGGCGATACCTAGGGGGTGTAGATGACACCCCGGTGCGAGCCATGCATGACGCCCTTTTTCGGGGATAAGGATACACCCGTGTGGAATCCCTCCGCACCCTGATCCTCCGGGCCGATTTCATCTTAAAGGCTCTATGATCATGCCAGAGCCTGGAACACCACTTCTGCTCTTTGTCTCCTCGATATTCTGATAACGTACCAGTCATTCTATTCACACTCGAGATACCCCGTCATGAACGATCCCACTTTCCCGTATGAACAGTATTTTTCTTCGAGCTCGTTGATTATTAAACTAAGCATTAGACTGATTACAAGACAACTAAGTCTTTGTGCATATTGATATATGTACATCCTTGCTTGTGTGTTATGCAAAGGGAATCCGTAAAATATTCTTTGTGTTAAATAAAGATTGTCGACGTTCACAGGTTAAATTGATTAACTCGAATTTTTTAAATATTTTACTGTTAAAACACTCGATCGATCATTACCTTTTTACAGTTGGAATAATTTTTTAGAACAGTTTTGATACCACCGAATTTTAAAATTAAAAGAGATGTAGAACATAGAACAGTGAATATAAAAAATGGAAAATGAGAACATACAATTAAAACAATTAGACTACTTATTATCACGGAATTTTAAAAATTGAAAGAATATAAAATGCCGAGGCTCGATTCTACTTGATTGTAAAATTAAAAGGGAGGACATGGCACGAGTCCATGGAAATGAGGATCCGCACAAGCAACACGTAGGATCGAATAAAAATACATGAATGCAGAGAATCGGGACGCGTCTTCCTCGCTTATCTTAATTAATTGAAGCGAGTCGATTAATTCAGGTAACAGTTTCGAAAGGGTAATGTGAACGGTTTCCACATTCTCTTACAAAACGTTCAGATCAGACGTATTTAAACGTAGGCAACGACAAACCGTCTCTAACACATAGAAGAACGAAGAAACGTGGAGCTCTATTCTTCAATTAAATGTGATTATGATATTTTTATATAAAAGAAACATATGCAATCTGTAGAAAAAGAATATGTCTAAAATTAAAAAATTGCCACATTAATCATAGACAATCTTTTCTCTCATAATTTATTCATTGAAACATTCCGAAGAAATGTAATTCGCGTAGTAAAAGTCTAATAAACTCTATTATGTTACCCATATTTGGGTGTCGAAATTATTTCTTTGGACCTAAAAATTAATTTCTGCGACAACCATGATTTGGAGCAATAGCTCGCCGAAAATTCGTCAGTAAGCTTCAAAGAGTAAAAATAACGTTAAAGAGTACCACAGAAAAATTTTGATTGTTGGTTTGCACGGCAAATAGTTGAATACGGAAACAACAAGTTGCACAGAGCGTTCGCAGGGGATACGAGAGGGAGAGGGAGAGAGTGGTGATGTTCGAGAGGGAGAACAGTTCCCTTCGAATCGATCGAGAATTAATCCGACTGCTATCGCGTCTCGCAAACGTCGCTCTATTGTCTCATTGTCCACTGAAGTGAGAGATATCGAAGGAAAGCGAGCCAGAGAGCGAGAGACGACTTTCCTTCGTTCCTATTTCCTATCTTGCCTCTCCTTTTCAGATCGTCTCGATCCTATTGGATGCCAGGGGATTTCGTTCTTCTATACTCCATGGCCAACTAATGCCTAATTCCACGAGACGGGGATCGACCTCTATCCGCTGTGACCTCTATACTGGCCTATTCTCGAATTGCTACCGAGTCTTTTGATCAGCCACACGTTCGTTTATCACCCCAGCTAATGGCTAACCGCCGCGACGCGACGCGCGACCTACAAAACACCAGATTCAAGATTTTTGCCACCTAGATAGGGCCCTGATATACAGTTACTCGCAATATAATATTCGGACACTCTTGAAAAGACGATAACGTTTTTAATATTGAAATGTGGGAATTGGACTTTTTTAAATAGTCAAAACAATTGAATGGGTGCCTGGAATTTTATGCTCCGAACTTATTTTGCTTTAACATTTAATAAAACAAACCGTAAGCTGGTTTTTATTATTGCAATTCACATTTGAGTTCAAAATCGCGCTCTTATAAAATTTTAAGATCCTGACATAAAGCCCTTCTTCCAGACACCCATTCTATACGACTGTAAGACGTGAAAAAGAAATTTTGAAAACTGGCAATCGGAATCACAGAGAAGATACTAAAAGTTGTTTCTACAACTTTTTTTTTCATGTGAGCCTGTATTGATTATTTAAAAACTACGTTTTATAGACCTGAGTCAATTGTACACATTAGAAATTTCATCAAATATCCTCGAAATATATGAAAAAGAATTCGCATTGATTGTGAAATGATCTAATACGTGTAATAGTTTCATTGCATATTTTTAGGAATGGTGTACATTTTATATTTACATAAGCTAATACGTATACAACTGATTTCAAACGTGAGTTTGTTGTGTGATGTTCTAGTGACTTAAAGAAATGGTAATTAGATGGAGCTATATTATCATCAGGATTATTATCATTATTATCATCAGGAGGATAAGCAGCGTAGTTATGCAAAAATATGTCACTACAGGCGTCGGACTATTTCATTCAGTCTATTGGTAATTCCACTTAGCAGTGGATTCGTAATCGACTTCACATATTACAGATTTTCTGAAAACCCTAGCTGTTTTTCAGCCGCCAGGGATATTCGCAGTCTCGAGAAACACTTGCGACAGTTGCGACCATAAAAGCCTCCTATACCACTGCAACACGCGCTGCAGCAGCGATTAGTACCTCGTCACATTTGTGCCTCTTCTGGCTGTGGTGAGAGCTTATGGTACCTTCTGGAATGAGTAGCCGAATACTTCATCGTGCACAGAATGGGGGAAAACAGTGTACCTAATACGTAATAATCATAGCCGTATGGCAAAAACCAAACACAGAAACAACATTTTCGAAACAATAGTATTTTGTCAGAATATCTAATGTAAATGAAAGAAGCTGTTTCTTTACAAATATATGTTCCATGCAGTCCAGCATGTCGTTAAAAGTGTCCGAACATTACTGTGATTCGCTATACATATATAGATATAACTGTTTTAAAAATACACTTAAAAAATTCAAGTAGCATGATAAAATATTGGAGGTATTTTTCACGAGTTTACAGATATCGGCACGCGGGTACAGTACAGATCGCCGACTATCAAATTATTGTTATGATAACCATCTGGCCGCCGCGCCGCGCCAGGTTCGACGAGCTTAAAAGCCATCGGCTCGGTGATTCGTCAGATCAAAGAAGCCCGACGCTTCCGTTCTGCTGGAATGGCAAACATAACGCGAAATTCCCTGGCGGATAGATTCGAAAGTGAGCGTCGAACGGATCGGCAAAGTACCCCGGGGACCGGCTCGCCGGAGTTTTATACATTTATACGAAGGGGAACAAAGAGTCCCCACGCAACGCGTGTTCAGGCCCGGCCCGCTGCTCAGGAGAACAGCGGCGTTGCATCGGCTTTCAGGGGAGATTCAAATATGCATCCATGACGAAAGACACGGATTAAAGATCAAAAGCATGTATCATCTTCCTGCGCCGACCCCCGATTTTCTATCATGTCTTTCCCGTACTGACTTTCTCGCGACAATGAAAACGACGAAGGTAACGTACCATTGCTCCGAGTGTGCAGCTTGTAGTTAACAATTTGCCTTTGTTTCTTGATCGATGATACTATCGGTAGGTTTGCAAAGACGGCAGCTTTTCATAAACAGCTTCTTTTATATAAGCAGCAATACAACAGCCTGTACATCAGCTATTATTACTTCTTTATGTACAGCTCCTTTTAACATAAAAAAATATGTTTGGTTACTTCAATAGTGCTGTAAAATAGCCCTAAAATTTCAAAAACATTGCCTTAACCAATTAGTTGCAATAAATTCCCAAAGATCCATCCATTTTCAATGGTTTAGATCAGGGTCACTTAAGACTCCTTGATCCTTTGCATCAATTTGATGCAGTTCTTGTATTTTACAAATACTGAATAAATAGTATGTTTTATATCTTGTTATATTAGTTGTGAATAACATGAATAAATTTTGTTTTAAACTTATTTCATATTACCATTAGATTTTCATTCTAGCCCATATAGGCCTATGGAACCATATCCGTTACAGTTAATTTAAAAGGAATTTACCCAAGTACTCGCTCAACATTTGAATATGCATGAGCCTACTCATCATAAGATGAATGGCCCCCAACAACCGTTACATATACATTAATTTTTTTCATGCATTTTTCTAATGATTTTCAGACCTCCTTAAAATTAGTAAGAAAAGAAATACATGTTTATGTAACTTCTGTACCCTAAAATTAATAAAAAGAATTTACAAAATTATGTATGTTTCCATCGCATTGATTTTGAGCACTATGTACGTCGATTTGGCACGGAGGTACAGATGAAGGTCTGAAAATGAGGAACGGATGAGAGTTAAGAAAGACAATGCAACGGTGTCTTTTCTTCTCGGTCCTCTTTGTTCGGGTAAGGCCTGCTATATCGCTTGCACGTATGAACGCACGAATTGTCGTTATACGAGTCGATTTCGGGGTGGCTTGGGAATCGATGAACTCCTCTGGCTGGTCCTAGGACTAATCGTGATCGATGAGCCGGCGCGCACCGGCACGTGACTCGTGATCTATCGCGTGGAAACGACTGATCGCGATGTGGACGAGAAAACATTTCGCCCTTTCGTCAGGGATCATTTTTTTTCTCTCGCCCCACGGCGCGCGACGCCTCGGACCTTACTTCTGCTCGTTTAATTCGTCGACTTCCGCACCCTTGCCTTTAAAAACAATTTGAAAATGCAGAAGTTCACATAACCCCTTATATATCAATACCCAAAATATTCTACGGGGTTCATAAACAATGTAGTTCATAACTCTAACAATTTATTAATACTAGCTTTACGGGAACTGTTAAAATGGTAGGTTCTAATATTTTTAATCTACAATTATTGAGATTGTAAAGATGGACCCATTATGCATCAAATCTATTTCTTTAAATATATGTACATATATTGTTATTTTTATAAAGTAATACAAAATTGTGACTTTTAGTGCTCCGTAAACCTAGCGTTAAATAAACAGCCAGCATCTTCGGTAAGAAATGAAAATCCGGCGTACATAGATGGTATCGTTAATTTTTGACTGATCCTCGAAATTAGGTGAACGGGGCCAAGAATGTGGGGGTAACTAATTGCTCCGAAGGATGTGGCCCTCTGGGACACGGATCCATTTTTGGGGAACCGGCCGCGGCGAAGGGTCAGATAGAGATCTCGAAATTATAGCTCGCTATATAGATGTTCCCAGCGACAGGGAGGCTCGTTAGAGAGTATAGATGCCGAGAGTATCGATGGCCCTCATTAGGTAATCATCTTTTAATTAAGCCTCGAGAACCGATGGAAAAAAGGCGGCTACGCTAGGCTACGACTCGAGCAACCACCAGCGTGATTACCTTACTCCACCGGTTTCAACGGGCGCGGGGTCTGTTGTCTTCGAATGGGACTGACATACAAGTTGACGCACTCTAATCTGAACGTGTATTGATCGGTACACCTCGATCCTCTGTCAGGTAGATTTTTCAAGGCAGCAGGAAAAGGAGAGAGAGAGAGAGAGGGGGGCTGGGTCTCGTCCAGGGTCCCCTCTGCAATCGCCTTTCCTTTTGTGACTAACAGAGGCGACGACGTATCGCCTTTTTCTAAACAATACACCGACACGTGTCCGCTTCTCTGAACCGCCGACTGCGCCGTTGCTCATCGTTCACGTGGATGATAAACTGCGTTACATAACGAGGCGATGTGTTGGCATCTCTGTCATCTGCGCCGCCGCGACTGTAAACAATACGTTACACGTTTCAGGCCCGAAGAAAAGAGAACACTAACATAAACTGGTAGGTAGACGATCAAAACTGTCTTTAGAGAACGAGAATGTTCGTAGGTACGCGTAAAATGATTTGACGCTAAGGTTTCTAATGAACAGTTAATTTGAATAGTAGCGCCAAGGGGGAAATGATTATTACGTAACATTGTAGGGAACTTCATACAACTGTATGAAGTTGTTTTAACCCGGGAAACAAATTCTAAACTTTTTAAAGAAGATTTTTTCAAATGATTCGTTCTATTGCTTTAGCGATAAAAGAATATGCTGCCATCTTTCAGTGAAGAATAAAGTTCTACATCAATTAACGCTGTCTGTGAATAAAGAAAAACAATATTAACTAAAATCTTCAGAATTTGGACTTACACCACTGTAATTCTCAGTCCGCCAAATGTTACTAAATTTTTCGATTCCGACCACTGTGGCAGCGCAAACAGCACCCAGCGGTAATTGATTCGCAGAAATCGAAACTGACCTGCGGAGTATGAGACTGCACCATGGAGGGATGGTCGACAAACGGTTGTTTGACGGCACCACCCCCATACCGTAGCACCGGCAGACCTGGTATCGCATTCACGGTCCACTGCCTCAGGATTCGGCTCTCTTCCCTGCTTCTACGCTGTCTCCTCCTCATAAAAAAGGGAGGAGAGAACGGGAGGGAGAGAGAGAGAGAGAGCGAGACAGGGGCGGTACAAGGGGTAGTAGAAACAGCATGGTGAAGGCCACGCATCGTCGGCGATCCGTAACCCTCGATCGTCGCGCTCAAACGTATCGCGCAAGCGAAACATACTTAACAGATGGTTACATGAGCAACGCATTTGTCTTACAAATCGCGGTTTCGGCATGTCCCCGTGTCTCCTGATACGGAAACGCTTCATCGATGCTCCTGCTTGTCGGCCCGAGATTTATCGACCAAGCTTTATGGGAATTATTTATCGAGGAACCGCGGACGTACAGCGTCGACCGTATCTTCTTGTTCACGACCCCGGACGTCATCGTCTGAAACCTGGCAAAACTTTATGACCGGATAATACTGCAGCGATAACTACGGCTAAATTACTGAATGAATCAATCAATTGTCCGCTGCCTCCCCAGCCTCGCTCATATAAACGCACCGGTGTGCTCTCTCCATGTAGGATTTTTTCGTTCGAGCACTGACAACTCCCACGTAGAATTCTTCCCTGGACGTGGACCCTGCAATTGGTTAAATGGAAAAACATAAACAATGTGAACAGTTAAACGCACTACTCTTAGCTTTGTTACATACTCATCACATGTACATAGTAAATAATGTTGTGGATTAAAGTTGAATCGTCTCCAGAAGGGTACATTCTAATGATGTTCATCTTTAAACTGCGGATTTTATGCCTGCCCTTATGACATCGATGCAGAAAATGATCATTTTGTCTAAAGATCCGGGGAGTCTGTTCATCTTCTTATGAATGAATGGATGAACAACCTGTGAAAATTAACATTATTTTAATGCAGTTATATATTTTTTAATTCTAAAGTTCAGAAAATTCTCTTCGACAGACATAAAAGAGCGATGTTTCTAGGACTTGTTCGTTCAACAAGAAATACATCTTGCGATCGGCTCGCGCATGCAACTGCAGTCGCATCACGCGTCCTTCGTGCTCCGACACCTCGTCAGGAATAAGACTGCATGCTAATTAGAAAACAAACAACGAAGCTGCTTCCCGGAGATTTTCCGATCTACGACGATCGATGAAGCATCTGTTTACCATTTTTTTCATATAAAATATACCGAGATACCTTCAACTTTGTTGACTCTCTGCGTTATTCAACCCTTGTGTAGGCAACCGGTTATGCATTTATATTTTTCATGTCCTTCCTTTAACACTGTTACATTGATTATCATAAAATTTATCCAAAAACTTCCAAATATTAAAACTTTATCTCTTCCGCCCACTGCTGGGTCATATGTGACCTATACATTTTTAATTAATTAGAATAAAAAATTTAACAGTTAAAACAATATTTCTATTTAAGGAATTGATCACTCCATTGTCTCCAGAACTATTTATATGCAGAGGATGTTTAAAAGTACAACATCCTTAACATCTCCACTTAGCAACATTTGTTTCGTTGCTCATCTTTATTGTTAAAATATTTGAATAAATACATGATTACAGTCTTCATAAAATACTAAAACAATTTAGCAGAACAAAGTCGTGCGATCTCTGAATATGTATTATGCCGTTTACTATGACCTTACACACCAAATTATATGTATGTATAAAACGAATTTGACTATCTTTAAATACACTGTGCTTGCCAACACAATGGTCGGAATCTATAAATATTGTCAGGTAACTATAACAGAAGGTAAACGAGGTTTATGATTTCGGCGCAAGGTTCGATCATTTTTTCTATAAATGATTCGATCGAGAAGAATTCACCTTTGTCAAAGCTTATATTGTTAAAATGTTTTATTAAATAACATATACCTTCTTCATGAAATATTAAAACAATTTAACAGAAAAAAGTTATAGAATCTCTGAATATTACGCTGTGCACTATGACCTTAGACAACAAATTATATAAAATTAGACTATTTTTAAATAAACTGTGGTTGGCAACATAAGGGTCAGAATCTATAATAAGTCACTAAGATTTACTAAACGCACGTTTTAAGTTTCGTTACGAGCACAGGTGAAAAAGTTAAAAAATTGTGACCACCACTTTTTTCTTAAAAATTCCGAATACACATTACTCGGTAAACCAATCCTTCTAAATTCTAACATCTCAAAAATACTCAAGTCGTTTCGTCCAATTTTAAAATATTGATTAGCTTTTAAAGGATGTCCACTTAATTTTGTCCCCGACTGTATTTTTTGATCGCGTTATGCGCGAGTCTGACGTACAAAAATATCGTCAGGAGGCAACAAAAGAACGTAAACAAGAATCATTTGCGTCGTCGAAGCTCGAGGTGTGTATCGAACGCAGCCGTTTCCGCTGACGGAAGCAGAGGTAGTCGTAATTAATTAGCAACGCGCTTGTCCCTGTTGCGTAAAAAATAACGGGTTAGTTGTTTAAACAATCCGACGATTCCGGATGGAATGGAACGTTATTTTGGTACAGTGACACGGAGTTACTGCTGGTAAAGTAATCTATCAAGGGGGCATAAGTCCTCGTCGCGTGGTAAGAAACGGGCTCTCACCTCTCGCCTCACCTCTCGCCACGGCGATATAAACGGCAGGTGCGCGTGCAGACAGCTCGAGGCGCTTGCCAGTTAACCATAGGGTGGGCAAACTTTTTTTCTGAAAGGACTGTAGTAAGAAGCTGCGGGGATTTACCGTGTCAAAAAGAGGTCACGCTACGCTAAAGCGGACGCAAGTCTTTTTAATCATCTCGTCAGCCGAGATATAATCCGTGCAAATCGTCGGTAAAAATTCGCGAGTCCGACGCGCAGCGCGCATCCCGCAACAGGCATCACCTCTGGAAACAGAAACGTTCAAATGGTCGTCATACTTCCTACAAAAATTCGTTCAATATTTAATAACCAAGATTTATTAGGTCAAATAAATAATATAAGTTCACATGAATTGTCCGACTTTAGATAATGCAAATGTTATGAAGAATTTCGAACAAGAAATACTATTACAATATTCAAGTTTAATATACAGGATGTCCCGACAATGTTGTATTTCCTTGAAAGAGGTGATTCCTGAGATTCTTTGAAGTAACTTTTTCCTCTGCGAAAATTATCTCCGCGGCTTTGTTAAGGAGTTAATGACGAAAAGCACGGAACAATCAGAGTGCGGCTACAAAAATTCATAATATGCAACAACTAATTATTAGGTCCTAATACATGGGCATTCGAGACAAAATTCTTATTTTTTAAACTAATTCATTTTCGACCTAAGACCCCTAACACTTTTCACAAAAATTACATAAACCAGGGAGCAAAATTAAGTGGACACTCTTTAAAAACTAAGAACTTTTTAAAGTTGGACCAAACGACTAGAGTTTTTTCAAAACTTTAGAAGGATTAGTTTACTAGGTAGTGTATAAAAACAATTATTTAAAAATTGAACTATTGATCGATTGCTAGCAGACTCCGCCGGTTTTTTGCCACATCGGATTTGGCTATCTGGGTTTCCACAATATTTATCCTTTCGCACCTAATTGTGCTTTCCTCTAACATTTTAACCTATCCTCGACGACAAAGTATTCAGGATTCTAGAATCACATGATACATCTGGCACATTAAAACATAATAAAATGTCAAAAAATAAAGTACCTCATTATCCTTATTAAAAATGATAATTAACCTTCCAACCGTGGATAACGAGTTAACCCGTCATTCGATTCGCTCTCGCCTTTCAATAGCTTTCCGTTTTCTTCCGAGCTCGACCATTAATCCTTTCACTTTATTGCATCATGGGATCTGTAGTGACATAAACTATACAGTGTTCGACAAGATTTTCGTTATTTATCTAGTACGTTTTCGTACGGTGAATCATGTTTAGAAAAGCGCGTCGGTACACGCCGCATAGTCAGCTGAAAGAATCGCGATAAATGAACGAGCACTGTTAGATTAATAACTGTAAGATTGTGATTCCGGAAGTACGCATTGGCTTTGAGCCAAGCGGTGCGCGCGAGTTATTAACGCGCGGGATTGCTTATCAGTTGCTGAGTCCGCGTTATTGCGTCGACGATGACCAACCGAGCAACGTCGACGTCGGTGTTTCCGTTCTCGTGCCACCTAGATGCCCCCACGTCTCATAACTCGTCAGATACATCAGCTATAAATCCGGCGATGATCATTCTAATTGTTTTCTTGTAGTTTGTTCCACCCGCATCCCACTTACAGCTCAGACTAAACCTCTTTGCTCCACTCCACTCCCCCCTTTTATCTACTTACATATTTTTCATATGTAAACATTGTACAATCCGATTATTATATTCTCCTCAAACTTTTCTGCCATTATTAGACTGCGGAATTTATACATTTATGACAAAAAATGTACAGATCAAATGTATAACAGTAAAAACATTTGGAAAATACAAACATATAATACTGTATTATTTTCAACTGATTAAATTTAACAAGAAAAGAAACAAATGTCTGCTTTGCTCCTAAATTTTACTTTATATGTTTTATTATCAAGAATATAAAATCTACCATTGTATCTTTCACATCTATACATATATTTTCCTTAGATCTTTACTTTCAATTTCTCGTCTACCAACTTTGTTACACCTATAATTAATTTTTTTCTGCATCCACGTGTATCGCGTCCATGATATTGACCCCCCACTGATATAATCGAACAATTTGCACGTGATAATAAAGAACGGCTATGTAAATGAGCAACTACCCCCTCCCCACCACGTACCGCTCTAGTCGGTAAATATTGAAAGGCAAGAAATCAATGTTAACGAGAAAATAAATGTTGACAAAAAAAAAATAGACAATTTTTTATTTCCTAGTTGAAGATCAGTACGCGCGATACCTTCCTCCAAGTGTTACTTTCGATGAGTCGACACTGTATCAGTTTCATGCGCGTGTGAGCGTTTTGGAGGGAAATGTATGTACGGTTGTGTTTGTGACTGAAAAGAAGCGCAACCGGAAAGGAATAAATTGTTAGAATATTGGGACACGAGGGGATTGGAGATGTAAGGACAATGCAGTCGACAACCTGTACACTCGTTTTACATTCACCGACCCTTTGCCACCAGAAATAATTGTTTACCATTGAGTCTGTAATTATAGGTTACCGGACGTAACGATGAGACACTCGTGTTCTGTCAGCGTTTTATGACGTTCCTCGGTGGACTCGAACGAACGGCGTGATCACGTTTCGTTGTGCGTTATTGGCGAGAGATGTAAAATCATTGAAAAAATATGAAATATCGAAAGAAATTCGGTGTTAGTAAGAGCAATGATTCGTAACCTGTGAACATTTAAATATGGTGGAAGGAACGCGTCGGCGGTACAGTGTTGCCAGTACGGAAGTGCTAGATGACGGTATTGCCAGGTTTGCTCCCTCCAAAACGGCGCGTGCATTGGCAGCATTGTTTTTTGGTAGTTTACAAATAAAATGGCCGATATATGAGGCTATTTTGTATGGACAATAAAATATGCAATTCTGTAAAATTAATGACCATCGGCTGCTCGTGTGTGTATGTCAAAGTATAGGTTCGGTGCCGCGAAATACGCGGAAAGAAGGTGAAGTGTAAGTGAGCGTGTGGGAGTGCCGTGAGAAGACGGTGGAAGTTGTCGTACGAAACCCGTGGACGCCGCTGGCCCGTAGACCGAAACGAAAAATCACTCACAGACTCGAATACATAGGAAAGTCCAGCGACCACCGTATTTTTTCCATTGGCGCGCTGTGGCGCGGCAACAATACGAAAACTACTGCAGATTTGCGAAAGCTGGTTTACAGCGCACAGGCCCCCTCTGCCGCCTGCTCCAATTCTTTCAGCACTCTCGCCTCACCTCCTGAAACACTGTGCGTGTTCCGAAGCTTGACAAAACAACGCTTGGGAACACGTTGCGTACCGACTACTTTTATGAGACGATTGATAACAGTCGCAAGGTGTTAACCACCTTGCACTCGTTACTTTATGCACACTGGTTATCATCAGACCGCTCTGGACAATAAGACAGACCAGAATATTATTGCGCGTTAGAACTGCCCCAAGCAGATATGATTCCCAATCTTGAAACCCAACGACGAGATACTGGAGTGTGACGGGTACGTTTATTTAGAACCTTTCAAAATATTTCCCGCCGATCAATTTGTTGTAGTGGAGAGAAGTGGTGTGGACAATGCGTTGACAGAGACGGAGGGGCCAACGAGCACCGCGTCCAGCCAGCCCACCCCCTCCGTTACCCCCCTGTCAAACATGTGCACCACTCCTAGTAACGTAGCCACAGGATTTGGGTATACCTGGTCCTTTGGCGGGCCAGGTGCGGAAGCCCGGGAAAATGCACAGGGTGAACTCACGACGAATATCAATTACGCTGTGAATAATAATCAAGACCAAGGTTCCAGTCAGAAAATACAGGTTGACATTAAGCCTCCTAAAATTACCAATAGTACGCATCGCAGACCGATGTTCACAATGAATGAAACCTGTCAGCAGACACCAACGACGCACCACGGCCATACAGCTGGAGCTCATAATCAAACGCACGGCACCCTTGTCCGTGTTAAAAAGCATCACGATGTGTTTTCATTAACGTGCGACAAAGGAGGTTGCAATTGCGACGCGGCTCATCCGACACCCGCGCCGTCGCTTTTTTCAAATACACTAGTTTTTACCACCGCTGACAAGCATGCCATGAGTAAGCATTTCATGACACCCCTTGGACCGCTACAACTTACCGCGGAAGAGTGTAATGAAATTTTAATGAAGAGGGCAGCGGCCGCCTCGAATCAAGCGAACGCGAACAACGTGGTAACGAGTCAAACGGACAGTACCGCTCATTTTGGACATGTTTTGACGCATGTTAACACTACGCAAATCGAAACAAAGGTGAAACAGCAGCAAGATATGGGAAGTCAAGTACGTGTCCCAAAAGAAAGGCCGTATTCCTGTTCGGAATGCGGGAAGTCCTTCCTCCTTAAGCATCACCTTACGACGCACGCGAGGGTGCACACAGGGGAGCGACCTCATGTCTGCGTTCATTGTGGCAAAAGTTTTGCACACAAACACTGTCTTCATACTCACCTACTCCTTCATAGCGCAGATCGACCTTACCAATGTCGTGAATGTAAAAAGTCTTTTACATTAAAACATCACCTTGTAACGCACACAAGAGTACACACGAGAGATCGGCCATTCATTTGTCAAGAGTGTGGGAGATCATTTCCCTTAAAACGTCATCTGGTGACTCATAGTAAATTCCATTCAGGGGAGAGACCGTTTGTTTGCGAAGAGTGCGGAGAATCGTTTTCGCAAAAGGATCACCTGACGATGCACTCGCGCTTCCATGGCAGTTTACATCCCTTCGTTTGTCCTGATTGTGGTGCGACCTTCCAGAGAAAGTTCGAATTAGTGAATCACGGCCGTTTGCATGGCAGAGTTCCACACTCGTGTACTGTTTGCGGAAAGGAATTTCTCCAGAAAAGAACACTGTTGGCGCATATGCGTTTGCATACAGGAGAAACTCCGTTCGCGTGCACCGTTTGTGGGGAAGCTTTTCCTAGGAAATCCGACCTTGTTGCCCATTCTAAGATTCATAACAATAACACGAACACAGACGAGAAATCGCTAATGTGCAGGTAAGATAAAATAGGAGACGATAGATGTTCTACATCTCGTACACACATGGGTGCAAGTTTTCTCATATATTTATGCTGTTCACTGTTCCAGGGAATGTGGATTGGACTTCTCGAATCGAGAAGCCCTTACTCTGCACTTAAGGTTACATTCTGGCGATCGAACACTTGTTACCGACCTTTGTGGATTAGCGGCCGCCTTCCAGCAAACTCCTGGACACTTTCTTACTCCTAACACGTCGACGACTCATCAGGTACAACCTCTAACAGTGTGAAACGCGGAACACGCGCGTTACAATGTTTGTATCTGGGTTTACAGATGAATGGACCCATTGGAACACCCGGTGTCAGCCATATGCACGGTGCAACGCAAACATCACCGCCAGTGGGTACAGGTCCAAAGCCAAAACCACACATTTGTCCTGATTGCGGTCGTGGGTTCGCGCAGAAACATGGTTTGTCCCAGCACCAACGGCGTCACACGGACGGCAGTTGCCACATAAGATCGCACGTGTGCGATAAGTGTGGCAAAGCGTTCTACCAGAAAAATCATTTGTTATTGCATCAACGCCAACACATGGACCCGCCACCGAGCATACTTCGGCAACAACAGAGGCAAGCTGCCCAGGCTGCCGCCCAACAGGCACAGCAGCAGCAACAAGCGCAACAACAGCAACAGGTGCAACAGCAACAAGTGCAACAACAGGTTCAACAACAACAAGTACAACAGCAGCAGGTGCAGCAACAACAGCAGCAACAGCCCCAACAACCGCAACAACAAACGTGTACGGTTGACACAAAAACAATACAGCTGCAGATACAGCAACAAGTGCAACAAGTTCAACAACAAGTTCAGCAGCAGGTACAGCAACAACAACAGCAGCAGCAACAGCAGCAGCAGCAACAAGCGTGCTCTGTGGACACTAAAGCAATACAGTTAAATGTCACTATGTGAGACGATATAGAAAGTGGGGACTGGTTGGTCCCTGGAACAATAGCACTCCCAAATGCGCACCCTGCTGCCACCCTCTGCACGCACTTCTCTTGTACTAACATTACACATTAGATATATTTATTATCTCTAGAATCGAATACGAAGTAATCAATTTTATTACAAGAGTATATATACAAAGTATACATATTATATTCTAAATATGTAAGGCTTGTAACAAGAAAATAAAAATAACCATATATTAGTGTTTTACATATACTTTATATATCGTTTACTCTAGACATGTAAAGTGAAACTAAACAAATTAGTTGCCTTAATGAGATGATGAATTTTACTGAATATATTAACTATTGTTTGGTGAACTCTTTTCTTCTTCATTTTTCTTTTTTTTTAATTTACTTTTAATTAGTAGGACATCACTTTATAAGAAAAACGAATATTAATAAACAAACATAAAACAAAGATTAAGTTTCTTTTATGTACTGCTGCTTTGTTGTTATCCTTCATGCTGTGCTTGTATGGTGGAGAAAAAAAAAGCGAGAGAAATGAGTTTGATTCGTGTGAGTGATCGGATAAAAATGAGTATGTAGAATGAATGGAGGGAGAGGGTGGCAGACGCAGCGCATTTACGGGGCATTTTCAGAAAAATTTGTAGGTCTGCCTAATAAAAAAAAAAGAAATGGCGTCTTGGAACCATACTTTTACGTTAACACGATTCGTGCAATTTGTTTAACAACTTTTAGAGAATTAAGAGCGCGCGGGAGAATCAGAAAATTTCTATTCCACTGAACGGATACCGAGGAACCGTAAATTCGAATGTATACGTGCATTCGGGTGCAGGAAAGTGGAACGTTTAGAAATCGGGCGATTTTATTTTTTAAAAACGTCAAAAAAAGTGTCTAATCGTAAAGTTTAATATGTACAATACCGGAATTTATAAATCTTGTTTTAGGTAGTAAATATAAGGAAGCAACAAAAAAAAAAGAAAAGAGGGGAATAGAATGTCTAACGACATTAAATTTTTTAACTGTACAAATAGATTTTCTAGGCGGTCCACGGTTTTTTGCATCGTAACTGTTTGTTTCTTTTGAAATTGTTAATAACACCTTCTTTGGTTTCTTCTTTTATACAAGCGTTTGTCGTTTCGAAGTTTTTCCTATTCTCGCATAGTTTTCTCCGTTTCTCGACAGTGACTTTTTTACTTTATGATACCGAGATAGACCGACGGATATATATATATATGTGTGTGAAAGGCGTTCACATGTTCTTACAAAATCACTCAGCATAGCAAACTTTTGTAATAGTTTTGTCGGAGACATGTAATAGCTAATAGAATTGCGCAAAGAAATGAAAGAAGTAAAATAAAGGTAGCCTTCCTACATAGTTTTAACACATATACAGATTTTTTCCGAACAGAAACTTGTATACGGATGCGTTCCCAATTTACACGTAAGTCATTCATTTACACGAACGAAAAAAAAAGAAAAGGATATTCGACGATGAAATATTACAAGACGAGCTTCAACGTGCCTTTCTTCTCATTCTTACGACTAAAATATCTGACCTTCCCTGCAGACGGATTAGCATGTCAGTTATAGTTCGCCTATGTGCATATAAACTCACTACACGGACAATTAGCATTCCTTCTTTTTCAATCCAGAATACAAAGCCGATTTTTATTTTGATCCTACGGCTATATTCAAATCCTTACGTATTTCTGAACCTTCTTTTTTTGAGATCAATATCAATCTTTTTACTGGATCTAATACATAAGAATTTAATTTAACCGCTAGGAAATTCAAATTTAAATGGAACTTTTATAACCTTGGCTCAAGATCGACCCATCTCCCGCCATTCGACAGTTGAACCATTGCTTTGTTGCGAGAGACGTCAGAGGAAAAACTGATCTACTCGAAACAGCGAAGATATTTTTGTTTATTCGGTAATTCTGAACATGGGTTAGGTTACCATTTGCTGTGGATTATTTTGTTGAAACGTTCCTATGTAGATCTATATGACCTCCACTGAAAATGTTTTAAGTTTTAAACATTTTCGTGATCATTTCCTGTTTGTTGGTTTATTGAGGCAAAGCGCAAAGACCATTGTTTACGAATTGAACCTAAATAGTATCTAAGAATTTAAATTGACCGCTGGGAAATTCAAATATAAATGGAATGTTTATAACCTTGGTTCAAGATAGAGCCATCTCCCGCCATTCCCGATAGCTAAACAATCGCTTTGTTGCGACATACGTTAGAGGAGAAAATAATCTAGTCAAAATATGGTAGACATTTATTTCTATTGATTTGATAAATCTGATTAGGTTGGAATTTACTACAGATTATTTTGTTGCGATGTTTCTCGGTACATACGATCTTGACTGAAAATGTTGTAAACATTTTCGAGACCGTTTCGAAGATCATTGTTTACGAAACGTCGCCGCGTTGTGGAGCGAAGTTTCCCGCGCGTTTGGCGCTCAGTAGCGTAGCAAAGAAAATAGAATAGAAGGAAAGGAAAAGATAACGTAGTCAGGGGCGGCCTCTGTCGATGATGTCCGGAGGGAAACGCGAGGGTCTGGTGCGCATGCGTCCAGGTCATCGTATACCATCCCGCCTGCGGACGAACCGAAATAAATCGAACGACGCCGAGGCGATCAGCAGTACGGTGCTCGCTGGACGCGGCTGTTTCGCGTTAGTGATGATCAAAACGAGTCGTCGTGGTCGTTGTTTGCGGCATTTCGCGAAGACGAGGGAACCGTGATCCGGGATCAAAGGCTCGAGGCATCGAAGAGGCCGAGGACACGCGTCGTCGTTCGTTGCCGCGGCCACGGATGCATATGGAGGTGCGTAAACCCCCTCGATTCGATGCACCCTCTTCTTATGCACGCGCTCTTTTCTCTCCTTTGACAACACCGCGTATCAGCCAGCTCGCGTTCGTCGTATCCTTACGAGACTGTATCGCAAACACGGCCCGTCGAGTTCCTGTTGGCGACAGCCCGCCGACAATCGAAAGTGCATCGGGTGCTCTCGTCCTGCGTTTACAGCACGGGGACGACGGATTGTTGTTCGCAACGGTTTTGTCCACGGGTGTCACGGTACGGGTTTTGTTGTTCGGGGACAAAAACCCGTTAATCTCGGCGCGCACCAAGCCTGGCGGCTGGTTTCTCCGTTGTCGACGTGTGACTCTGCGAGCCACAGTCAAAGAAAATGCATTCGCGTCGTGTGATCAAGCAAGCTCGAGCGACGCAATACTTGTTCCACGATTTTTTCCCGAACGGATATATGTATATATATATCTGAAGTGCAACGATTCCGCTCGTTTAATAAACGAATCGTTCGATCAAGTCGTGCTGCGCGAGTTCCGTGTGACGGTGACCTCTTCCTCGGGAACGGACGGATGATTAAAAGTATACGTGCGCATACGGCGTCGGACTTTGTGTACGCTCTCAGCTGACGGGAGCCTGTCAGCTGCCTTCCACGAGAGAAGATCAGGGCCGTCGCTTTGTGGCGTTACACCCGACTTCTCTCTTCCGTTACACCGTGTGTTCCTCCCGATTTTTCATCGGCGTTCTCCTTTTCGTCCTCGTGCTCGCTTGCTATGCGATTCTCTATCACAAATTAGGACTTTTCCACTTGGTAACAGTGCAAATTCTGCCATATCGAACGGTCCCGTCGCGTCGTCACGTCCGCATGTGTGTGTGTGTGTTTCAATGTATATGTGTGTACGTGTCCATGGACAAGATTCTTTTATTCCGCGGTTAATTGCTGAATCGTGTAACGATCTTCACCGGACCAATCAACACGATGCGATCGCTCCAATCATTGATAATCGTTCTAAACGTGTAGGACAACATTTTTGTTATTTATCTGGTTTTTCTCTGTGGGGCAATCCATCTCCACCCGATTTTTCCTCTCGTAAACAAACGAATGTTGTTCTCTGCGCGGCAACATCGTAATACGCATCGTTCCCGACGATAAATCTCTCGCTGATACCTAACCGACAATGTCACCAGATAATGCGCGCTGGCTTGTGTTTTGTACACACTCGCAGCTGATTCAACCTCCGCGTCGTAAAAACTCTCGGGACTTTAATTATCTTCCAATGCACACGGTCTCGCGATGTGTTTCTTCATAGATTGTGCAGAGTGGTTCGTGTCAAGAAAAAACCCTATGTACGGACGTGTGTGTTGTACCTTCGCGCGTACGTATGCATGTACATACGTGTGTGTATGTGTATGCGTGGTCGCGACAAGACAGCGGTGGAGAGCAATTGACGTAACGCTTCTCGTTCGCGTTTCCGACGGCCAAACCTCGATCGATTTTTCTATCGTAAATATTTGGCGAAGCCTGGCACTAACTCGTTCAAATTGTTTCTGTCCATGGGGGAAACGGCTCCGTGGACGGTCTATCTATCTATTTTACTTCCACCTATCGATCGTAATTCGACTACGGTTTCTCGAGTCGGAGCCCGACGAGCGCCTTTCGAATTTAATAGACCGAGAACACGACGCGTGTGGATGCGCACGGAGCGCGCTTGTTGATGTGTGCAATTCACTTTGAAAGCGACATCCGTCGTCGTCGTTGTCGTCGTTGTCGTCTTCGTCGCCGTCGTTGTCGTCTTCGTCGCCGTCAGGACGCTTACATGGAAAATTAAATATGCACGACGAGCGACGAAGGACGATGACCCGAATTAACTAAACTCGAAGCTGCTGCTGCTGCTGCTGCTCCGCGCTTGGTTTCTCTCCTAGTGTGTGTTTATTTAAGTTGCAGTGGCGTAGAGCGTGTCGCGCTAGACCAGCGTCCCCGGGGCGCATCGAAAGTTTTGTCACTTGTTTCCCAACCATCGCTACCGATACACACGTGCGTCGCCTACAAGTATCGCCTCGTCTCGTCTCGTCTTCTTTGTCTTTTTTTTTTTTGTTCTTTGTTCTGTTCTGTCTTCGAGCGAAGACATTTCTGGGGTTTCAAACGTGAACCCTTGTTCGGTTGCTATGGGCGCGCAGGGAACGCTCATTGGATCGGTGCAGCGCGTGCGATGAACGCCTCTCAGACGTTCAGTGAATACGGTTAATGAACGCGACCACGGGATTTCCGTACACGAATTAATTCACATCCGACGAGCACACGCAACTTGTGTGTAGACCCGAGGCTCTCTCTCTGTCTCTGTCTTTCTCGCAGCTACTTCCAGGTATAGTACCGTAATTAATGTCGTTCAATTAAGCGGCTTCAGAGACGGGACATAAATATATTTATTTTTTTTCTTCGAGGAACGTTTCGCGTTGTGTTGTTATCATCGGCCGTGCATCTTCGTTTGAATTTTACCAAAGGAGAAATCTACGGTAATTAGATCTAATTAGCGGGTAACTGTTATTGGTGTGGAGCGCGTTTCTTTTGTACGCGTCGTTCTCTCTCTCTCTCTCTCTCTCTCTCTTCCGTTTTCCCATTTTCGCGTGATGAAGGAAGGAAGGAGGGAATGGAGGAAAGATAACACAGCGGCGTTTCATTCGATCTTTAATTAACTCGAACGCCTTGAAATTAGTGTCGGTGCGCTTCGGTTTTCGTTCGGGGGCGCGAGACCTCGGCGGACCTGTTGGACGACGCTTTTGTGTACGGCTACAGCTGATTGGGCTGTCAGCTGGGCTGCTGCGCGATAGAACCATCCCAGGCTGGCCAACACACGTTTCAGAACGCTCCAGGGGAGCCTTGTTTTTCTCCTATTTTTTTTCCTCCCCGTTGTTTCCCAGCGGAGGCAGGCTCTCTCGCTGCACGCGAGACGCCATCGCATCGGGGCAATGCCTCTTGCAATCTTTAAACTTATCCCTACCGAGCTGCCCCGCTGTTAGGACGAGCCGAAGAGGTGAAACGACGCGCGCGTATAAATACATCGTGTAAATATAAATACCCGCGTGTTTGATGATCCATGAATAATCCCCGCCAGCTTGTTACTCCTTTAACGCATTTACTGCCGCGCCTGTCAAAAACTCTTTTATTTACGCCGTATTGTTCGTGGATGCGTCATTCCCCGTTTACACCAGCCACGGATAGTCGCCGCGTATTCTTTCGGTCACCGGTGACCGTCACGGAACTTTTACTTACATCGTGTACCTCGTCGTTGCACCATTTTCCCTTTACATCAGCCGTAGATGGAAAATGCGTTTTCTCTTTTGCCGGTCACCGGTGACCGTCATCGAAACTTTCTTAGCCATATTGGTTGCTAGTAAATCACTATCTATCTATTCGTATGTTTGTCTATTAGCACGTTTTCTAATTATTCATGATGGATAGACCATCCTGTAACTATGTCGGGCACATCGATGACCGGCTCATACTTCCCTTATACGCGCCGGTCACCGGTGACCGACACAAGTTTTGTTCTTGGTACCGTCTGATTAAAGATACGGGATACTGCGTGTGTCGGTTACCAGTAGCGATACTTGATCGCAATTATTTTCGAGATTTTTCTTACCGGTAAGGAATCAACTACTCTTTATAGAGCGAAGATAAATAATGCATCAGTCTTTAATGAGCCGTGCGATAGCGACAACAATTTCATTCGTAACTGGTCAGTTCTAGTTCGATTAGTCATTGAAAATCTCGGTAGGCTCGCGTTAGCGAAAGCGTCAATCATAACAGAAAGTGTGAAGCGATGTTTAACAAAGTTTCAAAGGCTGTTTGAACAACGACCAAGAATGTAGAAGTGAAAAGTTGGCGAAGATCAGTTTTCTTTTCCTTAGAAGCAAGTTCGGAACAATGGCAGTTTATCAGGTCGAGTTGTGTGCAGCTGTTGTTCGCACTCGGAAGCGCTACCAAAATGGCGCAAGTTCAGGGCCAGTTAGCCTCACGCAAGCGTTTCGCAACTCCGGAAAAATCCTAGAACCGATTATGTCCTTAGGTAGATTCCTCAGCGAGTCGACACGGTTGCGCAGTAGCGATTGAAAATCGTGACGAGGACGCGCGGAGAATTCCCATTGATGATGATCAGAGACCGCGGATTCGTCCGGCACAGGCAGCCACTTCCGTGAAAAGAGCGCGTTTTATCGAGGCACGGTAGCACACCGCGTATTTTCTTTGCGCGCACTTGATTAAACTCGGGGAGCCCGGGTGGTGGGGTTCTCGCGATCAAAAACCTCGCTATCATTTATCACTCGCGCGGTCGCGTCTGTGGCCGGTTCGTTGCACGTACGCGACCTACGCAACTCTGCGTCGCTTTTTCTCGAATATATATTTTTTTTATCTTACTCGTAGCGTCCGGTTGCGCAATCAAACCACTGAAACAGCCAAAAGGACGCGACCTGCCCGGCTGCGATCAACCATTTGCGTATCAGCCGCTTTTATCTTTTAAACATTTTATATAATTGCGAACACGCCGATCAACAAGCCGACTCGTTTCTGCGTTCGGTTTCATGTCAACTCCTTAAGTGACGTCAGCTTTGATTGCCTATTCGAAATTCCGGATAGTCTAGCTGGTTAATAGTCGTGCATTACTGACCTTATAAGATGAGGAGCATTTTTTTATCGTTTTATATTTCTACTTTCTATCGAGCAAATAGCTTGCAAAAATCCACTCTAAAATTCTTAAATGATTAACTATTGGCTTACATTCTCTTCATATACTGTTGTTTGGGATACTAACATGTAACTCTATTTGCATAAAATAGTATTTTATAAAACAATGATTGTGAAGACAAATCCACAATTAGGAAGTGAAAAGGATCCAATAATAATTCAGAGTACATATATGTATTCGTAATTGGAGCGATCTTTTTAAGTCCTTTTCCAAAGCAGTTAAATCGTCAGAAATAGTCCGCATAATATACGGTAATTTTTTCTTTGTTGTAACTATTGTAACTATTTTTCTTTGAATAGCATAAAAAAGATATGTATTGAGAATCGTCTGGGTTAGGTCTGTGCGGTCGTCATTCAACTTTTATTTACACCATGTTGGTGGCCGATGCAATGCTGTTCATTCGTTTGTTTATTAGTGCGGGTTCTGTTGATGGTTGATCACCTGTTGACCGGCGCTGAAATTTTACTTACACCGAGTTCCTTGTTGAACCATTATTTTCCTTTCGCACCAGGTGCGGATAAGTTAATGCTTATTCTGCCGCCGGTCACCGGTGACCGACACTGAAATTCTGCTCGCGCCATGTTGGTTGCTTATACATCGTTGTCTATTGGCGCGCGCGCTTATTAGCCTGTTTTCTGTTGACCAAAATTGTACATATTACGTCTTATTAATCGATGATCGATATACTATCTCCTGTACATGTCGGTTATCGAATTATCGATGTGCAAAGGATCAAATAAAAATTCACAGTGCACATATTAGTATGTAATTGTCAATAATTGTAACTATTTTTATCTAACGGAATTGATGATAAGGCGCACAGAAAAATATCAAGCAGAGCCCTTTCAATGGTTTCAAAAATATATGTATTAAAAATGGTTTAGTTGTTCCATATTTTCCCCATTGCAAAGGTAATTTCTCGGCAAATTCGAGCAAATGATTCCGTAATCGTCGAATTGTTCGTGGCCGCTATGCGAAGCGATGGAACACGCGTATTTAATGAAGTCCATTCACTGTTCTGTGCTTTAATTAAAACTTTTCGAATCTCATAGACGGTTATACATGGCACGCGCATGAAAAGAATAAGGCGATGGTTTATTACGTTGCACAGCGAATCGTGACATTCTTACGTGAACTGCGCAGGAATTGAAACGTAAAGTTAATTGAACACGTTTACCGGCACCGTCATACATTTCTGGCAATCGCGACTTCGGATCTAACGTTTAAAAATCCATTTACATTTCCTAAACGTGCTCGTTCGAATCGTAGCGAGAAATGACGCAACTTTCTGGAGATTACTGAGATTTCTCAGTCATATTTTTACGAGGAAATGCATTGTCTACTTGAGTCGAACTGTTCCCGAAACAAATGATTGTAGAAATGTTTCGTATAATAAATCGTAACAATATAAAGTGATTGTAGTCGATAAAAAATGAGCTTAATTGCTATAAGTTTCGTTAAATTGCACTGTAGTTACTCGATTGCACAGACTCGCATAAGCTGCACGTGTATAAAACTTCACAGTTTGACGATGACTTCATTATACATACAATGTTCAGCCAATACTATGTATACTGTAGAGCGTTATGTCGGCTATAAGATCTAATCATGGATTTCGCGATAGTTACGAACTCTTATTACGACGAGGAACAATGTGCATTTATTAAAACTTTTTTTACAAATATTATGGCTCATTCATTAATATTCCTCATACTTTAATCAAAACAATTACTAGACTGCGGATTTTTGTGCAAAACAAAAATTGTCCAAACAAAACTAGGGACCAAGTAGAAATTTCATTCTTTGTTTAATAACTTCAGCAAGCTAGAAATAATTCATTAACATTCTTAAATTGTTTTGATCTCTCTACCTTTCGAAACTGCATCTACTCAGTTTCACCGTGAATGCATAAAATCGGCAGTCTAATAATTACATACTTTTCACTGTGTACATATTGTTTAACTGGAAGCGGGTCGTCGTAAATTTTAATTTTCTTATTTACCACAACAAAGATAATCGTACTGTTAAATATGAAAATATATTCGAAAGTGATGTCGAAATTTTTCAGGCAAAAAAGAATTCGCTTATTGAAACTACGTTATCCGTGGGAGTATAGTGTTCGATAAAACCTGGAACATGTAACGGGCAGAAAAAGTGTTTTCCAATCTGTGCGTCGGCAGTCGAGCAACGCAACGGGAACCGTGTGTGTGTGTGTGTGTTTTTGTTTGATTTCACTCGCAGTTGACGAACCAATAATCGAAGCCGTACTTGCTGTACAGAAATATATCCGACACACAAACGTACATGTATATACAAGACCGCGCTTGTTCGTGTATGTTTATCTGACTCTGGAACACACGGGTGTGTACGTATACAGTATCCCGTTTCAATCTATTAATGAGCGCTTAATGATAGCGGCCAATGAGACGAATTCAACTGTTACTGTTATCGTGCGAACGTTCATTGGAGGAAAAGAATTATTTTCAAACCAAATGGTATTGCCCGTCCTATCACTCGATACTGTTCATTAAAAATTAATACAAACATACAATACGTCCGAGAATATGCTCTATCGGCTGCAGGTGGTCAGTCTGATGGACGTGGCGGTCCTTGGCCACGTTTGCATTTTCAAAATCATAAATCGTGGGAAAGAAGAATTTAAAGATTGTTTCCTTTTGAATTTATATGAACGCGCAATAGGGCTGCCAATGAGCTAGCACTGTCGATTGCAGTTCGTTAAGTTGATCGTCGGCCCTGGCCACATTCGAATTTTAAAAATCACAAATAAAATATGGTGTAAATTCGCGCGTCAATGAACTGAAATTTTCAAATTGTGGGAAAAAAAAATTGTTGATTGGTTTTCGTTGAATTTATATAAACACACAATATGGCCGCCAACGTGCTCTATCGGTTGCAGTTCACCATCTTGATTAATATCATCATGTTGCACTCGATTTGTATTTTAAACATCATACATAAATAGAGTGTAATTTAAATGGACATGTTAATGAATCTCACCTTTCTAGGTGAAACATAACCTCTACCGAAGACGCAAAAACTATTTAAGAACACAATTACACTGTTGTCGACTTCTTAATGTTGTTAAAAGAAACGTCTAGAGAGAATTGTAAGAGCTTACAACCGACTAAGCAAATTTCGATTTTACAGCAATAACTGCGTGTTATTGACCAATGCCTGATATTTATGAGCCAATGCAGACCGCGCCAGATCGTTCTCGGTGCACCAAGACGGAAGTTGCACCGTTACGTTGCGATGCAATTTCGATGAAATATCTATCCGCTTCGAATTAGACAGACTTTTCATTTTAAATACAGACGGTGCTTGCGCAACTTTCGTACGGTTTCGCGGGTGAAAAGTGAATTTCCAACAGGCGGCGTGACTCACAATCAAAAGGACAATGCAACCAGAAAACATTCGAATTCGTGACTGCCATGAATTGCGTAGTACCCCGGGGCCGGTGTTTCATGCGCCAGCGAATGAATCATGCTTCTCAGGCGATACGCGGAACGAGGATACAATAACCCAGCTGTCGGTTTTTTGCCACGCGGATTTACATTGCGCCGCGCTCAGACGACACACGAGCGCGCGCACAAACACACATACACGTGTTGTAATTAGCGTGCCGCGTGTTACCAGTGGGTTCCGACGAAACGAGATAACAATGATAAGAACAGGACACTCGAACTTAAACTCTTGTCTTTATAATTAGCGTTCCGTGAAAAAAAACCGTAACCCTACCCCCGCAAATCCGTGTCGCCTTTGTCCCATTCGAACCCTCTCGTAAAAACGCCTGCTTTCTTTTCTAATTGCTCGTGTACACGGTGTTTTATTAATGCTAACACTGTGTCAAAATTCTTTTTAATTTACAATTGAACCGCCCAGAAGCTAATCGATAGATCGCGGATATTTGTGGAAAATAAAAATTCTCTGCGTTAGTTACAATTACACATTGATTCACAGTAATATTCGGGCACGTTTAAAAGGACGATATATTTTTAAGAGGGGGAGCCCTGTGTAAATGGCCTGTTTTTCAAGAATTCTTTTTTTTTTAATGTAATGCGCGGATTGATTTGAAATTTCAGGTATCATTTATTCATGTTACAGTATAACGAAAAATATTTTTTTAAAAGTTTAATTGTTAATAACAATCGTGGAATAACGGCTTGAAGATGGCATCCTGTATTTGCGCCGTGCAACGTACAGTGCACAAAAATGATCTTAAAAAAAAAATCTTTTGAAATTCTTTTTTCAAAATTTGCTAAATTGCAAAAATGGCGACGTTATGAAAAAAACGTGTTTTCTGATATACATAATTGATAATAACTTTATTTAATAAAAAATAAAAAAATCGGAGCTCGTCATGCTGAGGCCAATTGTTTATAGAATATATATCAAGTTTCATAAAGATCAGGTAATTAGTTTACGAGCTACGTTGTACGGCGAGCGAAATTTTGCGTTTCGAGAAAAACGCGTTTAAAGTTTTAAACTGCAGTTTTTTGCTAATCTGTGATTCCGGGGCCATAGAATAGATCTTCCTCTTTATCAAAATATTGCATTTCAGCCGTTTTTTCTTCATTTCGAGAAGCACGAGCCTCTTTAGTGCAATCAAGACTGCGTCCGTCCTGCTCAATACAACTCTTCACTTTATTTTGAAAATAACGTGTATGAACATCTCTGATAGCTTTCTAACTACTTTTTATCGTATTCATATGGAAATTTCATTTTACACAGGACTCCCCCCTTAAATGTTGGACATGACGTGAACAAAAAAATTTGAAAAAACTGCAATTGGTCGGAATTACAGAACCAGGTTGTTGTTCGCAACTTTTTTTATACGTAGGTCTATATGTACATATTGAAATAAGGTGTTCAGCATGGCTAACAGATAAAACGTGCCAGTACACGGTCGGATCGTTGACGATTCTACTAGGAAAGCTAAATATTTATTGTTTCGCGTTCGAAGTATGGCTTCTTCGATCGGCGCGTCCCACGTGACCGTCGATCACGTTCCCGCGAACATAACGTGTCCTTATCGCGGCTGGTTTCCTTTTTTCTTTCGTTTCTTTTCTTTCTCTTTCCGATGGTGGTTCGTTGCGCGCACCAACCACTTCGTTTTTCCGTCTAGCTTGTAATTAGTTTGTGTGCGTGCTCGCAATCTCTCTCTTTCTCTCTCGCCGGTGCACGGTGCACGGTGGTGGTTCAACAATCTTGGCCGTTTTAGAACTGGCCGCGAATTATTTATAAAACGGCTGCACCTTAACGAGTTATCTGCATGCTAAGTGAACACCGCTCGACACGGCTCGACTGGGCTCGATTCTGCCGTACAATGTGTTCCGAACACTGCTCGTTGGTTGGACGATATCCAAATATTGCGAACGAACGTACTGTAATGCTATTTCCTTATAAAAGACAGATCTAAGAGTTCAATAACCGGGTACCCGCTATCATTTTCCTTTTATACAACAACCGTTCATTTTTAATGTTGGTCAGGTTTAGTGTTAATATTTTTGGAACTCACTTGGTACGATAAACTTATGTGATATGTAATATAAATATCACACGAATTGTGTATGGTTTATTCATCTCGACGACAATTAACTCTCACATTATACATACCTCATCAATTCTATTCGACTCTGTCCAATTCTGTTGTTACAATGTTTTGGCTATGTCAACTATAGCACTGCATGCTAGTTGGACGAAAGCCAAATGTTGCAAACAAACGTGCTAATAGTATTTCCCTAGAAGAGAAAGATCAAATAATCATTGTTCTTGTACTCAATAAAGTCGATGTTACACAAATTGTGTATCTCTTTTTGTTCCATTATATCCAGTGATAATTAATTTTTATGTAATACCTCGGAGATAGTTGCACAAAAGATTCTATTGTAAAATAACAGTTTACTCATTCTTGTTTCACTTTTTAATTCTCGACCTAGGTCCGCTCTAATTCAAACATAAAGAATATAGCCTAGTCGAAATTTAAAAAAAAATTATATTGTACTGGACACCTAGAGGATATTTGTTTTGCATGTTAAAAAATTGAAAATAGATGAATCGTCACGCTGGAGAATGTGCAAGAGTTAAGAACGAATGTTTTTTAGCTACTAGTATTATTACCTAAAATTATGAAGACCCTTGCTGATTGTAACATTGCTGTTTGTCGTCAATAATTTTCTACAACACTTTAATGTTTCCTATATTTGCTCTAACATGTACTCGCACACCAAAAGATACGAATGAAATTCCTATTAACTAAACATTGTTTAAAATCATCATCACAAGTTTGTCTCAATGCTATACAATACAAGAATAGAAGAAATTCCTATTAATTTTTAATCGAATCTAAAATTGAAAAACAAAGAAGATATAGTTTCAATGAAAACACATCGCGCAGCGCCTCTTCCTGTAATGTAAAACTTGTTGCGAGGAAAATCGCTACGTCGACTACTTCGGAATCATTGTTCCCGGTTTGTGGATAGGACGATGCAGCTCGCACATGCAACGTGCACACACGGTTAATCGTAGCGGCGGATGTGGAGAGAGATTTCTCGGTTACCGCGTGCACGGAATAATCCTCGAATATTTTCGGTTTCCACACATACACACATCGCCACAGCCCGATTTCAAATTCACTGTGTAGCACACGAGCCGCTCGACTCGTTCGTTCGGCTCGCGTACAGGCTTGCGATCGAGTTCGCCGTTCGGTTCACGGAATAGAGAAACAAATATCGGCGAGCACGTTCCACGGAAATAACCGTCCGAATGATATCTGGATCGCGTTCCGTTTACCGCTTTATCGGCCCCGCAACACGTCTAGGGAGCCGTCGATTATTTTAGCGGGTCGAACGAGTCACGATAATATTTATCCCTTGCCCGAGATTCGCCGGTTCCATCGTACGAAGCTGTAATACCCTATTCGTGGCCCTCGGAGCCAACTACTAGCTCCGCTGGCCCTGGGTAAACCCGTTCTACAGGGTGACGTAACTAACTTGATCACTAGGCTGCGGATCTTTATGCAAAATAAAAATGTTCAGCAGCGGGCGTTGGAAGCGGGAGTTAAATAAAAATTCATTTCATCCCCTAATAGTTTTTTTTTAGACTGAAAACAACATAACACTATTCACACTGTTTTATATTTCACCTAGCCAATTTCTTCATAAATGCATAAAAATACGCAGTCTATTGATCACCGCGAATAATTTCTAAATTATGCATTGCACAAAAAGATTATTTCAACGGATGTTGCATGGTATCAAGTCGGACATGATGTGGTGTGTAGTACACGATTTCTTTATAAATGGAGGCGTTTAGGAGATTTAAGGGTCAACTTTGATAGTTTAAATGGAACCGTACATTTTGTATGCACCATTCGATGCAGTTTTTTTTTGCGATGAACGAAGGATAAGTAGCGAATGATCGACAGAGGATCGCTAAGATCCTTCTACACGGGTGCGCAGCGCCTGCATGTCGCGGTTTCCGTCGAAATTGCGTCGCGGATCCTTCTCGGCGCAAGTGTAAACAACAAATACATAAGTACGCACTTCGGATGCGAAGTGCACTGTAAACACAAATATTTGCGATAACGAGGAGACCGCGTCGGGTGGTTGCGCCATTTCTTTCTTTATCTCGCAGACATATTTAAAGCGAGCTCTCGCTCTCATGCTCCCACGAATATTCGCGTCAAAACACGGTCCCCTCGCGTGCGAACGTAAACAATGTGGTGCGTCGGTAGAATTTAGGAGTGTTTCGCGGGCCGAGATTCACGATAGTGCAGTTTGTCTGGGGAGAATGTACTCGTTGTTTTATCCGAAACGAATTACCCAATTGTCGTCTCGACTGATACGATACTGATACTGTAATAGTATAGAGGATATGAGATACCCATTTTATTTTTTATCTATCGAATAACCTGGTTTATTCGATAACATAATAAGTTACCTCAAAAATAGGAAAAAGTAATAGAATGGAATGGAAAGTACGTTATTGAATAAATATATAAATAAATATCTGAATTTTAATTTAAAAAGGCTACGAACTTTTTTCGCTAATAGCTCCTCAACAAAGCCGCGGAGAACATTTTCGCAAAGGAAAAAGTTACTTCGAATCACCTCAGGAATTTCACCCCTTTCAAGGAAATTGTACAACATTTTTTAGACATCCTGTATATGCGACTGTATGCAACACCGTGTACATATTGCGATAAGCGTTCCCAACGACCGTGGGGGTCAGACACGTGATACAGGACATATACTCTTCTCGCGAATACCGCGACGTTCGCGATTCGCCTCTGCAACCCGTTTCTAGAGGTGCAAAGGGGTTGGTCGTCGAACAATCCTATCGATTGGCACAAGTGTAAAGCCAGCTGTAAGTTGTCCATCAAAGGACACATGCGACACTTTCTCTTTGTGTTTTTCTTTTTTAGGCAACTTTCCTCAGCTTTTCGCGAATCCACGTTGCGGACGTCTCGTGAAAATTCTTATCAGTACACTGGGGATTTTTATTACACCGTATACTGAAATAAAGAAACGTGTATAATCATTTCCGATGGAACCAATAGTATTTTTAAATCCTTTAAATGAATTCACTATTTCCCATTTGATCCATTCATTTTTGTCATAAATGCATAAAATTTCCGCAGTCTATTAATAACGAAAGAATATAATTGCATTTCGATTTAAAAGATGTGAATAACATAAATGCATAATAAATTCTGTGCATAGAAATTCGAATAGAATTTTATAAAAAGTGAAAGACATCATTATCATGAACATTTTTAAAGGATGAATGAAATTGGTATTTAGCTGTTTTATATTACAGTCGATGCAAACAATTTTTATTTTTCATGAAGATCCGCACTCTAGTTACAAGAATGGTCCGCTGTCCGAGGGTTAAACAGTGTCGTATGTTTAAATGATCTTGTTGGTCAGTGTAAAATTAACTTTTTGTATGTATTCTGAAAGGTGGGGGTAGAGATAAGTTATTGATTTTCGCGATAACCAGCTCGGGAATCGAGAAAATGACCATCGCGATTTTGCGAAAGCAGCCAAAAGGATGTTCATGTCCCACCCTCTCACCTCCTCGAGGATTTTAGCGACGAATCGTTGCGTTTGTTTCTGTGTATGTGTCTGTGTCCGTGTGGACTGACCTTCCAAAGTTAGCCTTCCCCTTGAAAAACACAGGAAACGCTTCCTACACGCGATCATCGAGCTGTCGGCTGTGAAACGACTTTAACCCTCGACCCGCCGATGCCGGGTCACGTTCGACCCCTCTCTTATGTATGACTTTGTAGAACCAGATAATCGATTCTGCACGGTGGTGCACGCTCCCGAGCTCGAGAGCAACTAGGAAATATCGTTGCATTCGATAGAAAATTCTCCTCTCCTCCTTCCTGCGCCCTCCCCGTTATGTCATTTTTCATGATTCCTGTCGGCGCGGCGGTTTAACCCCTTGACTTATCGTGTCGCGTCAGGCACGTGGTGAAGCTTTCAAATACAATGTATTAAACGTGTATGTCATTCATAGTCTGTGGATGTTTATACAAAACGATTATAAAATATTCTACATTGATTATAGGACACAGAAGCTGCATAGACACTTATTTATTTCTTAATAATGATCTATTCGTGTTTATTATAAATGCATAAAATCCACAATCTAATCATTGGTAGACTATGGATTTTATTCGTTTATGAAAAAAATTGATGAAATTTATTGAAAGAATTTAGGAATATCGATTATTTTCAATTTATTGAAATCGTTGAGAATTGAAAAAATGGACGTATTTTAACAATCAAAGATTAATCGACTGCCTTTTAATAAATCTTGTCTATTCTAAAATTGATTATATCTATTAGCAAACAAATTATTCAGAGCAACATAATCCACTAACATCTTTCGAGATCATTGTCTAAAAGAAAATGATCAAGCTGCTTTCATATCCAGCACAGTAATTTAAAAAACCTATTAATAAGCTTCCAATGACAAGCCGCAAACGTAGTAAAAAATCTTTGCAAACGGTACTTTGTGTCCCAGTTCATTGCGCTTGAAAATAGTGCGGACAGATAAGGGGTTGAAAATTGCTCTTCGAATTAATAAACGGTGGACATGTGTGTATACATTTAAAAGGGTCATTAGTAGATTGCAGATTTAATGCATTTATGAAGAAAATAAGTAGGTACAATTTATAACAGTTGTATCATATATTATTTATAGCTCTATAAAACTTTTCAAGAGAAGAAGAAATTTATATTTGGCTCCTGTGACTTGACAATTGACGAAGAAAATTTTGATCTTGCATAAAGGCCCGCAGTCTAGTCATTAGTAAGCAAAGATGAAAATTTTTCACATTTGATTTCACATAATGTTACCTAGGTACAATCTTTTCAATTTTCGTAGCTAAAAATATCTCACCAACCTAATAATATTCTCGCCGCTAATGCATGATGCACGCGTCATCAACACTTTCTAAGTCGATTATCTCGAAAACATAGTTTCTCACGGACTAACTTAATCGCATGCTTTCGATTTATTTTTTCATAGAGTGTTTGATGACGCGCATCGAGTATAGTCGATGCATAACAATTAACTTATAGTTCTCGATGCATTGGAAATACCGTATCCATATACACGCGAAAAAGATGTGCAATATTTATGAAACATTTATTCACGCAGCTGTCATGGAGTGATGGCGTTTTTCTCGAAATGAAGCTTTCGGAATCGGTACAAGGAATATTTATAAGACTACTGGGCCAATTTGAATAAAATTTTGCAATAACATTTTTTAGACTGCTATCTAGTTCTTGGACTAAGCACATTTTTTATTCCTTCATTTTTCTTTTTGTTACGAGCAAAAGAAGCTGTTTAGTTAAAAAATTATACATCGGAATTCAAATAGCCGGTAACTTTTTTAAAAGTTGATTTTTTCAAAATCGACGACTAGCTATAACCCTTTTTGCAGGAATAGAGCTTTTTGTCTAGTTTAATATGCAAACGGTGTTTTGGAAAAATGGTTGCCACGGTCTTCAAGATATTTAGCTCAGTTCTGATATTTAGTTCAGGACATACTACTTAAATATCATAAAATAAGATGTGCACACTGCTTTTTTGGAGATGAATAATTTTGTATATAAAAAAAAAATGGTTGAAGTCTTCGTATCTTTCAAGCGTTCAAATCTGTATGATCTGGTAACTCGTCATCCATGGATAGGGAAAATGGCTGCCACATCCTTCCGGTTTAAAAGGTTTCGCTCATTTTTGCAGGACATGCTACTCAAACATCACGCAATAAAACGTACATATTGATTCCCTAAGAGAAAAGTAATTTTATACGTAACAAAAGCTGTTGAATCCCTCTCGCTTTGTAATCGTTTGAAAATTGTCCGAAGATGAATAGGACTATATCGAGTCGTTGCTTTGCGTATTTCCGACAATCGTACTCGTCGAAGAAAAATTTCGCGTTTAAGGAATCGACGACGGTTTGTTCGTGGAAGGTCTCGCAGTGAGTTTGCATGCGGAGTATCGCCGGTGCATCTAGCCGATGCTTGATTATTCCGTGTCACGGAAATAGTCTTATCGATGCATAACGTACACTTTGTCGGGCGGAGCTATCTTTTCGTGGGTTTCGCGTGTGCTGCAAATACCGTGCGGAGGGCCTTGGGTAATATATTTTTTATCTGTGCAATTAAAGGCTCATTCAGCGCCGCGCCGCCGTCGTACATACGCGCCGCGCCGCAACGCCCGCAACGGCTGTTTTGCATGCGGCTTCCGTTTTTTCGCCTGCGTTATGAAAGAGATGAGAGTCGACGGCGTGGTCCGATGCGGCCTGATGCGGCCCGCAGATACTTAGAGCCGGTACGAAAATTATATTACAAAATTTACCCGTCACGTGAACATGGCCAACGACAGCCGGCTGAAACGAGAACGAATCGCCGTCGGACGCTCCTCGAGACCTACAACGATCATTTAAACAAGCCTTCGTTAACTTCCGCCTTCGTGTCGGATGGAAATTGCCTGCGAGATTCGCGCGAAATTGTTCCGTTTGTTTTCCGATCGTTCTCGATCAGTCTCTGTTCTGTTTGAAATGTTTATAAGGGAGGGATTCTGGAGTGTATTAGTAAAATTAATGCGAATTTTAGGAATTTAAAAAAAAATATATATTTAACATTCACTTTCGAAACTTCAGGATATAGTTTATTGACAATGGAATAGTATAAAAATATTTTCTTTTTAGTGGAGAAAGAAATAATATTAATAAAGTTATAAAAGTATGCGGATGGGATCTCATTGTCAGTCGAAAACTAAACAACATTCTTATTCTTTATGAACACAATTTATCAATGAACCTTAAAAAATGGGAAAAAGTGAGAGACAGAAACAAATTGTGTCGTGCTTGGTCTTATTTTAATCAGAAAAACGTCACAAATCTGTTGCTACAAGTTTCATGAAGAAAATAATTCAAACCAAAAGTGTTTGTCATCATCATGTTTTCCGGCAAAAATTGTATAAAAATCGATTTACTTTTATAGCTGCTGGTGCAAGAGAAATTAATGGCGTTAAGCCATAAGTGACGTAGTATTTTTTAGTAAATGCATAATTATCAACTGTATCAATCAAAAATGTCGAACATTGCACTCGAATAGAAAATATACGGGATGTTCTATTTGAATCAATCCATGTGAATATCTACGAAATCTATTTGTTGATAGAAATAAATGAATAAAGTGATCTTCTGTGGATGGGTGGATAATTTTCTCCAAAAAAGGGTCGGGAGATACTTTTGGTCGAACAAAGCTTTCGAGCATTCGCACCGTTTTTAAACAAGCTGAATTAGCTAGAGGATTTACTCATAGCACAAAAATAGTATAAACGCACTAGCGCGTACTGTTCGTTCAATTATTCAACATCCCGTAATCCAATCACGCGTTCTTCTTTTATTTGCGGTACACGTGACAAACGTGTTTGCGACGGATACACTACTAATAAGTTTCTGTAAGAAATGTATTCAATAACATGCATACAGAGGTGTTGTTTTCTCACTAGTCTAGATTAGAGATCCCCGTTTCACGTGTATGTAAATACACGTGCCACGTGAACCGTGTAGTACGAATTTAAGGATCCGTGAATACGGATCCGTGAACGAGGATCCGTGTACACGGATCCACAAACCGTGCACTACACGGATCTGCGAATACGAATCCGTGTACACGGATCTACGAACACGGATCCGTTCGGCGATTGTTTTCGAACAGTCGAACGTGCCGCACTGATCCGTGTTCGTAAATCCGTGTACACGGATTCGTATTCGCAGATCCGTGTAGTGCACGGTTTGTGGATCCGTGTACACGGATCCGCATTCACGGATCCGTATTCACGGATCCTTAAATTCGTACTACACGGTTCACGTACCACGTGTACACGTGTATTTTAGTACACGTCCAAAACCGCGATCTCTAGTCTAGATACATATATAATTACATTTGATGTTATTTAAAAACATGATTACATGCGACTCCTATATGCGATTACATTTCAAATAATTTTATCGAACCGTTTATTCAGAATATTATAAAATATGATGAAATAGGTATGTATATGTATGGAAATACGGGTATTTTCGCTTGAATGGCTTGTTTATTTTACAAAGCAAGTGATTGCGATCCCCCCGACAGAAATACATACATAAGTCGCCGGTAATTCTAAGTTTACATCCTTATCGGTTGCATACGCATAGGGCGTTGAAAGTTCAAGGAGCTCCTATCTTCTGAACACACTTATCTCATGGTGTATTATCACCATGAAAACTGGTAACGCACGGAGAGTTCAAATAGAGATTAAAAATATCACGTCGAACATAAAATATAAATCGTCTGCTGCCTGGGGACTATGCACCACTATCGCGTTCGTTGCCATTGCTATACTGCATTTTCCGTAGCTTGAACTCGGCATTTTACCCACCGCAAATTTATTAATAATATTCTCAATGACTAGTGTCTACTATAATGAATTTGTTTGCAATTAAAATTGTCATTACCATTGAAAAGACTGTTCAACACGATAAAGTCTAAAGGCGCAAACATTGTGGCAAGCGTACTATTTTTCCAAGGTCACATACTTCAAAATTCCAAGGTCATTGACGGTTCTTTCAACGGGACTTTATTGTCATTTAAATTACTATTGCCATTAATAAGGTTGTCAAACGCGATAAGGTTCAAAGGGGTAAACATTGCGGAAAGCGTAGAATTTTTCCGAGGTCACATTTTTCAAGATTTCGAGGCCATCGATATCTGTTTTGTGAATAGGACTATGTATATGTATATTTTTATTATCATCATAACAATCAAGTTCAAGAGAAGGTTCAAGTTATATACATATACAGGGTGTCCCACATAAATGATAACACCTAAATATCTTTCGTATTTACAGTCCTATCAGAAAACTTCAGAGGACAAAGTGACGCTATTGCAGGGGGGCAATATAATGATGAAGAAAAAAATTTTTTATGTCGTGTTTTTTAATGAAATTTCAAGGTCACCGATGTTTTTTTAAATGGAATAGTATATTTTTTATTGCATCAGCCTATGCTCCTTCATATTCTTTACAAAAAAGTATTAATCTATTTGTGTAAAAAAATCATTAGTTTAGGAGATATGTAACACAGAAAATGTAAATATTTACATTGAGAATTCTTGCTCTCCTACTACATTATCACATTGAATTCATATTATTGACCAGAGAGTCGAGATTTCCTAACAAATTATAATTAAAATATCTCCTAAAATAATGATTTTTTTACACAAATAGATTAATACTTTTTTGTAAAGAATATGAAAAAGTTTTGAATATGAAAAATATGAAAAAATTTTTTTCTTCATCATTATATTACCCCCCTGCAATAGCGTCACTTTGTCCTCTGAAGTTTTCTGATAGGACTGTAAATACGAAAGATATTTAGGTGTTATCATTTATGTGGGACGCCGTTAAATGTTTTTCTGGCTTGTAACTTTCGTTCAAACCTAATCACCTTTTCCTCCGACATTTTTTCCAATTATTAATAATGAGCGAGATATTCGAGAGGCATGGTTTAACACCCTGTATAATCGGTAGAATTTTCGAAAAATCTTGTCCGCATGGCAAGCTCGTACTCAAATTGAATTCGCAGTCGAAGCTCTCGAACGAATCACGCAGGCTGTTTGTTTATATTGAGTTACCACTCGGCTGGATGTTCTATAGCGTCTATAGCGTGCAGTATAGTCGATTGGTTGAAGTTCAAGTGGAGGACGGGGCCACAACGAGGAGAAGGAGACGCGTTCAATGGAAGGACACCGATACTTTGGACACGGAAGATTTTCCGCGTGCCGCCTTCGGCCCGACCGAATTAGATTTAACATGAAATTTTTGAATCGTTGGCCACCGGCCATACGCGTCCCGCGTACTTATGTATATATCGCCGCGCTGCGCGTCGCGTAGCGTCGGCGTGTAACGGTCGCGTTTCTGCGATTCAAACTGTTCTCCGTATGCATGTGTGCGCCATCATTAACATAAGTGTTATTTAACGACGCTTCATGAATCTTTACGATCGGTTCAATTCAGAATTCTGACCGAGTAGCCTGTCCGGTGCCACTCGGTGTATGGTAGTCGATGTTATAGCGTCCGTAGACAAAGACCTGTCAAATGAATCAACACCACGTTAGAGGATAACTGTTACTCTGTCGCTGACGAAAACATGTGAACGAACGCGAAACAAACATTCAACCTATCGTTAGCCTCCTTGGAGACCATTAACAAACACTCGAGAGCGTGCTCGAACAATAACACCGATTAAAACTACCATATTCAATTTACCTCCCGTGCGAATATGTACCTACTATATGTACGAAGGAAAACTCACTGCGAAGGAATTTACAGATTAACCCCGTAACGTCGCGCGTCGTTACGGAGAGTACTTCCATATTCAATTTATTTTCGTACAAACACAATGGAAGAAATAATGGGAAGGAATTTACAGAGTATCCCTGTACCATCGCTAAGAAAAACTGTGACTATAAAGGTTGTCGCACACTAGACCGGCCCGACCCGTACCGGCACCGTTCCGGCGCGGTTGTTTTGTCATTCTCCAATGTAAATCAATGTCCACACCATTAAAGATTTAATAGTGTGCGGCAAACAGCACCATCCGTGTTGCGCCGGAACGGGTCGGGCCGGTCTAGTGTGCGGCAACCTTTATACTTACTGTAGGAAACAAAAAGATACATATGAATGGGTGTCTGAAAAAAGGGCCCGTGTCATGATTTTTAGAAAAACCGTTTTTTCATGGAAGACTTATTTTGCTTTAACATTTAATAAAACAATCCGTAAAAAAGTCTTTCAGTTGTCAGTCTTCAATGGAAGAAGGGCCTATATCATTTTCAGCTGATTTTTATTATTGCAATTCACGTTTGAGTTCCAACTTACGCTCTTTCCAGACACCCATTCATATAACGATAAATGTATGGTAATATTGTAGACCTCTTATAGAAATTAAAAATTTTAGAGCTGATATCTTAATCATTCGAGTTTAAATATCTTGCTGTATTTTACACCCCCCGTGTGTCTTTAAATGCATAAGTTAGAAGGTAACGATCCGTCGTTATCTCAAGGCTAAAAGACTTTTCAGGTAAGCAGAGGAGACGTGAAAAATAATCAGGTGCCGATGAATAGTAACGACGAGTTAACTCGTCCTGGCAGGTGGGAGCACGGGTTAATCGGAAAAGTTGGCCGGGTGTGCCAGAATCGGGTCGTTTAAACGGCGTCGTTGTTGATACGGGTTCCTGGACAGGTTAAGAACGATCAGATTCGGCCGCGCAAACGTGAAATTATCGATGGGGAAAAACGAGGGATAACCAAGTTTTCGTGTAAACGTCGTTACCTTCGACGCCGATTCAATTCTCCGCGGGAAGATTGTGCAATAACGATCGATAGTGGCACAGCATAGAACGTCGTTACGCCGGCCCGGCGACGTTTTATCTTCGTTATTTATATCGAATCGGAAGTGTCCCTTCCTAGCGGACTCGATTGAGCAATTAATAACCTTACTCTATTCGATCATCGTCAATATACATCCGAACAACGTGCGAGAATCTTCGACACGTGACATTGATACCACTAAGGTCGGTCGCCCGAGACAAAAGAGTGTTCCCGCCGCTACGGAAAAATCGATAAGATACAAAACGATCGCGTTAATCTGCCGTTAACCGCTAACCTCTTCGGCGAAAAAATATTCTGAATGCGACGGCCGCGCGTATCTGATTGCATTCGTCTAACGCAATGTTGTTTACCGTTTCACGGCTTACATTTTCATTGATTACACGTTATCTTCCCGCATGTACAACGCTCGCGCTCGTGTAATCCTCGGCTCGATTTAACCCGGGACCTTCTTTTTAAACCACCTGCGATTCTCAGGATGACCATACACATGTTTTTTTTTTTTTAGGAAATCTCTGATGAGATTTATTACAGCATAATGCACATTGCAGAGTACAATAGCGAATAACGAGAACGTTAGAACATTGTGACGAGAAAAAAAAACACGTAGGGTACAAGTATGTACATATTTATAAAAGCTATCATATATACGCACGCCATAATATTAGGTTCAGTTATTAAAGAAACTATGTCTAACGGCAATTGAAATCCTGCTTTGGAAAGGTTTTGGATAAATATACACTTGTTTTCTGCTTCCGTATACTGAAAAAACTTCCATGTCCTTCTATCTAGGAATAACCTTATGCCTTATTGTACAATGTACGATTCTAAAGGATACTCAATTTGTTGGTTTAAAGGGCAAATGGTAGGGTAATTGTTCTAGTAGTCAACCATGTTAACCCTTCAGGGATGACGTTCGATTATTGATGTTACAGATGTTAATTGTAATCTGCAAGTTGATATTTTCTAAAGCTATAAAGCATAATTCTAAAACACTGACAATGTTGGATGAAATAATCTGATCATGTTCGATCAAGCTTGAAACATGTTTTAGAGTCAGTACAATGTACTTGTTGTTATTATCAGTATACTATTTTTTAAATGTTTTATAATACGAGGATACAAAGCTATACATTAAATGTGTTGAATGGGCTAACCATTTTGCTCATTCAAATGTATAAGCCCTCATTTTTTATTTTTAGGTAGCCTGTTTTCAGAAAGCGTGACTATTGGGTAAACGGAGGCGCATTTACCCTAGAGCTGGAGAAACATTTCTTTCAGAACTTACTACATGCATACAACGTTATATCTGTGGTTGTAAGGAAAAACGCCGCATTAGAGTGTAGGATTTACGTATTTACCAGAAAAAAAGTCGTGAAAACAAATTCGAAAGGCTCAAAAAAATAATGCAATTTGATCGACGTCCTATACAAAGAATTAGTGATCAAAACTTTAAATGGCAATATGAAGAAAGTGAAAGTATGTGACATGCGGCGTTCTTCCTTACAACCACAGATATTTCCCCATGTAATTTTGATAAGCTAATTAGAACGGTTCAGAAATATTACAATTATTTTTCCATGCAGGAGTCAATGTCGAATCTGCTTCGATCTAGACCTAGGGAAAGGTTAAACAATTTCCATGTAGTTCCTGCAGCGTCTTATCATTTTATCCAGCAGTCGTGTTCGCCTACCGCGACGGCATCTAATCCTCTCCGGCGTTATTTCAGGTGCCTCGGGGACTATCCGACTCGCCACAAAACAAGGGTGTCAAATTGACACCGTCAATATTTCTTCCCGTGACGTCGATGAGCCACGACCGCGGCTATCTTATCGTTGCACCGAACGCGCAATCATTTTTCCGCCTGACTCGACAGGTTCAGGGTCGTGAGAAAATCTCGGGTCCCCGATGAATCCTCGGCAGAAACAGATCGAAAACCGGTGTCGCTCCGTGAAAGTGTCCTTACAATCTTCCCGGCCGCGTCCTCTTCGTTTATCCGTTGATCGAAGGTAGGTAAAATTACGTAGGGTTCATTTTCGAAATGAAAACCGTGTCCCACCATCGATAAAAATAAACGAGTTACCGACGGTGAATCACTCACGCGGTGCGAAACGTGTCTTAACTTCGCAGGCGCTCCACTCGCGCTACGTAATTGAAAAGTTTCGTCATGTTTGACTTCCGCGTGCTTCAGTTCGCCCGGATATCAAGTCTTGTGTATCTTGTCTCGAAGAATCACCCTTGAATTTGTCTCCCAACTGTCGCCAATCACCCAGTATGCAGGAAAACGTGTGCCGTGCGCCAGGTGGGAAAACAAAGCGTGCACGTGTGCAGGAACAGACGTGCACGAGCCTGTTTCGTTGAAGTCCTCGTGTCTTATTCATTCCGGCTAAATATATGTATACTCGGACTGTAAATAACATTCGAATCATTCAGACTTCGAATAGTACTACATAGTTATCTCTAATTATTCGAACGTTATTTTTATTAGAGAGGAAACATTGGTTCTACAAGGGTTCTAGTTCGAAAGAGGAAACCCTATGTACTAAATATGTACGCATTAACCTCAAAGGAACGATCAATCGATAGGATCCGTTGGTTGTTCACCTATTTAGCTCATATATTCTATGCATACTATTGCAAAGTGTCTACATGGCTACTTTCAAGTTTCCAGCCCGCCAAAACAACGAAATAAAAATGCCGCGCAATTTGAATCTCGCTTAACCCCTCCGGTACTGCGCTTGTCTGCCGCGTAGTGTTCGAAAGCGAGTAAGAATTTATTAAAATACGGAAGAATTTAGAAAGCTCAGAAACAATTATTTTATGTTGCAAGTACGATATACACGATTAAAATCGGCGATCGACGCGTCATGCTAGTTGCCGTACTGAAAACAGTATCGTATCAAAAAGGTTTATTAATATACACGGTGTCCCAGGTTTGAACAACCAAACACTGTCAGTACATTCCGTGTGTCTAAATAAGAAAAAATGTTACATAAACATTGGTGTCTTTCAAAGCTATGGTAATGCTATGACTAGACTGCCGGGTTTTATCAGGTTTTATGCATTTATGACGAAAGTCACTAAATAATACAAAAAAACAATGAAAACCACGGAAGAAATAACGAGTGCTGTTCTGTTATTTTAGACTTATTCAAGTGATTAAGGGAGGAAATATAAGACAATTTTTATTTCGCATAAAGATCGGCAGTCTAGCTATGACAAAAATACAATATTGTATAAAGGGAACAGTTGTAGACGAAGATTACTACGATACAATACACCTTGTTACAACTTGTATATGTGCAATTATTGTACACGCTTTTTTTCGTAGGTTTTTTTTATTTTTGGAACTACTTATTTGTCCGATACGAGGGCTAGGGAATTGAAAAACATGTGGTGCAATTCGAGGTTCGGAACGTTCGAATGTTTACAGTAGTGGCTCGCGCGGGCAGTCTGCACCGGCGGCGCGGCGCTGTGCGGGGCGGTGCGGCGGTGAAAAAAGGATGACAAGAAAATCGGAAATACTGAGGATGCGTCGGCGACGGGTAGCAATGACCTTGGGCCGTGTATTGACTCGGACGTTCCATCTCTTTGTTCCCCGACGATCCGTCGGGAAAGTTCTTTCTGCGGATTGGTAGCCCGCGGCCGACGAACCCCGCCATGATTTTGCACGGTGCTCGAGTATACAGTCCGTGTTCCGCTCAAGGTTGAACGATGTCTGGGAAATTTTTCGATTGAAATGCACGGCTAGAATCGCCGTTACAGGTCGGTTGGTATTTGTGCATTAACACATAATACTAGTCGGTGGAAGATAAATAAAACATGCGCGGTAAAACTAGCGCACACGCGGTTACGGAGTTTATGGTTGAATTTGAATGTTCGTTAAAAGCGCGCGCTTTTACGGGATGTTAACGAAAGTCCCGCTGTATTGACAGTATCTACGTTGGTATTGTTATCTCGCGCATATTTAAGTACAATAATCCCGCGGAACCGCCATTGTTTATAAACATTAACGTGGGAAGATAAACGTGTAAGAACCGGGCGCGGTAAGCCGTGGTTCTCCACCTGAACATAATCTTTTCCACCGTGTATGTATTTATTTCTACGTGCAGAAAATCACGTGTACAGGCTCACTCGGGCTTTACGATCTCGTCTGCGACGCATTGAATCGCTCTCTTTTAGCTTTATAGCCACTTGTAAAAAGATTACGGCTGCAATAATTTACAAGCGAAATGCACATTGTATTGCATTGGCAGACAGACCGGTGCCCCCGACGCATCGTCAAAGTGATCCAGATCAAAATCTCTAATTAACCGTTTGAAGTCGCACAAGCTCGACGAACAAAGACAATGGTCGGTAAATAATACATGGTTCGGGACGCGAAAGGTTAACGCCGTTTCCAGTCATCTCGAGCATCTATCGCCGCCATGTTCTCGGGATAAACTGAAATAGACACGAAATTAAAAGGAACAGCAGCGAGTACAATGCTTCATGCTCGGTGCTTCCGTGTTCCCTTTATAGCCGACGGGACAGTTCGCCTCCGTGTCAGAAATAATACGGCAGGAAACATGGCGGTCGGTTGTGTCACACGGAGTGTTAATTCCGCGTTGCCATAAGCCTGGAAAGTAACGTAGTACCGTTATCGCAAGGCCGCCTGCGAATCATTGTTCCGATTGATCCAAGTTAGAAAGGAACAGGAACGAGGAGAACAGACTACATGATGTATAATCGGCACTCCGGCTACGAAAAAGGACGGGGCGAGTGCGTACGACGACGACGACGACCGCCGGAAAGGATAGACAGAGGAGAGAGAGGGAGAGAGAGGGAGAGAGAGAGAGAGAGAGAGAGAGAGAGAGAGAGAGAGAGAGAGAACAGGTTAAAGCAACAAAAGCATCTGCAGACTAAATCCAAACAACAGTGGATCGTCGTTCTCCCTCTATATTCTCGCCGGGACGTCGCTCGTTGTTTCAACACGCAATCCTAACTGTGCGGGAAAGCAAAGTATTTGTCGATTTCCCGCCAAAGATACTCTAAACAATTTATTTCTGCATTATTATCAATTAATTTATATGTATTGTACATTTACGAATGAAAAAATTGTACGAAGCTCCAAAATGTGCTGTAATACATATTTAATTTTTCTGGCACTGTGCCAAATACACATTAACTCAAGCACAACTTTTGCTGGTTTATGTTGATTCGTTTCAGAGCATTGTGAGACTTACTCTAGAAGTAAAATATGCATAAATGGATAGAAATAAAATAATTTTGCTCGACTGACGTTCCGACGTTCCTCCTCGGTGTACCAAAACAAAGACCTCGTCACTCTCCTTTGTTTGTGTACACACGTCGTCACGTGACTCAGAGATATGCAGAACACGCTTGACACGAGACGATTACAATTATATAAAGTCTCGTTCTCATTCATATTAATGAATGATATACTTAGCGTGATGTCCTTGAAATCGAATCACTGCGACGATGATGACTGGATTCTTTTCTATTCCACCCCCATACATTTTGGCTTAAACTTATCCAACGAACAGTTCAAAAAATTAATTTCTAAATGTTCGAATGAAGCGGGGGCATATCATAATTATCGTAGAACTTTTGTGACGATTCCATTGTTCATAAACATTCTCTTGCAACTAACTTTGATTTCCTTAACCCGTTTGCATAATAAGGAAGCACGAAGAGTAATGCGCTAATTTCTTAAAATCACTAATTTACATGCTTGTTATTGTTACGTACGTACATATATTTGATACGTAGTACTGAAAGCAATGTCAATGAATTGTTTTTCTAAATAGCCATTCGCGCCAACTCGCAATGTTATCTGAGGAGGCAATGCGCTGTGGTAATAAAATCCACAAAAAATTGCGTACATACGTAAGTACATACGAACGTATACGCTTCAGTGATAGTGACCAGAAAGACAGCGCGTATATACGCTAATGATGCAAATGAGTTGATTCTAAAATTTCTGTCGGAAATATTTGTTTGGAACGGGTTACTAAAAGTTATTTTGGAAACGCTGGGGGTAGATAAAACTCCGTTTTATTCGTCCAGCGAACACCTTAAAGCGATAAGTCTAAAATGAACACTGGCTAATTTTTAATAATATTTTACACAAACGGTTCTGATTCGGGTGTTCGAACCTGGATTTTCTTTTGTTTACGATCCCAGTTCGAATCAAGCACGACAACTTTCTGCGATCTGCGGTCACGAAGAGGCTGGGCACTCGCAAGCCGAGTACACACGGGTAGGGGGAACGGGACGAACGCGTGAAAGAGAAGAGCCTGGCCCGCACTTCCTCTATCTTTATAAAGAAGAAGCCATCTCTTAAGCGCATCATAATGGAGACCTTGTCTCTTTTCTTTGTTTGAACACGCGCCAGCACGTGGCGACGCTTGATACGGAGAGAGAGTGCATCGATGCTATTGCGCTTCAAAATGTTCGTGCTGAGTGTCTTGTCCCGTGGCCCCCCACTCTTGCGTTTATTTTTACAGATGTATTATCCGTGCGTGTTATCTAGTCTTTCTCTCGATGTGTGTACTCTTCGGCCTGGTCAACGGACATCTACCGATTTTTCACTTTTGTTGTAGGAATAGTAAGCTGGGGCTGGGGCGGTTTGATACTCAGCCGCGCGTTATTTAACAGCTCGTTATAAATAACTTGGAATTGATAGTTGCGGAATAAATATATATATGTACGCGATAGGGAGCAAATAACGGGAAGACGTGCAGCACGAACGACTCCCGGACCTCCGCCAATCTTCTTATTGCTCAATTTTTCTACGCCGTAAATAATCCGCGATTCGATACCTGATTAGTTGACAGGTTACGGGCACTTCCATTTGATATATTCACCGCAAAGGCTTGGTTTAACCATTTTGGTAAACCTTTCATTAAATACATCGTAATTTAGTAGGCGCCGCGTTGACGGTCACCGGTGACCGGCGCGTTAATTTCTGATTTGTTCACCACAAGGCCATTGGTTAAACATTTAACAAACCTTTCATTAAATAAACCGCAGTATAACACGCGCTCTGGTGTCGGTCACCGACGCTTTAATTCGTAGCATCTTCGCCACACAACATGTTTCGATCAATATTTCCTTTACTGGCCAACGTTGTAGTCTTAATGAATTGCATTACAATAACAATATTCAACGTTCATATAAAAAATTTGTCGAATAGTTTAATTTGCTTCGAGTCTCTGCTATTAGAACAGAGTGTACGATCATAATGAGTTGATAAAAAGTTAAACGTAATTGCGTACGTTGATGAATTTAAGCAATTTAATGGAAAAGTGTGAAATTAATAAATATTTAAGCAGAGTTTCTGTGAATTTTCGTTTGAATGAATAGCATTAATCAGACGTACATGATTATACCGTGCCGGTTGGTTATTATTAACCCCGGGAAGGAAGCTTGTCGAAGGAAACAGAAAATGGATTCCCAGTGGCCCACGCAAGGGTTGACTACTGATTTCCGTTTCGAAATGCAACGCGTATATCTTGGCCGTTTGGTTACAACGGTCTCGTCTTGACGTCACCTCCGTCGGCGTACCCGCGGATCAGATTGAGCTCGGGATCGTTAGATCGCTCGACGACGATACGGCGCGGCGCGGCGCGCAGCGTGTCAGGGATCGTCGTGGGCGTTCCAACTAGGCGACGATTAAGTTGCGCTCCAGACAACTAGCCAGCTGGAGACCGTGGCCATTAGGATGGTTATTTTACCTTAGAACAATCTCAAAGCCTCCATTCCTATTCCCCCATTTTTTCCCCAAAAAGTACGAGTTCGAAAACCCATCTACCTCAGACATTCTGAAAACTGAAAATGGACTATCTTCTGCTGCTGGAAAAATGTAAACCAAAACAAAAAATTCTCTACGTAGCCCTGTAAAGTCTTTCACGTGCCCTGAGGATTCGAAAGAATCGGTTGTATTATTTCCTGTAAAAGTACTTTAATTTTCAACACTCCATTCAAGCCATTCGTTATGTACATACTCTATTATCTGGTAGAACACCTGTTGAACTGTGTTACGACAAGAACATGTTAGAATAAAAATTTGTACAATATTCTGTGGGTTATCTTAAACTCTACACGTTTTTCTTGATAGTCAAATTACTCTTGCAGTATTAGAAGTATTGTGACGCATACGTCATGAGTGGATAGTAGATTGTATGGATTTATGACATAAATGGGTAGGTGTAATTTAGAAAAGTAAAAAGATTAGAAGAATTTCAAAATATTGTTATTGTATTATTTTCAACCCAACAAAAATGTTATGAAAGAAAATAAATTTCTATTTCATTCCAGTTTGTTGCGATTCAGGTAGAAAATGTTCGTTTTGCAAAAAGAACCGCTGTCTAGTCACGAGCAAAACTATTGTCAACAACATGAATCGCGTACGAGACACACGGCCGAAAATTGGCCCGGCGAGGGCCCCGTTAAACGATAGGCTAATTTCGAGCGCGTGGCACGAGGTGGCCGGTTTTAATGAAAGAAAATTCTGGTTCACAGGTGTCCCCGAACCGGCGCTGTCTGAACCAGCTCAACAGCTGATCGGAGTACGAAGCGGCGGTGAACGGGGCCACTATTGCACCAACCACCCCGCGATTGGAAGAAATTCAATTCGATAATCGTCGCTGGTTAACGGCCAGACGTTCACCACACACGGGAGAAAAGCGTCTCGACAGCACTTGATAACAATAACAGGAGGGAGGGAGAAGAGAGAGAGAGAGAGAGAGAGAGAGAGAAAGAGATAGAGATAGCGTGTGATCAAGGGTTGGAGGGAGAGGGAGCGAGGAGAACGACAACGACGACAAAGAAGACGAAGAAGAAGAGGAAGAAGACCGACAAGGGCGAGAGAGGAGAGATCTCTCTGCTTGCTCGGACACGCCATCATGGTCAAAACTTTTCAAGCATACCTGCCCTCGTGTCACCGCACTTACTCGTGCATTCACTGCCGTGCTCACCTCGCCAACCACGACGAACTCATCTCTAAGGTGAGCCGTGATAGATCAGGTAACGAACAGACTTCTTGCATTCGCTTCTCTTCCGCTTTTGTGTGTGCTGCCTCAACCGCGCACACACACTCGTACACACACATACATACATGCACACATACGCACACATCTATACACGTATATACACCTAGAGTCTGCCTGCCTGCCCCCACCCCCTACCTACACCCCCGCCACTCTATCTCTGTTCACGCAACTCTAACTAACACGGTGTTTCCTTTTTGATTGCAGTCCTTCCAGGGCAGTCAAGGTCGTGCCTATCTCTTTAATTCAGTGTAAGTATGCTAATGCCTGCCCTCGCAGTCCCAGATAGAATCGGCGTGGAAAGTAGGACACGTACACTTCACCCGGGGAATTGTACAGGGTGTATACGGTGTATTGAGATTCAAGACCGATCCTTCTTTTGTTCTACGCGATGTCTTGTTCTTTTCGACCCAAGGAAAAACCGGTGAAAACTCCAAAATTCACCTTTGAACACGTTCGTTGTTTAGAAAAAGTTATTTCCCCCGTTACATGTGTACCTCGCGATAGTATAACTTTGTTCTGCGAAATTTGTTCGTACAACGATAAATAAGGCAGATAATTAGGTGAATATTTTGAGACACTATACATATGTATACAATAAATTTTTCGTAAGTCTAAGATGATACGATAGGACGAGGGGTTAATGGGTGACCATTGCTACAGTCGATTTACGGCGTGCGTTCATTATTTCAGGGTGAACGTGGGCTGTGGTCCTGCAGAGGAGCGAGTTCTGCTCACTGGCCTTCATGCTGTGGCGGATATTTACTGCGAGTGTTGCAAGACCACCCTCGGGTGGAAATACGTGAGTTTCTCCCGCTCCGCTAAAAACTAACTTAAGAGGGGGTATTTTGGTTTTTCATTTTAAAAAATCGATTTTTTGTTCTTTGCATTTTCATGAAGTACAGGTGTTGTAGAATATGTGTGCAAAAGGTTTTCTTCGAATTCGTTAAATTAACGTAGTTATAGACGTTTTATACACATTTTGCTTGAAACTATTTTTTTTTAATTTTTTCGACAAAAAAGTTGTCCAATTAACTTGGAAGTTTCAGAGAATCTTCAGCATGTACCCTGTCATCGCACGAACCAAATTTTTTTAAATTTGTCAATTTTTTCTTACTTATTATATCGTGCCGTTAATTATTTTTCCAAAAAAAATTCCTAAAAATTCGTGCAAAAACGGCCTCGAAAAACAGTGTAACCCCTTAAGTTCCACTATACGGCGCACCAGATAGACCAGTTGCGACAGGTTGCCTTGAAATTTTCAGGAGCATGCGTTCGAGTCGAGCCAGAAGTATAAGGAGGGCAAGTTTATAATCGAGCTTGCACACATGATCAAGGAGAATGGATGGGAATAAGTCGTCTCGGTGTACAAGGAATCGGTACATCCCTGAACAGCGACGCCCATTCTTTCGTCCCTGATGACCACGACTACGACTATGATGACAACAGCAACTACAACTACAACTACGACGACGACATCAACAACGCCAACGTGTGATCCCGACGATGATGATGATGATACGCCTACAATGTTGTTCTACTTACAATGTGCGGCCCCCTCCCCTCTGTCAAACCACCAACGAAAGTCTGTGATTTCATTTGTGATTTGTAATCTTAGTAACTCTTTATGTTTCGGACAATTCGACGCTGGTTTTCGTTCTATCTGATCGACTCGTCGATAAGCGACAACCGATGACGCCGGTGATCCGCCGTGTAGCGGGATCGGATGTGCGAAGAAGAAGAGGAAGAAGTATTGTAAAGAAATTATTTTTCAAAAAAAAGAAACGAAGCGAAATTAGAAAAAAAAGAAACAAAATCCGAGGAGAATAGAAAACGAAGAGGAAAACGGGAAACGAGAGAAAAAGAGATAGAGAGCGAGTGTGAGAGTGTGAGAGACAGAGAGTAGCGTGGAAGACCGAGAGGAATAATGACGACAAGAAGCGATGGTGATGAATATGATGACGACGATGGTGCCATGGCGGAGAGGATAAAGACCCGAGATCGGTCTGTTCGAACAGTGGGGTGCCCCACTTAATTTTTCAATTCATTCATCCACGCGAGACGTTCGCCGCCCACGCGTACAACGTCCACCGGTAAAATGGTAAAAAATTAACGCGCGGGGCACCCCGATCGATCAGTTTCGAATCTGTTATGCACCGGAGCAGCGCAAGTGCCCACAGACTTTGCTGGACTGACTGCCTGCCTGCCGCGTCTATCATTGGAATTTCACTGCCGATATTCCTAATATTAATTAATAAGACTGCTGCGCCGCGTGTAGTTGGCGACGCAGCGGCGGTAGATACTAGTATAGCTTACGATATAGCGTACTAAAGCCTATGTTACAATATTATAGGACCTCATGGACATAGAACGTAAGGATATGTAAGAGTAATGACGCTGAGAGAGTAGCAAAAATGTGCAGAGAATGAGAGAGACAGAGTATGATAGGGTGAGAAAGAGAAAACGTTACTTGTATCGCGCGTACATGTTTGATTTTATGTTCACCATGCCTGCCAAACTGTCTGTTTGTCTGCCAGTCGCCATTACTGTTAGTGGAATGAAAACGATAAAACAAACCGTATTCTAACATGTTCACACGTTCTCGTCGGCTCTAGCAGGGTGTGGTATGACTGAATAATATTTTTGTTGTGAAACCATCATTTGGACTGCGCCTTCCTATTCACGCACCACGATGTATTAAATGATGAAAAAAAGATAGAAAAAGAAAACAAGAATGTAACTAAAAAACGAAAGAGGTAAACAAAAAGAAATATGGAACAAAATAATTGCTCATTACTTTTTAACAATCGATCTCATTTGTAAATATTAAATAGAGAGTTCAGTGTAACGTTCACGAGTCACTATATCGTACGGAGGTGTTGCGGACACGTTCGTGTGTGTTCAACCCTTCGGTTATCCCTTGTACACAATTGATTTCTATCATCGGTCATTAAAGAGAAGAAAAAAAGAAAAGTACATAATACTATACGACGTTGACTTGTCATTTTTTCCGCGCTAGACCAGTCTCTGTACGACGGCGATGTTTTAATTGTATTTTTATTTCTCGTTTAGGCTGTTTTGTCTCGAGCACTGCATGTGTGAATTGGATAGGTTTGTTTCTAGGTGGCTTGTTGTGCTACCTTCGTTATACTTATCTGCGAAATTTTAGGCGTATAGCATCCGAAATCGAAATCTTGATCACACTGTTCAATGCACATTCAGATTTGTGACTTCGAGTCGTCGTTTTGAACGGATCCTCGCGAACTGAACGCGGATCCATAAATTATTTTTGACGGTGGTAAGAATTAAAAGAAATTTACGGATTGATATTCGGCTGACGAAGAACCGTTTCCTCAAAGTTACAAATTACCTCGAAAAGGTTCGAATTTCGTTGGACAGTGTTGTCGACAGGACATTCATTCGTTGGAACATGTGTTTTATATATCGTAAGACCGAAATACCCTGATGTATCTCGTGTAATATATCAAGAAGACGAAGGTAGCAATAATCGTACGCGTGAAGAGAAAAAAAAAAGAAAGAGTTTATTTTTCTTTGAATAACGGAAAACGAATCGATCAAAAGTGTAACTGTGAAACACAAGTGTACAAAAATTGATCAGTTCTTATATGACGCTAGACATTTCCGATAAACAAAAAAAAAAAGAGAAAAGAAGCATAGATTGAGTAATGGATATAACCGCGAAACAGAACCACAGGTGGAGTTTTAAAACGGGTTGCGAAAGGGAAATGGAAATATATTCGTATGTTCATTGTTTTAAATGCATACATATGAAAGTGCAGTGTACTTTGCGTGTATCTCGAACAAGTGGTGAATGAATGTGCCGGCCTAATCCTACATGCTGTCTCTTGGAGAGTACTTTTTATATTACTGTGCCGATGTCCCTTTTGTCCGCACTCACTTTTCTAGGAGTCTTGTTAAATTGTGGCCCACCAACACCGATTCTATAGTTTCCAGCCTCCACCGACATCCACCATTACCACCATTACACAATTTTGCTTTGTAAAACATGTTCATAATAAAAACAAAGAGAAAATACAAAGTATTTAATCGACAATGACTCATTTCAATTGAAACTCTCGCCTCTAAGTAAGTATCACAGTACATACAGGAATTTGATAAAAAATTCAATGTATAGAAATATGATTCATTCATTATTATATTTACTGTATCCTTTTCTTCGTCAACTTACTGTTTATTTGCAAACAATTAAAATATATTCTACTCTCAAAAATAGTCTCCACCACTTTCTAAGCATTTGCTTTATCTTACAAATAATAAATCCCCCAAAACGGAGGGTAATTAATTAATTTGTACACCCAATATTTTCATATCGAAAAAAAATAATGGAACGGGAAGTATACTTTGCAAAATAAAATTGTTTGATTTTATGAATTCAAAAGTCATAAATCTGCGCGCTGATTTGTTTTCTACTATATCGACAGAGCAAGGAATGCATCGGAATGTGGTTAGTGCATATTTCGACGTCCGTATAAGTCGCTGCGCGATGGATGCGTGAAGTCGACGTTGCTCCCGGGTCTTTTGTGGTTCCTTGTTGGTTTCCTCTATTTTTGTTTACATTTTAGTTTGTTTAAAAATGTTGTAGACTTTTGTTTGTTTCTTCGGGAGTTGTGTAGTGACGGACGAACGCGAGTTCTGCATCGAAAATGAAAAACACGAAAGTCAAAGCGAGGTAATGCGTCTTCGGCGCGTTACAATAGTTCCGATCCTACAATACTTGTTGCTTCTGCTACATGAAAAAAATTTCTTCATTTAATTGACTCTTTTTGATATCGCGTTCTCTTTTTTATTACAAGACGATCAATTTATAAATTTCCTTTCTTATGTAGTTCTTGGGATTTTCGTAATTTAACCTTTATTATATTAAGAATAAGAAAGTTATATTTAACCCACGGGAGTATTGATTTTTCCCCCCCACTGCCCACGCACAATGAGAGTTTGTTTCATTCACGTGTGGCCAAACGTGGTCCGCTTGTAGTTTATTATCATTATTTATTATTATGTAATAATATTTTACATAAATCGAACAATGTTCGTTCTCAGAAAAACTGTAGATATTCTAAATTGATTAGAACTTGTTAAGTCAAACAAACCTTTCAATAAATTCCTTTGATCTTTAACGGAATTTTAAAAAATCTAAAGTGGAGTATATGTAACATAGATAAATAAAATTGCGCATATTTAAAAATAATTTATACACACGTGAGAAGTAACATTACTCCGAAATGCTATTCGGACGAAGTTCCATTTACAGTGAATACATACTTGGATTTCGAAATGATAAAAATCACTAAAATGGTTTGAATTATATTTATTAAAAACTATTACGTAAATTGTGAACGAAATAATACAAGATAATATTTAATCTATTTGTTGTTGTTTGCATCCGAATAATTTATTGATTTTTATTTGTTCTAAATTTTTTTTATTCTAATTATTACTATTTGTTTTCAGACAATGTATGGAGCGCTTTGGGGATCAAGGGGGATACTTTGATGTTGTTGTGCGTCCAATGTTGCAGCAAGGGCACGAGGGAGAGTTGTGCGGATGGCTGAAAGAAATGAGTTTAATTAGGACCGACTCGAACTGCCCTAATCCTGAATGCAAAGGAAGAAGCTTGGCTTGGAATCAAGCAAGAATCGTGGACAAGTACAGCTGGTCTTGTCCCAAGTGTACCAGGAAACAGTCGATAAGAGAGAATTCCTTCTTCTTTGGTATCAAATGTGACCTGAAAATGTGCCTTCAGTTGATATTAGGATGGTGTCAAATGATACCCAGTGAACTTACTGCCAATTACTTAGGTATACAAACATTTGCATATTGAAGCCATCGTAATTTGTAGACTACGAATTTCATGCATTTATGATAAAAATGAGTGGATGTAACTTCAAATAATACAAAGATTAAAAGAATATTGAGACATTACTCGCAACTTGTTAGGACTATTAAAGAGAGTAATAAATTGCTGATCAGTTCCTGTAAATTGCAATTGACAGAAACAATTTTTATTTTCAGACATAAAGAAACATGTAGTTAAGAAAGTATATGAGAGATGCGACGAGGTATCTGAAAATTATGTGAAAACTCATCCACAAGATTGGATTCTAGGAGGTCAAAGTGCAATATTAATCGTGGATGAATTTCCTAATGGTTATATGACTGAGAATCCTTCTGACATAACTACTGCTAAGAAGCGCAATAATAATTCTCATACAATAGTCTGTATAGCAGAAGCAAACACTATACCAACACGTATGTGGTTGCACATGATCGCAGCAGTTCCAGAGGTATTATATAAAACACAGACTAGTATCATTTTGATCTTATTTTTCCTATTCTTAATGTAGACTGTGTTTCAGCCAATCAAAGTGGATAAGAATCATGGGGAGTTTGATAAATGCACCATGGTGAAGGAAGCTTTGAAGGAAATTACAAAGCACAGTGCTCCAGGCAGTTACATTGTGGCAAACAATCGAGCTCGTTGCTGCAACTACGATTTGTTGCAAGAACTGAAGCAATATAAGGTGATTAGTGTGGAGCACCTGCAAAAGTTTGATCCACCTGGTAAAAATAAACTTCTGAGCAACTTAGGTATGTGTACAATATGTACCACTCTAACACTAGGTTTACAGAGAATTTGGGGCTTTATCCAAATTCAAGAAAAAGTATTGGGCATTCCATTTAAAAAACTAAAGGTGACCTTCGTATCTCTATAAAAAAGCAAAGTAACAAAAAGCAGATTACAGCAATGTATGTCTCGCTGGAAACCGTGCAACATTTGTTCGAAAAATTTTTTCGTACTTACGAGTTATTTGAAGTTGTCATGTTACAAGACTCACCCTGTATATTCTATAAAAAATGGCTAAAAATTTCGATAAACACATTCTCGTTATTTTTATAAAGTAATGTAAAATAGTCACTTTTAGCGTTCCGTAAACCCAATGTTCAGTGAACATAATATTATTTATAAAACGATTTATACTTTCAGAAACGATCTGGCAGACCAGCGTCGAAATCTGCGAAGAAATTCAAGAAACCACTCATAATCTTGGGCAGCGTATAATAGCGAAGCATTTGTGGAGGCAGAGATTTGGTACGTCACCTTCAATGGCATTTCAGTACATGCTTAATCATATCGCAGAATACTATCGCTTTATCTGAATTTCATTGGTTTAGCGTTTTCACTAATTTTAGTTTTTTTAAGTACTACAAGCAATATTGATTGTTAACGAATAATTCTTTTTCTTTCGCGTAAATGATTGATTAAATTAGTATAGGATAGGAGTTGTCGATCAGGGGACAATTTTATGACATCCTAATTGCACAAGTTGCACAAATGGCCTTATTGAAATTAAGACTAAATAGGTAGAGTACTCTCGTCCAATAGTTCGCTTCCCAATTGTTCGTTCGATACATATCAAAAATTATACACATCTTTTATTATGGTACATACATATTTTATTCAAATTATTAATTAGTAGACTGCAGATCTTTGTCTTTTAAGCATGGAGATGCTCGTCGCCAAAAAATGGGGGAATAGCGTCGTAGAAGGGGAATTGTAACTGTTATGGTAGAGATCTTGTTCACAGTTACGGAGAGAATACCGTAGTAGGTAAGGAGGCACCAGTTTGTTGTTTGTTTCGTTTTCTACGTATCGAGAGCAATTGGTAGGGGTACTCCATTTCATGGAAAAATATTCCCCTACAGCCCAATATATCGAATTAATGGGAGAGAGTACTGTATAATAATTATAAAGGATTTATATATATATATATTATATATATACGAAGAGATATCTCCGTGGAATGGAGAATACAACTATTAACAAAAACACGCACGTTGTGTCTTCCAAATATCAAAATATAAATAATTTTCAAGTTAAATGTTTATGACGATTGTTGACTAGTTAGAATTATATCATTATATGGAATTTTTGTCTCTGTTAAAGCACATTTGAAGGATACTGTTCGTAGGATTCTTTTTTCCACTTTTTTTTCCACGAGTTTAGTTTGAAAGCTAGCTGCGAAAAGACTGACGATGATATTGATGTAATAATAAATTCTTTGAGTGTCATTAAAAATTCGAGCATTCGGTTGAAATATTATAATTCACGCAGCAGCTGTTAATACTCATCGGAAAGTTGTATAAAGCTCGTCACGGGAGAAAGTTCAGAATTAAAATGAGTACAATATTGTTTATTGAAGTCTTAGAAAAAAAATTGATTTGCCTCGAATAAAAGGAATAATATCAGGTGCAATTAGTACCGGCATTTGAATTAGAGTTAAGTTTACGAAATCATAGGTAATCCAATTTATATGTCATTAATATGTACAACAATTGTAATACTTAATGATGATCTAGAGTTTTATCCAAAGTTTTATACCAGTATTATTTTAAATAATCTACTGCAAATCGACTGTCACGTAAGTTAATTGCTGTCGGTTTCTCCACCTTTAGTTCACTGGAATACCTTGTGATAAACCGACTTTGTGATATTGCAAATATTATTTTTCGTTTTGTCGTCTTGAAACCACGTCTGTAAAATGTATAGGATACCAAGGATGTCAAATTTTTTGTAAGAAGATTTTGCGAACCATGTGATATCAACGTTACTTTCTACGATAAAATGATCTATTGCAAGTTAGACAGATAAGAAAAATATTCTTTATGACGTAAGTTAGGCGATACTTAGCCGCAAGTGTACTAAAACGCTAGTATACATACATTTTATCTCCTAAGTAGCCAGTAATATCATTTTATAAACTTTTATAATGATATTGAACGAAACTTTTAATATTTTTATAACAACTAATCTTCTAGCAATACTGTTGTAAGTTTGTACAAATATTGTTAAAAACAACTATGCAACAAGGCATATATGCAATAAGAAAAAGGTAACGCGTGTTTCGTACCAAAACATTTTTAGCAAATGAAGAAAGAAAGAAGAAGAACTGCAAAACATTATACATATGTAAAATTCGAATCCATACTTAAATACCAAATAAAGCAATAGAAGTTTATATACCATATGTGTCCAGTGTACGAAAATAAGAAACATACCAAATACTTTCGCATACAATTTTATTTATAACAAACGGAAATAAAAGATAAAACATGTAACAAAAATATATCTCTGCAATTGCTTGTATACATAAAATATATTTTGACTCCATAAAAAATAGTATAAACGATGATCCTTAAATGTACTCGTTACGAGATTCATTGTACTTATGTGTGTACGTATGTACGTGTATACATCGACCCTATAACCGCAGTTTTACAAGTCTAAAAGGTACTATACAGTAATAGTGGCAGTTACAAAAAATCTTTATTCATGATCTCTCTATAATCGTTTTGATCCTGCACCATTTTTCGGAAGACCCGATACTTCTGGAGGTGATATCTTAAAAACGAGAAGGTAAGGAATATTTCAAATTTCTGTAATAATTAAAGTATGTACTTTCCAATTAGAGTAATTTCTTACCTGTGACACTGATTTCTTGGTTTAACGATATTTGCAGACCCTCCCATCGTTTTGATCGCATCGTATATGGTATTGAACTTTCCAGCTGCATAAGATGCCAGAATCGCTGCTCCTATCAGCACTGATTCCTTCTCGACAGGACAAAATACTGGTAAACCCAAAACGTCTGCCTGTATCTGAATGAACAGCGGATTTTGGCTCAGACCTCCGCATACTAATAGCTCATCTATTTTGTGACCTGCAGCCTCCAGTGTCTCTAAAATGTGCCTTGTCCCGTACTGATAAAAACAAAATTTCAAATGTTATACACCATACTATGATCAGTCATAACATTTCACGTATGCAGGGTGTCTGATAAATTATATTCTATATTTTTATATTTCATTTGTTGCGTACCCCTAATTGTCAAACACCCTGTATACTACCTCTGACAAAAAAAGATTCGATCAAAATCGAAAATAAGATTATTGATCATCTACAGGGTGTGTCACACGACTGTACCACCTGAATTTACCTACAACCTACTCGTTGCATTACAAAAAGTTTCAAACAAAAGTTCCTTTATATCAAATAAGACATGCAATGTGATCCTTAGTTTTTTTTAATGTCTTGCTATTTTATCGACTTTTTCACCCCGCATACCTCAATACTTTTTTTACTCAGCATACACTACTCTTTCAAACTACATATTTAAATATTACACATTATGAAACAAAAACTCAAGGTCGTCTTCGTATCTCAATAAAATAGTAAAATATAAAATAACTAATCATTACATTATATGTACCGATTAATGTCTAACAACTTTTGTTTGAAAGAATTTTTGATGCAACAAGTAGGTTACGAATAAATTCAGCTGGTACAATTAAGTGACTCATCCAGTATATGTATATCACTACAATTGCCTTTATCGTTAATGAATAAATTTTCCACATGAAGTATACGAATGATTAGAATCACAGAGGCTCGACTTTGTTGATCGAATACTTTTTATCGGGGGAGGACAATCTGATTCATTCATACCGTCAATGCTTGTACTGTTGCCAAGTAATACAACGCCAGATTCTCTTCGTCAACAGACAGAGATAGCCCCGATACCTGCACGATAATCATTGATAAAAATCTACATCAAGATTGAATCTTAAATACGTGAACAAAAATTGTTTTTACCATTCCTTTGAGAGTTGGATCAGCCAGTGGGGAACGGTTTCCGTGAAAGTCGGGCCAGATGTGAATATCGTTTGTCAAGTACGAAACGTTCTTCAACCCCTTCTGATCCGCCATTGTTTGCAATAATTCTGTTAAGTATTGCTGTATGTGCCTGAGAAAATAGTAACAAGTTACAGAAAAATAAGATCAATTTGTCAAGCGTTATCAAACTTTGAGATCAATTTCGCTTGTACAAAACCGACTCACTTGTTTCCACTTAAACTTTTCAAAATTCCCGGTGTTGCAGGATGTGTGTCGATTATGTGATCTAACAGTTTCCCAGTCGCGCTCTGTCCGCCTTCGTTCAACCATAATCCCGGAATCATAGCACTGTAATACGGTCCCCAAACGCCATTGACGAATAGCTTCTTTTCATTGACTATCATGTGGCAAGTCGAGGTGCCGCAGATTAACGCTACAAATAGAATAAAATGTTGCCTGATACTGACAAAAGAAGTGTGTGAGAAGTACGGTAGGCGCTAACTTTACCTAATCTCTTTTGTAAATTAGGAGATAATCCAGGTACAGAACAGCCTATCATGCCAAGTCCTCCGGAATGTGCATCAATTAGCGAGGTACCCACGGCTGTACCTTTTAGGAGTCCTAATTCAGACGCAGCATTAGCTGACAGTCCCTGGTCAACAGGATCCCCAGGTGTCCTCACATCACTACCTTCGTATTAATAGTTCTCTTTGTTAAAATAAAGTAATACTTTCATACTATCTGTCTGAACATATAAAACAGACTTGTTAAATCATCGAAAAATTACTCTGCACAAGAAATTTGGCTCACAAGGAGACGAAATCGGAAATCGCTTTTCAGAAAAGAGTATCTAAATCTTGTATACAATGGCGATCATATAAGTAGGGAAATATGAAGTCGTCGATTTTAATGTAATGGTAAAAATTTTAATCGATTAGATTAGTAAGCTTTCTAAATCGTATGATTTTTATTTATTTTAATATACAGTTTCGTGTGTGTATTCAAATATACAAAAATGATGAGTGTTTTCCGCGAGCACATAGTCAAAGACAAAATATTAAAAGTTTGTGGTAAAATCTTAATATTCATTCTTTATTCTTATCACTTTTGTATATTTGGATACACGCATGAAACTGTATATCAGAATGAATAAACGTACGATTTGGAAAGCTTAATAAATGTAGTTTAATGTAGTATCTCTGAAAAATCATTTCAAATTTGTATTATAACACCCAAGTAAATCAACGACTTCACATTTCCCTATTTCTACGCTCGCCACTGTATACTCGATACTAACAGAAGTACAAAGGAAGAAAGTATTACAAGAAAAGCTACGTCTCTTTGTCAGTGCAATAGACTCGCGTGAAAATAATTTGCGAACTAATACACAGAAAGTAGTCCTTAATACCTATTTTCCTCCAATTATCTTTCATGAGGTCCCCCAACTGAATCTGATGAAAGAACTCCTCGTTCCATCCACTATTGCCATCGGGATCAGCATTGTAATTCCACTTACATACTAAAGAGCACAAGGATCTAAAATTAGATCGTCGGGTTATACTGTGTTGCTCAATTTTCATGTTAGTATACAATGATGTAACTACCTTGACTCGGAACCTGTTGCTTTCCATGTTAGGAAATCGGGTAGGTCAAAGAGCAACGCTGCACGGTTCCAAGACGAGGGTAGATTCTTTTTTAACCATAACATTTTCGGGGTCTCCATCTCCAGCGATATTTTCCCGCCGACATACTGAAGCATTTCATGGTCCTGGGCGTTTATGAAATCTGCTTCTTCTTGTGCTCTGTGATCCATCCACAATATAACATTCTGTTTGTCTTGCCCTGCATCAATAATTAAAATCATAAAAATATATTTGATTTATTTTGTGATTCCGCTTTCTATGTACCTGTGGGACTAATTGTGACCGGAGATCCTGTCTTATCCACTGCCACCAAAGAACAGGTTGCATCGAATCCGACGCCTTTCACATTGTCCGCAGAAATGTCAGCCACTACCGACTACAAATAATAAACGTTATATTTCTGTTACAAATATTATACTGTACAAACATGTTCATTAGTACCTTCACCACATGACAAACTGCGCTCCAAATGTTGTCAGACGATTGCTCGTAAAAATTGGGAGCAGGATGGAAAATTTCTAGCGGACATGTTGCCATTTTGACTATCTTCCCCTTGGAGGATACCAAAGCAGCTCGGGCGCTTCCAGTTCCCACATCGACCCCAACAAAGTACTCCATTATTATATTTGATATGGTCTTTTGGATATCTTGCACCGTTCGTCAGGAGAAACCAACTGAGTGTTCCACTTTGAACAGTATCATTATAAGCTGTAAATTAGGATTGTTATCAACAGAGCTTTACTGTAATCAACGCGTTACTTTTTAATATCACATGACCCTGAGATAACACCAGCAGGATTAAGAAATAGTTACCAGCAAAAGTAGCAGCCTGTTGCCTAGGCAAACTCTGTGTCGCACACACACTAATAGAGGAAGAGAAAGGTGCAGAGAAAGAGTATAATTACTAGCAAGACTTACCGGTATTAACAATTATTTAAACAACTACACATGCCTGTTGTGCAAGGCTATATATGCATATCTGATCAATAGAATTAACATTGAAGGCAAAGTACAACAATATTACGTAAGTCGTGCGACACGTAACTTCAAACAAGGAAACACGCGTACATAAAAAATGCTGTACCCGTTACCTTGAATAATTACATCGTGTTTTTGCATGGTACCGACATCGCTGTCTAAGGGTCTTAAAAAGACAGCAGTAACTTTTCGTGTGTACATGGAAAAATAGATGGTCGAATTATTGGAAAGTTAACAATATGTTTTGAATGAGACATCAGAAATCCGATTGTTGAAAAAATTGCGTTGAATATGTGTTCCCTGTTGCATGCACGTGTGCGTGTATTGACAGCGACCTAGCCGAACCTTATCTATTGAGCAGTTGAGAACGTCGCACGTGGTAATGTTTTTATGTCGTGTACGTTGCATAGTGTGTAATTTATCAACAACGAACCGCAAATTATCGTAAAATAATGTTTCGTTTGTGCAATTAGCGTTTAATCCGTCCCCCGAGAAATGCCATTAATATCGCTTCCTTGATTGACGCGTTACATAACCTAAAAGATGGTTCGCTTTAAGAACAGGTAACAAACTCATTTATTGACGACTTAAATAATGTTTGTCGAACGTATAAAAGAATCCGATGTAGATAAATTGTCGTCGAACAATGATGATAATCTTTTATTTTTCATATTTATTTTTATAACATAAGTTAATTCGCAGGTATTTGGTATTCGAAATAAGGCTCGGCGATAAATCCGATAAGCCACTTCCACTGAAAATTACTGCACTGCACGTTGCCATAAATCGAAAAGTACAACAGTTGTACGGCGATTTTGGAGTGGCGGCGATAAAGGCTGGTTTTAGCGGTAATATAGAATTGGTAGTCCGATATTTCATTTGTAATATTTTGGTTTTATTGTTTGTTGCTATTTTAGCGAAATATTGCAACGAACACACGAGGATAGCGTTAGTAAAGACGAGACACGGGCCTCACAAATTTTTGTTAGAGTCTATTCCTATGATAAACGATATCGGTGACCGTTCAGTGTCGGTGAAAATACTTTATGTGGGAGCAACACTGAAACACTGTTTCCTGTTTGTCAAGGTACGTCAAGAAATACAATTAACATTTCAAATTTCTGCAGTATATTTTTATCGCATGTGTGTAATTGTTTAGAGGTACCAACAAAGGAAACTAGAACGCACATGGAGTACCTTGAGAACTGATCTTCAAAGGAAAAATATGGAAAATGCTTTGATGACACTAGCACCAGGCATGAAAGACTTTACATGAATTGAGAAACGAAAAATTGTACATACATGTGTTTAATAAAATAATTCTGCAAAGGTACTTCGATGTTGAAATCATTTTTATCTGCATACATTCTAATTTTATTGTCAACTACTGTATGTATAATTACTAGACTGAACAATTCAAAATTCTAGAAAGATTAAAAGAATTTAACCGATACCCCAAGGTACTATCACTAACGAACCAAATGTTTGAGGAACGAGTCCTACTAAAAGTCGAAACAAATTTCTGGCACGATAACATAATCTAATAAATTATTTTGATTTTTATTTTCACTGATTATTCTCTTTTTTGACATTTGATATTATTTATCTATATATATATACAACTTATATGTATATACACATATATACATTTATACAGATGTTATTGATATTATTTATAAATATATAGACAATATTTTGATTTCATTGACATTTATTTTGAATAATGTTATTTCAGAGACAATTTCTCAATAAACAATTAGACATTATTCTTTCGAATAATCAGTTCTACAATTTGATTATCTTCCCAATTATTTGCGCAGCTTCAAATTCCTTCAATTAACCAAATGAAATACATATGTAGCATCAATTGGAATACATTATTTGTCAAATACTAAAGAGCATTATTTCCAGAATTTATTTACAAATTATTATTCGAAATAAATTCCGCCCAGGTCCGCGGTCACCCGGTCAGGGGTAGTCGTATACGGTTTTCCCGCGTCGTAAACGCGATAATCCGGGGACGGTCCTAGTTTACCATTGGATGAAGGGTGCGAGCAATAAGGGTCATTGCTGGCCGTCGCCAGTTGTCGCTGGTTGTTGCTGGAGGGAGAGAGAGAGCCATTGCTCTGGTTCCCGAGGCTGGCAACGGTGATTCGTACGAATATAGTTGCATGCCAGTCAATGCCAGTCGATCCGCGAAGCTGCTCCAAGGTGCTCTCGAAGTGGTGTGATACTCGTGTGCAGGCGAGTAAAGGATCGGGACAGAGAGAACTTGTGAGCCGTTCAAACGAATTCGGCACCCGGTGAAACACGCGAAACGATCTCTTCCATTTACTGTCCAGAATAGAAAACGTTCATTCAAAAGCGTTCACTTGCCGCAAAACGCCGCGACCAGTTTGCCCGAGCAAAAATCCGTCTCCTGTGAAATTCGCCAAAGGAACAGTCCAACCGGCACGCCTCAACGAAACCGGCCCATCGTCCCATCAAATTCACCGTCGCATCCAACAAAATCATACATAAAGGACTCAAGAAAATTCCGATCTCGAGGATCCAACGATTTTGATCCGAGGTAAGACGCAGTGTCCTTTTCGTACAGGTTATCGATTTCGTGGCGCGTCGTTTCAAGGGATGCACCCAGAATTCGTAGACATGTTCGATTCGCGTTTTTCTATTTGTTCGGGGATATTGATAAAGGTCGATCGATGATCAGAACATGGTTCTAAGTCGTTCGCGAGTACTTATAGCGATCGATTCGCAAAATCTGTGACGTCCCACCCTTCCCGAACCCGACGCGATGTTATCTCTCGCAATAAGACGAGTGGGAGGGTGTATCTAATGCCGAGCCTCCTCTTGTAATTACTCTCCTTACGACTGTCATTACGTGTTCGATCGAGAGTGTTTTCTACACCGATGCACATACTGATTAGGCGATATATCTCCGTAACGATCGGTCGCACGCGAGACATCTTATCAATGTTATCGAAGATCGACAGCCCCGGATACGTAAGCGATGAATTTTTAATTTTATTATTAGGCTGTGGATCTTTGGAAACAGAAGTCAAGTGAATTTCTGATAATTTTAGTAAGTTCAGAATAATGTATCAATGTCATTCGATTCTTCTAATGTCTATTATATATAGGTTTGCATTTGACTCATTTTTGTGATAAATGCATCCGCATATTGTTGGCCACCGACGGCCTCACTTTTTCAAATTTAAGATGGCCTTCCGTTGAAATGAGGAAATGTTTTGCGTTATGTAAATGCCTTACATAAAAATGGACGGATTATTTTTCACGCGTGTGTGCCTGCCTCGGGAGAAAAAGGTTTCCTATAAATATTCTATGAATTATACACCCTGTGATTTTCTGTTTTATGGGTGTACGCTCGTTACTGCTGGAGAGCGACATTCAAATTATTCTCATACATTTCATTTCAAAAACATTTTTAATGATCTAAAAGATTCAATGAAATATTATCGCAGACTAAACATAAGTTTCGTTTCCGTTTTTCAAATCCATGTCGGCACAAAGTACCCAATGATTAGCATTGCTATTCAATGTAACCATTACTACGTAATCCACATCCATTCAGTGTAACCATTATCAGTCCATACCCATTCAATAATTTTTCAATGCCACGGTGGAAATTATTAGGTGTACAAAATTAATTCATAAACCTGTCCTCATCAATTTATTGTTCATTTGCAAGCAATCAAAACATATTCTTGAAAATAATCTCCATCATTATCTGTACGTGTACACCATTTTACAAGTGATTGATAAGCGCAGTAAAAAAGGTTGAAGTTACAATTGATTAATTTGTGAGAGCCACGAATTAATTTGTACACCTAAAGCTGCACCCACACTGCAGCTAAATCGAGCTTTTCGTTGCCTTCCTCTTCTTTTATTCGGTGAAAACGGCGACTTTTTCAAGATCAGTGTGGACACAGCTTTATGTTCCTTACGGAACGTGACAAAATTACGCGTTCTAATTTCTTTAATTTAAGATTATTGACATTGTAAAGCTACATATCTATGAAAAATTATTCAACTATATCTCTTTGGGTATTATAAAAATGACTAAAAATTTGGATCGACATATTCCCGTTATTTCTATAAAGTAATGTAAAACAGTTACTGTTAGCGCTGCGTACACCTAGTGTTAATAATAAAAGTACAGAATAAACTACGGCCAGAGAAAATGTATTTTTACCGGGAGCTGAAGAGTCTATTAAAAAAAGTTGTAGACGTCCTTGTGGCTGGAGAGAATGATATGGAAACCACAATGTTACTTTGATTGACACATGCAAATTACGAATTATAGCGTGTCAATCGCAATAACTTGAAACGGCGTCGAGCATAATGCTATTTGCCACTTGAAATAATATTTCTCCGTGCATCGGGAGCGCAGACCACTCGGAAGATGTAACCGAGCAGATGTCGTTCCTGCTCTTGTGCGCAGTCGAGGTCTTTTTTCCTTTTTGTGTTCAACATGGGGGTCCCCCCGATTACAATACACCGTCCTATCAGAAAAATAATAACGCGGTCGTGTAGTTTCCGTCGTAGAGAGAGAGACAGTGCTGGATTAAGACCTTTGAAGGCCCTAAGCACTTGAAAGTTTTTGGGGCTCTCTCATACATACTTACAGGATCTCACTTGAACGCAATGTAGGCTGTACCTGTACGATTTCTTAGTCATTTTCGATGATTTAAGCAGTGTTTTTAGGACAAACAATCGGCAATATTATTACTAGACTGCGGATTTGATGCATTTATGGCAAAAATGAGTACTATTTAAAGTAGCAGAGAGATTAAATATATTTAAGAATATTAACGTGTGTTAGTGTCAGCTTATCAAAGTCATTGAATAAAGGAAAAATTGTCTGTTTGTCTGAATGTCTGAAGCAAACAATTTTTATTTTGCATGAAGATCCGCAGTCTTATTATATTATGTACTATGTAAGTAAATCTCTTCTCCTGATGCTCTAAGCACGTGCGTACTTTGCTTATTGGTTAATCCAGCACTGTAAAGAGGCAGGCCCGGAATTGTTTTGGTTAATGACGAATGACAATGGTCGCCGCAAAAGGTGGTTTTCTTTCTCTTTCTTGTGTTTCTCGCGGATCTCGCGTTCGAAAGCGAGACACACCACCACACCGGGGTCTTTCACCCGATTAGCTCGATGTTCCGAGTACTATCGATCTGTCAATTAACCCGCGTCTACGCCTACGTTTGACCAGCGGCTGTAACTGCTTCCCGTCTTCTCGAATTCATCCGCTTTTAACCCCTTGGTCAATACGAGCGTCGCAGATGTGTGTCTCTGTGCACACGCGTGGCGGCCCAAATGCTTATACACGGGGTGATCATCTTTTCCCCACCGTTAGCGAAGTATTTCCGGTAAACGAAACAGAGTTTTAATTTGCAGAGACGCAACTCAGTGGCGGTCAAAGCTATTCCCGAAATTTTGAAAACACATTCTGGACCCGGCCCAATCCCAAAAAAATTCTCGTCACGACCGAACATTTTCGGGTTCTAGCACACCTCTAGTTATTTAGAATGACAAAACTAACAAAAGAATAACATCTATGTATATACAAAGTTGCGTGAATCTAACAATAGATAGAGCCGCCCATGGTGTAGCAATTATATTACTACTATGTTCAGGGCCGTCTTAAGATATGTGGCGCCCGTGGACTAGTAACAATAATGCGTCCCTTTTCATAAAAAAATAGGGAAAATGGGTGCGGAGTGACCGGTGAAGATTTGCCAAAGATTCAGAACTAGGAAAAGTCAGTAAGTGTATTACCAATAAATAAATAAAAATACAAAATTGCCGCCCCAAAAGGCTGGCGCCCCAGGGCTATAGCCCATTTGGTCCTGTGGTTAGGGCGGTCCTGACTATGTTGTAGTATTGTACGCAGGGTGTGTCAGCAGGAAATTAAAGAAAAATTGTAATAGGGTTAAAATGTGATTCTTGAAATTTTCCTGTCATTTAGAAAAGATATCTGAACGATTAATTAATTTTAAAATGGCTGGAAAGTGAGGAGACAAGTGTTTAGCATAATTTAGTATCGAGACAGAGAGAAGTTTCCTGGAATCTAGGTGTACATAGACTAGGTGTACTCCCCTCGAGGTAAAATGTTGGAAGTATTTTAATTGGTTTCTGGGAGCGCACGGAGTGCGAAGGGCTCATTGTGTCACTCGGTTAAGAGGGTTTCAAGTGTCGCCGGAATGGCCGACCTTTGTTAATTAATTCGAACGTGGACCCCTCTCGTTATTGATTAGGACAGGGCGCCGGCTTTTATAACAATTAAACCTCGAAACCTTAATTTAACACTTCTGTAATAGAATCTATGAAAGTTGCTCGCCGACCGTGATCAACAAAGATCGAGATTAGGGGAGATTTCGATGTCGAGTTGTTCCTGCGCACCGAATAATTTCATCATCTTTATGGGGGCCGTTTATTATGCCGTGTTCACACACTGGAGAACGAACTTTGGTTCATGGAAGGGTAGATAAACTCGTGTAATCATGCAGCGAGATAGCGTCATTCAAAAACAACTCAATCTAACCGGCGTGCATCGCGAGCGAGTAGAAAGTCTAGCAATTGAAACCGACGAATTTCTACTGGCGTTTTTCAAGAGATTGTGTGATCGCACGTGAGCCGTAAATCAGCCGCGCATTTTTAGGAACTAACAACAACCGTATATACTAGCTCTTCCAAAAACTATTCCATCAAAATTACGAACGTGGTTGTTGGGAGAATTATTTAGGTGCTTATTAAAAGTGAAAAGTTGTGGTGCACACATATTAGACAAATGCGAAGAAAGTTAATAAAGCGATGAGTTGATGATAATAAATTCTTTTAGCAAATAATTAATTGATTCAGCAAATCAGAAATTGATTTAGCATATAATAAATTGATGTAACAAATAATAGATTGCTTTAGCAAAGAATAAATTGCTTTAGCAAATAATTAATTGATTTAGAAAATAATTAATTGATGTAGCAAATAATAAAATGATATAATAAATTGGTTTAGCTAATAGAAAATACATGAATGAATGCGAAACACCAAAACATTTTTTTGAACACCTATATTGAACACCTTTATTGATAGTAATACATATTTCCTTCCTGTACGATAAGTTTTATCTGCACAATTGCCTTTATCGTTAAAGTAAATATAACGATGGACGCTTGATTTGTTTGATCGAACTCTTTCTGCCAGGGGTGTGCTCATATACTGGGTGGACCACAAGATTGTAGTGACTAGATAGTCACCACGATATTCAAATTATCTCGAATAATTTAGCAAAACGAAAAACAGAAGTGCATTGGTATTGAATAAAGAATCTCTACATATAACAAATGAAAAAATGAATGTTCTTTTTTAATGAAAAAATAATACTTCCTGATCCTAGATAAGATAAGTTTAAAAAAAAAAGGACAAACAAAAATGCATTGGTATGGAATAAAGAATTTCCAAGTGTAAAAAATATAAAAATTGCTGATCTTTTACTAATGAAAAAACATACACCACGTTTGTTGCTAGCTACAAGCGTTAGTGTCCTGTATGCAAGATAAATATTCTCTATATTAATTACCAGAGGCAGAAGCTAGATGGACATTTCATTCCTCCTTTAAAAATTTTAAAAATTTCGGAAGCATATCGACATTTTTAAATTATTTTAATTTCTCTCCTGTTTAACTCTGATAATAAATTTAATCTTAGAGTAATTCTAATAATAAATTATTTTTAAACTTAAATTGAAGTGAATTTCAAGTTTAAATTAATTTTTTCTGTTTCTATCCTAATACTTTTAAATGGTACCTGCACGTTTTTGTCATAGATGCGTAACATTCCCAGTCCATTAATTAACGTATGAGGAATTAATTGTAAAAATTGTAAGGAAGAATAATGTGCGAGTATACGAGGGACAGAGAAGAGGTAATTGGGTTCGTTAATTTGCGCAGCGAGGAACCTGTACCGGGATCGTAGAATATTTAATAGGCTCGTTTTTTCGCCATTTATTACATAAAGCCCCGTCCGTGGGCCAGGTTTCGCAATGCACCGCAAGTAGGGCATAAGGATGACCATTACGTAATCCATGAAAGCGAAGTTATTTACAGATTGTATCGTTTATTTCGAAGGCGGTTTGAGGCCGTCGAATATAACGACATACCTCGCTTTCAGTGGAGCGTTCGAGACCCCCCAATTATTTCACTCTTCAACGCGGTCGTTCGAAATGAAAAACAACCATACATACCGGGTGTCTGGTAGGATCAACAGAAATCATCGTCGACGAAAGTTAATTCGCGCAAGATGACACATAAATGTCCCTTTAGATTCTTCGCACATCTGTTTTAAAATAAATTAATAAGCCGTTACGAATAGTTTTACATATTTTTCTTCATATGTATACAGGGTGTGGGTCATAACTTTGTTGCTTTTGCAGATAAAAAGAAATTGTAGAGGAAAATGTTACATTGTTTAATAAGCTCTATCGTCCAGTAGAGCGAGGTTTTGCGGGAGTTTATCAGTGCAATAGAATTTGTTTACATTAATCGATTCCTCGTATAATTCTCGACAAAAATGTGTTAGGATACCATGTTGAAAAACTTAATATTTCGCGGGATATTTAAAATTGTATTCAACGTTAGCAAATTTACATAATTTTGCACGGCATCGGAGTCAGTAGTCAGTAGGGATCAGTTGCGGACGCGATACGTAATTGTTTGTTCGAATCTTGATCGGGTGCCCACGGTAGTCGAAATCAAAGCCGATGGACGCTCAAGTCACTTTTTCTCAGTGTGTTTACTCTGAAAAACGCATTCCGCGTACCGAGCGAAGAAATTACTTTCGTGATTGTCCATTTTGCGCGTGTAAATCACTCGCGCTGCCGAGCAACTGGGCCAAACACAAGACGAACCAGTAAAAACTGTTCGTCGGTTGGATGTGTCAAAATTTCGTTCCAATTTCTGCCACGTTCCGTCATTTATCCACCGCGTTCCGTCATACGTCTACCGCGTTATACTCAGCCGAAACTTTCATTCTGTCTGCGATTGTTTAGGTTTACGATGTACTTTTCTCGCCTGTACTTTTTTATCTCTCTGTAGAAATAGTATTTAAACTGTTTCTAATAGTTTAATAGAAACTGTACAGTGGAGGAAATTCATTGGCTGTAGGAAGACCATTATTAGGCTGTGGATTTTTATGCGAAAGAAAAATTGTCTCTACATATCAGATGCAACATAGAAATTTGTTTCTTTCTCTAACAGTTTCGATAAGTTGAAAATAATTTACGTTTTAATGTGTTATATTTCATCTACTGATGTTTGTTGTGAATACATACAATCCGCAGCTAACAATTATAACTTAAAAATAAAAGAGCTTTTATCGAGATTTCAATTAACATTTATTGCAGTATACGTATGAATGAATGAATTTCACTGAATGAATATCTTTGCAAATTTCCAAATAAAAAATCTGAACTGGATCATATCGACTACTCCGATAGAGTTCTAATGTGAAATACGAATATTAGGTTGAGGATTTTCGAGTCACCCAGTATACAGCGATAGAGACATTAAGGAAATCGGTAAAGCCTCCTTACAGGCCGTTCGATGCGCTCAAACATTATGATCTGGAACGGTAGTTTATGAACTCCAGTTACTTTTCTTTTCTCTCGCGGATCTTCAAAGCGTTTTATCTACACGATGTAGAATCTACACTACTGTACACAGTGTCCCAAAAATTTTGTACTTCCTTGAAATAGGCGATATTGCTGGGATCATTTAAAGCAACTTTTTCCTTTGCGAAAATGTTGTCCGCGGCTCCGTTGAGGAGTTATAAGCGAAAAACACGGACCAATCAGAGCGCCGCTACAGCAGAACGTGGCGTTGGTATTGCCCGTGCAGGAATCCGTCCGCTGCAGTCGCGCTCTGATTGGTCCGCGTTTTTCGTTAATAACTCCTCAACGAATCCGCGGAGAAGATTTTCGCAAAGGCAAAAGTTACTTTAAATGATCCCAGCAATATCATACACTTCGAAGAAGTACAATATTTTTAGGACATCCTGTACGTACGCAAAACACGAGAGGTTCGAATAGGAAATAATGTCGAGCAAATTAAATTCGAACCGGGTGGTAGCTCGAAAACCTGCTGCCGCAGCCGGTAAAAGTGGAACTTTCTTTCGTTTCTCGTCGGTGTCCTGGCGGCGCGGCGTGCATGTGAACAGGTTTGTTTAATGTTTACACGGGACCGGAATAATTTACGAGCGCTTCTGGCCCCGCCGCGCCACCGCGCCGGGGCTTTCCCGCTTTTAGCTGGCCGCCAGATCATCGCCAAGGAAACATTGTTCGCAACGTGCACCCCCGCATCCGATGATCTGTGTTTCTCTTGGCTCGGTTTCAACCTACCTTTCTTAACCGCATGTCCAGAAAAAAGTATTCGTGCAGCCAGGTTTTTTGTCATCTTTTTATTTACTGGCAATTTTCTAATAGTCTCGTTTAAGATCAAATGTTAGAACCAAATTCTCGATAAAGTGTTCGTTCAGGAGCAACAGCGATTTCATTCATGATTCATCGAATATTTAGAATTGACATCGCGTAACAACTTCTTCTGAAATTATTATTTGAAAGAACATTATTCAGTTACTTTTACATGATTTCAGATTCTTTATTTTATAACTAGACTGCGGATCTTCATGCAAAATAAAAAATGTTTGCATTGTTTGCAAGACACTGGTGCCAAATAAAAATTTTTATCATCTTTTACTTATCTTATTAAACTGAAACTAATACACTGATGTCCTTAAATCTTTTTAATATGACCACTGCTTTAAATTGTGTGTAGCCATTTTTACTATACATGCATAAATGTACGAACGTTACAGAACGACGACGTCTACTAACGAATAAAGTATACACATATACATTGAATTAATAGAAATGCATGAATTAGATGATAAAACAATTTAATTAAAAATCCAATGGACTATATTAGACAAATTACCTTATTGTTAGATCGTGTGCAACGAGAGAACAAGCCTAGTCGTGTTCCAAGTATAGCTGTCGGGGGCTAATCCCGTGTCTCGTCGGCTTCGTGAGTTCGTGTCCACGCCTAGGGGCGTAAAATGCATAAAATGCATCGGTTGCACCGTGTGCCGGGCGGTGGTTGGGGTGGGGTTGAAAGAAGATCCATCGTCCGTGGCACGCTCGAACAGCCTGTTAGAATAATTAATTTATGGAAAGCGAGCGGGGCATTATTATCGGGAGAGACGAGAAAACCGTGCAAACTACAAACCCGTCACGTGGGACGACGACGTTGCATCGTCTACGTAGCGTGGTGTGGCGTGGCGTGGCGTGGGCTGCATCTGAATACATCCCAGTGTGCACTCGATGACACGGTGACCCTCGGTTCCTCTTGTCGCGAATTATCTCATTAACTGGACTCTGGACGATTAAGAGTCTGATGGAGTTTTACCCCTTGTGGAGTTTTATGCAGTTTTCGTTGCATACAGGAGTTTTCGTATTGATTCGTTCGGTTGCATATATAAATATGTTTCGATCGCAAATGCACGTAACTATGATTAGATAAAAGCTACGTATAGTCAACGATTTTAGAATCGATTGTTAGACTTTTTATTAGATTTTTATGCAGAATAAAAATTGTTTCTGTTGATCGCAAGATGCAGCAGCCACGTAGACAATAATTTCTTCTCTTGATAATTTTATTGAGTTGATAACAATGCAACAGTATTTTTAAATTCATCAAATATTTTCACTGTTTTGTATTCCATCTAGTCGTTTCATGTGGTGTAGTGAATTTATTTGTTACGATTCAATATTATAAAGAAAATCTATTTCCAGCATTTGTGCAATTGGATTCTGTTTATCTATTGTTTTTCTTAATAGAATGAAAAACATTTAGAACCTATTTCTGTAAGCAGAGGGAGCAAAGTTGCGTTTGTTTAAACGGTTAAAAATCGGACATTTCATATGCAACGACAACGACCTAATAACATGTGACGATGATAGCGAACATGCTAGACCAGGTGGAAAGTGACTTTTGGGAGATTTAGTTCTAGAATGATTCTCGCCGGTAAAAGATCGTAAATCAGCCTGTTGTACCCGACAAGAATGATCTTGCTGCCTGACGGCACGCGCAATCGTCTATTTTGATTGGCCACGTGGGTGATGAATAAGAGTGCCAGAGGAACGTTGTGCCTAACCTGGCCTAACCTCGCCTAACCGAAAGCAGCCCCGGTAAACGTCCTCTGCAGAATGCAGAGTAGCCAAAGCCAAGCGAACTCGCGTTTCTCCGTTTGACGAACCGGAGCCTTCCTTTTTGCCCTCCCGCTTGCTGAAACTGCGACCACGCTCGGATTAGGCCACTTTTCCCCTCTCTCTCTCTCTCTCTCTCTCTCTCTCGCGCGCGCGCGCACGTTCGTCCGGCTCGCGGATATATTTACCAGTGCCGTTCAAATCATTCTCAGAGGCCTGACCCGAGCGCAGACATCATGAATTCAAGCTGTCGTTGATCCAAGATAACAGAATATTCTTGGGGATCGAAGGGATCCACTGTCTGATCTGTTTTCGGGGTACCGAGGGATCGTTGATCGACTTCTTCGGCTGCGATCATCTGCTTCAGACGAAACACTGTTGGCAATTCTCTGCTTTACGTAAAATACAGGGTCTTACATTCAGAAGTGTTATTTTAAATCTTAAAAAACCGTTCTTTTATTTACATTAACAATTTTTTCAATTTTACTAACCACGTGTCGAAGAGTGACAACTATAATATTCACAAATAAAAAATAGCGTGAAATTTGAATCGTGAACTGAACGAATCACGCCATTTAATATAATTTAATAATTCTAACAATTTAACACTAACCATTCCGAGGACAAAATGTAACCGGTATCCGCTGTTTTATAAAAATTGCAAGACTGAATTTATTTAGATTTCTCACAATTTTTGTAGGAACTTGCGCATGAACGAAAAAGTATATGTAATAATTTATAATGGAAGCATCTTGGTAATAATTACAAAATAAATAATCTGAAACCGGTCATTTGACCGGACGCGATACGGTTGGTGTTAAAAAATGATTTCTTTAGAATGTAGCATAGCCATACAAAAACCTGTTGATAGGCTTAATTAGGAACCTAGAAAAAAATTGATAAAGCTAGGGTGTTTACCCTCATATTACCCTTCAATGAGGGGTTAGCGAGTTAAAATTTTGGGGTATTATCTTTCAATCTAAAGGCATTGTTTTGCACACGAAATTAATAAAAATTGTCGTGCAGGCCGCCGGATTGTGGTTATCCTGCTAGACCCTTTACGAGTGTATAATCAGAGTCGGCTAGTTTTTCAAAAATCACGGAAGCTTGTAGGTTCTCTGACAAACGTGTATTCCTCTGCCAAAGCATTCGTATCCACTTGAAAGACTCGTGGATTCCTCGGAAGACAATTAGTCCCGCTTGTCGGTCGTTTTATATTGCCCGCAGACAGGTGCAATTAGAGGACGCGGTGCTTTCACGATCGCGACAATGAAGTGCCTTTTCGCGGGACAATCGGATACTTTCGCGGGCCGGTCCTTTACCGGCACGCATAATCGAAGAAAGTGACTGTGGGAGTGATATGCGCGCGCGCGCGCTCATTCTTCCCTTTATGTTTTTACTCGTGGCACTCTGTATGTAATTGCGCGTTGTTCGAGGCTTGTTGGCTAAACTAAACAGCATCGAAAGTCGTTTCTGCCTTCACCGGATGTGTTGATGTAAACAGACCGAGATCTCCTGACATTGTATCGCCGCGAATACATATAGAAAGCTCCTTTGTAGCGTTTATGGCGAATAAACTGCTCGGGGTCTTTGACAAAGTAAGGACTACAATAATGCTTCGTGGACAATTTTTATAACTATAAGGCAGTCCCAGAAATGTTGTATTTCCATTAAAAAAATGATTTCTGAGGTTAAGTAAAGTAACTGAGATGACAACACGATAAATTGACGTTTTGTAACAGTTTATAATTTTCTGCTCTGTAACTGTTTAGTGAATCCTAATAAATTTTGAACATAATTAATTACATAATTTTTACTAAATATAAAAAAAAACTGGAGTTTCTAGTTGCGTTTTCTCAAGGTTTAATATGGTTTGAAGTGGGATTTTATGAATTCTCCATAAGAAGACGTGTTAAAATGTGCAAACTGTTAACTTGCTATAATTCTTAAACGGTGCAGCGAATCGAACCCAAAATTTGGTAATTGCATTAATTTAGTAAGAATTATATCTTGTAAAATTTTCAAAAATTTTGTTGCGTTTTTATATACCTTCAGAACATCCTTAAGAACCACTGTTCGAAAATATCACATGGTCAAGGACAGTTTCAGCCGAGTATTAACTTGTCGGTAGAAGAAATGACATGAACATTTTCGAGATTAACCGGCACCTATTTGCTCGAAATAGATCAATGTGCAGCGAATGGGTTTTCTTGCATAAGAATCGCGTGCGGCTCGATCATGCTGCTCGCAGAACGTTACGGAGGCTCGATCCGTGGCACCGTATCGAAGCGTAATCTCGAATCTCGGCAACGAGCAAGAATTCGCGCGCTTTCTCCGCAGCACACGGTTTAGCAGGAGCAACAGCACAGCCAGCGATGTGACGCGACGCGATGCGACGCGACGCGACGATGAGAACAACGAGCGCGCGTGCGCTCTCAGAAAATAGCTGCGGATAATACGAGCGGAAAGTACTTTGCATAATTCATGACCGGACGGGGGCCACGGGGGGAGTAGAGAGGAGAGAGAAGCGAGGGAGGACGAATCTACACGCTCTCAGGAGTCTCTCGGTATATGTAACAATCGCGATCACTCGCGGCGGCCCCTCTCCGCTAATAATTATTTTCCATCGCGGGTAAACCATTGTTCGCCGAGCGGCTACGGCGGCTGCTTTCCATCGGCATTGTTCCGACGGCTCTGCACCGGTTTTTTTCTCTCTCTTCTTTTTTCGAGACTTTTTCTCCTCGTACCCCTCCCCCGAGATGCATACTGCACTCGGCCTTGCCACGTTTACCGACCAAAAGTGCATCGCTTGCTCGACTTTGTTGCGCTTTTACATTTCTTCGAGACACCGGCTCCTTCAGGCGGATCGATTTCGATTGGAAAATCATTGAAGCAGGTTCACTTGATTGGTTTCCTGTTCGATCTGTTTCTCAATCTCGCGAGATAGTCAAATTAGTTTTATGCACTTTGTTGTTTTAAGGATGTTTTGGAGGTTGTATATAATAACGCAACAAAATTTTTGAAAATTTGACAAGATACAATTCTTACTAAATTAATGCAATTACCAAATTTTGGGTTCGATTCACTGCACCGTTTAAGAATTATAGCAAGTTAAAAGTTTGCACATTTTAACACGTCTTCTTATGGAGAATTCATAAAATTCCACTTCAAACCCTATTTAAACCTTAAGAAAACGCAATTAGAAACTCCAGTTTTTTTTATATATAGTAACAATTATGTAATTAATTATGTTCAAAATTTATTAGTATTCACTAAACAGTTACAATTCACTAAACAGTCAGTACAATTCACTAAACAGTCAAATTTATCGTGTTGTCATCTCAATAATAACCATGAATATTGCTTTCTGAAGTATTTTTAATTCGTTTAAATATTTATTTTTAACTTTTTATTGCGTAATTATATATATTGAATATCACAAATTTATTATCTTGAAGTTCAAATCAGAGGGTACAATTATTCGCAAAAGTCACTTACAATTTTTTATAATATGAAGACAATATGATTAAAAAATAAACATAATTTACAATCTAATGATACCAGAAAGAGTACAACGAAATCGTCAATGAATTTTTATAATCGTATAAATACTTACAGAATAATTTATTATGTTCAAATATTAATAACTGTACTAATTTAGATGATAAGTTACTTATAAAGATAAGATACTTGAAAAGCTTGTGCAATGTAAGAATTTACACAATTTCCTTAAAACACTGTTTTGGTAATTTACTGGGTATTTCATAATTTTTTGCTGCTTTAGATGGTAGAGCGAAGTGCCACATGGTTACAAAATTGACTGGTAGAGGAGTGCACAAGCGTTTCACTGAAAGCAGAGTTGGGCAAAATTTTCATCTAAATAAAAATTTCGGATAACGAATAAAACATAAAAAAAAATTTTATTCATTATTCGATGGTTCGAATATAAAAAGTATCTTTATTCGACGAGCATCGACGACAATTTATCCGACGAATAAAAATAATTTTTTTTATTCGAAGCGGCTTTATTCGATCATTGCATAATTTTTTCATCTTTTATTCGAAGGCTTCGAATAAATCTTTCCACAACTACTGCCAACTCTAATAAACGCGAACTATCGATTAATGAATAAAATTTTTTTAATGTTTTATTCCTTATTCGACATTTTTATTTCAGATGAAAATTTTGCCTAATCTCTGACTGAAAGTTCGCCGGATTCTCGGCCAGAAACATCGGCTGGAACACGCTCGATTGAACGCAACACTAGTCGGGGCTCGTGTGCCGGCTTGCCATTCGTTCCGTTCAACGGCTGGATATATTTACCGTCTCGTTAAAATCATTCTCCGCGGTCTGACCGGAGCGTGGGCGGACCTAACCGCAGCTTCCTTTTGCTTCTTGGTTCCAGCCGACTCGGTTCCCAGTTACAGGGGGATCGAGAGAGGTAATTGGATGTTTACTCGCGATCGCGGTCGTGGTCCCAGCATGTAATTTCCAGGGAAACTCGTTGGATCCTCGAAATAACTAAAGTTACTACCCTTGCATCAAGCGAAAACCAACAATTGATGCGTTTATTGATGTTCTGTCTATAAAAAAAAAATGTTACATACGGGACAGAGCAGAGAAAGTGTTGCATATAATGTGCACTAGATAAGGAGCTACATTGTATAAAATGCAGCACATGAAGTGTATTACACATCAAATACAACACCTGAGGTGTTACGTACAAGGTGCAGCACCGAAGGCCTGTAATTTCTAAACAAATTCCAAACCGGCAAAATGATGACTTAAACCCCCCCCCCCCCCTAATTTCACACGGACTACAACATATTTCATTTAGAACAAAATCTACGATGGTGACGTCACAAAGCGATCGATTTGGCATGGAATAACCATTTGTCTTCGTTGATCCATGCACAATAAACACGATCTTTGCATTTTCAGACGAATCTATCCTTAGTAGTTGCACGAAGCTTCAACGTAGAAAAGTGAAAAGGAAATTTTCAACGAAAAGTAGCAGAAATGAAAGTTTTATTTTAACCAGTGAACTATGTTGAGGTTAGATTAAGTCGAAATTATAAAAATTTCACCTGAAAGTATGGGTCTTGAAGACGCAAGAAAATTCCTAAGATCTCTCGCAAGGTTCTCAGAAAGATTTATGGTTCTGATGCTCAGGTTCAATGGTTTCTGCGCTAGGACTCTTTCAATTGGCCCACTAAAGTACCTTTGAAGGAGATCGTGTTTTTATGGGTCTGCCAGGTGGTTGGCAAACCGATGGTTGAGCTAGGCAAAAGGTTGGTCGTTTGCTTAGGAAATGCGTATCTTTCATTCTCAAACTACAGAATCGGTAGCGGTACGCATAGTTGTCTATCAGGTAGGCGACCCAGACCCGTAGGTAGGTCTATAGTCTATAGTCTATAGAGTGTATTTTAAGGGTTTGCCAGGTGATCTAACGAAATGTAGGTTCTGTTTTCTGTTGGAAAACATTCAATGGGAAATATCTCTTTATTTGGGAATTAGAAGATCGCTTGTGAAAGACGATGACCTGGACGAGAGCCTGCGAAGTTCTGAAATATTCACTATGAAGGTCGACTTCCCTACAAATAATCTAAAGTGTAATCTAAAAATATGCTACAATTGGTATATCTATATGTATACGCTCTACTTTCATGTCAGAAACAGTTAGTTGTTGTTATTATCAATAATACGCATATATGTAACAATATAGTATAATTATTGAAATACTAAGTGCCATTGTTACTTTCTCAAAGTCTACTGTGGTATAATAAAAAAGATCGACGACGACATTATTTTTCATTTATCCTTACGATGCAAATTCCATGTAAAATCTGCATAGAAGAAAAATGAAAAAATGTTTCGAGCCCGAAGTTAACGATTCTAGATTGCCCAGTATGTTTTTAGAATATTAGTATTACAGAGAATGCATGGTAAAGTCTCGGTAGAACGGTACAAATTGCAAATGCAGTTCCAGGTATGTGAGATCTCCGGTATCGGCTTCTCGGACTTCCAGGTTCTATTTTAAATGAATATCTCCGGGCAAATATGTAGCTGTTGCTTAGGCTAGCAGCATGTTTTATTGTCGTTCGTGTTTCGAAATGATTCTGCTCAGCATCTCTCGGTGCGTTTGCATCTCGAGCAGACTGCCATTCGTCTGCCTGACCTATGGCAATGAAGATCTATTCTTAAACGCTCTGAGGTTACCTTCCATAGTTCGTTCTTGCATAGCCATCATCTTCCATCGTGCTCTCGGAATCCGAGGAAATGAATTTCGATAAGACGACCTTGGGCGCAGCTATTTTCTATTCGATATCCTTAAGTGTAGATCTAAATTCTCATGTAAGAATTTTTCACCTCTTTAAGGGGATCGTCCATGTGGCAAATCCAAAAAATCGAAAAATTTTTTTTTGCACAAATTGCTTCTATTACATTCCTAGAATATGCAGGTAAAAGGATATTTCGATATTCGAAGTCGTTCGAGTGTTATAAACATAGAACGGAGCATCTGTTTGCCTCATTACGATTAAAGTATTAATAAATAACCAGTGAAATATCAATCAGCTGGACATTAATTTGTGCTGGAAAAAAGTGCATTCGAATCAATTGCACTTCGGAGCATAGAGCCAAGAGAATTTCTCAACAAATTAGCAGACTAATGTTGAGTTTACATTTTAAACGCGTTTTTCTCAAAACTGTATTTTTCATATTGGTAACCATGATATCTCAATAACTACTGAACGGATTTCGCTCAAATTTTTATGGTATAGTCAGCACATCTATAGTTCTCGCCGGTACCAAAATATTTCTTATGTCTGCTATAGCTTTTTTAAAGCTGAAAAAGACGAAAAAAAAATGACGAAACTTTGAACTTAACGTTTAAAACCGTGCCAAAACTTCAATTTTCGATATTTTTATATTATTTTGGTACCGGCGATAGCCGCAGGTCAACAAATTAAAATGCCGTTTGATTTTTTGATATCAGATGATCGAAATCTCCGGAATCATAGTCGCCATCAACCTACTTTTTTTTTATACATGAGTGTCTTCCGAACGGTGTAGAGTCGATCCGACTCGTTATTTTGGTTTGAAAAAATTCTGAGAGACTGTTTAAGGGTCCTTAAAAAAAAAATTACTAAAAAAAGCAAGAAAAAGTAGCTCTTACATGGGATGACCCCCTTAAGATGAACGTTGGATAGATTTTCTTATTGGACATACTACGGGTAGGTAACGATTGAAAATCTGACTATTAGAAAATTTGAAAAAATTTGAATGTTTGTAATTCTGGGTCAAATAGGAGTTTTTAGGAAAAAGTACCAATAATAAAATATAAACAAAACTAGGTCTATACGTTATTATTTTTTTATACGTAGTCTATACGTTAATATTTCTGTTGTACGCGTTCGATGACTCAATAACGGCCCCATGTCGGGGTAAGAACCCCATGCACGATCGTCGTGGGGTTCTCAGAGGGCGAGTGCTCGACGGGGGCTGGCGGGGGCCACGTGTGTGCAATTGCGATCCGGATAAATCCGCTCTCTTGTCAACCCCGCTGTTCTCTTCGTGTGTAGAATTTTCTGACAACCAACCTAGAACCGTCGTCAGATGTCGGGGTGGGACGGATAAATGGCATAAATCGCATAAATGGCGCCCGGTGACGTAAATCGCCCCCCCTCCTTCCCCCCTCCCTGCGGTTTTATTAAACCCTCGCAACGGTGACGGGGGCCGAATTTAATTAGGAATGTACACACCGAGCCCCGCAAACGAAAGGAACACGTTCCCCTATCAAATGTTCCTTGTTAGAACGGTACCTTCAATTTTTGTCGGCGATAGTCGTCGCAGAATGACATTGGAAAGGAATAAAATTAGACAACGCAAAGTCAATTTCGAGAAAGATAAACCGTTTCGAAGACTTGAGACGCGACGCACTCCAGATCCAGACTGATTTACGCGCGTTGTAAATCTGGAAGCGTGTTAAATGCGGAATGTTTTGGTCGGTGGAAGACGAGATCGACTGGAGGTCCGACTCTTTTTCTCTTTTTCGAAGACTCCTTTCCGTTTACACATAGGGAAGAGAAGGTTTCACAGTGTGCAAGTTGGAAGATTCCGGAGAAAACAGAGCGATTTTATTGGAGCGCGTGCATTTGCTCTCACGAGCGCGGTGAATATTAATAGCCGATGGATGGGAAATGACAAACAGCGTTGTCGGAGGCTGTATTAATACCACCTTCGTTGGTAAGAAAGTTTCAAGGCTCGAGATCGACACCTCTGCGTTTGCTTTTCGCGTTAAATTCGACCAAAGGTGCCATTTTATCTAAAAAAAATGTATGTACTAGGCGTGAGCGAGAACCCAAAATGTCGAGACGAGACGAGAATTTTTTTCGAGATCGAGACGAGTCTCGAAACTTTTGAAATTCTCAATTATGTCGAGATTTATATATAACCCGAAATTTCGGGATCCATTATCGTATCTCGAAACCTGCTAGGATCTCGAACATTTTCGAGGATCTCGACATAACCGAAAATCCCGAAATTTTCGAGAACCCGATCCGTCTCGAAGTCTTCTCGTCCCGTCTCGACCATCGGGATCACTACATTTTCGCACACCCCTAATATATACGCATTTCAAAATTGAAGTACTTAATCAGTTTTAGTCTTCGTGGCTTGCGAGACCTTCTAGGACACACTATAGTTATTCTTCTGATAAAATAGTTCGCAAAAATGAATTTATAAATACATTTGTATGACGATTTTGCTGTCGAATGATTAAAGATCGTTTGACAAACCATGAATCTATTATGATTTTAGAATCTATACAGTCTATTTGTATTTTCTGTGTTTCTTTTGAAACACTAGGATAATGATTAGACTGCAAATCTTTATGCAAAATAAAAATATTCTCTGTAGACTCCAAGATATGAGCATTTAAGTACAGAAAAATTAATTTCTCTTAATTTTCTCGCAATCGTTTTAACTATTTTTCACTGTTTTGTATTTCACGTAGGTACTCATTTCTCTCACAGATGCCTACAATTTGCAATCTAATGATGAGTATAAAAGGATGATCCTCCATTTTCATAATCCGCATCAGTTCTAATCGTAACTCTCATCAATTTGAAACACTTTCCACTGATTCCGAATGAATATGTAGTACTATATTGTACATTTCATCTTGTTAGTTTCAAATGTCGCTAATAATCTCATTTTAAACTTACATCTCATCTTGTGGTTTCATTTTCATTGCAATCCTCTGTAGCTTAAAGCCACAAGCGTCTTGCTACATGATATCCTCCAAGAAATCGTTGCAGCTAGCTAAAGGTAATTTACAATTAAATTATCGCTGCAGTGAAAGTACGAATCGCATTGTTACGAACAAGAAAGCATCGAAACGTCTCTAGATACTTCAGCCATTACCTACACAGGCCAAATTATTTAACTTTTCATATTTTAATGCTCAGCGTTTAAAATAAATTTCCATAGTTGTGTTAATACTAGCTTAATAGCACGGAATGACAATAATTAAAGTAATTGTTAAGATTGAATGTCATTCCAGTTTAAGGAAAGAGTTAATGTGATTGCTGATATAAAAATATCCTGGATGTGTACATATGAAATTTTATAGATATGCATAATTGACCCAAATCTGCGAAACTTATTTTTTTAAATTTTCAATACACGCCCACGTCAAAAAAATTTGTAACAAAACAACTTTTAGTATTTTCTCCGTAATTTCCGACCAATTGCAATTTTTTCAAAATTTATTTCACACCTCATGTAGCAAACTGATTGTTCTAAAAAAATTCCAAGTCGAATGGTTCAATATTAAAATGGTTATTGTCTTTGTAAGAGTAGCTGAATATTAATGGGAGTCACCGTACGTGTACGCCTGTTGCAATCAACGGGATAATTATTCATCTTTCCATCACAGTGTTCACTGATCATTGTGTCAATTTCACGTCAATGAAGAAATCAGGAGACATCGTTGTGGAGAAACGTGGGATGGGTTAACAATCTACAAGATGTCTTATTAATTATACCGTGGAGGGCTACGTTCGTTATCGTCAGTTGAACGCGATTATTATTAGCAGACCTGAACGTCTCCTATCGTTCCGCGATAAAAATGCCCGGTCCCCACGTGTCGCCGCTTAAAAAAGCAAACCTTTGGCACAGCCTCCTCCGGAACGGACCTCCTCCGAGCTATTTGCAGACCGTCCATGGGTCGTTGAGCAGCGTCTGATCGTGACATCGACTCAAAAACACCGTGGTTTTCCAGTTTTGATGAAAAGGTGCATCCGAAAAATACTCGAACGTAAGTACATACCATCAACATGAACACTGTACGGTTGAAGTTAAGCGAACCAATAGCAGTGCGTATGCGTTTTCGGCCCGGTGGGATTGAAATTGAAATTACTTTCCCATCGAGCCAATTAGCATAAAGAGCCGCGGGCTGATTACAAAGAAGCGCGGCCGCAGATTTAATGGAATCGGCAGAAGGTCAGTGCGGCATCGAATCACGATTGAGAATATACAGGGTGTCCCGGGAATGTTGTGCTTCCTTGAGGGGGGTGATTTCAGAGGTCATTTAAAGTGACCTTTTCCTTCGCGAAAATGTTCTCCGCGGCTTCGTTGAAAAGTTATTAACGAAAAACGCGGACCAATTAGAGCGCCGTTTACAGCGAACGTTGCGCTGGCGCTGGCGTAGCAGCGCGCCGATTGGTCCGCGTTTCTCGCGAATAATTCCTTAACGAGGCCTCGGAGAACATTTTCGCAAAGGAAAAAGTTACTTCGAACTGATCTCAGGAATCGCCCCTTTCAAAGAAGTACATTTTCGGGACAGCCTGTATAATTGAAATTCAAGTTGGTCCGACGATGCAAAACGATCGGTCGCGCACCGCGTTCCCAGCATACCGACAACGACGAAGCAAGCAATGCTGTGTGCAAAGTGCAAATATTATGGGAGACCGCAGATGGCCGGACTGAAAACGAACAAAATTCACCGACGACTGCGCGCCGTCAAAGGTTAACGCTTCCCCGGCCAGAAATAAGTTCATAACTGTTCCTCTTTGGATTCTCTGCAAGCACGGCTCAAACCTTATATGTACTCCGGAGATTCAATAAACTTCTTCCATCTTCGACAAGCACGCAAACTGGAGACAATCTCGATTCTTTCAAACGAGGAAAGAGAATCTCGATATCTTTATCGAAAAACTTCGTTAGGATACAGTGTAGGACACTTTGTCTTCATTTTGTTGTTCATTTCTAGGTGTCTGTATCTAATTGGTCTGTTTTACATATTTTATCTCATAATTATTAAAATTACAAAAAAAAACGTATAGTATATAATATGAATAACAAATGTATATACAAATTACTGAAATATAATATTATTATTATTATTATTATATTTATTATTTACAGATCGAAGTCCTTTTATACAAATGTTTTCAGGAATACATTATATTACATATAATCGTATAATCGCACGCAACTTTTTCTTAAATAATTGTAACGAACCATTCAGAAAGTCAATGTTACGATATACAATGTTAGAGTTAGCAGTAATGCGATTTAATGGATTTATTAATCCATATGTGGATTTGGATGTAAATGTTTGAAATGGATAATGAAATATCTTTTTAATCTTTGAAATTGTTCTTTTCAAATATAATTAAAATATTCTTCATTTCTCTTTATAATGCAAGTTGGTTAATAGTTACACATAAAATACTTATTAGCATTTTGAGTAGTTTGAATAGTTCACTTAAGAATTAAATTCCATCGAATTGTTTGTTGCTGGATTTTCTATGCAACATTTTATCCACGTACATTGTAACATACGTAGATGTAATATTTCTGCCCTGGACGCTCACGGTAATCCATAAGTCGTTTCGCAGCGTTATAAATACAATAAATGGCAATGTGATAGGAAGCAGTATATTCAGTCGACGTTCTTAAACGTTCCCGTGGGGTTTCCCATGTCGTCTTTCATTTTATTAGCAAGCCTGAGAACGATTTACGTCGATAGAACGAACGTGTATCCGTCGTTCTCCGACATATATTTTTCTACTACAGTAAAGTCTTGATGTAAGCTCGATCCTCGGTTCCGTGCTCGGACATATGTAGATGGTGTGGGGCTACTATTCTTTTGTGATAGCGTCGACCACACCGAACGTAGAAAACAAAACAGCGCGTGTAAACACGGACTGAGAGTCGATGACGTAGAGATCGGGACAGGTCCGGACAGGACTCGCGCTGGCCGGCCGGGTGGGGATAGCCGGGAAAGTCGGTGACGTAGTAGGACTTATTGTTAGATCAAGACTTTACTATCGAACTATTCTATGAAAAAATATTCCTTAATAGACACCTTTACTATTGGACTGTGGATTTTAAAGCAATAGTATAATACTACTTAATACCATTACTATTAAAATTATTTTCAAGTTGTTAGAATTATCAAGAATAAGAAAGCAGCTTCTAAATGGCTAGTTTGTCTTGCAATCGATGAAGACAATTTTTCTTTTGCATGAAGATCCGCAGTCTATTTATTATTATACAAATCTCGAGATAAATCGTCCGTATCGTAGACGATATTAAACATGAAAAGTGAAAGTCCCATGATGTACAGTACAAATACTACATTTTTGCGGTATACTCTCTACGCAAAGCTTTCTAAAGTGAAGATTCTGCTGGACCCCATCGAAGCTGCCAGGACCAACCATAATCATCGAATTCGTTGAATCTGGTATTGCAATTAACGCTTCGAATGGCAAATCAGCAATCTGAAAAATTCCATCATATCAAAGTGATTCGTTTAATTCCTCTTCATCCCTTGTTTTCTTTTTTCAATCATCAATCAAGGTATTGATTTGGGTTCTGGGGGAGCTTGGCTTCATATTTGGGAGAGTCTACAGAATTTTTCTACGTAAAAATTATTTCTCTAGCATTTTCGACTGAAGCAGAAAAATTTCTGAATGTTGAATTTTCATTTTTTTTTTATTTCTCAAAAATTGAGGATGATGGCGACAAACGGCTTTCGGATTCGTGTCCTGCACAAGAACGTATACAAATGTTCTCTGTGACACAAAAAAAAGTTTAATTTTGTTGGCCAGTGTGATTTGATCACCCAGTGTGTTAGCGCAAAAATTCATTTTCGAATCCGGTTAAATAATTCCGTGTGCCATATCCGAGAGACTTGGCACCGGAGGCGTTAAAAATTCAGAAATCGAGCTGCAGTCGAGGAAGAAGTTTTAATTGAGTGCATCGGGGGTTGGCTGTCGCGCTCGTTCCGTTTTTACAGAAGACGATTAGCCAAGGTCAGAGAGACAGAAACGTCGCGCTGCGGTAGAAGAGCGGCATCGATCGACAACAAGTGCATCGCACAAGTCCATCGTTGCACCGTTGCATCGTTGCAGAGTGAAAGCAGAGCGAGTACCAATTAATCGGCGCATTCAAATCGGCAATAAAACGCGCGAACGCCGCGGGTCTCACAATTAAAACAATACCAGCGCAGCGTCGCGACTGCTAGAAAACGCCATACGTTCCTAGACCTTTCGGAACTTTCGAAAGCTACTCGAGACTATCTCGAGTGTCTGCGGGCTTTTAGCGAGAACCTCGTTAAAAGCATCGGCCAGATGGCTGTGTGATTGACTCGCGAAATTTTTAACTTAACCCTTTAACTTTTAAATTTCTCTGCGAAAGTTCCAGCTTACCCCCTGCTTCCCTCACACTTTCTGTCTGAAATTCAAACTAATTTCTAGTAGCTTGTCGTTTATTTTAGATTTCTGAAGTTTTGTTATTTCTTTTATAGTTAAGTTTCGTATCGTTGGTTATTAACTTCAGATTTTTTAACTTTCCTTAAGAGTTTGTTTTCTGCAGTTAGATACTTTGTGCTATTCATTCTAGATGTTCGAAATGTCCCTAATGTTTTTTCTCCAGAATTTCGCCTGAGACTTTTACTAATAACTTTTTGTTTTTAGCAGAAAGTCTACTACATAATATCCTTTACTAGATTTCCATCCTGGGACTCGTTGGAAATATACGAATTGATTTGGTGATTTCCTTACTTGAAATTTCACCCTAGATTTGCCTTCGATTTGCTTTCCTTTCTAGCAATTTCCAATAGCGAAAGAACGTTTTTATTTCTTTTCTTTAGAATTTCCCTTGGACGTTTCTTCGAGGTATCATCTGATATTAGCTAAGGTCTTCGAGTATTTTCCCCTAGATTTCCCCAGTACCAATGTTCTCTAGAAAAATGTCTATGACCTTTCGTCCCTAGATTTCTCGTTTGGAATTGATCTAGATCCCCGTTTAAGAACCAGACGTACAACGATCTCGAAGATCGATGGAATTCGTCTGGCTGCATATCCCGACGCGATGCAACGCTATGCACCGCTATGCAACGCGAGTGTCTCTTGTTGCAGAGGCGATCCGCTTTGCTGCCTTTTTTGGTCATGTCTTCGCCATCCGAACTTTCGTCCAACGATGATGTAACAACTCGCATCATCGCGATCATGGGGGTCGCCGCGCCACCGGATCGTTGACTCACCGGTCTTGGTGCTTTTATTCGCTGCGACGACGAGCGAATTGTCACCGTCGCCGCTTTCACGCCAATAACTACTGTCGCTAGAGGGTGAAGGGAATTCATCTAAAACTTTTCATAGATACTCTCAACAAGATTATTTGAAACATAGCGTACGACTTTCTTTTAAATATCTTCATTCGTGTATTTTTAACAAATTTTTCAAATTTAGTTTTGCAAGGAAAAAGACGAAATAAACAATTTAAGTACATACATACAGGTGGGAGAAAATTTAAGGGATGGTTCTCCACGACAATATAAGTCGAAAATAAAAAATTAAAAAATTATGATTTCGGCTTCGTTATTTAGTTATTGGTTGCCGCATTTTAGGCGGATTTTAAATTGTTAAACTTTTGCACTCGGAGCTATTTTAACTCGAAAGTTAAACAGTTCTTCCGACCTAGAATATTTCCATTCTCTCTGATATCTAATACCTAATATGTACCTCATAGAATATTTATATGCGTAGTAATTGATGAGATACCAATATATTTAATAATGTAAACAATATTTTAAGGGTTAATAACTAAATAACAAAGCCGATATCGCAATTTTTTTATTCTTCATTTTCGACTTATATTGTCATGGAGAACCACCCCTTAAATTTTCTCCCACCTGTAGTTGAACACCCTGTATAAATGTCCATAGTTAAAAAGTTCAAATGGCAACTTTTTATGTTTACAGTGTTATATGTATTATAAAAATTCAGATGATTTATAGAAAATACTATATTAGAGTTCTTACCATTCAGCAGTTGGTCAAATGTATAAATTAGAAATGAAAGATTTGGACAAGGAGCTGCCAGGAACACTGGATAAGTGCAACGAAGATCTGTCTCATAAAGGACCTTATGTGATGCCGACTTTCAACTTTGCAACATTTTCTGATGACTCGCTTACTATAGTAGAGTTTAAGAATATAACATCTTACGTGTCTTTTTCAATTTAAAAACCACGACCTACTTACAAAGCGATCATGACTAGACTACAGAACATATGCAAAATGAAAATTGTCTTTCATAGGAAACATACAGAATATGACTTTCTTCCCTTAATAATAATTCTCAATTGAAAATAACATATTGATGTTCTTAAATTCTTTTAATCCTTCTACCGATTAAAATTTCATGCATCCATTTTTCTTATAAATGCATAAAATCCGCAGCCTAGTCGCGAGATAGGTCCGAAATAGTAACAATAATGATTGTAAAATTGTTAGATCATAGATTAGTTTTTAAATTCGACACGTGACAAATCCACGTGGTCGACCACGTGATTCCAAGTCACATGACCAATCGAACCTGAAACTCTGTCAAAGCAGCGAGTTCTTTAACGAAAGAAAATGTTTTCTGAGAAGAGTTCCGCGGTCGGGCATCTACGAGAGAGGAATTTGAAATGGTCTCGTGTAGAACCCAGATTCGTACGGTCGTAGAACCCCGAACCAGTCAGCAGTTGGCCCTGGACCAACTTTTAAGTAGAACTCGAACCGCGTCACCGACAACCGCGATAGAATTCGAAGCAATTCACGCGCAAAGAATCCGATACACCGGCGGAGCCCTGTCCTCTTCTCTGCAGATTTCCTGTGTTTGCATTTCTCTCTCTCACTCTATTCTCCTCTGCACTTGAACTACGACTAATCGAACCGTGGATCACCTCGCTCGGTCAATCTATATATTTAAAGTTTCTGACAAGTTCCACTGAAAATACCTGGCCCTCTGCAACATTGCTGATTCAATGTGTTTAAATATGTATCCGAGGTCCGACGAAACAGAAACGGGCGTAGTCGTCGCTGCGACGATCGAACCGAACGGACGCTTTTCTCCGTGTGCCTCCGAATTTCCAGGTAACTGTTACAAACTTGTTCCCTTAACACTGCCTTATTACGCCACCAATGCATGTGTTTTATTCGGAATTATTTCCCCAGAATTTCAAAATTAATTTTTCCGCTAATCTTTACTGTATATCAAAGCTTTAGAATATGTATTCTGCTTTTATCCAATGAATTGTCTGCACCAAAATTTTCAAGAGAATTTCGCTGGAATCAAGAAGATAGTAAATTTCGCATTTTATAACTGTTGTTTTGTAACTTTGTCATACCGTTATATTCGCTTATGATTTTTTATAAAGTCTGGATTCAGTTGTCTAGCTAAATTATTACAGTAAAACCAAAAAAATTGAGGCTTAACTTAACGTTTCACTGATTACCATTACATTTATCAATAATGCTACAATCACACGGTGTATAGTTTTAATATAAACAACTCTGCAGTACTTCTTAATTGTTCTAAATAGGCCAATCGAATTACATATGGCAATAGAAATGAATAATTATAAGGGAAGTAGAAAATTCTAAAATGAAAGAGAGATTCCACATTTGTTTGAAATATTTTTAAGTGTCTTCCCTTTAGACAATTACAAAAGTTGATCTGCGATTTTCTCTCCCAATTCTGTGGCATTTGATTAATTTATTTTATTCGTTATAAATCTTCCTTGAAAGCTTTTATGAACCCGATGATTTCGACATGAATATTTCTTGGAAATTGAACATTCTTCCAGCCATTTTCAATAGTTTCGTTTCGATGAACAACCGCGTTAGCATCGTCGAAAACATAAACTAATTCGATTGTACTGAAACATCGTCCCAGTTAATCTATTTTCGTTACGACCGGTACACTCGCCGCGCCACGCCACGCCGGCATGGCAGAACCACGAAACACACGAGCAATACAAGTCCATTCTAGCACTCAATTTGCCTAGCAATTAGTCCATCGGACGATCAAATCCGAAGTAATTACCTGACAGCACCTTTCGCAACGAAGAATTCCACGTGTAATTAGTCGAGGCCCGAAGGGAAACTCTAAAAAATTCCCGTTCAATTAAGAGACGCGGAAGAAACGCTGCATCAAATCTGATGATGAGTATCGATTGTTTCGATTGTGAGATCCTGTGAGCATTTTGTGGTCTAGTAGAGTTATACCTATGTATTGTATGAAGGAAAGTCTGCTAATTAAATCATTCACAGGCTGAGATGATCAAGCATCTTTAGGCTTTTTTTTTTACTGCTGGAGCACTTGGCAGATGCTTCACTTCTTCCTGTTCAAATAAATTGTTGAAGAAATATTTTTTAATTAAAAAAATAAGTTCATTGTATTCCCATAGGCAGGTATATATTAACCCATTTCGAACAGTTAAGAAACATTACAATTATTCTTACGTATCATACAACTCCGGTATTGTGCAAATAAATTATTTGAAAAATAATAGTGAAGACAATTATATTATTTTATTTGGTGACGCGTTATTTGAAATAATCATGTTTTCATTTTATGCGAACAGACAAATAATTCTCTTTTAGCTTATCTCGTTATTTGGAATTTATTTGAAATAATTTTTCATTTTAGTTTTTATAAGATCAAATACTTTTTCGAATGGAGTGTCTTCTATGTGTATATCTTCCGTTTGGTGCAATTAATCCCGACAATTTTTATTTTGCATAAAGATCCGCAGTCTAATATTGACATTCGTCCTCAAACGGCTAAAAATAATTATGAAGACCCCCTGTGTCTTGAATATCTTGTTACGAAGAACAGAAATTTCCAATTGCCTGCTGATCAATTAGCCCGAGTAAATGAATGGTGGTTGAAGTTGGGAATAAAGGGAATTAAGAGATCAACCAACAGGGTCGCGTCACCTGTTCCTCGTTTTCGCACTCCACGCACCGGATACCTTATTTGGTTTCGTCTTCGTGCAGGGACTCGCACGAAATTGCATAAAAGGCTTCCATCGCAAACTTCTCTCCGCCTCGGCACCCGCTTCTAATGCGATTAAATGTAGAAAATGGGGGTAATTGTGAATGTATAAATTTGGAACAATTTGCATTCTTTTTTTTAAAGACTAGATGTCCCTTTTGAAATTCGCCACTGGAGGAATCATAATTCATATTTGTTCTCTTCGGAATTTCCCTAGACTTCTCTTCAAATACAAAACCCAACTGATACAATAAAATCTTCAAATTCTTCAAGGTCTTCACTAGCTTAACACTAAACCTACCAGAATTATTGAAACGATAAAAACGCTTTCATAGGAAATATTAACTACTTTATTTCGGCAGATACTATAAACTATATAAACCGTACAAGGTTTAAGTAAATTCAATCTTCTCGCTTGTTCATATAATACGTTTCACTTTTCTATGTCTTGTTCTCGATAGGTTGTGTTAATCATTCTCGTATACAATACTGGACTAGTAACCTAAACTAAAATTTTTTAATGTCGTTTCTCTGCTTGAAAAACCGTCCCAAAACTGAAATTCCCTTTAGACAGTATAGACTAGTATAGAGTATAGAGCATGCATCGGGCAGGCCTATTCAGCTCTTTCCGCCCGCATTGCGGCGAAATTCTTCAGGATCCGATAATATATTCCAGTATCTGTACCAGGGTTTCTCGCTGTAGCCCAACCTCCGCATGTATCGGTACCCATTGTAGTAAGAATACTATACGGGTGAGTTATTGGTTGATGACGTCGGAACGTTTGGTTAACATCGATTTCGGTGGGTTGTCTTAACGGAATGAAGTAATAGAACGAGTCGTATCGTAGCCTCTTCAAATAAATGCCTGCGACCTACAGGATGTTTGAGCGAAACACGGCTCGCTTCGGATCAATATTTACAACTGCTTGGACCACCCTGTATACCTAGTCAGCATTGTCTGTGCGCTAGAGGTGCACGTGGCCTCATTAACGGACGCTTCGGTCGGTCGGGGTTCGAACGCTCAAAGCACTCTATTCATTCCGACTGTATTTCGTTAATTGCATCCGCTCGCGCATCGATCGACTTTCCCTGTCGAACGATTCTTTCGGACGCTCATTTCGACGCCCCTGTCCCCCATTGCGACGCTGATTCGACTATCGTCGCCCCCATAGACGTAGACTCAATCGTGCAATGGGTCTGTCGTCTGGTGTGAAGTTGTTTGCGAAAAGTAGAAGAATTGTGGTTTGATTTGAATGTGGCATACTTGTGTTTTGAATCGAACTGTAGAAATAATAAATGTAGCATCGATGTTACAATTGGTTTGTCGTGTTTCTTATCTATTGTGGAACCGTTTATCGCAAGCAGGAAGATTGTATACTCTGATTTACATGATCGTGTATAGCTACGGTTGTTTTGAAATGGACTGTAGAAGGCATAAATGTTGTAAACGAAACACCATGGTCGTATAAATGCGCCTACGTGTTCTTGGCGAGGCTAGAGTTATTGGTTTATGGACACCTCAAGAGTTTATGCGCAAGGACCAGTACCTTTGAATCAGACTGTATGAGATAGAAGAGCTAATAGAGGTAGCGATGCAATAATCCCGTCTACATCATTTTGGCGATGCTAAGGATACAATTATCGGTTTTTAGAACGATCGGTAGTTTACCTGTGGCTCGCCAACTTTCAATCACCCTGTACAATATAGATGTACCACCAATGTATACAAAAATGCAACACAATCTCACTCACAAATTGTAGACTGCATCTAACAAAAAATTATTTATCTTTGAATGGTTTTGCACCCCAAGAAAAACGTTCCGCCAACATTGAACCTCCCTGTACAATTTAGAAATACCACGATCGCGTACAAAAGGAGAATGCAACAATCTTTCTCCGAAATTGTAAACAAAATCATACATGGACTGAATTTCTATTAAATATAATTGAATATTCCACGAACTTTAAACCACTCTGTATAATGTAGAAGTACCACTGACGCACACAACATTACAAACTAACAATATTGCAATAATCTTGTCTACAAATTATGAACAAAATCAAAGTTACTTTAGAAACCAAAAACATTTTGTACAACAGGAAAGAATTACGCGTAACGACCGAAGGCATTCAAACATCCTCGCCCCGATTCCTCCGTGCGTCCTCAAACAAGTTTTCTGGCTCGCGATTCGAGGCACTCGTTTGCCCGGGGAAAAACAGTGGAAGAAGAGTGGCCCGCCGGAATTTTTGCTTTTCGAATTCACACGGACGGCATGTTTAACGAAGGGAACTGAATTTTCATGTGCAACGAGAGACCTCGTGTAATGATCCTCGAAATGGTTGACCTCCATTGCAAAGCAGACTAACCTTTCCGTAGACTTAAAAGTTGGCTCTGAATAACCAAATGACCGCTGAATGGCACCGCGGGTCATTTTACGAACTAAAAAACCCAATTTCTGTTTTGTTCAAACCTGGGATTCTAACCCGACGCCCAACCTTACTCCAAACCTGGTTATCCAAGGAAAATGCCACAAATAAGTTGGTGAAAGTCCCATAAAAAAATAATGAGAAATAAAGAAGTTTTGTAATTCGATTAGTAGTGGTTCACACCGATATACCCCATCCCGGTTAGTTTTGCTTTTAAGGTATATCATCACTGAAAATTGCTATGCCATTCTTAAAAATATTGTTCACATCATTAAAGTTGTTCGTACTACACATTTACATATTACATACACGAGATTTTATATCAGTTTCATATGCAAAAAATGAAAAGAAATTGTATAGAATGGAAATATTCTAGAATGGAAAACTCTTACGTTTTTAATATTTTAGATCTTAAAAATCAACACCAATATATTGTTTAAAATTGAAGGAAAATTAAGACATTCATTTAAACAATATTTCTTAGCTGTGAGGCTAAGTATATACATATTACTATTAGAAAATATATACAGAGAACATTATAAAAACAGTATAAAAAGTCACGAGTGACTGTTGCAAACATAATACAGAAGCATTCTGGGTGAACTTTCATTACTAATCTTTTTAAATTCGCATTTTCCAGGAAAAATGCGTTAATTTATTGAAACATCACGACCGGTACAGACTGTTAACGAAATAAATAGCGGCGGTGGCGCGTTAATGAAGGAACATCCTGTGCACAATTCGCCCGACTATACATATTAATTAAGCGTCCCTCGACCGGATGAGAACACACAGAAGGTTCCTCCGAAATTTCGAACTTGACATTGACTCGTGCTCGATAAGATAAGAAACCCGATCGATCGTGTCCCGAATCTCTTTAAAAGCGTCGAGCATTCCGGATTTTGCACTTTCCCATCTGCAACATCACGGTCGCGTAATCACAGTGACATTGTCCGGGAATATTGTCCCCTTTCAAAGGTTTGGATTTATCTTGTTTGTTCTTATCCGTATATCGATTCGCTATCGGCGCGTATTTGATTGACGATTAGAGGAATTCCGATGGGTATGGTTTTTATAATGATATACCAGCTGTCTCAAAAATGTTCTACATACATACTTACTTTCTTGAAAAAGGTGATTTCCGAGTTAATTTAACACTAAACCTACCGAGCACTAAAATCAATTAAAATGATTTAGCTTATAAAAATGACAAGGATCTGTTTATGTAGATTTTGTGCAATTTTCATTTCAATATGTGCTTGAATAAAAAAATTTATCCAATCAATTTCCATGTAAGTAACTTCATAATTTCAATAATTGTAAAATGAAAAATATAAAACCCGTCATTTGACCGGTAGTGGTAAGTTTAGTGTTAAAATTACTTGACTGTGTTACGATCCGAGGGTTAGGCAAGCTATGTGTGACAGAGGATTGTTTTATTTTTAATGTTGACTCGTAATTTATAGCAATTAACTAGATACACCTTGAGCGGCAAAGGTGTATCGTCGTAGAATACCAACTACTGGAACTTCGAAGAGAATGCGAATAATAAAGATAGACTATTGATATGTATATTGATTTTACATAAATTAATATTGTTCCGAGAACTGTATGTACGTTCACGGTCCCGTATCTGAGGGACCGTTTCATTGTATCTCGCGGTACCATTTTATACAGGATGTTCCACCCGATTTTGACATCTTGATTTTTTCGCTATTGTTACTCGTAGCAAAAAATGTGAAACACTCGAATAATAGAAGGATCCATGTCCCTTATGTCTATCGGCCTAAACGATAGTGGGGGCCACGTACTACTTCTGATTAGATTTAGATTCTCGGAATTTATGCAACTCGTTCCATCGCCAAAAGAGCCCTAGTTCTTTTCAATTTTGATTAAGCCCTTTGTTCTTGAATAGGCCCTCTGTTCCGGCATATATCTCCGGAAGGGTCAACAGTGACAAACAGAAACGTCTGCACACGTAACAACTAAAATTGTTATCAAGGTTTGTCGTGACTCTATATTTTATTAGAATGATTTCCAAGCTCCGCGTACTTTTATACTTCTATCGCAGTTTGATGCAGAAATCCGTGAGTATATACAGTGACTCCCACTAATATTCGGACACTCTTAAAAAGACGATAACTTTTTTAGTATTCGACCATGCAACTTGGATTTTTTTGAGAAGTTACTGTTCAGCGCAGTTAAAGATCTTCTGACCCTTCATATTATTTTCACATCAAACTGTAAGTCAGGTAGTTGAGGTCATAAAACAACCCCATCTGCCTTGCACATTTTAAGAAAAAGTAGCATCAAAACAAGCATAACAGCAATTTCTCCGAAAACTCATCACGCCTCGTCTGAATTTAGTGTTTTATGAATCCTAGGTCCGCATCTGACGGCCAAATTCGAGCTATCGTCACGTTTTGTTCAACCATGCTTTGTTCGAGTCAGGCGCTTTTCTGATTTATCGCTTGCTATGCTTCTCACTCGGGCCACGCGGATTTCCCGCGAGGGTGACCCGCAGGTATATCTGTACCTGCGAGTGAACGTTAATGACCGTCACTTGCCCTTTCCATTGCATGTTTCTTTAACCAATTAGCTGAGACGGCCGCTTCCCTCACCAATTTCGAAAAAATGCCAGTCGACGAATCCGTATGGCTCAAAGTGAAATCACGCCCTTTCTGAACTTTGATTTTTGCTCATGCTCACCATCATCGTCACTTCATCTCCAGTCGTTCAATTGAGAACATTAACTTTGAACATTCAATCACATCGTTTCGTTTTCATTTTCATACAATTCCGTACTTTTCTTCAAAGTGTAAATAATTGTTAAATATAGTTATTTGTTAAATCGTGTTGATAATTCAAAAATAACATCCTTACCACCCGATCAGGTCGTAGGGAATCGGTTCGAATTGCGTTGTCGGGACAGCTGATTTGAGGATTTACGACCCTCAGAGACGTCATTCCGGTCGACGACGTCTCAACGCGATGCGAACGAACAGTTAGAACACTCGGTTTTGTTACGTAACGTTGAAAAGAATTTTTGAAAAAATTGCAATTGATCGGAATTGCAGAGAAAATACTAAAAGTTATGTTTTACAACTTTTTTATGTGGGCTCATATTGAAAATGTAGAAAACACGGTTCGTAGATCTGTATCAATGAAACATATTCTGAATATTTCATTAAAATCGGTCAACGTTGCAATGAGCTACAAACTCTAACTGCAATAAATCTAAGGATTCATATATCTTTCAATGCTTGTCGTTTTTTCCCACATCAACCGATTTCGATGAAACTTTTACAATGCATATAATTGACACAGATCTACAAAACATATGTTTTAAATGTTCAATATAGACCCACATAAAAAAGTTGTAAAATGCAACTTTTAGTATTTTCTCTACAATTCTGACCAATTGCAATTTTTGAAAAAATCTCTTTTGTCATCATGTAGTAAATTAATTGCTCTAACTTCTAAAAAAAAATTCAAATCGTATGGTGCAATATCAAAAGAGTTATCGTTTTTTTAAGTGCGTCCGAATATTAATGGGAGTCACTGTAGTTAAAAGTCGATCGTTTTGCACCAGGGCGGGGCCGCTGGAACAGCCTTTTCAATACATCGTTCTTCGTTCAGTTTGTTTGGGTCTGAAAGGTCTTGAAGGAAATTCGAAGTGCTATTCAACTTCTTTCAAGTTCTCTGGTGCGATTCGGATTTCGTTTATCGGAACGTTCGAATGTGTATTGTGCTCAATGAGAGAAACGTAGGTGGAGGACTGGTTGTAGAGTGTAATTTACACTGGACACGTGTTTTCTGCGATCGGACGCGACAGATAGCATCACTCATCTTCGCGGACACAATAGAGCCCATCCAGTGACATAATCGACATCGTGACTCGATCGTGAGTATGTTTTTCTCCTGGTCGGACCACGACAGAGACAACATTATCTCGCATCGAGTATATTGTTTAGCTTGTTTATTCGATGGAATTCCTATTTTTAATTTTATTCGTTGCCATACGCTATTTTCTAATTCAATTCGACAACTTGATGGTACATATATCATTGATCGTCTATGTATGGGATCTGGTTTAACAAATTCTGATAAAAACATGATTGCGTGCTCCGATCGATTCGAATTCGACGATCTGACGATTTAGTGGCGCGGTTATTCGCGAACCCAACGTGTATCCATCGATGATTTATATGCGAAGATGCGTCACGTATCGATCAAACACCGGTTTCGACGGAGCCAAATGGTGAGCACAGGATTCCATTTTTATACGAACTACGAACGGTCACGAAACGCCGACAAACTTCGCGAACATCACCGAGTTCTAGGAAACATGATTGGCCAACTAAAATCTTCATTGTTTTGTGAAATCGATGAAAAATACCGTGTCGTTATGTACCATTGTCTACATCTAATTCTTCTGCGCACTTAAAAATCCATTAAATATTTTCCAATTTACATTCTATCCTTGACTACTGGGTCTCTATTATTTATTGCCTCTTCGTTTGTATAGAAACTGCATTGCTTCTAACTAGACCGATTTTCATTGTGCATTTACGGCACACTTGAATTCAAAATTTGTTTTTGTTATATTTATTGTCTTTCAGTCTGGGACATGGAAATAGGAAATATTGAAGGACGTTGTCAAGGAACAAGAGTAGAATTTCACGATCTATTCTTCGTTTAAATCGAATTCATTGTTCGATGATTCTTTATTTAAATAGAATTCATTATTCTCCGCGCGAGGTCAGTCCTCTACAAGGCTTTGTCGCAGGAACTTTCGATCGACGTCATAATCGACGGAATACTGTCGCCCTTGTAGATCAGGATCGACGGAGTAACACGAAACATTACATTAATTAACATTGCCTACGAATAAATAATACAAATAACGTACATAGTGAATACGTAAATTCAAGATGCAACAAATACTGCTGTATTTCGACCCAGGCTGCTTGGGCATTATCGTAATAAATTATTTGAAAAATAATAATTAGTGTGTTAACAATAACTTGATTATATTTAATCATTATATTCCATACTCTGTCATCGTGTTCTTGAATGATTAACATTCTATTAGCGTGGCAGTCAACGTGTTAACGCAAGTTATCGCATATTGAGAAGTAAACTCATAAATACATTGAAAACTGTTCACCATTTCTTGATCATAACATTTTATAAATATATAAAAACAAAAACGCTTAAAAACTGCTTATTTCACTGATTTTTCGAAATTTTGGAAAATTTTCTTTCTTTGGCAATTCTTTTAATTATCTATATTGATTTAGTTAAATACACTTTAGCTAATTAAGACCTTAGCCTTTTTGACAAGATAGTTGGATCTGTCGATATTATAACGTACACTTTGTAACGTACACACTAACAGTGTAATTATAAAAGATAGTTTTTCTATTTTGTTCAAGTTAATTGAATTCCAAGTTAATTATCTGCTTATTTAAATATGAAACCACATTAATAGGGACAACTGTATCCTACCCCAATTATTCTAATTATGACAAGTGCTTTAAAAGCAAATATTCTGAAAATATTTATTAGATATAAAATTGTCTATTAACTTAAATTTATATAATTCACGTCTTTCCAAAGAACCATAATATCCCTCTTTCACCTATCTCCCTTCGATTTCTCCTTTCTCTTGCTCTCAACCTTTACAAACTTCCCGTCGAAGGATCTAACTACCGATCCAGGATCCACAAACCAACTGCTACAAACTCCTTGATCGCAATGCAGCATGGTAACAATTTTCACCACCTTCTCTTCCTTTTTTCTCCCAGCAGACTTTGCTTCCTTTTTCATATTCAAAATATTATCCTCTTGTTCAGCAGTCTTAGAGGATCCTCTCGTTTTTTCCTTCGAACCATCGTCTCCATTTTTCCCAATTTTCCCGTTTGCAACATGATCGACCTTCTTGGGTCTTCTCTTGCCACCATCGACGGACACTTTGCCTCCATCGCCAACATATTTCACTTTGCTCTTGGAAGACTTTGGACCTAGACAGACTCTGCCTCCATCTCCAACATATTCAACGTCTCCAACGTTCGAATCAATCCTCAATCTGCATCCATCACCAATTACACGCACTGTACCGGAGTTTCCAGGTAAAATTATGCTACATCCGTCGCCGACCACTTCCAAAGTCCGTTCATTCGAGGGAAGCTTCAAAGTTAGGCCATCTCCACGGATCCTCTCAACATCAGCGGGACCAGCACCCATTTTATCAATGTTATCAATTTTATCAATCTTATCAGTGGACATGTGCAATAGTAAATTGCGAGATTGCGAACGCCACACTTGTGTCACGGTGGCATCAAACGTGTTGTTACTCCTTTTGTAGCACAGGTGCTATACTATTCAAAAAAGACTTATTCTAAATGCTACACAAATTTAACGCTAACCCTTTCAATCCCTGCTATACCAACAATACCGGAAGCTAAACAACAGATTTCCATGAATGAATTCGACCATGAATGAGCAAAAAAAGAGGTTTCTTTATTGTTAGTAGCCTCGTCACGCAGTACCAAGGACCCAAATATTTTGTTCTGGTCAAACGATGTCCGAACATTACCCAAAAGCTTCCTGATTGTTGACAAATACGACTCGAAGCGTAAAACAAAGAATCGTTGTCGTCGATATCGCGTGTCTTTTGGTTCGCGTAATTCTAGAATCGTCCTGGTAACACAAAACCGGCTGGAATCGGCTTATGCAACGCTGCGAGATCGATTTCGTGCAGCCTCCGATTTTGCAACAGTCGCCGGTCGATTCTTGCAGCCTCTGCACCAGTTTTTTTCTTCGGAGGAAGATCGATCGTTTCGCTCGCTGACCAAACTGTTTGTTCTCGGTGGATTCGATCGTTTGTACCGTTGCACAGGTGTGCGGATGATCCACGCGATGTTGATGGCCACTTCCGGTTCGCCGGTGGTCCAAGATGGCTGCCTCACAGGTTCGAGACACTGGAAAAATTAATAGAATCATTTGAATTGGAGAAACTGAGTAAATTCGAATGCATTGCGAGGTGAATGCGATTATTTAACATCGTAATATATTAATATTAATTTTGTGTAATTAAGATCATTATTTCGCGAAGATCTCATTGAATTTTGAGAAAAAAAAATAGCCTAATGTTACCGGCTCTTTTTATTTTATTATATGTACAGTGCGAGTGGCCTAACAATTTCAACTGAAATATCTCGTGTTAAATAGTGTGTTCAGCTTCTTCGTAAATTAAAATGTTTTTGTTCTTACATAGAAGAAGACAAATTAAAATGATTTTATTTAGCGTCATCGTATCAACGCATAAAGGATTGCAGGATGTCTGTAGTTTTCATTTATTCACACAATTGTCTCTTAACTACGCATTATTCGGAATAGTATTTTTTTAAATAATCAAGAATATTGCCGATCGACCATATATTTGATATTGTCTGAAATTGGTTTTTACGGAGAATTATTAAACTTATAGTTTTTCTTGAAATTTTTTTTGTCAAATCATCTGAAAAATGACTCACCTAAACGTCCTTGATCTTCTCCTCGACCTTTCGTCCTCCACAATATTAATTTCGACTCGCTCCTCTTCAGGCTTCTTCCTGTTACGTGTTCTTCGATCGATTATAGAGACACCTCCACTATTCAACGTGATCTATCTAGATCTTCTTTGTCCCCTCCGGCTAGAGAGACTGCCTTTGTTCTCACCTCGAGGACCTTCGGATAGCTTTCTTCATCTCCATTAGCCTTTACAGCCTCGATCATTTGTGCGAAACAATTCCTCGTTTCGCCAAGTTTCTTTCTCGTTAAATGCTCCGTGTACACAGTCTTTTTAAACAATTTTCTATAGTTTATTCTCTGTTGAAACCTTGTGCTAGTTGAATATTGGTATCGGTATCGGAGTCGGAGAGGGAACGTCCTTCTTGAGCCACCATAAAACAGTTTCTGGTGATTTCACTAATTCTTTCCCGTTCCAACTTTTTCCGCGTAGGCACAGTTTCCATCTATTGTTCTATACGTATTGGTGCATTGTTTGGTTTGTTTCGAAAACTGTGTAATTATGTGACAGAGTCTATATTCTGTTAATGTAGAATCTGTGTAAAAGCTGTCTGTATTTATTTTATAGAGTCTATGTAAAAGTTGTCTGTATTTATTCTATAGAGTCTATGTAAAAGTTGTCTGTATTTATTTTATAGAGTCTATGTAAAAGTTGTCCGTATATATTTCATAGAGTCTATGTATTGTCTGTGTAGACAGCTGTAATTGTGTGTGGCTGTAATTGTTTTACAGTATCTTACGTGCACTGTGGAAGTCTCCTTTTCTAGTAATCTTTCAGTTTGATTGTTTACTGATCCTCTTCGTCCTCTTCTTCTTCTTCGTCGTACTCTTCCTCTTCTTTTTCTGTGTAATTTCGCGTCGTCCAAAGTTTTTGTGGATTTCGTAAACTTCGCTGCTTGTCCCCGGGGGTTCCCTTACCAGGCAGAAGAATGATGTAACGATGATTTCATCGATCCAACCAGGTCAGTTAAGCGGAGAAAGTCCTGGAGCGTGAGAAATCCACGTTTTGGGACATCAATGAACGCTTTTCCGTGAATCTTGTAACGTAGATCGGGGAACCACAATTTTCCTCCTCCATGTAAACTCTAGTGATATTAATCTAGCGATTGTTTAAGTTAGAGGAGGATCGAAGTGACCGCTGGAAAATGGACGATCGCGATCTACTTTTCCCAATATCCTTAATCTTGAAATCCAAGCTGGAATCGAAACTATAACAATTTCAAAACAAAAGAAACGATTCGCACAGTGAAGCCTTCATATTCGGATGAACGTGTCCTCTTCATCTTGGAACCCAAGCTACCTCGAAATCGCCACAACAGTTCCACTATACCAAACGCACAGAATTCTTTGCCACTTCCGCTTTACTCCAATAGTAACTTAATCTTCAAGCAATCAACACAACAATTTTTCACACTAAAGTGTAACTGCAAAATCTCTCTCTGACAGCTACACTATCGTTGATGCAATACCGGTATCAGTTTACCGTCAAACTCAACAGGGACTTCAGACACAACTTCAGAAACAGGACTTAAGCAACCATAAAATTGCTGAAATCAAAATTCGCTGAAGGGGGAGAGATTTGCTGATCCTCGGTTTCCAGGTTTCTTCAAGTTGTCCGAATAGTTTCGGCAGGTTCCTCCTGGTCCGAGGTTGTCTGAACAGTTTCGCCGAATATCGGGGATCCTGTAAATCAACTACTGAAGTTACGAGTCTTGCGAGTGTCCCAGAGTCTGCAGGTCGTCCGAACGATTTCACCAGGTTTAACCAGGTTGACTGAACGGTTCCGTCGGATTTTGGTGATCCTGTGGACGAACCACTCTCGGTTGCGAGTCTCGCGAGTGTCCCGAAGACACAGCACCGGTTCGAGCGTCGCGACGCCGCTCCGCGCCGTAGTAAAGTCCGTCGTGTTGGGGCGCGCGATTATGCCAGCCAATCGGCCTCTTCGTCAGCCACGGGACTTCCCGGGTAGACTTCAGCCGTGTGCTACGAGCCACGAGACAGGCAAGTTCTCGGTCACTCTTCGTCCCTGATTATCACGGCCGAGAGAGCCGAGAGAGCCGCTCTCTATCTCAAGGCCGAAGCGACAAAATGATTTTCGTGCACCGCTATACTATTTTATTTCGTGCGAATCTTTTCGTTGCGGGACTTCCCCGAAAGAGTGGGTCAATCATTGCCAAACATCCTTCCATGTTGGATTGCTCTTCGGGTTTAAAGAATTGAATCGTTTCGTTCGATTCACATTATGCAAAACACTATCAAAAATTTGTAAACAAAAAGAAAACTACTTTTGTTTAATCATCAAAATTTATGTTGTCGCCTTCAACATATGTATTCATGAATTTTTTCGTAATTCTTTGTTAAGCAAAACGGAAGAGATAATTCATTAAACCGTGCTCAAACTATAACCACCCTTCTACCGAATTGGGCCCCAGATATTACAAAACAGCCTGTACACATTATGTAAAAAAAAAAGTATCCGGAACTTGTAAATATGTGAAATATGCGAACTACTTATTTATTCACCAAAATTTATTTTATCGCCTTCGAAATAGCTCCCATTGATCAAAACATTTTTCAAACGCTAAAGACGGTATAGCGATCAGCTTGTTTTGCCAATTCTCTTTTATGGCTTGAAACGACTCAGGTAATTTTCTTTCCCCGTAATGGTAATTAAATCATTTTGAACAAATGTCATTTTGTACTTTTCACATTTTCTTACAAATACAGTTTTCCCAATTTGGCTCGAACAATTTGATTATCTACTGTGTTTGCATCTACTAGGTACCGTATCTATATTATTCAGTCGAAATGATCCGTTCCGCGAAAGATAGTGTATTGCAAGAATCATGATCAAGTTTTGCGAGCTAATGACTTTCTCAGTGTTTATCGGCGAGAATGAGTCGCGCGAGCGATACTAGGTGATCGATCATGCTCGGGGGGGATAATTGTGCGATAATAGCACACACTCGCGAGTGGAAGGAGACTCGAATAGCGTACGACGCGATTCATCGCTCGTGAACGCGTCGATGAGAAAGGGGAACACCGGTCCGTGACGCGACGTTCTTCGTCAATTACTATTGAAATACGTAATTGCGCGGAAGAACGGGTGGGGGGTGTGGTGACAGAAGGGGAGAGAAGGGTGCAGGAGGCGTGAAACGCGCGACAGATTAAGATAGAATGATTGCGAACGGAAGCGGAGGCTAGCCTAAACGGCACTGAAACGATCGTGTAGAATATTCGCAATGGCGAACACTGTTCCGCATTATGCAATGAAAATTTTGTTTGAATCAACACATCGAATAAATTAAAAATCATGTTTCACTATTTTATTGCTTTGTAAATTATATATGATTAGACCGTGAATTTTATGCATTTATGACAAAAACGAATATATGAAGATTCAAACAGTACCTAAATTAATAAAGAATTGAAAAACGTCTGTAGATTACTTTTTTACTTATTCGAATCACAAAAGAACGACGGAAATTTTTATGTGACTTCTGTTAATTGCAATTGAGATGGAAAATTATTATTTTTCATTAAGCAGTCTATTGCATTAAGCAAATATTTTCAAAAATATTGATTTTAGAGAAAAAAGTTTCAAACAAAAAATGAAACTCATAAAAAGCTCTAAAAAAAAGATTGTATACATTTTTTACGTAAACCTATTATTTTGGCTGTTATGTCCCAAAATAACTCGGCGGGGGTCAAATTAACTCTGTCATACTAAATAATTAGTTTTAATATTATTATATGGTGCTCGGAGCTTATGGCTGCTAGCTCTGAAAGTTATTCTGTCAAACAAAAATAGTATACGCAAACTTCTTCAACTGACTATAAATCACACGTTTTCCTAAAAATTGTAAATAACGAATAAATACAATTTGTTAATACTCGGACATGATAAATACAGTAATTAAGGTTATTTGCGAGTCACAGCTGAATTGAATGTATGTATTCGCTAATATTCTTTTTATCCGCCAGTTTGAATAACTATTGCGTGACACTGATCGCGAAAGGGATTCGCCGCGAATGTTTACAAGTTTTGAGTCGAAAAGGTTAAGGTTCATCGTACCATTGTATAGTGATCTCAGGAAGTTCAGTTTACTCGTGAAACGAATCGACCTCCGTAATTCACTTTGCGCGTGACCACAGGAAAAAGTTCCGCGAGCAACGCCTGCAGCGAGTGATAAATGCAGCTGGTATTATGTAATTTCGGCGGCAACGTTCGTTCGTAATTCGTCGCACGTGTATACACACGCGCCACAAATCATGCCGAAAAATTCGTCGCGAAAACTTATGGTAGCGCGTGAGGAACATTAACTGCCGTACGGAAATCTTCATACATACGATGTTTCTACGAAAAGTTTAAATCTTAAAAGATTTTTCTATGTATCCATGATTTATCGGTGCCATTAACCCCGTTAAACGGGGAACTGATTTCCTCCGTTTTCATTGCACGTTTTTATTTCTGTTTCGGTAGAAAAATCCGCCTGTGCATGAGCAAAACATTTGCTTACCTCACATCTGTTTAATCGGTTCCGAAAATGTCTATTGAACAAACATTTTTTTTTTAAATATTATATGGATTTATACAGTGTGACCCAAAAATGTTGTACTTCCTCGAAAGTGGTGTTTCCTGAGGTGATTTTAAGCAACTTTTTCCTTTGCAAAAATGTTCTCCGCGGCTAAGAAGTTATTAACGAAAAACGCGGACCAACCAGAGCGCGGCTACTGCGGACGGATTCCGGCTCGACCAATGGCATCGCCACGCGCAGCGGGACCAGTGCTCTGATTGGTCCGCGTTTTTCTTTAACAACTTCGTAACAAAGCCGCGGAGAACATTTTCGCAAAGGAAAAAGTTACTTAAAATCACCTGAGGAATCAACGTTTTTAACAAATTACAACATTTTTCAGATAATCTGTATAATTCGTTCTTCGAATTCGAGACCTGTTGATTTGAACGATCCTGTACCCCAAGAATTCGCTAATCCTATTCAAGGGGAATTTCCTCAAGGCATTCGACATCCAGCATCAACCTTTCAACGGGTCCCCGAAAACCATTAGCCTCGCGTGTGTATTTCGTTTTCACAAAATCTACAAGGAAACGCTTCTCCAGGCGGATATTATTCCCTGGTTAATCGAATATCACGTGCCAACGGTCCAGATCCGGATTTTAATTGCTTCCTAATCGATTCCGTTGTCCGGCAGATTCTCCTCTCGGAAATCGTGTGTTTCTAGTCGTCTCTGTGCTCCCGTTCCTCGAATCATGCATCATATTTCGCGTCGATTCGTTCCGCGACGGTCGTTGTCGTGCCGTTGCATCATTTCCGGTCCGATTGCTATGGACGATGCTGCTCTGGCCGGTCAATTACGTCATCGATCGTTCACACCGAATCTGGGATTTCGTTTCGCACACCAATGGAGATAAAGGGACAGGAAAAAGGAAATTGACCATCGTGACCGGAATTCGCCTAACCTTTTGAAACGCTGTATTCTGGAAATGAAAAAGACGATAATTACTCTTAGAGTACATACATGATGTTTATTGTACAGGGTGTAAAGAAATGTTCGGTCTTGGCTGCCATAGACGTATTCTACATCGTCGGATCAATGAAGATCTATAAAAAAAAGTTGTCCTTGATCTTGAATTTTAAGGTCAAATTTTTTTTATCGCATTGTATTCTATGCATCGTGCAATTAAAAAAAAACCTTGACATTCAAGGTCAAGGACAATTTTGCGGCAACTTTATTTTAACAGATCTTCATCGATCCGAAGATGTAGAATACGCCTATGGCAGCCAAGACCAAACATTTCTTTATACCCTGTATGTCGGAAGATTTTTAAGTCGTCTTTTCTCTCCCTATTCTTCGCGATTTCGACGTCTTCTTTTTTTTCCAATTTTTGCGCCGATTTTTATGTTGGCGCGTCGTGGTAAATGGGAAATGATGGAAAAGGTTGTTCCAATTGTGATTCCAGGATGGCACCAAGGAAATGAGCGTCAGCCTGAGCACCGAGCAAGCCAGCCTCGAGATGGAGACGCCTCTCGAGGACAATAGCCTGAAAGTGTCCCCCGTGCAGAATGTGGCGCGGCAGGATTCAGGGGTCCCGGAGGACCTCGCGTCCCCATTGGTCGACACCAGCCAGCTGCTGAACGAAGAAGACCCCGACGGAACGATTAACAGCGACTGCAACATCACCGTGATCCACGTGACCGACTCCGAAGCCCACAAGGCCGAGCAAACGCTGTCCGTCGACAGGAAGGATTACGCTGGCGAAGGAAAAGACAGCAAGGATGGCAGCGACAGCGGAGTCGAGGGATGCGCCACCGAGGTTCCAAGGGTAAGATCGATCGGTACACGAAAACGCAGGTCGTTGCGCCGTTCAATTATTTAACACCTTTACCTTTTACCTTTACCTTTACCTTTTCCGACTGGGCTGCTCCAAACAGTAGACTGGAACGAACATGTTTCTTCAATCTTCGCCCCGTTCACCTACATTCTGTATAATTGCAATTTTAACTTCAATAGTTTGAGTAGCGAGTGCAACCAAAGTGTAAAAGCGAAAACGAACGAAAATTCCTCGTTGGATGAAAAGCAATTCACGGTAATATGTGCAAAAATCAGTGATTAATTTTTATACACTACGAGTATACTCGTCAGAATGCAAAATGTATTTCTTCGAAGACAAATATACTCGTCAGAATGCAAAATGTATTTCTTCGTAGACAAATATACTCGAACAGGTCTTTAGGACGAATATACTCGTCATAATATAAAATGAACCTCTTCACGACGAGTATACTTGTCACAGAACAACATGTATTTATCTAGGACGTGACATTCATCAAAATACAGAAAATGTGTTTCTTTATGACGAATATATTCGTCATACACAGCCGCCAGGCTAACGCAATTACCTGTCTGTGGACTCAAAACTTATTTTGATCGGTGTGTTTTAATTTAGAATAACCAATAATAATTGTTCAAAGATTGTTCACCCAATTTTTGACTGCTTTATTGACTGTCTTCAGGTGCGAAGCAGAAACAGCCTAGACTACGCGAGCAGTTGCGGCGGCTTGGACGAGGCCTCCTGCGACTCTAGTTTAGTGAGCTGTTGCTCGGTTTACGAGGACCCCTGCGCCACCCTTCCTGACGATGTTAGGCTAACCACTGGCGGCGAGGGCACGAGCGAGGGTGGCAGCGAAAGCTCGTCGATCGCCGGCAGCGTCTCTGCCAGAGCGAACCGAACGAACACGAAGAGGACGGTGGCTGCGTCGAGTGTGGCCAAGAAGAAGACAACCGCCACGGAGGCTCAGAAAAATGCCAGGGCTAAGCCGATCCCTCTGACCAGCAACTATGTTACGACGACCCCAAGGTACATATACTATTTATCATCAATCTATTCCTTAATATTCCTCAATCTTGATTATAGAATTTTTTGGGGGAAAAGGAAAAAAATAATTAAAGAGCCGATATAAAGGTCTTTATTGTACATGTCTCGAAGGATGCAAAACAAATTTTTCATGTCATTTGTGTCATTTATTCATACTAATGAAAACGTAACCGTATGAGCATAGAAATGACTACATAAACACTGCGAACCTCGTCCCTGCGAAATCGTACATTTGTATTTGTTATATGTATAAAGAAAATCATTTGATGAGAATTTCAATTTAAAAGAAATTAATAACTTACAATATTTAGAGTTGGACTCGGTGTTATGGTACAAGGGGTTAAGATGTGTTGTGAACAGTGCTTCAATTCGATTTCATATTGAATTAGTTCTTCATACTGAAAATAATTGTTTAATTTAATGATGTTCTTAGGCCCATTACTGTAGCTATATTCCATAAACAAATCTCATAATCTTCCTTTCCATATCGGGCAGCTAGTTAATGATACAAATGGGTTATTGCAAGATCTTTAGCATATCCACTGCCCCTTTTAAATGTGCAAGTTCTAATCACAAAATTTCTGGGTCAAGGATTTAAAACTAAGTAGGATTATTAGAAGGATTATTCAAAGACAATGGGAAATATTAAAGAAAAAAAATCTACAAAATTTCCAGGTCCAAGCCTAGGACCGCCGCGCCGAGGAGCATCCTGAGCAAAACGCAACCGGTGACAAGGGCTAGGTCCAGGGAGAAGTCGACGGCGAAGGAGACACCCTCGGAGAGTACATCAACAAACAACAGAATATCAACAACGTTCCGTTCGGGATCAGTGTCTATGACTACTCGTACGAGGACGCGACCACTCCCGGATTCACTGCCATCGGCGTTGACCACGGAAATCAACAAGGACCTGGCTCAGCGAGGAAGAGGTCCTGGAGGCAGCTGCAGGTCTAGAGGCGGCTCCAGCACCAGAGGAGCTCGCACCCCAAGTTCCACACCGTCCGAGGAGGTCCGCAAACCCCTGGGCACTCCCAGAATGCCTTACAGTGGCCGTGGGGACATGTCCAGGCTCTCCAGGCCTGATAAAATGACAATGAGCTCAGACAACAAAGCGTTGGACACGTACGCTACCCTGCCCAGGAGGAACAGGAACAAGATTAGCATTCCTAAGCCGAGCGAGAAGACTGATAAGGTGACCAGAAGCAGATCGGGCAGCAGGGATGCTAGTCTGAGTAGACAGGTTGAGAAGAAAGGTATCGGCAAAGAGTCCTCTGTACACAAGAGTCTGCCGCCCTATCCGAGGCACAAGGTGACAGAGAAGACTCGTATTTATCACGAGACTAGCGTGCAAACTGGTTTAACTGGTCAGGATATAGAGAACGCTTTGTTGGGAGTTCCGACGGTGGTCACCGGACCGGAAGTGGTCGAGAGACTGCACGAGGAGTGTCAGACGGAGGGTACGTGGGTGGACATGCAGGCCATGCAGGGCGACCTGAAGAGGTTAACGGAAGAGACTAGTGGCCAGAAGGAGGAGAACGAGAAGCTCAAGGCTGAGATCACCGAGGTAAAGCGATTGCTTGAAGAGGAGCAGGCGGATCATGCGTTCGCTAGGCAGGAACTTGATAGGAACGCGCAGAGAGTGCTCGCTATGCTTGGGACTCCTCAGTCGGAGCACGCAGGTATGCTCTTTTTCTAAGTAAAATCAATCAACTATCAGAAAATTGAAAACTGGAGTCTGAGTAGTACTGAGAGACTACGCTAGATTGAAGGGCTGATTTAACCCTTGATGCTTGGTTGCAGAGGGTAGCGACAGTTTCCTGGAGCTGGAGTGCCATTTACAGTCCTCGGGACAAGTGGTGGCCAGTCAGCAGCTGGAAATAGCGGATCTACAGTCGCTATGCCGCATGCTGAGCAGGGTAAGACGTGTCAAAAAAGAGACAATTGTATCCCCAAGGTTAGAGAGTTTATATCTTTAGATTGCTAACATTGCATTCAATTGCTCAGGATTTGGAGAAAAGCCTGGCAGCCCAGAAGGCGTTGCTGCAGCAGCAACAGGAGCTAGAAGCAGAGTCAGCCGAGATGCAAGACTTCCTTCAAGAGGAGAAAGCTAGTCTGGCGGAGGCTCTGAAAGAGGCAGAGATAGAGGTACTTCCTTTCTTCGTGTACTGGACTGTAATTTAAATAAATTCGGTTTTATGTTCAATATCTTCTTCATTTATCAGTAAAATACAGAATTATATTCAATTGATTATAGGAGAAAGTAACCTAATTTAAACTGACTCGTAGATTAAACCTTTTATACAATTTGTAATTACTTTATACTACCAGCAACACTGGACATACTTGTCTTTCTCAAAACAAACAGCTAGATTACATCTAGCTTGTAACTTACAGTTAATTTACACAAACTGGTTATTCCCCTGTAATCTCTGACTGCAACTGGCTTCTTGTTAATCACATTTATGTACACTTGCAATGAGTCATAACTGAATCCTTAGAATCTGAAGATGATTTCATGCTTCCAACCGAACTTATTTATATGTTACATTTTAGTAATAGCTTTTAACTACAAATTGTACACATTTCTCGGAAGTATAAAAAAAATAGTTGGTTTCAATGAACAAATTTCATTGCATCTAATCCTCCGATTGAATTCCCAGCTCGCCAAGAAGGAAGAGTTGCTAACGAAACGCGAGATGGAATTGGAAAGGCAAACGGAAGAATGCAAGCACCTAGTTAGGATCAGCGAACAACGACGGTACGTGTTTTGCACGAGAACGACATGTTCCTATGTCTCGACCGCAATATTGTTTTATTCTTGTTTGTATTGCAGACAAGAAAATTTATCCATGAGCATGAAACTGAACGCTGTCGAACGACGAAGCAGGGAGCTGTTGCTCACGCAAGGAGCCGCAGTTTCCGGGGCTGCGGTCGCGCTTTCCGGTTTGGGAACTAGGTTAGAGGGATTGGTAGACCAGTTGATCACTTCCTACAATATCTCGGTGAAGGACCTGGAGGTAAACGCTCATTCACTTATCATTGCGATTTGCACTTTGCAATTACAGTAGAACGTCAATTATCCGAACTAATTGGGCGAAAAACTCATCCGGATAAGTGATCTTTCGGATAATCGGTCTGGATACTTCCGTTTACATGAGATAGGAAAATTGAATTTAATCATTATTATTAAATGACAAAAAACACGTATCCCATATTTTTATTCATAAATAACAGATAAGAGTTTACATAAAAATCTATTAACAATTAGTAAAGAAAAATTGCAAAAAATTGTGTATTTTGAACTGATGGTAATCGTGTGTTCTCTTTTTAGGACGTGATTTACCACAATGAAGCGTACAGCAGAAGCAACAGCAGCATCGAATCCAGTCCTGTTAGCTCCAAGCATAGTCTGAAAGAGTGCACTCCTAGTCCAAAGAGCGGTTCCTTCGTCTCGGCTGTAATCGGAGCCATCCGGAACGCGGCGACGCATCCTTTTGCAACGAAAAATGCCGACAAGAAGTCCACGTTGGAGTCGGCTAAACAAATGTACAAAGGTGCGCCTTGCAAAGTTCACAGTTTGTGTTAACAACCTTAGAATCAACTTAGCCCTTGATTGGTCGCTTAGATCATGTTCCTCATCAATACCTTGTTAGCACAAGCTTCTTTCAAACGCTCTTATTCTACCACTGTAACTATAACATACTGTGGATCTTCATGCAAAATAAAAATTGTCTGCATTCTTTGGCATTCTTAAATTCTATTAATGTTTCTACTGTTTTAAATTGCATTACCTTGTTTTTGTCATAAATGCATAAAATCCACAGTCTACTTATTATTATTGCTTTAAAATATTTCAATAGAAATTGTTTGTCTCCAAGCAGAATTAAGTATGGAGTCCTCGTCGGACCTGCTCGACTTCGAAACAGAGCCGTGTTTGATGATGGAGAGCGTGCTGGAGGACGTTCCTCTGCCCGATACTTATTCGCACAACATGGTCTCGAGTAGCGACTCTTTGCGCAGAGCTTTAAGCTTCCCGGAGACCGTCGACGAGAGCAATCTCAAAAAGACTCGCACCAATGACGAGTGTTCTAGCCTTACCAATCTCACGCAGGCTATTTTGCATCGTCGCAAGGTAAACATTCCTTTCCCATCACTATCTTTCCATTAATTGTTTCTTCATTAAATCAATCTAAAAATTATCTTAAATTCAATCATTTTTCCACCGCTTTGGGATTTTGAAGTACCTACTTTGATGTTTAATAATTATTTTACAATTTGATCTAACAAAAGCAAACGCTTCCACAAGTTAATATACTCTGACCTAGAAATGACCTTCAATTCTGACGATTTTCCAAGGTCGTTATATGCTTAAATTAGTAGATATTTTCAAGAATATACAGGGAACGATTAATATCAATTTGAATAGTGTACTATGACCTTGGAATGACCTCGGATTCCAGCGATTTTCCAAGGTTCTGATATGCTAGATTGAGCACGTCTTTAATATATTTAGTATACAATATAATTAATGAACAATTCCATAAAATCCTTATGGAACGATTAACATCAATTTGAATAAACTTAAGTAATCCACTTAAGGGATTAGGGCTTCCAAGACAGCTTCGTAGAAAGGACCTTTCATCTTCAATTCCACCAAAGGCACGATAGACTCTATTTATATCGTACACTGTTATTTATGTAAAAAAGTGATTCTGTTTCTGAATGAACCAGATATCGAATTACCGCAACCACGTTTTAGGTGGAGAACGAGGAGGACGATGATTGCGACTCGATCAGCGAATCCGACACCGGTACTAACGATGGTCCGCTGACTTCGGATTACTGTCCTGCGGTTGGTCTCGTCGATCAAGTAATTGACGTGGACAATCTCCTGACGAAATTGTTGAAAGTGTTGCGAATCATTCAACTTGACAACGACACTTGCATCCAGGAGCTGAAAGAGGAGAAGTATGACATTTCATTCTCCTTTCAATGCTCAGTAGTCGTAGCACTAAACCGACAGCAAAAATAGATAGGATACAAAATTGACGTTGATTTGCAGATCCGAATTAGAGACGAAATTGGAGGTGACTGTCACCGAGCTGGAGGAGATGCGTAAGATAGTGGACACTCTGCACCAGTCCGATGAGATTCTGAGCAACTCGTCGGACAGGCGTCGCAGGGTGATGGAGAACTGTCGTCTCCTGATGAAAGAGGTAATAGCCGGTAACGTGACCGACACGTATCTGTAATATGCTTCATGGCAGCCTTTTTTTTTTCTCTTTCGAGCCACTGCTTTTTAACGAGCAAATTGACTTTTCGAACAAGATATGTCAAATGGAATAATTCCCCTATAGGCGGGTAAGGAGGAATTAATATTTCACGAGACCGCAGTCGCAAATAATAGCGGTCCCGGGGAACCGAGAAACTGTGAAGATCTCAACGCTAACGCAGCGCCTCAACTTCCTTCCTAAAGCACACGTGTGTTTCCTCTGATTGTTTGTATTAATCACGATTTTCATTGACGATGTGCGAATCGCTGGACACAGTGGCAAATTACGCATCCGAGGACCCAAAGATAAACCAAATTTTTCGAGGTCTGTCTATAGTTTCATACAGGGTGAGTCACACAAAACGGAACATATACAAGCTATCGAAAAAATGTATTTCCTTAAAAGAGGTGATTCCTGAGGTGATTTGATTGAAGTAACTTTTTTCTTTGTGAAAATGGCGGATGGATTCCGGCTCGGTCAATACCAACACAACGCTCAGCGGGTACCGCTGTAGCTGCGCTCTGATTGGTCCGTGTTTTCCGTCAATAACTCCTGAACAAAGCTGCGGAGATTTTCGCAAAGGAAAAAATTACATGAAATGACTTCAGGAATCGCCCCTTCGAGGCAGTTCATTTTTGGGTCACGCTGTACAATATTTCTGTTAGCATTGAAGGTAGAACCAATTGTCAGGGAGGGAATAATTTGTCGTGAAAGCAGCTACCATGCTATGAAGTTTAAAACACGTAGTGCCATTTTAAAAACTATCAATGCTCCCTTAGCAATAGTCTCGATCGGAAGATCTGTTGATATCGTTTGGTTGCTGGAACAGTATAACTTCCTTCTTTGACATCACATTTTCCACACTAACAGAAAGTTTTGTGTTTCGCTTTGCATATGAGGAAATAATGTTTTATTTGAATTTCATTAATGACAAATTGTAACATAGTTAAATCTAAGTAATGGTCCCAGGATGTGTTAATCTGCCACTGTCCGTGTATTGTTTGCACAATCGTTCGTCGGCGTACTATGATCAGTTGTTCGACAGAGAAAATGATTTTTCTCTGGCCGAGCGATGCCATGGTGATTAGGCGAGGCGACGTAGTCGACGAACTATAAGAATGAACTATTTTTCGCGTGCGAGTCGGAGTCGTGTACAGCTTTCTTCGTTCCGTCGTGCAGCCAACTATACATACTCGTGCGCTTCAGTATTTTTCTTCGTCGAGTCGCGTTTTTCGTGTATATAACCGTAAAAAAGTCCGTACAATTTTGTCGACGCTGATTAATCTAGGTAATCCGCGATGCTCTGTCGTTCAGCCGATCGTACTTCGACCCGCGCACGTCCTCGGATCATTACCGTTTCGCCTAGCATAACTTATAATTAAGGGTTTTTAGTCGTTACCCGCGCTAGAATTAATTCGCGGTTAATCGCTTCGAGTAATAACGGACGAACCAAGGAATACTTAATTCGTAGCTAAACGAATCGACTTCTCATGCCCACCGAGAGCACCGAAACCGATTGTGCTTCTTAACGATGATGAACGTAATTATCGAGAGAAAGAGAGAAAGAGAGAGAGCATCAATTCCTCTACGATGTAGCGAGACGCGCAGGTCTCGATCCACTTTCAAAGGACTCTCCATTATTCAGGCTTCATTTCCTCGTGCGAACATTAAACAAAACAGAAAGGACGGAATATACGGAACACTTTTAATGTGAGATACAGGGTATATTAGGTTTACGGTACAACGTCGCGTCGTGAGCGTTCGGACTCGTGCTAGCCCTGGTAGAAAGCACTGTAACTTAAAAATAATAATATTGTATTCAACGTTAGAACCATCAGTCAGATCGAAAGGATTTGTTTCTGATGCTTCATTTCACGATTATTTTAATTAGATCTTGACATTATCAGACTGCTGATCCTTATACAAAATAGCTTCCTGTATTAATTGCAACAAATAAAATAATTTTGGCCACCCTCTTTCGGTGAAAAGTCTAGACACTCTAGCTAGACCATGACAATCTTCTTCAGTTTACATTGAAATTTTGTAAAACATTTTGTACAAGGCATCTTTCTTAAATCGTATCCACTGTATTTTTAACCAATTGACTGATTGTTCACCGTTATATTTTGTAGCACTAAATTGATACACAAATACAATAATTTTACGTAAAATTAACTTACCTGAGCGGTTATTTAACGACATAGTGGAAAAGTATTTAATTATTTTCTTTCGTTTGATCCGTTTGTCGCAGTTCGAAGCACCATTGCTATTAAAAAAGACGATTTTTCCGTTGTACCAAATTTTAAAAACGCATGCCGTTTTGCCTCTCGGGACGTCCTAACCGACGATTGCATCTAACGGCTCTGCCTCCTACAATATCGCAGAAAAATTTGTTGAAGTTTTCCGAAAAAGAGTCACGGTTTCCGACGCCGTGTTGTCTTTTGTCGGACTAAAGACGAAAAAAGAGGAAAAAACATTAACACAGAGCTACTTTCTATTTTAATGGTGAGATATATTTCAAAAACATATTCTTGTACTCGCTTCCATGATTCACAATTGATCCGTCGTGTAAGTTCAGGACATTGTATATATATAAATGACCATTTGTAAACCTTATTTCCTCTATTTTACTGCGTTTCCATTACAAAACAAAAAAATAACAGAGGAGTTTTTCTTCCCCTTTCGTTGAAGTTCACGTTATTTACTATATAAAAATCGTGTCTGTAAAGTCCGTGTGAAAGTGATGATCGTTTTATCTCTCCTATTGTTTTTTTTTTAAAGAATAAACGATTCCACCCAGACAATGTAAATTCTGTGGAGCATAGTCCTAAGCATTTTTTATACAAAGTATTGTGATGATATACCAAAAAGAATTCATGAATAATGTATTTTAATTTTTAATCAAATAAATTTCGTTTCGATAAGAGCGGTATCGTACATTGCACCCCCGTGTGTGTGAAAGTGTATGTGAAAATTGTGTGTACATTACATTGCGCATAGGAATGTGTACGTATAATGATGAATAAATACTGTTTTTAATAGCATGTTCTCGAACACTTTTTATCGGGTGTAAGTACAATATAAAATACTACTGAAAAGAAGTATGATTATGCAGAAGCTAATGGTTAGACTGTGGATGTTCATGCGTTCTTATCAAATACAATGTATAATTCAGAGCTAATTACATGTTATAAAATAATTTGTCTCTTTCTGACTCTTGTAAAATGTATTTCTTTAAAATATGACATTTAAATTAAACAAAATTTGTTGACTTAAAGGAAAATACTATATAAAGTTGATTTCAAGCAAGAATGGGTGAAATATTCTCGTAAGCTCTTTTATGCAACTATTCCTGAAGGCCGTATGAGGGTAAAATTCGATTTAATTTTTACTTCCATGCCAATATATTGAAATTATTAATAATGCATTATAATCCACAGTCCATTAATGATGAATCGATGGAACCTTATATTCTATCCAGTTTATACAAGTCTTCATTATTGGCGAAAACGATGCAAAAGCGGAGCCAATAAATTCGTCAAACGTGTTCCAGCCCTGCAACGAAAACATTTCATTAATTTAGTTACAAATACATATATGAATAATTGTGAAATACATAAATGACCTTGAACGAACAAAATCCCGCCTCTACTTTTACAATCTAATAGCGAATACATCATTGATAATTTTTGGAAAGTACATAATGCTTTATCCTTTTTCAACTTTTTTAATGACCCTTTTAATACTCCTAGGAATTTCTCGTTCTCGAGGGCAGCCGTGGCGGAAAATTTAAACGCCAAAACAATGAAAGTTCGATAACTCGAAATTCGAGAGATGAATTCAAATCTTTGACTTATCGAAGATGTGTACGAATTTGCACATAGATGTTATGATCTGGTCTACTAGATACGTCAACAAATTGAAATCAAAATATCTAAAAAACGAAGGCCCATTCTGAAGAACCCTAAAAGGGTTTTCTTATACTACATGAGCCCCTTGCCTTCCTCTTGGAAAATGGAAAAATTAAAGAAATAAATAAATTCCAAGGCTACACGCAATAAAACTTAAGTGGGCCAACCATTGCGCGACAGTGACAAATTGCGAATATATACGTAAATTTCTTGTTAATTAACCAACTATAATAATTGTAGGCCCAACGTTGGATATTTATTGGCAAATTGTCATAATCTTTCGTTGTAGGCCCTAACTAGATCCCAACCAACTCCCAACAGTAAATGCTACTAGGGTAGTAATCAGTGTTTGCAAAATACCTGGTAGCTGACTTAGGCGAAGGCGAAGGTTTCTGCTCGATTTCCGGTTTACCCAGGGTCGGCTTTGCCGGATCAGGTATCGGTAAGTTAGGCTTGTTACCAGCAGCAGCAGCGTTGGCAAGGAAAAGCGCCTCGACAGGAGCAAAAACAATGACGACGCCATCCAGGTGGACACGGTAATTCTCGGTTCCGTTTTGCCTTTGATCATAATGATCGACCTGCGAAGATGAAGAACTAGGCAGCGCAGTGGTCAGATCCTCGAGCGACGTCTCGTTCGTTAGCGGTTTACACTCGATCCTATTCAAGTTCATCGCCATCAGCAGCAGCAGCACCATTTTGAAAATTCTCATGTTGATCGATAACATCGATACGCGTGCTTTTCTAATGACTTCTGGCGTTGACGTCTAGTTAGCCCGTCCAGGAGTTTGAAAAAGTTCCGCTAACAGTTGCAAGAATCTCTCGGCAGAGATTAGGCGATGTAACGTGAGCTGAAGGACCGCGATTGTCCTCGACGAGAAAAGGAGAAAAATGAAGCTTCTAGCGAGCTATGGACGTCCTGACGATGCGGAGGATGATCGAGGTGTGACGACGTCTCCTGCCGACCGATCCCGGTCCCCACCTGGCATGGAAACAGATCGTCAGGCAAGTTCAAGAACCTGTGGGGGGCCACTGTGTGTACACATTCTCTTGCATACACGGCAGCGGGAACCATGCCCTTTCAATCCATTTTTCTACAAACCAAGACGTTGATATCTTATTCGAATGAATACATCTTCGAATAGTCGCATCAATTACCCTATTTCACCCTAAAACACGCTAACCCATTATGATGCTGTGTCTATCGCGATTTTGCTGTTTTTCCAATTTCAATTATTAAGTCGTTATGTCGTGAAGAAATACGCATTTTCAATTACAAAAAAAAATCGACCATGTTTTAAGCAATTTTCATAATTCTATTGGACTGTGAAAGGGTTCAAGGATTCGTGGGAGCACAGCATTTAAATTCAAAAATCTACATTCCTTATTTCTGGTTTTTCGTCGATGAACTTCTACCGCCGCATTCGTCTCATTTTCCTGATTAAAATGACACCAAACACGATATAATCACGACCATAATTACTTGTGTAACAAGCGATTTAAGTTTCGGACTTGACATTTTACAGAATTCGTGTCTCCACCATAAATGATGTGAAACGATTCGAAGCAGGGAAGTATGGCCGAAAAACGAGGAACACGATTCTGACCGGTTTACCGACGAACTGTACGCACATGGTTGCGTGTCGAACGCGATAAGGATGTGCGTGCCCCGTGTGAGTGTGCACGCTCGCGTGCACTTAACCCACACGTGGACAGAGAACCGATTTGTAAAAGGGCAACGGCCTCGTGTGGCCCCACCGAGTTCATTTCCCCGTTCCTCTTGTCCCACAGTCGCCGCCTATTGCCGTAACCTTGCCCTTGCTCTCACATTTCCGCCACGCTTGAACTCCCCTTGAACCATTCTCTTCCTGGTTCAACCTGAACGACTCCTGGTGGCCTCGCAAAATATCCAAATTCATTGAACTTGGTCGCTCCAACCTTGAAAGGATTCAAATACCTCATTCTTTGTTATGCGAGCGGCGAGAGCATGAGAACAAGGAAGTAAATACGACACAGAATGATTTAAAACTCCAGGCTGCGTCGTTAGTTTACTGAAGAGTGCTGAGCAAGTCTATAAACGTTCTTCCAGACATAGACTGACGATTCCACAGAGGATGATAAAACATTACCTTCACTGCAGTTCCATAGTCGTTGAACTCTTGAACCCTTGCACAGTGTGTTATAATTGAATTTTTGACGTTGCAAGGCGTTCGCTCTGAAGACAGAGTTCAGAAATTCAATGTGAAACCAATTATTCTAAGAACTCATTATAGAGCATGAAATAACAGGTTTGAATAAATGTTTTATATACATTATTAGTCTAACCTGAAATCTTGAAATAATGCTAAAATAATTTAGGCCACAAAAAAATGGGTTTCCAGCCCACTGTGCACTGCAGTAGCATATACGTTGAAACCAGGGTAGGGCTTTGTTATGGTCTCCCAAGTATTTTGTTATCTGTTCCTATAACCCAGGGCAGTGGTCGGCAAATTTTACCCGTTTCGGCCGTTTATCGAGGGTCATCATTAGACAACGGATCTTTATGGAAAAAAAAATTTTCTACCTGATTTGCAACAAACCGGAGTGAAACAGGAATTTGTTTTCTTTCTTAATATGTTTAATAGTTTGATAATAATATAATAATAATTTTAAATTCTTCTAATGTTTTTACTGTTTTAAATTACATTTACTCATTTTTGTTATAAATGCATAAAATCCGCTGTCTAGTCATCATACTTCCACCAAAGATTAACTAAAGATATCTCGGTAAATTTTACTTTTTCACACCACGAAAATACCTTAATACTTTTTTACTCAGCATTCAATATTTTCAAATTGCATATTTAAATATTACACATTATCAAACAAAAACTCAAGATCATCTTCGTATCTCGATAAAAAAGTAGAATATAAAAAAAACTTATTATCACATCAGGTTAATATCTAATAACTTTTGCTTGAAACATTGTTTGATGCAACAAGTAGGTTACGAGTAAATTTAGGTGGTATAATTAAGTGACTCACCTAGTATATTACATTCAGGTGTAAAGAAAATTCAATGTTAAATTAAGTTCCTTCTCTCCATCAAGTAAACGTTTACTCTCACTTTTATTCTCATAATGCGTGTATTTGATAAATTTAAAATTTAAATTCTTTATACTTCTTAGAAGCTTTTGAGTCTTGACCTTGTTGCCGTTTGCGTTTGCTCTGAAAACAAAAATTATTTACATTAATATCATCAACTTAATGCAATTTCAACACAACCTACCTATGTCAAACTATTTATTTTTATTAAACCTTAGCACTGCAGTGATGACTCTAAGGTTCGACTACAAAATTGCTATATAGTAGCGATTGTCATTTTTTTACAGCAATAATATACTTTGCTATAAGACAATCAACAATATATTTATGTATTATTATATGCTATGTATTATATCTAGATTTTATGTATATATATGTATTATGTCAGTTTTATATCCATAAAATGAAGGAAATCACATAGAATGCAAATATTCTAAAGGTCGGAAAAAATATTTGATTTTGGAGTAAAAATAGCTCTGAGTGCAAAAGATTAATAGTTCATTACTTTTTGACAAATAAAATCTGTCCAAACCCGATACGCATGCACTTACTTTCTGTCGTTGCACATGATCCTGAAGCATGTCCGATAAGTCTTCTCTCCTCAAATGAGCCTGTCGCGACCGCATAGTTTCTTCGTACCGAGAGGCCATCGCTTCGGAGTCTAGATCCAGTTCGCTTGGATCCAAAGCCAGTTCAACGGCTCCATCTTTCTCTGTTCTTCCATCGGATGTTGTTCCACTGACACCACGACGTGCAGCGATCACAGATGGTGGTGCTTGACCTCCTGCTGCACCAGTCATATCATATACATGTGTGCTACCCATCATGCTAGCTCCTAAACCCTCTGTTCGTCGTTCTTGCAGAACTGTGTACAAAGCAGGCGTGTCCCCTCCTTCCATTTCGCTCTCGATCTTCTTCTTCCTCAACTCTATCGTTTCCGGTGTCTCCAGGCCCGCGGGAATCGATGTAATTCCACTTGGCGTGATCAAGCCTTCCGCACCAGGTGTAACCAACCCACTAGCATCTCCATCCGCGTCCTTTCCTTCTCCCTCACCTTCTCCACCTTCCTCTTCGTCCTCATCCTCGTCCTCGTCTCCAGAGGATTCTGATTCAGGCTCGCCCCACATTCCTCTGTCAATCTCTTCGTCCATGGCGTCCCCACCTGGTGCTCGTGAGATCCCGAACACGTCCCCGTACAAAGGCCGACCTGTTTCGTCCACGGGAGGCTTTCCCCAGCCACCGGCGTGGTACCCGAACGCGCATCCTTCGGGTATTGGCGCATTCAAACCGGGTATTTTTAAGTTAGGATAACTCGGTGGCGGACCGTAACGTTGCATGGCTATCAACCACGGCGGTGGGACTTTATGACAATTCGGCCCCACCGGCATGCCAAGTGCGGTACGCAATTCGTCGGATAGCTCTCCAGGTTTCTTCTCCTTCAAGCGGGTTTCGAATTCTTTGCCTTCGTAGTATAGATCACCGTGAATAGTCATACGAGGTTTCGTTTGCCACTTGAAGAACGCGTCGTGCAACTTCTGATAGTCGATGTCTATTTTACCAAGCTTCGGCCTTGCTCTTTCCCTCATTTTAGCTTTCAGCGTACGCGTGTCGTCTCGTTCTTGAAGGCTCGCTCTCATCTCTGTGATACCTGTACGCTTTATGAAGTCTGGTAAATCGAAAGGAGGCTTCTCGATACCACGTTTACCCTGAAGGTATTTTCGTTTGAAACACCAGTGTCTCGGCACGGGTACCGTGTTACGATGGGCTTTCAATTGTACAAGAAGTTTCGGATCCCTAGCTGTAACATCGTGCATCTCAACAACATCAGGACGTCCAACGAGTTGCTTCAGTTCTGCCACACTCAAACGCGTTAGCCTCTTCAATTTTCTTTTGGAGAGTCGTGGTGCACCATTCTCTCCTGTTCCCTGCTGCTGTTGCTGTTGATTCGCATCGTCGTCGAAATCATCCAATGGTGGCACTTTACTGGGTATGGTTCCTATTGTTTGTAAATTCATTACCGGAGGATACTGTCCTATCGGCTCGCCCTTGTCTGCTTCTGCAGATTTAAGTTCAGGTTCGGTTAGTTTAAATGCTTCGAAAATTCTAGCGAATTGACGATACATCGGTTCCAAATCATTGATACTTGGAATCTCTTGAATGTACTCGATCTCTGGCATAGCGTCTTTGGGCTTGGAGTTTTCTATATCATCCTTTTTATTTTCGGACTCTTTGTTTAAATTATGCCTCTTCCTTTTTTTCTTCTTCTTTTTAGTTTTGATAGCCTTGGAGTCTGTTTTTTTTGTCATTGATTCAGATTCAATTATTACGTCATCTAATTGTGTCACCTCTTCCCCTACAGTTTCGTGATTAGATGACTTTTCTAATGAAACTATATCGTTAGGATCTGCCCCTACCTCTTTAGCTCTCTCAGTTGTGAAAGCTAGAGCCTGTTCTAAAGCTGCAGGCAATTTCATCGAATCGCCATCCGCTTCTCTTCCTTCGTCGTCCACTGAATTTTGATTTTGTAACTCGCGGGGTGGACTGACTATCAATGTTAGTAAACCAGGTAACATTCTAGGCGGCTTCGTTCCTGGAGGAACTCCGTGTTTACTCCGCATTTGTTGATTCTGCATTTCAATATCGACAAACAAGCATTACTGATTGGACGTAAAATTACACAATTAATAGAAAACCGTTATTTATAGACTGCGTTAACAATTTATTTCAGAGTCAAGTGTAAGTAATGTTTTGTATCCTCAAACGAAAATAATACTAACCTCACTTCCTGGTATATTTTCCATTGTGGCGGCTGATTGCCGCCGGCTATCTCCTATGCTTGCCACAAGATGGACAATTAGTCAAGACATTTCCCGCTTCTACCTGATCCGTCACCGATCCCTACAATACACCGTCCTCAACCGCCTTTCGATATCCAAGCGTCTAAAGGTATATTTACTCGAGAGTCAAAAATTCCGTCAGTGTACACGGTATTGAGAGTGCTAAACAGAGAGCTGCACGAAAAACTCTCGGAGAGCGAACGGAAAGTTCAAAAACGCAAATGGACACGTTCAATTTTTCCCTCGGCGAACAACTATCAGCAGCTATTTATACGAACGCCGTCTGCTGAGAGTCTTCTATTTATATACATGGAGTTTTTTCTCTGCAATATAATTATTATAATAAAAGAAGAAAGGAAGCAACAAGAAGCGAGCACAAGTTTTGCTCTATGTTGCTTCGGTGTGAATGTAGCTTTACTGAACAATAATAAATAGACAGCGGATCTTTATGCAAAATAAAAATTTTTTGGATCAATTGCACGAAACAGAAAACATAAATTGAAAATAATATATCGACGTCTCAGACTGTTTTAATTTCTTTGCTGTCTTAAATTGCACGGACTCGTTTTTGCCATAATAACAATGAATGAATGTTTCCGATAAGCATAACAAGGAGTATCATGCACACCGTCGAATGATATCGTCCAAACAACCATATTTTTCTATACTTTATTTCCGTTTTCGTGGTACAGTATAAATGAGTTACGCGTGATATAAATAATGAAAGTACAAAAATGAGTGGTCCTTAAGTACAGAAACTTGTATGTATACATATACTACATGTATATCACAATAGTTATTTACCTCCCGGTCGCTAACAACGTGACACCCAGTTGCATCAACAAAACCCACGTTATATAACACTGACCTCGACAAAGATCGTCGCAGCGGTACATGTTTACAAACGATAACTTACAAAAATCCCCCACAATCTATCAACTACCAAAGAACTAACTGATCAAGTACAGAAAGGAGACGTAATCTAAAAATCTGCATATAATACACTCATGTCCTCCTGACAAGTTCCCGACTTGTCCCTGTATCTTCCAGGTCCGCAATTTTCAACGCCATCGCCAAGCAACTCCAGTTCGTCACGTTTCTTGTTCAGCTCGAACTGTTCCTTGAACCAGGCTCTCAATTCCGCTTCTTCTTTTTTAGACAGCTGCTTCTTCAGCGATATCCCAGGCCTGGCCGATTTGGACACTTCTTCTTTAGCTGTGAGGTCATCAGCCTGAGCGAGGTCTTCCACCGTTGAACCCACGCGAACCTTCTTGCTCCGTTCGATCAATTTATGGCTCTTCTGGTTCCTGGACCCTTTCTCCGACGCTGTGTTATCGATGGACACCTCTGGAGCATCTTTTAAGGTCTTCGCAGCTTCCCCTATCTTCCCAGCAATCTTGACCTCGGTAACTTCAGCGTTTAATATTTCAGGTTGTTTACTTCTCGCCACGGTGTCTCCGTCCTTCTCTATGCGGACTATCTCCACGTGGTAGGGCTCCCTACCCTCCTCCTTGTCCTCGGTCTCGTAAACAGTCGCCTCTGATGGATTCTCCGGCTCCTGCTTTATCGCGTTACGCCTGGCGGCTAACAAACCGCTTAATGTTTGCGCTGTCTCAGTTGTTAATATGTTCATCAAGCCATCGTTGAACGAGGTCGACACCAGGAACAGGAAATTCTCCAGTTTTGTGTCCACGTTCAGCTCGCCTGTTTGACGCTGGTCGTAGCTCGCTGGTGTTCCCTCGATGCTGATCGTCAACAATCCGCTCAATATGCCTGCGGACATTAACAGTAAGGCTTGGACATTATTCAAATAGCATTTGGTCATCCTGTTTGTTATCGCAATATGTAGGTACATTATGTTAAAACAAAAACCCGGAATTTCTCATTTGAAAGTTCCGCGATGCACCTGTCGAAATAATTTTTTGCACGTAAGTGGGCACCACGGCACCAGTGAACTCAGTTGTGACGCTGAGTTCGATCTCGATCTATCAACCAGTGTATTCTCAACAGGTGTTTATGTCAGTCGACCTCGAGCGTGTTCCGCGATTTTAACAATGGAAAAAGCTGTCGAGCAAAGCACACATCGATCTTGATACGCGAACTTTTGGCTAAAAACTCAACAAATGTTATCCATCAAGCACCGCATTCATCAGATTTGGCCCCGTGTAACTGTATCCTATTGCATAAACTCAAATATAACCATTTCGGGGAAGGTGTATTAAAATATAAAAGAGAATTCGCAGAAGGAGCTGAGGGACCTTCCTCAGCGTTTGAAAAATGTTTTGAAGACTGTGAGAAGCGTTGGCGTATGTGTATTGCCTCAGACGGGGCCTATTTTGAAGGCGACAAGATAAATTTTGATGAATATGTAAGTAGTTTGTGTTTTACATATTTCACAAGTTTCGGGTACTTTTTTTACATAATGGTACACAGGCTGTTTTGTAATTTGTGGAACCCAATTCGGTAGAAGGGTAGTTACAGTTTGAGCACGGTTTAATGAATTATCCCTTCTGTTCTGCTTAACAAACAATTATGAAAAAAATTCCGGACCGTGAATTTTTTCCGAATTTTTGACTGGAAAACTGACTTTTAAAAAAATTCCAGTTTACCGAAATGAACCATTCCAACTTTTTAAGGTGCGAAGGCTTCGAGGTCACCGCGTTCAAGAGTAAAATTAGAAAACTTCGAGAAGATTAGAGTATTAGCGCACCTGACAGCAAGAGGAATCTGGTTAGGGGTACCATCTCGCCGAAGCTCCCTGGATCAGCACGGATCGGCTGAGCTGAGCGAAGTCTGATCCTCGACTGTGGGAAATCTGTCCGCTTCCTTGGCAGCTGTGGATCGCCACGGACGCCACGTATATGTATATGGATCGAGGGAGCATCACTGCTGGAGAGGGTAACAAGACTCGCCTGGCCGATAGTCTTAGCCGGTTAACGAGGTCCATACACCAAGACGGGTTATGTAATTGCCCGATATTTTTATCCATTTTCTTACGCGTGCAAGCATGAGAAGTGGTCGCTATGTTTCCCAGGATCGCGTACCTGCAGAGCCATTATCTCTATCCTTGAATTCTTTGAATGATGTTCATTCATTCATACAAATAACCACAACCATTGCATGATAACTTGAAGGTTCAAGATACATAGCTCACAATTATCTTCCCCATCGAGCATTAAAAAGGACTAGTATGTATTGCCTTACAAAAATGATAAGTTTGTATTTATTCAGACTTTGTACGATTCTTATTTCAATATGAGCTTGAGTAAGGAGATTTATAAAATTATTACTAGATTGTGGATCTTTGTGAAGAATAAAAAGTTTCTTCGTCAAGTGCAAGGCACAGAAGTCAAATAAAAAATGTAAAACCGGTCTAGTTTACCGGTAGGTTTAGTGTTATTAGTCACATTCTTTGTGACTTTACATACGCAATTGAAGAATTGTCGTTCGGTTTTCCGTCGACAGAGGATCAATAAGGAAACATATTGCAGAGTATACATATAAGAAAAGTTTATTGCATCGCCCCTACAAGTTTGCAAGCCAGGCCGCCACCTATCTTATTTACAGTGATAAAGTTTCGCGCGGGATTATGCACGACCACGAGCGAGTAAGAATGTGGCGTGAAGCATGTGGGAACGGCGAGCATTGGCTTGAGCACGAGAACGAGGAACATGAATTCGTCCGTTGAAATTGCACACGGCTATGCGCGTGGCTCCTGTCGATGTCGAATATTCGTGGCACGTTTCACTCCGGTTGCGTCCAATGGACTTCCTATGACGGCTGACGCTTCACGTTGCGCACCAAGTTCTCCAGGATTTTAGGTGCGAGCTCCATTGCGAGCCTGGCGGACACAGACGATTCAATTTGAAATTAGCGTGGGCAGTGCCCTGGCAAATTAAACAGTCAAGGCTTTCGTACTGTTCCACCGAGACAAGAAAACAGAATTAGTCATAACACAGGGGTCAGCAAACTTTTTTTCGAAAGGGCCAGATCGTAAAATTTTTAGGCTCGACGGGGCCGGATAACAAACTCGAAAATATTTACATGGGTAATTCTATTCATAGAGCAACAAAAACAAAAAACCGGTTCAAAATTTTGTTTATTAGCAAGTGACCGCCACGTGCGGTCATTCTTCTCAATTCGACTAGCGGCCGTTGCGTTACAGTGCGTAATTTGATTTATTATTAATTTTTTCATGTAAAGTACAATATATATTAACCTCGCGGGCCGTAGTTCGCCGGCTCCTGGGTTAATACATCAGTTTAATTTACCAATAACGTGTCTTTTAACACGTTCACTGCCGTGATGGTCACCAGTGAATAAATTATGCATTATACCAATAAATTATACTCACGGTACAAGAGACAGTCTTCGGTTGCTCATCCGACAGCAATGACCTTTCCCATTAGCAGGACATCCAGATCTGCACCGTTTCTTCGTGGGTCTGGTCGAGTTTCTCTGAGGAAACAATCCCAATTGTTGTTCTTCATTCTTATCATCCACGGATGTATTTCTTATATTTTTATGTTCGCTGATAAACTTCTCTGTCTTTTCAATAGCCGCCTCTGTTGAGCCTTCGGTATTCGCTGTAGAAGACTTGCTCGAATCTTCAACAGTAGAGTTCAACACCGAAGACTTGCTCGAATCTTCAACAGTAGAGTTCAACACCGAAGACTTGCTCGCATCTTCAACAGTTGAGTTCAACACTGCGGACTCGCTCGAATCTTCAACAGTTGAGTTCAACACAGCGGACTCGCTCGAATCTTCAACAGTTGAGTTCAACACCGAAGACCTCGCATCTTCAACAGTTGAGTTCAACACTGCGGACTCGCTCGAATCTTCAACAGTTGAGTTCAGCACTGCGGACTCGCTCGAGTCTTCAACAGTTGAGTTCAGAACTGCGGACTCGCTCGAATCTTCAACAGTTGAGTTCAGCACTACGGACTCGCTCGAATCTTCAACAGTTGAGTTCAGCACTGCGGACTCGCTCGAGTCTTCAACAGTTGAGTTCAGAACTGCGGACTCGCTCGAATCTTCAACAGTTGAGTTCAGAACTGCGGACTCGCTAGACGGAGGAAGACTCTGAGTAGAATTGAGTGCTTCTCCGACTTCTGGCTCCCCAGTGGTGTCCGAAGACGACACAGATGTTGAATTGTCCGTGGGCTTCACCGTGAAATCACCATAGTCAGCATCGTAGAAGTAGTCGTACTCCTGAAAATCATTGGTAACAAGACTGGAGATTGAAATTCCGAAAACTAAACGACGCGATCACGGGCCCCTGGTAGATGCAACCAGATCGACAGGGCAGCAATTGGGCACAGTATCTAAGAGTTCTCAACTCAATTTATCCCTTCGTATAAAATTGATATATGTAAGTATGTACCACGATGAGTAAATTACGGATTTTATGCATTTACGACAATAATGAGTCGGTGTAATTTCAAACAGTAAAAACATTAGAAGAACTTAAAAATACTATTATATTATTTTCAACCTATAAAACATACTCGGAAAGAAAATAAATTTCTGTTTCATTTCAGTTTGTTGCAATTCGGGTAGAAAATTTTTATTTTGCATAAAGCTCCGCTGTCTAATCATACGAAATTACATGTCTCATCATACTACAATTGTCCATTTCTAAATAGTTTACAAAATCTATTACACTGTCTAACAGCAATTTTGAAACTCGTTCTTCTCTGTACCCAAAAATTCGTAGGAAAGTCTTACTCGCATCATTCACAAATAACGAATAATGAATAAAAAACGTATCAAATGAACAAGAAAGATTGGACGATGGTTAAATTTCCAGACCAAAAATAAAGCACTAGACCATCAAAGGTGTAAAATGAGAGGAATTTAATGAAACAACGCCGTGAAACGCTGTCTCAACCCGACCATCAATTACAGAAGATAGAATAGTGTCTTTTATCGTCTTTTATAACATAGTTTTATCGCGTTATCAGTCGTTATCAAGCGTCTGCAGACCGGCGAGGTGCGCCGTCGCTGGCAGTCATTACCGTGTAATCGTCAAGCAACTCCTTGTTGAGTAGTGCAATGATCTTCAGGTCCTTCCAGTGGACCTGGACGTTCAGATTGCCGGTCTGACGTTGATCGTAAGTGGCCGGCGCGGTGATGCCGGTCAGAACGTGATAAATTAACACGAGGAGGCCGGTGCGCGACAGCATCATGACGAAAGTCCGAAAAATGCACTTGAGGACGGTCGACAGGGCACAGACTGACCGGTGCTTGCGAGGTGGTTCGCCAACGATGGTCTTCCTTGATATAGTGGACAGTGCGTCGGGAAACCGGTATTCTTTGTCGTCGAACGGTCATGGATGCCTCGAGAGCCCGCTGCCACTGTCCGTGCCCGGACATTGGCCCCTCCGATACACCATGAATGCCTGTGTACACACCTTCCCCGGCCGATGACAGTCGATTCTGATTTAACATGTCCAGAGACGACGTCGACCCTGACGCCAAAACAATTCGGGACAAACCTGAAGGCCACGGCCGGGGTCCTTGATCTAACCTAACTGTACATCGACAAGCATCCACAAGCATCTTTTCGAGAAGGTCTAACGCTCCTTGGTACCGTGGACGTGGACAATCAACACTGATCAACACCTGAAGTCATAGCGCTTGACTTATGTAATTTCGTGACGCTAGATGGTGTCATCGAGCGCTCGTAAATTACGCGTGGAACTGCAGGTATAGCAAATATGTACAACTTTTAACATTTTTCTCCGTTGAGAAAATACTTTGATGCGCAGAATTGAGAAATTGAGAAATTCGATTGAAAAATAAAGTCTTCAATTTTGAAAATCTTAATCGTTCATCATTTTCTATAAGAAGAAGCAAAATATTTATTATACACTTCTTCATCTGTCTTCAATGGTTACAAGTGTATATATCGACAACAACAAAATAGATGTTTATTTCGGTTTAAAGGAAATTAATAACAGAAACGTTTAGTGGATTCTGTTCGAAACGTTCATCGTTCGAATCTACTCGATGTTATAATACAGGAGATGTGGGGTAAAGCCACTCCAGAGCATGAAAAACAAGTCTAATTTCTAGAATTTGTTTAAGGGAATGTAATGAAAGAAATGAAAAATCTATTTGCGGGTTTTTATCATACAGACTTTGAAGCGTGAGAAAAATTTCTTTTATAATAATTGTTTTATAAATTGTTTTAAATGACGGCGCTACAAATTGGCAATGGTAACCCGACAACTCCCACAATTTTTGACCTAGTAGAACAAAATACCACATATTTTTGATATCTATGTAGATTCCAAAATTAAGCTAGAAAAGTATACATAGTGATTTTTTTTATGTCGCATACTCTTTTTGTTATAAACAATGCTTCACCTACTTTTTCTCTGGAAATGTAACGTTTTCAGTATATATGTATACTTTTTTAGCTTTTGGAATGTAGATTTGAAAAATTTTTGAGGAGGGCATTCATGGGATCCTCCCCATGAGAAGTTTTTGTCACGCTTCAAAGTCTGTATATTGAAGATCTGTAAATAGGTAGATTTTTCACTTCTTTCTTTCATTCTCAATGTGCTAATGTCCTTAGACATTTTTCCATTTATTTCGAAAATGATGGGTCTCGGAGAAAATCTACATAGTAAGTATATTTACATACTTATATACTTATACATCACGCGATAAAGCGCACCTTGTTCCCTCGGAAGCCGTTGATAAAAATTCGTACATGGATTTTGTTTACGATTGTCAAAATAAAATAGTTCTACATGTCATGATCTATTGTAAAGTGATTCTAAACATTATATTAGCAATCTCTTCTCGTTTATCGTAATGCAACGCAGCCGTTTATAGAAAAAATATTACAAAAATTTGGATAGACACATTTCCGTTATTTTTATAAAATAATGTAAAATAGTTACTTTTAGTGCTCTATATAAACCTAGTGTTAATTTGTAGATATAATATATGCGTGTTGCCTAATATCGATCATCAATAAGCGAGGGTAATATGAAAAGTACATTTGTAGCAACCTGTTATCATAAAATCCTAAAAAGGTTAATTATCAAAGGATCAATTATGCACCCGGTCATCGGAGAAAGTATCGGAAAATCGAAATCGAGGTGAACGTGTTAAAGAGTGAAAATCACGGGGGCAACAACGGCGAAACAATTCTGTAAAATGGTAATGACGGTCAAACACGAGATGCGCCGTAAAGATTTCTCTGTTGTTGCGAAACCTCTTAGAATAATCGTGTTTGAGACGGTAATCTTTTCCGCGAACTCGTCGATATATCTATAATTTCAATAAATATACGAATGATGGATTGCACAAACACTCGGATGTTTTGACGAGCGATCTTTCTTTTCGTGCTATCCTTATCTCTGGCTGAAAGGAGAGAAAATTAAAAAAAAAAAGAAAGAAAGAAAGAAGAAGAAGAAAAAGCAAATTCCCACGGAATCGGCCGCATCCGACTGTATATCGATGCAACGAATCCGCGAGTCCCGAGTGGCAATCGGTGATGACATTAACGATGCCTCGGTGAAATGTCATGTGCTGTGTGTGCGCGCGATCAAGGAAGTTCACCGTGTCGTTTTCCTAATTCAGTGTTCGGTGCCGTAGCCGAATCATAGCCACGCAGAATTTTCGCCCGCCGTTCTCGAACGGTCCTCGCAAACGATCATCATCTTTCTTTCGAACATCTTCTCCGTCGTGTGTCACCGACCGTCGCATCGCGTCGCTTATCATGTTTCCTTCTGGCGTGAACAATGTTTCCATTTTTTAAGAAGTCTGGTAAATATCCACTCCTCACTTTAATCCCAGCCCGTTATTGTTTGACGTTCGAGCCCTCCTTGACTGTGTCGCACCTAACCTATTCGCGAATAATATCTCGATGATTATAAACCAAAACAACGTTAGAAATATTACAGTTCCTATCGAAATCGAGGTCTGGCAGACAGTATCTGCGTTCTGGAAAGAAAGAAAACGCAATTTTTTTCTTTCGGAAATCCGAATGCGATAAAACAAAACACGAGGTTTTTAATCGTTTCAGATTTGGCAGATGTGTTATGAGAAAAAATTCAAATTTAAATTAACATAATTTGCTCGATGTTAAATATTTTTGTCAAAGCGTCAGTACCATCTACAGTTTTCTCTTCATTGTCTGTTTGTTTATTATTTTAGGGCGAAGTGACAAGCTCAGATCTTTACAAGCTTCTCCCACAAAACCCACGAGTTCTGGGAATTTTTTCGGACATGTATTCAACGGAAGCTCGTCCGTTCAAACATCAACAGGTGTACAGTGCAGCCTTGAGGAGGAAGAGGAAGATCAAACTTTCAATGGAGAAGACACATGGTCCTTCAGCTCGCAACTATCCAAAACACTTCCACAGATCCTCGCTGACAAAGGTGCTCTCGGTTACTTCATTCAGTTTATGGAGACAAGGAACTGTTTAGCGCTTATCAAGTTCTGGCTGGAAGTGGAGTGCTTGTGCAGTTCGTTTAATATACAAGAGACTCTGACAGAGAACGATAATAGACTTTCTAGTACGGTGGACGACAATAAGAATTTCCACTGTCAGGTGACGCAGAATAATGGCAATGAAGTTGATAACACATTGTTCAGTGAGTATGTAAATAATAATGATAAGAAATCAAATCGCAACGATATGCCAAAGACTAGTCAAACTATAAGCAGAACTGGACAATCAAATTACAACTGCAAGAGACGAGACATGACAAGGCAGGACGCGTTAAGAATTCATAAGAAGTATATCGCTAAAGATACATTGGGCATAAATCAAATTCCTGAAGACTTGAAGACAGAGATGGAGAAAGCTCTGGCTTGCGAAAATATCGAGCCTATGCTGCAGTGCCTATCAGCTGTTCAAGAAATTGTATATAATATATTAGAAAACGAGTGAGTATAACGCTCGAAGTGCACAGAAATCATTGCAGAGTTGATAATTAAAGTTAAAATATTTTTTCCAGGCACATCAATGACTTTTTGAGAAGCGAATTTAATTGCAAACATCAGATTGATGTTCTTACGAGTGGCAATGTGCAGTTGACAGACATATTGTACAATGAAACTGCTTTCTTTTACTTTATGGAGGTAAATTTCCCTCACGTGCTTATTTTATATCTCTCTCTTATATTTCCATTAATCATGGAATTACGTTTCAGTTCATGGAACTCGAAAATAAACGAGAACTACTGGACTTCTGGATGTTTGCGATCAACTACAAACAGAATTTGCTGGAGAAGAAGGACACCGCAGACCCCGAGGAAGCCCAGGCAGACGCATTAATCATTTATGAAAAATATTTTAGCCTGCAAGCGACAAAGCCGCTTGGTTTCAGTGATATAATTCGATTCCAAGTCGAAGAAAATATTTGTCAGGAGGATGGGGAGGGACCACGACCAGACTGTTTTGATAAGCCCTGTAAAATTGTATATAATTTTTTGAATAAGGTACGATCGAACCCTGATCTTACCCAGTACAGTAGAAAGTTTTTCTGATTGATATCAAAGCCACTCGTAAAGATTACATCGTCATGTTGAGATAACATTTTACTTTTCCAGCATTATCTACCTACCTTCTTATCATCGCAGTTATATTACAAATACTTATCAGAGTTGATCAATACCATACAGAGCAGTCCATGCTCGAGTATGCACCCTAGGATAAAAAGAGCAGGTTTGCATACTTTTATTATACAAATTAAGCTTATAGTTATTATGGTAATAGCTGTGCTTCTGTCACATATGCACTTACAGCCTTTTCTGATAATTTCAGGTTCGGATTGTAGCAGCGTGAGTTCCATTAGTATTAATATGCAAAGTACCCTGCAGGCAGGGAATGAAGGAAAATCGGTAAACAGTAAAGGAGCCATGGGCGATGGAATGAACATCGACACCAGGCAACTTTACGATCCAGATTCCCTATGGAGACGTAACAAATATAGGTAATTAGATGAATATAATCTTCTTTAGTCAAGATTTCAATATCCTATTCTTTTTCCAGTTTGAGCGTTGGTTATGTCGATGCCTTAGGAAGGTTTATAACTGAAATAGAACCAGATCCTCAAAGAAAATGTGGTAAGTTCTTCAAGGCAATCATCTTCTCTCAATACTTCACTCAGATAACAATATTGATTAAACAAAACAATTTTAGAATCTCGATTAGCACGTGTTGTAAAAAGACTTGTAAATATGGAGGACGATAAGGTGAGTTCAATAATGCATTTATCAATTGTGTCGGTGATTATGAAAGTGATGTAAGTCATACATATTTTGTTCCGAGATATTTAAACTTTTGAAGTAGAATATATTGGAAAATATTATTCCACTATGGTACAAAATGTTTCGTAAAATATGTAGTCTTCTAACGTGAAATTTATATATCGTAGTACAATTTTATGAATAACTTGATCATTATCAAAATTAATAGTATCTTCTAGTTAGTGACTTACGATGAACAAAAATAATGCTTTCGGTTATGTAAATCTCGCTCGTGAAGTAAAGTAAATCTGGCTGTGAGGCTATAATGAATCGATATAATTAGGCTAAAGAAGAATTAGCGTGGAAGATCGCTGAGATGATTGTTCGTGAAATAACATCGTTAACCCTGGGAGCATCGAATTTTTCATCCTGATGACGGACACTATGTTACGAGGACATGGATTTCTTTTTTTGTATAATATACTTCGCACTTTAAACGAACGAAGGTAATTATCATGTTTAACGCATGGATATTTTGTCTTTTCAATCGCGAATACGTTGCCAAAGTGCCAAATCGAACGAAACGAATAATGTTTTATTATATTCTAAGAACAGAATTCAGAGACTTTGCGTTCATGTTTGTCAATTACTGTAATTTTTATCGTTAATGTATTCTGTATATGTTGTAACATGCGAACGATCTGTGCATTTATGTTGAGTCTATTATAAGATTACAATTGTGATCAACATAGAATTATTAAGTACAGATATATTCATCTTTTCGCACTTGAGCTCTAGTTGCAAGATCATTACAATTTCGTTGTCAAGTATTTTATAATTACGCGCGATAAATTTTCAAATTAATTGTGACTTGATAAAATAGCATAATTAGCGCAGGACGATTTAAACAATTGAAGATGCTCATATTGTACTGATTTATATTTTGATGAGATTAAATGCGCTGTATTTTCTTCAGGGGTAATGATATTACTGATGGACGAAGCCTATTGCTTTGTGTTCAATCATTTGTGCTAATTTTTCAATTATTTGACTGCCAAGTACTTTCGTAATTTAAGTTTTATGATTTGTCTTGTAACGTTCTTGATGGGGAATATTTTTCATTTGAAAAAAAAGAAGTAAGGAAAGACTAAAAAAACAAATATTTTGCTACCAACGAATAAACCAGTGACGAAGTTTAGGACATATCGCTAAGATGTGATTAGAATGCAGTGTGTGTGGCTCAATATGCAGGAGAGTTTCACGAAAACATAAAATTCGCTATAATTATAAGAATTGTTAACCTGTTAAGCCACGCTTAGGGTAGTCACAACCCCAAAGAATTTAGTAAAATAATCAATGTTTTTTCTACTAATACAAGTATCGTATCCATCTTAGTTCAGTGTCCCTTGACATTGGGTTTACGGGACGCGTCAAAACGACGCATTCTAATATTCTTAATTTACGATAATTCAACAAATTTATTTCAGTGCTCCGTAAACCTAGTGTTGAAAACCTGAACACCCTGTTCGTTTCTCGGTAGAGAACTAAAAAATTGTTAAGATTACAAACAAAAATCGTTCGGCCCGAGGGTAAATTCTTCCATGTAATCCTTACATTAGACATATTATAGCAACTTGGCAGTATTTGTTCTAATTTACTCTAGATAGACTGTGTAAGTAATGTATAAAGTATGGAGAATCCATTGTGTTACTGTATGGTTACAGAAACTATATACACGATCAGTCTTATATCGTTAGTATTAGTAGATCGAGTAACTTAGCTTTACGCAAAGATTATTTTATGAAAATTCAATATATTTTTAAACTGTGACTTTAAAAAACGAATGATCTAGATCTTAAGCGAAACCATTTAAACTTAAGCGTATCAGATAAGAGACGCAGTTCATGACTAATGTTACATTGTTAGTCAATAATGTTGCATCGTGCACATTTCTGTTTTTCTTACGTAGACGAGCATTGGGTTGGACCGTAAATCACTTCTGTTGAAAATTTCTTCTTGATCCAATGTTTTGCAACTTTCAAAAATACCCGAGCATTTAGCAGTCTATTATCTATCAGGAAATTACTTATGACACGACCCAACAATTTAACCATTAAGCTTTATTGTTTCCTTTTATTCCTGTGTACGCAGTATTTTGTCGCTTTGTAAAGACGAAATTTTGTTTTCCACACCATGTACACTTTTCATTATGCTTATCGTGTTCAAGATGAAACTTGTCTTCGTATTTGTACAGAGTTTTTTGGTGCTAATATATATGTGTATATATATACATATATATAGAGAGAGAGAGAGTGAGCCAATTGTTCGAAAAATAATTAGTCTTCTAAATAAGAAAGATGTACACAATGTCCCTAGAAATTGCGGAAATCATTGAACATTTATTATTAGCGATGTATATAAGAATCTTTTTATTAAGAGGAGGGATGTTGTACGAATAAAAGTCTGTTAATCAAAAAAAAAAAACGAAACTAAAGAAATAGTCGAGATGTCTGTTTCGAGATTCAAAGTGCACTATTTTCTGAGATTGTTTAAAAGGTGCTCCTTATATTAACTGAAACAAAAGTTACGGTCGAAACGATCGATTTTTCAATTGTGATGTCGATTATATTTATATATATACATTAATACAAATCCGAGTGCTCCGCATTAAATAGTTTGTAATCTGTGAAACAGCAACGTCTCAGCCTAAGAAACACTAGATGTACAAAAACAAAACAGGAAGTTAAAACTGATTAAACGGTAGTATTGCGTATACATGTTCTCCTTACATGCGTAGAAAATAAAGCCTCTCGTATATGTAACAAGTAACAAACGTGCTCGTCGAAAAAAGAGCACTTCCGGTTAGAGTGAAAAAAATAGTTTTCCCGTAAAGCTCCGTACCGAGTACTAATCTCTCAATTAATCTACGTTCTAATAATGCACTTCTGAGAAACCGTTAATACTCCTTATGTTTTATAAAGTTACGTAAAAAATTCATCGCGTTATTTACACAACTTCTACGTACCTATATTTACAAAGTGCCCCGGGATTTTCTGGTAAATGTGTGCTAGCATGTTTCGTGATTGGAGAAAATTTATTATTAGCTTTTTGCGATAAGAAATGTTCAATACTTTTTAACACTTGGTTTACAGAACTCGTCAAAATGACGGATCCTAATATTTTTAATTTACGATTATTGAGATGCATCCATGAGGAATTATTCAACAAATTTATTAAATATATTGATATAGATAAAAAAAATATTGATAGATACATTCTTGATACAGGTCTGCGACAACCCGAAAATGTAGAGTCGAGACGAGTCGAGATCTTGAAAATTTCGGGATTTTCGAGAATATTCGAGAATCCAGAAATTTTTGGGAACCTGCCCCGATCCCAAATAAAATTCCCGACCCGATATTTTAAAGTTCTCGGACACCTCTAATTTTCATTAATTTTATAAAGTAATGTAAAATAGTCTTAATCTAGTCTAGCTCTGTAAACCTAGTGTTAATACCGTTTGCACTAATGAGTGTTGCATATCTCAGTTCAGTATTTCTTCCAATCATGAAACGTACTGGTGATGTTTTGTCAGAAAACCTCAGGATATTCTGTACGTTAATACCTAGCGTTATTCTCGTTAAATTTGTTCATATTGTAAGCAGCGATCGAGCACATTAGAAAAATATAGCTCCGTTTAAAAACAGTAAGTAAAAAGTAGTCAATGGATTCGGATATCACAGTTGTTAAAACGAAGACGATCCATTTATACTCGTATAGGGAGGGCAGCCGAACTTCGGATCGAGTAACGGCGAAGATTCCGCTAATCGTATACCAGAGTCCCCTTTAATGATCTGACTGATGTTAAAGCTGCCAATCTTGTGGCAACAATCTAATCGAAATGTTTCTCTTTTGCCCCATCTCTTGTACACGAGCGCGTTGAAGAACGCTTGGAGAGGATTCGTGACAGCCTGTCGATTAAAAGTTTCCGTTAATTAAATTTCACAGGATGATGATCGCCAGATATACATACCATTATATACCACAAAGTTATAATAGCTTTGATCGGCAGTTGGAACCACAAGGTCCACAATAAAATTCCGTTAATCAAATTCGGCAGCCAGCACACATAATACACTACATTGGTCAACGCGAACTTGAGCCTTATCGTTTGCACCAGTTTTCTTTCCCTGCCTGTTATCTGAGCCAGACTGCAACTGACTGCAGTCTGAAGATCTCGCGTCGACGCGAAATACAATACAGGATTGACAATCATAACTATTGTTAATAATACATAGGTAGCACAATAGTTCGGCAGTATGCGCAGTATGGCAGTGGACAAAGACGTCAAGTTATGGCAGCTGGAAAAAACAAATTAATGTATTGCCTGAAATAGCGTAATATGGTATTCTCTCCGTAACTGTGAAAACTTCGAGTTTGCAGAATCACAGTTATAGAAGAGATACATTCTTTGTAGTGTTCCGAACATAGAGAAGGACAGCGATTGAAAAAGAATCTGGGACTGAGGTTCAAAGCGTTCGGCAAGCAAGCTCAGCCTTTTAAGTTCAAAAAACAAAATTCCTTATTTTTGGTTTTTAGTCAATGAAACTTTTGCCATCGTATTCAGGTTAACTGAACTAACAAAGAAAAAGCTTACTTTGCATCTGGAATGTATAAAATTGCTAAACCGAATGTGGTGAGAATCGCAGGACATATCCATGCAAATGCATGGTAACAGGTGGGATGTCCAGATCTATCTCCGAGTAGTAGCTTCATGTCTATGGCGTAACATAGAGTCCAGATCCACGTTGCCATGTAAAAGTACTGCGTCCAAGCCTGCAAATGCATATTGCAGATACTAATTCCAATAGAATGATCACAAGCTGCGTGTAACATAATATTTAAATGAAACAGACCGATGATAGTGCACAGAAAACAACGCTGGAGGTATCATCCTCCATAGGCATTATCGATTTAAAGTTCATCCAAAGTGCTGACCTTATAAAAACTCCTAGAAATAAATGATGAACACTTCATAATCGAGAATTCTTTGCTAAATAGATATACATAAAAATGGACCAATAACAATTTAGATGAAATCAATGTTTACAAAGATTTAGAAGAATGTTAGATTAACACATTGCATAGGGGTCACAAGATATCTAGCAAACTGAAAGTTGAGATCAGGTTACAAGGCACATCTCATAAAATACGCATGTTAGAATGCCAAAGAAGTATGCATTATACTAAGTTTTTATGGCGTGCTCAAAAATATGCAGGTTCTGGAAGCACATTGGACGAGCAGAACTTTGTACTCAATGTATTAAGAAATATCGCGTACCCAACGAGGCTAGAAGATCAGCAATGGCGAGCCACATAATAATCTCTCGACCCCTGGATGAAGAAAAACTTTGCCATCGATGAGGCAGATTAGATGCTTCCCTTGGTAGTATCTGGAAAATTTTGGTAGTATTGTCAATTATCATGGACAAAGAAAAATGAAGGAACAAAACTTTTCCTTACCTGATACACAGCACCCAGGATCCCTATCATAGATGAGACCATGCACACAATGTTATAGGCATCTGTGTTGAAGTCTTGCATGACCACGATTGCCATATCAGTTCTATTTGAATGATGACAGCAAAACGTTTGTATCGTTGGATCGGCCATATTATGTCTGATTTTGGTTTCTTCAGCATTGATCGAAGGGCGATAAGGAAAAAAACTATCGACGATAAGATACAGAATACTTAAATTCGTACCTTGTCGCGTGTCTCGAGTCCGGTCATGAGAATCGACGCCGTGAGTTCATCGTCGATCCAGCGTCGTTTTACCACGATCCTTGCACCGTATCAATAAGACCTCGCTCATTTTTTATTTCAAAACGAAGCCGTACGAGGCTTCCGGCGCATCCGTCTTGACGCCATGCCTATTTCTTCTCCAGCTTTAATCTGTCTTTGCTTGCTTATCCTCCACTGGTAACACAGACTTCCTCCATCTGATAAACATCGGTTCCGAGAGACGATTTATTTAGATAAGTCGTCTTTCTATTTAAGATGAAAACGAGATTGTGAAAATATGCAACATTACAGTATTCTCAATGAGAATCCAAACATGAAGAAGCTGTAGAAATTTGGAACATGTTTCAATAGCCTACCCTGTCGGACTATTTATTATATTTTGCGTTAGAAGAGAAAAATAATAAATCTCTTTAGAAAGAGGTTACTACCCAGACAGCACACCGAATTTCGGCCTGGTTTTTATGCGCGCATTGGCGCGGATATTGCCTGTAGGGGGTAGGGGGCCCGAGCCCAGGGCCTGACGGCCGGGCCGGGATTCAGCCCATTTAGGCAGGAATCACAGTGGATCCGTTTTCGTCCGATTCGGCCGGCGTCCGACGTTGTGTCTTTTTTTCGCACGCTTGGAAAAAGAGACAGATGCGTCTGACGTCGGACGAAACGGGTCCACTGTGATTCCTGCCTTACAAGATTGCAAGGGTGCGGGATTTGCGTTCTCATTTCGTGATAATACAAACACGGGTTTTTTCAGTAGTCAAAAACGCCAGATAAAAGATCAATCTAGGCAGCAAACGCCCTCAAAAGTCTTTTTTTTTCCTATACGAGGCGTAATTTGCATTATTCGGCCTTGTATGCTTCGGGTTGTATGCTTCCGTAGGATGCAAATTACGACTCGTAAATGTAAAAATGCGCGAGAAAAGTTGGGCTCAATCGAAGCACTGATTGGCCACATTAGTGTGACCGTGCGGCCCTCTCAGAAACAGGTTGAATACCGGCACGGCCGTCAGGCCCTGGGCTCGAGCCCCATGCAGGTGATATCCGCGCCTATGCGCGCATAAACGCCCGGCATTGCCCGGCATGAATCAACCGGCCTGGGCCTCGAGCCGATCCAAGCGTTGTGTTGGCCCGTAACCTGTAGGTCAGGGGCCCTGCAGGCTGGGTCAGGTGGTAGGCTCGGTCAGGCTGTGCTATCTGGGCTATAGAAACAGTGTTTTTTCTGAAATTTGGATTTTTATTCATACATCTTTCTGGTCCTGTAAGAACATATTTTTTACTGGACAATTGTTTAGTAAACAATTGTTTACATTTGCTTCGGAATGAGAAGACTTGAACAAGAATATGTTATATAAATAGCAACACCAAGCAACACTCTGATATACTTGGATATACTTGGATTCAAATAAGAATTTACTAGCTGACGAGTTTAAGACTCTACTGCGCATCTGACTCTAACGGAACTCGTTCATTGGCTAATTCCCTACTCCACTACGCACCTCATCCTGGTCACCATTGGTCCCAATGCAAGTACTACAAGGCTGACGCGCAACGACTTGCGCAGTACAAAGTACAAAGTTTTAAAAACTTTGATGTCCAATAGTAGTAGTTAACGCCATCCCTAATTGTGAAACAAAGCACAATTTGTAAAGATGGACAGCCATGTGAGCAGTCATTTTTGATTCGCATCAAATGTATGGAAAAGTGTTCCGTTTCCAAGCGCGCATCATCACGCATCATGCGCATTAACGAAACTGAACGATATCAATGCGCGCATCACATTGAATGCGTGAAACGGAACGGGCCCTATCCTATATATATCAATTATATGACAGCCGGACTCTCGCGGTGTTGCCATTTTTACCTTCAGCACGGTTATAAAATAGTATCAGATCAGCTATATATGTATATACAAATAGAATGTACTTTTAGAATAGGTTGTGGTTATATCTAAGATTTTCAAATTTATTGCTACACTAATAATAAAAATTTAAATGTAGAAATTTTACCAATTTAAGAATGGAAGATAACAGTACACCTTTAATTAATCCTTGGGATACATTGTCTACAGTAACCAAATTTGACAGAGGTAACATAACCTTGATTCCCGCGTAATTTTGAAGTGTACTGTATTTGATAGTTTTTCTATGTAAAAAACATTTATAATTTTTCAGTTTATACACAATATCAATAAAAACCACTGGTTATACCATTTAATATAATGGTTACTTAAATATTTTTGAAATAGTTTATTGCCTTAGTTGTAAGTCTTAGTTAAATAATTGTACACATAACTGTACAAACTCGTTAAAATGTTTTATATTTCAACAATAATTATAATAATTATTATTAATTATTTTATTTACACTGTTGTCAGGTAAAAATACAAATACTACAGTATGCATGAATAATGATAGAAGTAAGACTAATGGACAAGTTGTAAGCATAGTTGCACCTTCTATCAGCCTTTTAATTGAATCTCTTATACAACAACTTTGTACGTTGTTTGAAGATGATACTGTTCGCCGAAATAAATTATATTTTGGTAATACATACATACATATATATGATTTTTATAAATAGTTATTTTTAAAGCTATAATGACATTTGATTGATTAAAAGTTAATATTATAATATTTATTTTCAGCTATTTGCGATAGACTTCACGAAATGAAATTAATCGATGGTTCATATAATATGATGGAATTTGAATCATTGAGAGGACAATATCAACATGCATTATATCATTTGGTTAGAGTTGCACGTGCAGCAACTGGTTGTGAAAATATACTACAAATTCCTAGGTATAACATATAAAATAATGTATATGTATACGTACAACTATAAGGAGATCTCATTTTTATACATATGTTTTATATATAGTTCAATGACAAAAGAATGGTCTCGATACCATAGAGAATTTGAAGAAAAAGGTTTTATTGCTTCTGGTGGATTTGGTCATGTATTTAAAGCCTTACATCGCTTAGATGGCACTGAATATGCCATCAAAAAGATAATAGTACGATCTGGACAAATTAAAAGTATTCTGCAACATCTTGAAGAAGTAAAAACTCTTGCCAAATTGAATCATACCAATATAGTTTCTTATAAAGGTGCATGGATAGAACGAACATTACCATCAATTTATACTAGTATTATACCAAGTTTACCACCTTCTAGTCATTCTCAAAACAAAATAAGTGTCTCAAAAGATACGAAGAGCTATAAATTATGCACAAAACAAGATTTTAGTGTACAAAATCAATTGAACCATAGTAGTAGTGACAACAATCAGAATCCTACAGACAATGGTGAACAAGATATGCTGTTACAATATAATAAACAAATAAATTGTAAACCTGGTATGTATACTCACACCAACTGTACAGAGAAAGAAACAATACATATGGTGGTACAAAATTCAATAACTAATTATGAGGTTATTAACAAAAGATTTCATGAACTAAATACTTCAATTAATACTATAGGGCAACGAATAATCAAAGAAAATATTATTGAAGGAAGTGTTGAAAGAACTACTTCAAACAGTATTTCTTTTCGAAATGATAGCAAGAATTTAGATGATAAAATAGAGAATAACACAAACTGTACTGATAGTAGTGATTCTTGTGAAGAATCCAATAGCAACAATAAACTTTGTCCATACATTCTTGAAACGGTTTGTATTGTATAAACTTTTTTGTGATCTTCTAAGTAGAAGAAAATACAATTATGACAATTTCATCTGGATTTTTTAATTGATAGAATGAGCAGTGTCTAACATTATATATTCAAATGGCCCTTTGCGAAAAGACACTTTCACAATGGCTAAATGAAAGGAGTGAACATACTTCGCAAACAATGATCATTGGAGTGTTAACTCAAATTCTTTGTGGTTTGAATTACATACATTGCCGCGGAATTGTACATCACGATATAAAGGTTGTAATACATATGGAACATTAATAAATAGTAAATTTATACAACGTTTTTTGTTTCAGCCAAGTAATATATTTGTTTCAATGTCTGGTAATATGCATATACAATTAGGTGATTTTGGATTAGCTTGTCCATTGCAAAGAGAAAATCATCGTTCTATTTTGGGTACACAGATGTATGCTGCACCAGAGCAATTGGAGGGAAAATGTGATCCCAAAGTATTATTACTTTACATCTTAAATATTATATAACATTGAATATTATGTCCTCAAAATATTTTTAACTGCTCTGATTTGTTTCAGAGTGATATATACAGTTTAGGAATAGTACTTCTAGAATTGTTAATACATACAAAGACTCGTATGGAGCTAGTAGAAATAATTACTAGTGTAAAAAGAGGTCACATACCAACAATGCTAACAGCTACTTATCCCAAATGGGTATACTCTTAACACAATATTTAATAATTTTTAAGAAAAGGATATTCTAATGAAAATATTGAATTCTTTGATAGGTACATATAGTAAGTCAATTAGTACAAGTAGACCCTACAAAACGACCATCGACGAGTCAGTTGTTACAAGATTTAAACGAGGACAAGGATATGACAATAGCTCAATTAAAAAGTGAAATTGTGACAAAAGATAATACAATACAGGTGTTACAAGACAGAATATCAGTGTTAGAAGCACTAATTACAGAACACAATATAGCGGTAGATGATACGTAAGATATTAAATTAATTGGATTTAAAGAAAATATAATAATTTCTCAGATAAATATGGCATTATTGTAAAGAGTTTACAATATATGTACATGCTTATTTTGCGAATTCGTTAAAAGATTTATATTACTATGGAATACAGTTTTTATTTTATATAATAGAATCTATATATAATATTTTTACAATAAAACTATAATTTTAAATGTTTTTATCATTATGAACCTTTCATATAATTTTTATAAATATTACTATAAAGTGCATAGATACTTATAAGAGTTTCAAACTTGGTACGAATAGAATTCGTTAAAATAAGGATGAGAGGAAGTTAGACTGAGTATTACATGTGTAATACTTAAAATTTTACATAATTTCTTCATGGAACTGTATAAATGAAATAATTTATTTTCTGTGTAATATCTCACTAACATTAATCGTAATATAATGACTGAAAATATAAAACTATGAAACATTATACAGTGATACATGTGTAATATTGAAAAATCTAGTTTTTATTGTATAAAAGTTTTGTAATATTATTCTGTATACATTTTTTCACAGTTATTATTTATAAATTTTGGTATTTAATCAATTTGTATCTGCGTTATTTTCCTTGATTATAGTATCTAACAACTCTTTAAGTTGTATTCCAGCAATTATTCTGGTAAATGGCTTCTTAGGAATAACACATTCCTTTATTAAATCCTGTATATTAGGATAGGCTTCTTGTATATTTGCAGGTATATTATGCAAAAACTCACCAGGTAAATTATTATTTATATCAAATTCTAATAACATCTGTAAAAATATATTATATCGAACATTAAAATTTCTTCATGAGCAATAATTGTTGATTAAAGTATTACTGAATATTTTTGAAATAATTATTCTATCAGAATTTTATAGTAATTACAGACCTTGCATATTGCATAATAATTGTGATCACTAATTCTGTGACTACATATATCAGCAGACGAATATATTAGACATTTTGAACATGAAAAGTTTCCATTATTTTCTTGTAATTGATTCCACGTTTCTAATTCCTCTAAACAGAGGAAGAAAAAAACAATTCAAATTATTTTTTTAGTACCATAATGGTAGATTGCTTCTAAGTGAAATAAGTTATCACCTTCTGGCACAAAATTTTTATCAACAACTATTACATTTTCTAAATCTATGAACTTTGCATTATTATTTGAATCAACTGCTATATTATCAGCTGATACATCAGTCAAGTAAAAAGCAAAGTCATTGTTTTGAAATGTAAATATGTAAGCAGAATTTAAAAGACTGGAAGTTAATTTAGCTCTTAATAACCATGGCTTATAATAATAATTTATCAATGTTAGTCCAACATATTCTTCCAGTATAATGCGTCCACATGCACCTAAGTACCTTGGTACTGGCCAATTTTCTTCTGTGGATAATATCTACAAACAAAAACTAACTGTATCAAAATCTGTTCCAAAACTTCATATATATAACATTTCTAATGTAAGAAATGTTTCATTTTCTTAACATCTTAAATTAATATAATACCTGAAGCAGCAAAGGTTCTGGATTAAGAACTATCGACGTCCAAATATTAACGTCAAGAGTTTGTTTATCAACATACTCATTGTTAAGATATACTTTTTGCAAAAGATTACTCAAACGTTGTTCAGTGGGACAAACTCTTAAACGACTCAAATTATCTTTTGTAAAATCTAAAGTGACTTCTTGCTTAATAAGTTCATAGAAATCTACATTGTCAATCGCATTTGTAGCCTCTCTTAAATTGTTTGTGCAAATATGAAAAAAAGGTTTATTTTCGCAAAGCATTTGATCGAATTTATTCAACTCAAATGAATGTGCCAACTTTTTTAATACAATATTATTGCCATTTAGATGACCAAAAAAAACGTTTTTTACACCAAAAAAGTAAGAAAACATGGAATATAAATCATACGGAGTAACATCCACTTTATGAATATAATCACAAGCAGAAGTACCAAAACATGCTGGACATTTATGTAATTCTGTTAAATGATTTATATCTGGTCGAAATGAAATAATTTTCAACCATTTTATACCAATAATAACTACAATAATGAAAAATAACTCCCATTTTTTAAATTTTAAAATATTATATAGATATGACAGAATCATTAAAGATCTTTGATAAATTTACTGCGCGTATACGTAGTATAATAATATGTAATATGGAGGCGTAGCATCAGTGATGGTATTTTGGACGAGTTTTTTCGCGCATGTTCCCTTCCTTTTTCCCAAAATAAAGCGGCCAAGGTACCCGAATTTACCCGATCTTCGTACTTGACTGAGGCTAGAATTGTCGCGCATGCGCGTGAAAAGCGCCAAGAATCACAGCACTGGTCAAAAATGTCCATCACTGACGGAGTGTAAGCCTGCGGGGCATCAGAAAAGACGGAAGGGGTATCAACCGAACACAACATAATTCAAAATGGTGGATAGTGTATGTCAGTGTATGAGACGAAGCCCGTGGACGTGTTATGGTAAATAGAAGCGTTACAAGTAACAAACAAAGAAAAGCAGCTGCGAGGTATCCAAGTATATTTGTGCATTATTTTGTAAAAATTTTGAAAAATGGTGCAAACTTGTTGTAAGGAAAACCGTGATACAAATATCTTTCCACAAGTAAGTATTTTACATAGTAATCGCTCGATAGATGCAAAGCCCTCGGGTAGGAACGTGTTCATCAGAGTTAGGCAAATTTTATTTCAAATAACGAATAAGGAATATATAACGAATAAAGTTCCAGGATTTATTCGCGATTAACGAATAACGATTTCATTCGCTGAGAAATTATTCGTAACTTGCGAATAATGCTTTATTCGTTATTCACTAATAAATCCTAGGACTTTCATTCGTTATTCGTTATTCACGAATAAATCCTGGGACTTTCATTCGTTATTCGTTATTCTAAATTCTAAATGACTAGAATAAAGGCCGAGAATAAGCGCAGCCGGCAAGGGCAGCGGCGGCAGCCTTTATAGGTAACTTAATAAAATAACTTATACAATACATAAGTAAACAGTGATTTTTTTAACACAGGCAGTACAATACCATCGATATTTTTTTTATGAACAAAAAATATTCCATGTGTATTTGTTATAATTTTGCTATTTTATCGTAACTATGAGTGCCTAAATATTAATACAATGTAATAATGATTTTATTCGGTAAACAATTATTCAGTAGTAGATTATTCAGAATAACGCCTAGTGGTGACCGATTCTATTTACATAGGACTGGTTGTTGCCACGATTCTTTGCTTCACTCTCTAGACTGCACTCACACATTTATTCATACATATACACGTGCTGGTGCGTGCGATGTCGATGACGCGATGTCATTCGATACCTTTAGGGTACACGCACAGTGTATAACGCCCAAATCTGGACTGTGCATCTATCGTGCCCAGACACTATTTTTTTGCGCTTCAAAGATCGAACTGAACGTAGATACGGTAAGCATGTAAACACGGACCGCGCGGCCGAAGACGCAACAACACAAAGCGTATCTGTGAGACAATACTAGTGCAATAATGGAACTTCTTAATTTTTTACTTATTTTTAATGAAATTTTACCAATATATTTGTGACATTTTTCTGATTAAAATGACACCAAGATATCATTTTGCCCACATTTACTGTACCCACATGTGAAGCATAATGTATGTACATACTGTCAATTAAACCACTAAATACAGTTCAAATTTTATCGAAGGCAAACCATTGGATAGGAGCATTTGCATCTATCTTGCCGGGACACTATTTTTTGTCACATCAAAGACTGCGCCGAACATAGAAAAGGACAGCGAGTCTTCTGTTCACATATTTTACATCTAAAGTAACCGAGACACGATTTTAAAGGCTTGTGTTCATTTGAGAGTTTCTATCGATAGTTCTTCGAGAGTACTCTCAGGAGAGTAGTCACTTATACAAGAATTACATATAGAAGATGCACAACAGTTTAGAAGTTTTTTATGAATGAATGCGGTGGATCATTCCATGTGAAATCGGATACTTCTTGGATTAATTTTTCAGATTTTGTTCAAATTTGAATATGTTGTAGTCTTTAGTGACTTATGAAAGAATCTCGAAGGATTTTTTGATTTTTTGATGAAGACTGTTGATTTTACAGACGTGTGGTAACCTTTTCTCATTAAATTATTTTCCCATGGTAACTTGCATCCCTACTCTTGGAGAAGGGTGCCAAGAGCTTAAGACTTTTGTGTAAGAAACGACAGAAATGAAGACAAAGGGAGAAAGTTTCCTTCGCAACCTTGGCATTTCAAGTGTCCCTGATACGGGGATGGTCGAGCGACAAGAATCGACACTAACCAGATGCAGCGTTCTCGAGCCCTAGCGCTGATAGTCCTAAGGATGGCTTGCAGATGTGGGGGTTGCGACGAGGGACCAGTACTTGATGCAGAGCTGCTTTCCCTGGGAAAACCCTAGGAAAATACCAACGATTCTGCAGGGGTAGGGATCGATACAGAAGATCTATCCTGCAAGGACAAGAGTCACCTCAGCACTTTTGTCTGAGTCGTTGACATACACAGACGTTGTAGCTAACCTGCTCTGTACCAACGTGATTTCTTACATTCGTGTGTTATTTTTTAGTCGTTTTATATTTTTTAGTTTTCTATTGATTATTACATAGTGATTTAGTAGTTCCTTTTTTCAGTTTTGTGTTAGTTTTTAGGGAGTGCTAGTTTTTAAAGTTTTTCGTTATTTATTGCGCAATATTAGGTTTTTTGATTTTTCATTAATTGTTAGTGCTAGTTTAAGTGATAGAAATGGCAAGTGCCAACAGAGTTGTGTTGACTGTAAACCAACGTGTGGATATTCTAAAGGACTTGGAGACATTCTCTATTTTAGATGTTGCTAAAAAGTACAAAGTACATTACTCGACAATTTGGCGAATCCAACAAAATGCTATAAAAATCACTAACTTCGCAAATAAAGGGAAACTGGAGAAACAACGAAAAACTTTAAGGAAACCGATGTATGAAGAGTTGGAACAACGTTTGTATGTGTGGTTTATAGAAATGACAACTATAGGAACTGCTATATCGGATGCGCTACTTGTACAAAAAGCAACTGAGTTAAAAGAAGAGTTTGGATCGTGTTCCAATTTTAAAGTCAGCCAAGGGTGGATTAAAAAATTTAAAAAACGTCATCAGATTCGACTGATTCACATATGTGGTGAAAAAGCCAGTGTCAATGAAGGTGGAGCTAATTCTTTTGTTCATAATTTTAAAAAATATATCGAAGAAGAAGAAATTAGTTCTGAAAATATTTATAATGTGGACGAAACCAGTTTATTGTGGGAAGCCTTGCCATCAAAAATTTTAGTGCGTGAAACGGAGAAGTGTGTTAGTGAACACAAGATGCAGAAAGATTGGTTGACGATAGGGTTTTGCGCCAATGCAAATGGGTCACACAAAATCACGCCTCTTGTTATCCATAGATTTAAAAAACTAAGAGTTTTAAAAGACTGCATTGACAGACTGCCAGTAATTTTTAAAGCGCAGAGCAATGCGCGGATGAATCAGGCTTTATTCATAGATTGGTATGAAAATGATTTTAAAAAAGCTGTGCGGAAGTACCAGTCAGAAAATGGGTTGTGTGGAAAAATTGTTTTACTGATCGACAATTGCACAAGTCATAAATTTCCAAGCGACTACGTACACGACGACCATTTTGAGGTGCAATTTTTACCATCGAATGTTACATCCTTGATCCAACCAATGGATCAAGGAGTCATTCAGAAAGTAAAAAGATGTTTCCGGCACAAATTAATACAATGCCTTGTTGCTTTCGGACGTGGAACAGACGACTTTTATAAGAAGTATACGATTATAGATTGTATACATATGATTAATGAATCTTGGAAGGCTATAACATGCACTGATATAAAAAATGCATGGACAAAATTTATTTCACATGTAGATAATAATAATGAAAACGAAGTAGAGGAAGATAATCTAATATCTGAAATGCAGGAATCTTTGTCGGCCATTTCAGATCACAACATAACAGTCGAAGAGGTACAAAATTATTTAACGGAATGTACAGAGGAAGAACAAAGTTTGATAAGTATAATAGAAGACATGGACGAAGACAGAGATGAAGACAACGATGTGCAACTAATTGAAGAAAGCACCGCCGACGAAGGAAATGAGGAAGGACCCGCAGACAAAGGAAATGAGAAAGGACCCACAGACAAAGGAAATAAAGAACATGGGATCAAACTGCCTCGAAACGTAAGGAAGGAATTGGAGGATGCTTTTCAATGTTTCGAGCATTATAAAAATTACTTTCCACGCTCGGCACGTTGTTACTTAGACGGATTAAAATTAACAATCTTAGGTAAGACAATTGAAATAGTTAATTATTAATTAATATGTTACGTGCTAGTGGTTTCTTTTTGGGAAAACCTGTAACTCGGCGGAGAACAGATGAGCGGCAACCTGTTCTCTAGGTGGATATCGTTTATATATCGTAATGGAGAAGGAAAAAATGTGGTGATTAAGTGTTGAGACAGAGTTTCAAGATAATGTATATTTATTATGCATATAGGTAAGTAAATACTTTAAATAACAATAAACTTTATAGTTATCTGATCAATTTAAGGGGGTTGGCTCGAAGTACTAAGTGAGAACTCCTTCTTGAGAGAGAGAGAGAAGGAGATACTTATTGGGTGGACTGTGGCAGAGGCGTTGACCCAGAAGAACGGTTGTCCATATCCTCCTCTTCTCGTCTTCTTCTTGGGTACTGCTGGCTCCGGTTTATTAATTTGGCGGGTCATGCCAAGGGAGGACTGGTCCACGAGGGACGGAAGGTGAACCTTGCAATTGATCGTCAGGCTAGTGACACGCTCAAGACGTTGCCGGGTTCACCCGGGGGGAAACTTCTCTAAAGCTGGGATCGCTTGTAGAGAGAAGTCCCTTCTCTAACAAAAATTGCAACTCAGAGATGTCTTATGCGGGTGACCGTACATTTTCTCTCGCGAGAGAAAGTTCATCTCTCCGGCCACCTACATTCTTTAACTACAAGCAAAGGTGCAATTTTCTCTTGTGAGAGATGACTTCATCCCTTAGCCCATCTATGAGGGAAAAACTGCAACTGCAAGAAAATACTGCACTAATGAGTGCGAGCGAAAAAACACGTTCAAGTACCTGCTTGACGTGAGAGCAACGGGGAGCGCGCTAGGCCTATGTCGGCTGCAAGTGCGAGAAAGAACGCACAAGGCTATGCTAGCCATGCGTATGAAGGAGAACGCTCTACTCCTATCTCTGCTGCGAGTGCGAGCGAAAGCGCGCCGAGCGCTATTTCTCCATGCGTCAGAGAGAGAACGCGGTACTCCTATGCCGGCCGCGAGTGCGAGCGAGAGCGCGCTGGGTCTGCGTTGACCGTGCGTGCGAGAGAGATAGCGCGAGTCCTATGCCGGCCGCGAGTGCGAGCGAGAGCGCTCTGGGTCCGCGTTAACCGTGCGTGCGAGAGAGACACCGCTACTCCTATACTAACCGCGAGTGCGAGAGAGAATGCACTATGTACCAATATCCAGTGGTGGGGATACCGCGTTCAGCGAGCGCGCTAGCGTGAGGCAGGAGCGTCGAAAGTACGGTTTCTAGCCTACTTGGCTAGAAATCAAACACGTTATGTGCAAAATGCACGAGAACGTGACACCTCCCTCCTAGGGAAACAAAAAAATGAAATTTGAAGAATTTCATTTTTTTGCAAGAGGATCCTACCGAGCAGGGATCCTCGAAATCCTACACCGATCCATATGTAATGTTCTTGCTTTTCCGTCAATAAATAATTTTACGTTATTGTTCGGAAGAATGTCTATTACACTATATGGTCCTGAGTAATGATCACTAAATTTACGTCTCTTTAATGCTAACGTAAAAACACTATCACCCACTTTCAGCTGCTGCGGATGTATCTTCTTGTCGTAATAATATTTCGACCTCTCCTTGGCCGCAATTAAATTATTCCTCGCTCGTGACTGAAGATCGTGAAGATTGGTAATATGTTGAATCATATAAGATTCGTATGTCTCCTCATCCTCTTCTTCCAATATGTCCTGAGAACAAGGTGGTCTTGCGATTTCCCCAAAGATTAAATGATGAGGTGCAAATTTCGTTCCCTCATGAATACTAGTATTATAAGCAAAAATAGCTGCATCAATGCAGTCGTCCCACTGAGTTTTGTTATTAATATATTGCTTTAAATACTCTATAAATACATGATGAGCTCTCTCTAAAGAGCCATTTGTTTGAGGGTGATACGGGGATGTACAAATATGTTGGATCTTATATTTCCTAAGAAGTTTTTTAATAATGGAACTTGTCAAGTTCGGGCCCTGATCAGTTAATATACATTTCGGACTTCCGAATTTATAGAGAAAATTATTTTGAAATGCTTTAGCAATGGTCGTAGAAAATCCATCTGCTAGTGGAATTGCAAGTGAATATTTAGTTAGAAGATCTTGAATTGTTAAAAGATATTTATTGTGTCTACGGGTAATTGGTAATGGTCCGACCATATCTATTGATATTTTGTCGAAAGCCCTACCTGGAGTATCCGTAAGTATCATTGGTTGTTTATTTTTGACTCTAACTAACTTTCTAAGTTGACAATTTAAACAATTTTGAATGAATTCTTGAACATCTTTTTTCATGTTCTCCCAGAAAAAATATTGTCGAATTTTATTGTACGTTTTTGTAACGCCTTTGTGTCCCGCCGGTGCAGCTGAATGAAACTCGTCTAAAATACGATGTCTCTGAGAAATTGAAGGTATTTTAACAAGATTTCTACAGATAGTAACCTGTACCGGTGTTTGAGAAAATTTCTCCTCTATCTGTGTTTGTAAAGCTGACCAACTAATTCTATCTGTTTTTGAAGGACGACTAATTGAGAAAGAAGTAATTGACTCCTCATATAAAATATTCTGTAAGCTTTCAAAACATTTACTTAAGACTTCCTTACTAATAGGGTCTTGGGGCTTTTTAACAACGGGTAAAGCAATATAAACTCTCCTATTCTGTGCTCGGGTATCTGCTTTACCGAGAACTAAATTTCTATGAGGGGGAAACTTTGCAAAATCTTGAATTTGCTTTGCACCAACATCAAATGGATCTCCTTCTGTCGTTATAAAATAAACGATGTTATCCTTTCTCATATGAAGGCAATCTCTGGTGTCGGAAATGTTTCCGGGGGGGGGGGGGGGAATCCTCTTCGCAATCGGAGTCTAACTCTTCATGATCTTCTTCTTCTTCGGAAATTACTTCCTCTTCTTCGCTCTCATCCGGTGGTTCCGGATCTGGTAGGGTAGGTTGTCTTCCTCTTCCTCTTCTTCTTACTTCAGGACTATATAATTGTCCAGAAGATACTGGAGACGGGACGTCGGAGAAGTTATTTGCTTCGTCCAAAATATTCGGGGCTTCGGGGATCTCCTCAACGGCGTCTACCGGCCCGGCTTGTGTGTACGGCGGTTGTCGTGACCCTAGGGGCGGCACTCGCTTTCCTCGACGGCGTCCGGCGCTTGAAAACTTTCAGGGGGCTCTTCTAACGGTTCTTCGAGATCCCGTAGGAGATCTAACGACGGCCGAGACCCTAGGGACGGCTGCAGATTATCTCCCGATAAATCTCTTCTCCGGGGCGTTTCAGGGGTTGCTTTAGAATTTCCCGGGAGGTTCAACAATTGCCGAGGCCCTAGGGACGGCTGTTGATTTTCCTCCGAAAAATCTTTGCTTCGGGGCTCCTCGAGATTTCCCGTAATATTCGGCGATTGCTGAGGCCCTAAGGACGGCTGCAGAATATCTTCAGGATGTCTCTCTTCCTCCATTGAAAGTCCTCTTCTTTCGGCGTGACGGGGCGGGGATGCCAAGGACTCCAATGTTGAATTTTCCTCCGGGGAAGGCAGTGTTGGTGAAACATCGGAGTCGATCGGAAGCTCTTCGTCTCCGAAAAATTCAGCCAAGCCAGCCCAAGGATTCTCATCTTCCTCTCTCTCACCAAAAGGGTTCGTAACTAATACTTGGGGATTTCTAACAAATTCCGGAACCGTATTTATGCTACAAGCCGGAACTTTAATTTTGAGCGGATCGGAGAAGGGAATTTTATCTGAATCAAGAGACAAATAACGGTTTTCATATGAAATAGTGGCATTAGATTTCCTTAAAAATTCTGATCCTAAGATTCCAGAAAAAGGTATGAGGAAATTATTGGGGACTACATGAAATTCATGATTTTCATTAGAGATTTGGATATCCAGTGATCCTAATGTTTCAACAGTTTGGGGAGTAATGCCACTAAGTCTTTGTTTTTCCGTTGTTTTAAAAATAACATTTTTTACTTGATCCTTTTTAATTAAGTTTGGTTCCGATCCGGTATCAATAAGAAGTTCAACACGTCCGATGGGAGGGGCCAGATCTATCTCCACTATGGAATCAAAATTTTCCCTTTTGTGGAAGTCTCTTGCTTCCGTTGCAATTTTCATTGTTGGACGTTCTAACGACTTCTCTCGCCGGGCGTCCGTCGGTGAGGAGTTTACACGGTTTCCCGGAACGGGAGGACGGTTTTTTGGATTTCTATAACACTGTGAAACAGTGTGACCAAATTTATTACAATAACTACAAACATTAGTAGTTTGTTGGGGATTCCGGGGATCTCTATATTGTATCGCGGTATTTCTTGGAATGAAGGTAGGCGCGGATGAATTTAACAAAGCCGGAGGTCTCGATCTCTTGACTTCCTGATCCATCTTATTAGATATTATTATGGAATTATTATATGCGTCTGTTAAAGTATCGCATCCTTTATGTCTTAGCAATAATTCCATAGTGGATGGCAAACCATTAATAAAACACTCTAATGTAAATTTATCAATATTTAAATCCGGCGATCGACCTTCCTGACGCTCCGCATCTTTAATTGAAATTTTTAAATCTTTAACTCTCTGAATATAATCTATAATGTGTTCTCCTGGTTTCTTAAAAATATCAGAGAGCAATCCACGATAATGGCTCGAAGTTTCCTGAGGTAGTAATTTAGTGCGTAATGAATCAATTAAACTATTTATCTCCGTAAATTGTTCATCCTCGATAATACAATATGCTCGACCAAAAATCTTTGTCCTAATTGCTTTTACTAGTTCGGCTTCTTGTGAAGGTGAAAGTATGTCTCGTGCTCGCCGACAAGCTTGGAAGAATCTGTCTATCGGAATATTAGTTCCGCTAAATGAGGGAATTTCAGCAATAATATCCCTAAGCCTAAGAGAAAAAGTCTGAGGATGAGTTTCTACGATTTTAACTGGCGCGACTGGAGACTCTTTATGCTCAGGAAAACTAACCATTTTAATTTCTAAATCTGATACCTGTTTTTTAAGTAATTTGTTTGTATTTTCTAATTCATATAATTTATTCATTTCCTCTTTTCTAATCGAATCTTTTTCCGTTTCTACGAATATTTCAAAATTCCATTGCATTTCCTTAAAATGTTCCAGAAATAATTTGGTGAAAATCCCATAAAAAAATAATGGAAAATAAAGAAGTTTTGTAATTTGATTAGTAGTGGTTCACACTAGGGCTGTTACTTTCCTTCGAAGCTTCGATTTCAGAAACTTCCAAGGTGATGAGAATCGAAGTTTCGAAGTTTTAATTTCAAACCTCCGTAGTAAATTATTAGAAGATAGAAAAAACGGAGCTTCGAAGCTTTAAACTTCGAAATTTCGTTGTTAAGTATGCGATTACAGTGGAGCAGCGAGGAGAGCGTAGCGTCGAGGAGAGTTGTGCGATGAGCAAAGCGGTGCGGTGCGTGTTTATGTTATAATAAATTAAAATTAATGATACGGATGAGGAAAATGTGATTTATTGTAATGCCCGTGGTTTCAATACATATACAGGGTGTCCCACTGTATCGAGATCAGCAGGATATCTCGGAAGACGGTATCGTTATCAAAAAAGTGTTCCTACAAAAGTTGTTTGGTATGACGGGCTACGTTACGTGGTATTATTTGTTTTGTTGTGGGTGGAGTGGTGGATGACATTTCAAGGTCACCTTGATTTTTTTAAATGGAATAGTATATTTTTTTCTTTAGAAAATAATAGCGGGTAGTGAGACGAATCCAACGATATGGTACACCATATTATTCTGATTTGTTGAAGGTAAATTATTAGCATGTGTAAATTATTCCATGTCTCGTACATATCGGAAAACGAAATTATGTTTTCATTTTCAACGTATATACGTCCATGGGTCCTCAATTGCGTCACTAGCCGCTTAATTAAATGAGGGAAATCAAACGTCGCATAATACGTTGTTCCCTCATAATTGAAAAACGGATTGTCTTCCGTTACTCCTAATTGTTTATACAGTTTTTGGTTGGTGGAGCACTGATCACACGTTATTTTTACATCTGCCCCACACTCTTTCAGCCGCCGCAAACATATGTACAAAAGTTGGGTGACATCTTGTGCTTTCAATCCTCCTGGTCCTGACAAGAAATAAAAGTTGTTCAGAATGATGACCGTGACAACATATTTCAAGATCATTGAAATCGGTGAGGAATTCTAGATAATTACCAAAGTATGGTTTATTTTCTAATATTTAAATTTTACATATTTGTTTAAAATATAGCCCGACAGAAGTTTGCGAACGATTTATTAATCCTTAGTTGCTCGTCCTTTATTATCAATAATATTATAGTTTGGCATCTCCTTGGTATACTTGCAATTAGTCTTTGAAGATAAAATTCTGATAAAGAATGCCAAATTTGGCTTACGTCTACAGGTTTTGCACTCCAAATTTGTTATTTTAATATTAGATTACAACGGATAACAAACGTTGGATTGTACAAAACAGAACAAGCAGCGATGACGGTGACTGACGAACAGAACAGAACAAGCACACAACGTAAAAACTATGGGACCCGCAATGGTCCCTAACGCTGAGGCAGGCGTCGAACTTACAAACTAATATATGTATATGCGGATTGTAATCGCTAACAAAATTTACCCTTCTGTTCCGTCATAAAACCCTCCGTACGAAGGAACAAGCGCGAGTTCGAATTCAAATAAAGTACCCACCGACGACGTATCTACTATGGACGTTATGAAACATAAAACCAAGCATAGAATCAAGCATTATTACCAATTTAAACTTTTATATTTTTAATATGAATAATATTTTTAATACGACTGAATTGTATTTAGAGATTATCCCGATAAAACAAGTCCCAACATGACAACATTCGGACTATCTTCAATAATATTATAATTTGCATCATGATATTACGTAACAATGAAAAATATTCGATTACACTCGAGTTTGGACTCATTTTCATCGGGAAAAGCTGCTCAATTCATTCTCAATACTTTGCGATGAGGCACCGGCTCGTCGCGAGCACGGAGTAAACCGTGGTGACGGTCCCGAGCCAATCACGGCGAGGCCCGAGCATTCACCAATCAGCGCGCGCCATCACCACGCGAGCGAGCCGCGGGACGAGAAGCACTCTCCAAGGTTCGTGGTCCCGTTTTTGGCCTATATGTATAAGGCGCGCCGAAGTAGGAATTCGTCAGATTTAGTCTGGAGCAGTTCTTCTCAGAGCTCCGAACTCCCAGCGGTGCAATGCGCTCGAAAACCCCCCGGGTGCCTCCAGGCGCGAGCGATCGTGTCTCTTCCGACGGGTAAAGAAGCCGTCAAACGCAGGCTGACGCGAGAGTCGAGCCATCAGCTCCAGCGCAACAGCCCTCATTGCGTTCTCGGCGTCCGTGCCACGCCGGTACCGCGACCGCGCCACGCTAGATTTGTAAGTACCGTCTTACCGTCGTAGTTGTAAGTTCTGTGGTAGTCGTAAGTATTGTATTTTACCGCATCCTTGCGCTTCCGCGAGTCATATACCGCGTTGGCTGTCCATACCTCTTGTTGTTTAGTTAGACCGTGGCTCGCTAACATCCGAGACATCTGTAGGAGTGATCTCACGCCGTACCCGTTCCGCGAATTCATCAAATGAACACTGGTTCCATCAGACGCGCGGACTTAACACTAAACCTACGAGCACTAAAAGCGATTAGAATGTTTTAGCTTATAAAAATGACAAGGCTCTATTTATTTAGATTTTGTGCAAGTTTTATTTCAATATTTGCTTGGATAAAAAAATTTATCGAATCAATTTCAGTGGTAGGTATAGTGTTAATTCTTACCAGTTTTTTTCTCTACGGCCCTCTCGCGCGAACTCTGGAGTGCTCGAGCATCCAGCGAGAGTACATCGCCGAGTCGGACCGTTACATAGCGCCCGTACAGGGACTCGAGTCGGAATTCCGACAGGGGATGACGTTTTTTCTCTCATTGTTTAATTCGCGAATTTTTATTATCATTTATTGTGTTATTGTCACGATGGGAGAACCGTGTGAAGAAGGAACAGCTTATCAACGAGCTCAACGCAGTCTGTATCGGCACGTAGGGTATCGTTGTCCAAATGCGCCAGAGGCTCGTAGCCTACGTTCGTCACCATCTCGAAGCCTTTACCGACAAACCGGAAGATGAAGCAGGGTACAAAGAGGATGCCGACCAGACCCGGGATTTAGCAGATTGGCAGCTCGCGGCAGGGCTTTTCTGTAATAACATTTCCTCTCCGTTCCGGCCGGGCGCGCCGGGCTTTGTCAAACCGTCGGTAATCCCTCCAGCCACGGCATCCGTTCTCGACCAGATGCATAAGTGGGGTTGCCACTTCGACGGGCGTGACCCACACGGGTTCCTGGAGCACGTCCACGAACTACAGAAGGCGTACCGCCTGATCGACCAGCAGATGTTAGAAGGCCTCCCGGAACTGCTTCGAAGAGATGTTCAACCCTGGTACCGCTGTGCCGCGCCGTCCGTCACATCGTCGACCGACCTAAAGGAATGGCTGCTGCTCGGTGAACGGTGCTACCTCGACCAGCAGATCGCCGACCGGCACGAGAGTCCGACCGATCCAATCCAGGGCTACGCCACCTCCATGATGACCGTGTTGCAGAAACACGGGGATATACAGAAAAACGTCAAATGGACGCCCTTTATTACAACATGAGGGGCGAACTCCAGCTGCGCATCACACCGAGCCAGGTCACGGACGACGCCTACTTCATTCGGCGCGCTGCAGAAATTGAGGAAATCCTCCGCAAGGTCAACCGCGAGACACGCACTACTTTGTTCGCCCGTGAACCTGCCTGCAGAGCCACGCTAGTTATCACTGGCACATACAACCGCTACACACACTGCTGGCGGTGCAAGCAGCTGGGGCACGCTGTCTTCGACTGCCAAAACGAGCCGGTCGAGTTCTGTTCGTTTTGCGGCAAGGAGAATGTCCTGACGCGCGATTCTCGATGCCACCCAGATCGCAGCTCCCAGGGAAAGGAGCCACAGGTCGGGCCCGCCTAGGCCCCCGAGATCCTCGACAACTGGATCTACGTACCCGTCGCCGCCGGATCCCTGCCATGGTCCACCAATGCATCCGTGCCGGCTGGCAAGTCACCCAGAAAAACAGCGCCGATACCATGAACGACCGGTTCGAAACCCGCCTGTCCAGCAGCGTCCCCCTGGTCCATCAGTATTACGTAATCGACACACTGGACCATGACGTACTCTTGGGCATGGACGCCCTGACGCAGCTACTCAAGGACGTCCAGGAGCAGCCCGCCGACAACCTCGAGTACTGCATCCGGGAAGGACGCCTATACCGGCACGTACTGCATATACTCGACTTTGACGACCATCCGGCAGCAGACGAGTGGCCACTACCGATCGCCCCCGCGTCCTCCACAAAGCGCATGATGACCCGACCGCTGTACACTTGGGAATCGCAAAGACCCTGACCCGTCTCTGCCGCTTGTATTACTGGCCAGGGATGCTCCACAAAAGGGAGAGCTGCCACAAAACACAAGTCCCTCCAACCTGTGCGTGGTCACCGCTGATCTTGTTGGGCCACTGCTGCAATCCAGCTCGGGCAACACCACGTTGCTTGTAATACAAGACTGCACTAAATGGATCGAGCTTCGGCTTCTGAGGAAGCCATTCCGCGCCACGGCATTCCGCATGTACTCGTGACCGACAACGACCGGCAATTCATCGGGGTAGAAGTCGAACGAGCCATTTGCGAATGGGGCGTCAAACATCGGCGGACACCACCGTACGCGCCCCAATGCAACCCAGTCGAGCGTGTGAACAAAGTCGTCAATATGATGATTGGTTAGTACACCGGTCGAGTATAGTGGGTATGGGACCAGTACTGCCCTGAGGTGGCGTTTGCCTACAACACGGCCCATCATACCGCCACAGGATATTCGCTGGCCCATCTAAACACCGGAAGGGAACTCATCCCCCGGGGAGCCTACGGTGTCAGTCCGGCCCCAGAACCGCTACCAACATGGAACACCGCCTACGCCGTCTCCAGGAATCACGAGAACTAACCCTGGACAACACCGCCTGCAGTTTCCAGAGTCAACAATAATATATTTATAGACACGCACCAATTAGCGCGCGCCGTCACCACGCCAGTAAGTCGCGGCACGAGAGACACTCTCCAAGGTCCGTGTTCCCGTTTTCGGCCTATGCGCCTGGTATACTCCGAACTCTCAGTCTTGCGACGAGCTCCAACCCCTGGGTGCTTGCGGTTGCGAGCGATCGTGAATCGTCCGACGGGTGCTTGCAGCCGAGCGTACCGACATCCTCCGTTGTAAGAGGCTGTAGGCAAGACTACCGCCGCTGTAGCCAGCCGCCGTGTTTCTGGTGCCGTTCCTGGTCAGTGTCGGACTATACGTGGAGGAGTAGTGAGCTCGAACCCCCTGGGTGTCCCCGGGTGTGAGCAAGCGTAACCCTTCCGACGGTTGCTTCCGTTGGTGATTTCCAAAGTCCTCGGCCATGCTAGTGCTTTCGAACCGGGCAGTCCTGCGCATTGTACCACGCGGCGTCCGTCCCACGCAGTCGCGCTGCGTAATAGTTGTAAGTACCGTCGTTATTTTTATGAAAGTATATTGAGAAATATAAAAGTTTAAATTTTCATTCGTGCATGATTCCCATCTGCCTATATTTTATACTGTTGGTCAGTCTCTGGGCATTTGCTTGCACACATTGTGTATTATATGTTACATGGCCGAAAAGAATAACAGAACCGAACTATAACCAAAACTCGAACAGAACTACAAAAACAAAAAAATAACAGTTATTGTTGTTTGGTATATATGTTTTACACAGTGGATTAATAATTCGTAGCAGATTCTCTCAGAATAAGATACGTGTTTATTTCACAACGGTTGTATAACGTCTGACCCGAACGTGGTGTCGAATGGTCTAGTCGCATGTTAAGTTACAGGTAATTGTACAGATGTCGCGTGATAGGTACTTTCTACCTTACAAAGTTTATACAAACTTTATACAAAGTTAATTATTTTTGGTAATTTACAGACGCAATTTTGCTCATTTTTCTTGAAAATGATCTAAAATAAGATCGAAACGTAGAAAATACTTTTGTGGTAATTTGCAAATAGTGTATATAATTTAAAAATTGATCGAACCAGTGCGCTGAAATCATTTGAATTTCTATTTCAACTATATATACTATTTACACTATATACAAAAAATACGACTATATACAATTCTAAATACATATTTAGAACAATTTACAGATCATCATCATCATCGGGATCGTCAGACTGGTCCAACCACTCGCCACTTTCTTCTAACACGGCATCCGTGGTGTGGTCGAATTCGTGGAGCCTGGTTTCCTCCCCTATAACGTGGCGAATAAAATTTTTTCCAATTGTCGGGGGACACGTTCTCCACCGCTTCATCAACTAGTTTCCGAATATCGGCTAATTTATAAGTTATATTTTTCGAGCGGATATAACTTTTAATCTGTGCCCATGCTAGCTCGATGGGGTTTAGCTCGCAGTGGTAAGGGGGAAGGCGTACCACGCAATGTCCACGCTCTTTTGCCAATTCGTCGATGACAAAATTTTTGGGTTGCCTGTATTTGTCAACCAATTGTAACAGTTGCAGTTTGACAAAGCGTGGGTTAATCATTTCCCCCTTACCCTCGAGCCACGTAATAATATCATTTCGTTTCCAACCTGTTGTTGGATATTTCTCTAACTGTACACTGTGATACGGTGCATTGTCCATCACAATGACAGCCCCATCTCGCAGCATGGGCACAAATTTCTCAAACCAGGATTTGAACGTGTCCCCGTTCATTTCATGGTGGTAATCCCCACCAGATTTCTTCGCCTCGAAACAGAGGAGGGCCCCAGGTAAAAACCCGTCTGACGACCCAATGTGGGCTATGATCAGCCGCTTCCCTCTATTGCTGGGTCCGGGAAGCCCAGTTGTTAATCCTCTTTGTGCCGCATTACTTGGGCAGCTGACACTGCAATAAATTTAAAATTATATTTAAAATTATATTAAATTTTAATATATAAATTATTATTTATATAATTGAATATACCTGGTGTCCACCCATAATCGTTTATGGCAGTCCCCGGCGTTCATCCACGTTTCATCAAGATAGTACACGTGCCGTCCTTCCGCTCGCAGAGCCTGGATTTTCTGAATATATTGCTGCCTCCAGCATATTATATGCGGCTGCTCTATTAACGCACTATTCCGTTTGCGTACTAGGAATTTAAATTCCATTCTCTTCAGCAAACGGAATAGCGATGTCCTACTAAAGGACGGCAAACTATACTTGAAATCACGAGAGTCCATACCTGTTTCGCGCAGGTTACTAGACTGTAGGTGGCGCAGCAAGTGTATAAACTCCTATTTCACCACTCGATTTAATATCTGTATTAATGTTTTCGGCGCTCGGATTCGATCTATTTAATATACAGGGTAACTCAATAAAACGGGGAATAGAATAAATAATTGAACACGCTTTATTTAGAAATAATAAATATGTAAATATATTAGAACTTTTTGTATAAAAATTCGTGTATACAAAAATGTGCAACTGACATATACAAAAATTTACAACGAATATATTAAAAAATTTACAAAAATGAATACTAAAATTTACGACTGTATTAAAAAATTTAGAAAGATGATTACAAAAGTTTACAAAGAATATATACAAAAATTTACAAAAATGAATACTAAAATTTACAACGAATATATACAAAGATGGTACAAAGCATACATTTAAGGGTCACGGACGGAGTCGTCGGACTGTTCCAGCCACTCACCAGCATCACCTTCTTCTAAGAGTGTGTCGGTGATGTTGTCGAGCTCGAAGAATCGGTTTTCCTCCTGTGTTGTGTGACGAATAAAATTCTGCCACAACTCAGCTGACACATTCTCGACGGCTCCGGTAACAAGTTGGCGGACATCCGCCAACTTATAAGTTGTGTTGCGTTCCCGGATATAACTTTTGATATTTGCCCATGCTAATTCGATGGGGTTCAGCTCACAATGGTAAGGGGGAAGACGTACCACAATATGACCAAATTGCTTTGCAAACTCATCTATGACATAATTATTCTCTGGACTTTTATGTTTTTGAACTAATTCTAATAATCTAATTTTAACACAATGTGGTGGTACCTCTTCCCCCTTCTGCTCCAACCACGCGACAATGGCAGATTTTTTCCAACCCATGGTTGGTATGGAGCACTATCCATTACTACAACTGACCCATCTTTTAGCATGGGCAAAAAGCTCTGGAACCAATCGAAGAATAAATCGCCGTTCATCTCCTGATGGTAGTCGGCAGAATTTTTCTTCGCCTCAAAACATAGGAGGGCACCAGGTAGGAACCCGTCCGATGATCCGACGTGCCCTATTATTAAGCGTCTTCCTTTTCCTGAGGGGTCAGGAATTCCCGTAGTGAGTCCCCTTTGAGCAGCATTCTGTGGGCTGGTAATAGTCTTGTCGGTCCACAGTTTCCTTTTGCAGTCTCCGGCATTTATCCATGTCTCATCTAGATAATATATTGGACGGCCTTCCGCTCGAAAATTTTGTAAAAACGTGGTAAAAAATACACCTCCACAAAACACTGAAGACGCTGTATTTGCGCATAAGATGAGGTACCACAATATAGTAAACTAGACCGATAAGATAACCTAGAATAAACGGATAAATGTAGAAATTATGTATTAGAACAAAATTGATCGGAAATATAGGTATAAAGATTAATTGATAAAGTATTTACGCAATAAGTATTGGACTAGAGAAACAGGATTTAAACTATAAGCAGAATGTGTAAATAAATATAGGAGAAGGAATGAAGGAGAAAAAAATTAAAGGATAATAAAAGGAGAGATTAGGATAAGAAACCCAAGGTATTAGGAAAATAAACGTATCAGAGCGAATAAAAGTAAAAGTTAAGGATAAAATGAATCAATATAAAATATTAGAAAAGCGAAAGAAAATAAAAATAAAAGAAATATAACAAAAGAAAAAGAATATTTTTCTCGTACCTTTCGGAAAAGCGATGATAAAGGTACAAGATAAGAGTGGCTCGTAGTACTAAGGATAAGCGGAATAGAGTATAAATCATGGTATTCAGCAAATTAGATTAGTAATAAGTGTAGGGTATGAATAAAAGAGATACGTAACAGGTAATTAACTAAGTAGATCAATAGGATTGTAAAAATTAGGATAAGGAACACTGTCCGTTCTTATTTTGGAGTGGTAATTATAATTAAATTAAATTAAGGTAACTGGAAAATAAATTATAGCATATGTTTCCAATAACTAAAGAAAATTAGTAAATAAATGATTCTACCAAACCTCCTAAGTCTATGGAGAGCAGGTATAATTATAGGTAGAAACAGGATAAGAAAGGATTAACGGAAAGGAAAAGGGTTTTCTGCATACAGCACTAAGTAAATAAGGAAGAAAGGAAAGAGGAAAATTAAGGGAACAAGTCGCCTCCGCTATTAATGCACGACCTCCACTTAACTGGTAACTTATATATTCCAGCCCGATAATAATCAGCGGAACGAGTGGTGAGATAGGTGTGAACAGCATCTCGAACGGTTGATGGGGTAAAGAGCGTATTCTGACCACGGAGATAATTCTCAAGCCCGCGGAAGAGGTGGAAGTCCGTGGGAGAAAGATCCGGAGAATAAGGAGGATGTGGTAGCACCTCCACCCCTAATTCGGATAACCGAGTTTTAACAATTGAGGATGTATGCGGAGGAGCGTTATCAAAGAGGAGAAGAGGACGTGAGAGTGCAGGAAAATTAGCGGAACCACGAGATAACGCCTCCTCAAGAAGCTCATAAAAGGCCGCAGAGGTCAATGCCTCTCCAGGAGGAAGGAACTCATAATGTACTAATCCGGACGAACACCACCAAACTGAGAGCAGTAACTTAGCGTTCGGACTCTGTCGAGGAGAATGGGAGGAGGATGCGGCGGCAGGAGGGCTACCGTGATCCACCCACTGCTGTTCGCGCCTCCGAAAATCATAAGTAACCCATTTCTCGTCACAGGTGATAATGCGATCCAGAAAGGAGTTCAGGAAATTACGATTGAAAAGAGAACAGCTTATATCAAAGCGCAGGGAGATCTGTTGAAAGGTAAGAGAGTGAGAAACCCATCTAGTGGAGCGCCTCACCTTGCCGAGGTCACGAAGATGCCGAGAAATGGTGAATCGACTCACCTGAAAGTGGGCCGAGAGCTCAGCTAGAGTCAAGGTAGGATCCTCCTCTACCTTACGCTTCAAGGACGAAACGTCGAGAAGAGTAGGTGGCCGCCCGCGGGGGGAATTAGACAAGGAAAAGTCGCCTGACCGAAAGCGACCAAACCAATTGGATACCTGACGTAGAGACATGACCTGACGCTTGTACAGACTATTCAGGTCACGATAGGCATCGGAGGCCGAAAGACCGCGGAGGAAGGAGGCGCGGAGAAGGATCCGAACATCGGACAAGTCTAAGGACATGGCTGCAAAGAAAAAGTAAAGAAGATATAGAGGATAGAGGATAGGAAAGTGAAGACAAAGAATAAGGAAGATGGAAGAAAGGAGAATATAAGATAAATGATAGGATCCAAGAGGTCTCAGGTAAAAGAGAGAATAGAAGGAGCGTAGGAAATACTACAAGGTAATAGAAAGCTGCCGGTGAAAAGTAGTGTAAAAGAGAATAGGAGTACAGGAGTAAGAAGGAGAAAGGTGAAAAAAGGAAAAAAGGGGAAAAAGACAGAAGCGAAGAGAGTCTGAAGAGGAGGCACTAGGGGAAAGAGAACCAATGACAGAAAGGACGAGGATATAAAGAAAAGAGCTCAGGGTGAAGGAAAACAGAATCACAGTTGAGAATTTAAAGATGGAAATTTGAAAGGCTCGAATGGAAATTTGAAATGCTCGGGATGTATGACGTATGGCATACAGGTAGGAAAAGACAGATGCAATTGTTACGTCCCACGGTTCGGATTCGTTGGTTGTAACGAATAGCGAGTTCGCGTATTAAGACGTAAAGATTATTTCAGCTTTGGAGTCCACACGGCGAGTATAACCGTGTCTAACTCGGGTCACGACGCAACGGTTACACGCGATTTACAACAAGCACTCACCGACCTGGTCTCGAGGGTTGGATTAGTTTTCAAGCCTGACTAGTCTTTAGGAGCAGGATATTCAGCGTGCTCGGCCGACCTGTACTGCGATCGGTCTCGATGGAGGTTGACGGGAGCCGATGAAAGCCGGACTGGCGTCTTCCACGGGGTTTGCTCCTGCTGGACCGAAATAACACGGACCGTCTCCGTGAATACCGAGTCACGAACGATACTCGGGACGACGCGCACGCCGATGGCTTGGAGACGCAAGGCTGCGTATGGCCGTTCGAGAGAGTACTCGCGGAAGAGCTTTCGTAGCTGGTACTTCCGACCGGCGCGTCGGGGCATGTGGTATTGGCGGAGCACAAGCGTGAATCTACTTTAATAATCAAAGAAACCAACTGGCTTCGAATAGAGTCAGTAGATTGTACCGAGCGACCTGGTGGGCTACAGACGTACAGTGTACTGAATCAGGAGGAACGAAACGAAGAGTCCGTAGATTGTACCGAGCGACCTGGTGGGCTACAGACGTACAATGTAGGGAGTCGGAGTAATTGATGAACGAATTAACACCACATGCGGCGAATGTGAGGGTGACGGAAAGAGTAAAGATGTAGATTGCTAATAATATGGACTTTAATATATATATGCTTATAGAATAATACAAAACTAAACTACGCTTAAAACTGAGACTTAGAACGCAAGATATATGTAAGACGCGAGATTGAAATGAGGGAGTGGCTCCAGGAGACGACGAAGTGTCCTGCTGGAGTCCACGAAAGAACTGCCTAAAAGAATTGGTTCATTGAGCTCCTGAGGTGTGGAATATGTTAATAGAGTGGGGTAATTAGTAGTGGGAGTGGGCGGAAGATTAGGGAACGCTAGGGCAAGGAGTAGGGATCGCTGGACGCGATGACGTACTGCCGAGCGTCGCGCTGCAGCGTGGATGGTTGACGGGGTTGGACTTGAGGTAGAATTGGGAGATGGAGTCAGAATGAAGATAGAGAAATAGAGTTTGAAATAGAAGGTATTGTGATGATGTGTGGATCGAGCTTATCGTGTTTGTGTTACAAAGGGTAGTGTACTTACTGCTAACGGTATCTTAATAGTAATTATCTTATAACTACGCAATACGTCACAGGACGTAACACAAGAAATAGCAGGTATAGATAAGACCAGAGGAAAGAGAGTAAAAAAATAGAAGGAGTGAACCTATAAAAGTATATCGGATGAGATAGAAAGGAAGAGAAACAAGGTATATCAAGGTGGCAATTTGATACGCTCGTGATATGACAGCTGTAAAGAAATAGGGTTATGTAAGGAAACGGAAAACAGATAGAGAGTAAGGAAGAGGGAAAGATTGTATAGCGACGGTATGAGACGAAGATAAAAGAATGAGAGAAGAGGCCCCTACCGATAAGGTAGGGAACGCTTGGCGTAAATGAAGTTCGGGAAGAAAAGTTAAGATAAGGGGCAGTTTAAGAGCTCGGAGAGGAATTGGGAAGAGGGGAAAAGGAAAGAGGAAGGTTCAAGGATCAAGAAGAGAGTAAACAAGGGTTGGAATTCTGAAAAGAAAAGTATGGCAAGATGGCGTAGTAAGAAGGTAGAGAAAGAGAGACAGCAAGGACTGTCTCTATCAGGACAGCGAAGAGTGGTCGGATTATCATTAATAAATGATTCCAGCTCCCATGACATTGAATACGTCGTCCTGTTGATATCTTTCAAAACCAAAATCCGTAAATGGAATCCCATGTACGAAATTGCTGACATACCGTGCCGACTTTTTGTCAGCCTCGCATAAACGATGAAAGTTTATCCCCAGATGAAATTCGGCGAGTTCGAATGAGCCGTCGCAAACATTAATAATGGCTAATTCTTTGGGGAAAAATTTCTTTTCGACAATGAATCCATCCATATCGATTATTTGTGTGATTTGAGCCATCTAAAAAAATGTTTCCAACCATTGATTTCGTTTTAAAAAATTTTAAAAAGAATATTTTTATATTTATTGATTTATTACTATCTTACAAAAGAAATTCCATGTTATGGAATTATAACTACTATTTTCTTTTTGCCATTTTTAGGGCTTTTAAAATATCGTTATATAAAAAAGAATTAGGTCCTATTCCAACAATACTACGGTATATATGTAGAATGACTGCATGAAACAACATCGATGATTATGTTACGTTACATCGCCGCTATGTTTATGTTTACATTGTAGCGTGTATGCAGTATTTACTAACAACTGAGCATCGGGCGAGCCGGCCGAACACGTGGAGTGGAACGTTCGACGGGGAGCGAATCAGTCTAGTCGGAATCGATTGTGGTGAACGGAGTCGATTCCGATTGTCCGGGATCGGTGTCAATATTACTGTTTCCCGCGATCATTTTTTTTATTTCTTTATTTCTTTATTTCTTTATTTCTTTATTTCTTTATTTCTTTATTTCTTTATTTCTTTATTTCTTTATTTCTTTATTTCTTTATTTCTTTATTTCTTTATTTCTTTATTTCTTTATTTCTTTATTTCTTTATTTCTTTATTTCTTTATTTATTGTTTGTGAAAATAATTTTTTTATTGTGTGCAAGTGCTTTTTTTAAAAAAATGTTCAACATTGGAAGAAAACACGCCAAAAGACCAGTATCGTTGAGGCAAAGGATTAAAGCTGTTCGCCAACGAAGGGGTACAGCAATGGGAACGGTGGATACAACACCAGGTATGTGTACCAATTTTAATGAAGGGCAGGGACACATGGCAGTCAGAAATGATAATTCTAATTTGCTCATATCTCATTTATCTGTCGAAACATGCACTGCAATTAATGATGAAAACATTGTAGAAAATGCAAGTTCAGCAACGCATGTTTGTGCGGATGAAGGAGATGTTTCGAATAACGATGCGTTAGTATCGTATAGTAACGATGAATCAGTATCTGCTGTGTTACCTGCAACTTCGATAAATGTATATGGGGTAGAGAACGAATCATCGGAAATGCAAGACGATACGGACAAAAATGTCGAAGATATCGTTTTGCATTTAGATGCGAAGAATGGATTATCTGAAATGCAAGACGATACGGACGAAGATGTCGAAAATATCGTTTTGCATGAAGATACGAACATCGACGCATATCGTTTGCGTTCTGCTGAGATCAGTGGACGGAGCATCGTCAATTTTGGACATGTTTTTGCAGAATTGCAAAGACTGTCCAGTCATTGGCTGAATGAATGCCGTTTCACTGATCTGGTTATAACGCAAGCGGTTCGTCACGGTCTCAAGACCCAGTATTTTGTTGAATGTCGCATGTGTCGTTTCAAAAATAGTTTTTGGAGCGAACCGACAGTCTACAAAATATTGGATGTCAATACGGGTGCCATTTTCGGTACAATATTGACGGGGACCGGTCACAAGCAGTTAGAACAATTTCTGGCTGCTGTGGATGTTCCATGCATGTCAAATAAAACGTACTTAGAATATCAGGAACCAGTGTCCGAAGCTTTCGCTAGCACCGCAGAAAAAGAAATGCGAGCGGCTGGCACAGCGAAAAGACAATTAGCAATCGAGAGAGGTGATGTCACAGACGGTATTGCATGCATACCTGTGATAACAGACGGTTCGTGGATGAAGAGATCGTATCACACTGGTTACGATTCTCCATCCGGAACGGCTGTTATCATTGGTTACTATACGAGAAAAGTATTGTTCATCGGTGTTCGTAATAAATATTGTGTTATCTGCGCAAGAGCAGCCAATATGAATACGACACCAAAAGAACATTTATGTTATAAAAACTGGGGAGACAATCGCAGCTCCACCAGTATGGAAAGTGACATAATCCTCGAAGGTTTCCGCTGTAGCATAGAAATGCATAGTTTAGTGTATAATAAATACATTTGGGATGGTGACAGTAATGTTCTTAAAAAATTGAGGGATTTCCCACCTTACCCACACATCGTTGTGGAGAAGTTTGAATGTGTCAATCATCTTCTCCGCAATTTTTCAAAGAAAATAGATGAAGCGGGTAAATTTGGTGGTCGAAATGCCTCAAAATTAAAAAGAGTCGTTACGGCTAAGGCAATGAAACTTAGAACCGCTATTGCAAAGGCTGTTAAGTTTCGTTGCGACAGTAACGTTGAATGGGCGACAAAATTGCTGGTTTGTTAAAAGATTTGTAGAATATACCCAGCCATGTATTTGGGGAACATAAAGATTCGCCTCGTTGCAATATTTTTGTGATGGAACTCCAAAAGAAAACGAGGCAAATCTTGTTCCCCAATTACAAAAGGCAGGAATATATTTAAAAATAGAACTTGCGATGAAACGCATGGTAGACAATGTAAAAAGTTTGTTATATCTTTATACCAGCAATTCTGTTGAAAGTTTTAATGCCGTCATTTGTAAATTCATTGGCGGCAAACGTACCCATTTTGCTCAAAGAGGCTGTTATCAAATGCGTGTACTTGCAGCTGTCGTGCAATGGAATAGATCCGAAGCGATGAGTAGTGCTTGTGACGCATTAGGTAAAGAGCCTCCAGCACATGCAACAGTGCTTGAGCAAAGGTATATTGCGGGACGGGCAAAACGTGTTAAACGTTTGCACGCAGCAAAAGAATCGGGTATCGCTGTACGTAAATCTCGATATTCTGCCAAGACGTTTAGACCCGATAAAGATTATGGTCCAAACGCGGAACGGCCGGATATCGACGAAAATATTTACGAACAGCTGAAATCAGATCATTACCAAAGAATAGAAAGTGTAAAGCAGAATCGGGACGTTTTGGATGTATGCTACGCGGGGATTTGAAGTCAGCATGAAAAAATCTACGGGAAATGATGTTTAGCATGTATTAAAAAAATTTTTTCCGCGCGTGGTGATTGAAAAACCACAATTTTCTTGAAATTGTACAAATTTAACGAATTTTATCAAGGTTAAAAAACGTTTGTACCATAATCTCCCTATTTTTCCCATATTCTGCAAAGTTTCAGCTTTAATTAAAAAAAAATTTCATCGCTCTACCTCATTTCTGTCGAAAGTTCTTTGATTTTGAATCGAGTTTGGTCAAATGTCCCCACTGTGCGCCGCGCCGGGAAGTCCCACATACCCCCGTTCCCCTTCCCTCTGGGAGGGGGATGCGTAATGCATTTCCCTCACGTTTAAAAAAAAAAAAAAAAAAGTAGGAAATCATATTATTAAATATTAATTTTTTTATCGAAACTTACCTAGGTATTTAGACAACCATAGTAGCACAAAAATATTGGATAAACATCTTTTTCAAATATTGAAAAAATTTAAGTCATACTTTTTCATATGAAATAAATATTGGATCTAAATATTGTATACATCTACAAGAAATGTAAATTGAATGTTTAGAAAATATAAGCTAAATATTCAGACAATATAAACTAGATATTTAAAAAATATAATCTAAATATTTAAAAAATGTGAAACCAATATTCGAGAAATATAAATTCAATATTTAAATAATATTCAATAAAATCTTCGAATTTAAAAAAAAGTTATAACAAAAATTAGAAACTATCCATATATATACTTTCTGTTCTACAGGGTGTCCCAAAATGTCTTCAACTCCCGGAAATGGAACGTTCCTGGGGTCATTTCAAGCGCCATTTTCCTTTTGCAAAATGTTATCTGCGGCTTTGTTTAGGAGTTATTAACGAAAAACACGGACCAATCAGAGCGCGAGCTCGACGCTCGCTGGCACGTTCAGCGCGGCGAGCCGGCAGGCGGTTGGCTATTATAACTAAAGACGCGAGGCAAAAAGTCTAAAGGGAAATGTTGTTCAGAATCGTGGTCTTTACAACATATCTACGTGGTCTTTACAACATACCTGTTGGTTGTTACGACATCGCAGCGTACCGACAACACTTTCCTACCCCCGGCTCGCCGTGCTGACCGTGCCACCGAGCGACTAGGCACGCTCTGGTTGGTCCGTGTTTTTCGTTACGAACTCCTAAACAAAGCCGCGGACGCCATTTTTGCTAAGGAAAATGTCGCTTCAAATGACCCAAGGAACCTCCCATTTCCCGCTTACGCAGTCGTTTTGGGACACCCTGTATGTATTTTGGACAATTATCGAGGAAACTATGTAATTGGTTGAACTTCGTATTGGGACAACAGTTTTTTACATTTTTTACATAATTTGATAACAAATGATAAAGGGTATGCAATAAAATTTTAAAAAATACTACCCCAAAACGAAATTTGATACTATTACAAAAACGCAACTAATGTTTGATTCACTAATATCTTTTTCGTACATCTGACTAATATTTTATACAATTATATAATTTCCAGCGAGAACGGCGACGCCTACGCCGTTTGTTGCGTCGCCGCCAAATCCGGGCGGAGCGGCAGCAGCTCATGGAAGAGCAGCGGCAGCAGCAGCAGCAACAACAGCAGCGGCAACAACAACAACAGCAACGGCAAAATTTCACATAAGTAGCAGAAAATGTAAATATTTACATTGATAATTCTTGCTCTCCTACTACATTATAACATTGAATTCATATTTTAAAATATTTTGTAAATATTTAAATATTGCTTCTAAAAGTATTCTACAAAAATAGCATTGATTATTACATACATAGTAAGAAATAAAAAAAAAGTAGGTATTTGACGGGGGCGCGAACCTTGTATAAGCAGGTTGACAGTCGAGCGCCTAAGGCATTGAGGCAACCGAGCTGTTGGAAGCATGATTAAAACTTCTGGATGTAATATTCTGACTCGGTAGAAATTCAAGTTGATTTCTGATTTTTGAAAAAGATGTTTATCCAATATTTTTGTGCTACTATGGTATTGTCTAAATACCGATAGGTAAGTTTCGATCAAAAAATTAATATTTAATATTACAATTTAATTACGACCCCGAAACTTATGTGACACAAACAATAAATTATAACAAGAGAAAATGTAAAATCTGATTGTTTCTGTTAGTATTTCTTATTTTTATTTATAAGATGATAATTGTAAGCCACTGTACAAAAACGCAACCGCAGAAGAATGCATAATTCAATAAATAATTTATTATTTTCTTATCTATTTGTCAATCCTTTATTTCAAATTACACAATTCCTCGTAATAATCCTTTTATGACAAAACAAACATTTTTCTGTTTTATTGTACAATTCCGCATATTCTGAAAATAAAAATCAAATAAGAACATAAAACATTTTTATAAATATATTAAATTTCCTTGTATTATTTCCATTGGATACAATTTTTTTTAAATAAACTTATTTTATTATTTCAGTACTTTTTTACAACTATCTTATTACTTTTATGTATTATCTATATTTTTTTTTTCAAATGGGAGACGGAATAATTAGAGATTGATTAATAATAAGGACTTTAATACTTATAGAATAATACAAAACTATTAACTACGCTTAAAACTGGGATTTACAACCCAAGATATAGAAAGTCTACGTAAGACGCGAGATTGAAACGAGGGAGTGGCTCCAGGAGACGACGAAGTCTCATAGAGTCGAAATGGAGATGGGGAATAGAATCGAAATAGGGATGATGGAATCGAAATAGAGATGCGGAATAGAGTCGAATCGTCCAGCTCTCAATGATTCGCCCGTCGAGCTCTCAATGGTTCGCCCGTCGAGCTCTCAATGTAGGTACAGGATAACTTTTAAACTATGAACATTCGCAGGCATTAATTTCTTGTACACAATACAGTAAGGTCATGTTCTATCTCTCATTGCCTCTTCCGAGTAGGGATAGAGATCGCGAAGGGAAACTATTTATTTATAACTGTGTAGACCGCGCCGGAAGTACAATGGGACAGTGCCGACCGTAGAAAAGGAACCGCCCATTTCCGGGAGCTGAAGGAATTTTGAGACACCCTGTATACTAAATTAATATTATGCGTGATGTTACAGGGATCTATCTTATGGTGATTATGTATCGGTTATATAGGTATCACAAGATAAATATCATGTGTCGGTAATGTAGGATAGGTATTACAAGGTAAGTATCATATGTTGGTCATGTAGGATAGGTATTACAAGGTAAGTATCATATGTCGGTAATGTAGGTCTTATAGGATAACATGCAGTATATAAGGGATAATTTAATATATATTTATATATCTCGAGGAAAATATACTCTGTAACTTTGTATGTACGAGTCACCGCGCGATACGTATACTTGGCGCGGAGACTACCGAGTCTTCTGCACCTAATATTGAAAATAAAAGCAATATCAACCAACATATAAGTAATAAAATAACCAAAAATAATAAAAAAAAAGCAAAGATTTCTAGAAAATTAAACAAACCAGAGATGACAAAGAGGATTGTAAAGCAGACATAAAATAAAATGTAAATAATAAACCTTGTAACCTAAACCAAATTTGTAAAAATAAAAATATCCAAATAATCCCCAAATTTTTAAGCAAAGACAGCTTTATCAATAAAGTGTTTTGCTATTAACATAAATAATTACTAAATAACTTATTAGAATTAATAATAGACGTAAATAATTCCAGGAGGTTTAAAAAAATAAATCAAGGATCATTTTTATTTTTTTTTTTATTGATTTCTGAAAACAACAACCCTATTGTAGTAGCTTCTAATTCGTTGTACCGAATCCTGCAAACAATAAGTTGCTTCATGATGAAGACGAATATTGAAGTATTTTTTAAAAATTAGATTCATCAAATCCAATTTTTTTTATTTTTTCAACGGTATGCTAAATAAATATATCCATATGTGGAAAAATATCTACTTTTGTAAGTAATAATTTTGCATTGATCATTCATTTTTGGACAATATTTTCCGAGTATAAATTTGGAGTGGATCTTATTACTTTTTCTGCCGTTTTACATACTGTAACGACGTCGTTACTTGGCAATGTTAAGCCCTCCCTTTTTTGATTACTACAATTATACCTGTCTCATCTTTTCTTTCTCCTGTTGCAGGTACACGGTTTTTTAATTTAATTGGTCTAGACGATAATAAGTCATCATTTTCTAGTTGCTCGAGGCACATCACACATTTTATTAGCTTTTTTATGGAGCGTACAATTGCGCCAGCAATGTAAATAACAATCTCATGACTGTATTCGCTCCACGACCATTTGATCCGACGTAATTGTGTTCAAATTGCACGTTACTTAATAGTTGTAATTCACAACTAGCCTCATTATTATTTTTGGAAATCTGTGATTTTAATATTGCAGTGCCGTCCTGCAATGAACAATTCGCGCTGTCAGGAACAATGGAATTGACATGCGTAACTATAATTTTTTGTAATTAGATTTGAATTGTCTACAAGTTGGGTTATTATTAAAACCACCCATCCTTCTCATACAAGAGAAGAAGGTCTCAAGATGGTCCTGAGATAATTTATATGTCACTTGACGAGGTCGGTGCTTATATTTAGCTAGTCGGTGATATTGTCACGAAATAAACCCAGTTGATTCAAATTTCCCGCGTGCCTATATAAGCAATTTAAAGGGACAGTCGAATGACCGACATCAAAGGTACCGCCCGGGGCACTGATATATATCAGTGGCCCGGGGTGTCGCCTCTTGTTGTAACCCTACTCTTTGACTCGGAGGTACATAGTTTGAGTTGGTTTGAGTTGAGGCCGAAAATATCCGATCTATTTTGTAACTTGCTGTAACTGGCTGTAACTTGTCTGTGATAGTAACGTGACAAACGTGGGTCAAAAGTAATTATTTTTTAATGCTTTAGAAACTAATTTTGGGTAAATTGATATTTCATAAAATTAACTTTATTTTTATACTTAGTTTACACATGTTACAGAAAATTCCTAAAGTCACATACAGAAAGACTGCTTGTCTGAGAAATGTTGAATTTCATAAAATAGTGCGAATATTTATTTTGTGAAATATACATTTATTATGATTGTAATTTTCAATATATGTATGGATATTCTTTTACATTTTTATCTTCAAAGTACCTACATGTTGCGACTTAATTGATTTGTTATGTATGGGTTAGGTCTGTATGTTGTTGTCAACTTGGAGTCATATGAATCAAACATTATTTAAAATAACAGATACTGCATACACGACAATAAATTTGAAAATCATTTCAACAACAAATAAATGACAGTACTCAAATTTTGAAAAAGAAACAGATTTGTATTATTATAAAATAGTTTACTTTATTAATTAATTATTAGTTTACTGTGGATAACAAGTACATAAATAGAACATTGTATGTTAATTTCAGAAAAAATTAAGGGGTATGCATTTTTATGATAAGGACCGATTAAAGGACATACATTTCATTAAAAATGCAAAAGGAAGTAACCAATATAATAGCAGAATCGTTAAAAAAGGCATATGATCATGACAAAACTGGAAACGTTGGAAAGGCATATGCGTATTACACGGTTGTAGCAGAATTAAGTCCAGCAAAACGATTAGAGATCGAAGAAGCTTTTGTTAACGTACTTTGTATGTTTATAATGTACATTCAACGCTTTCATAATAACACAATTATAAAAATATCTATTTCTTAGGTCAATGGGGAATGCAGCTTGCATGTGATCACAGATTTGCAGATGTTGTTTTATGTTACACACGTTCTTTAGATATTTATCCAAATAACCCACGTATGTTAAATAATTTTGCAGCTCACCTTTTAAGGTAATTTGAACTGGTGACTTGGGTAAATGTACAACTAGTTGATTTAAAATTGATTTTTTAACGTGACAGATATCATGACCGCTAAAATTCCATATAATGAGGATTAAAAATATATTGTTAAAGGAATAATGATCCAATAAGGGCAATAAGATATTTAAAAAGAGCTCTGCAAGCCAATCCCAATTTTCTACCAGCAGAAAGAAATTTACAAAATGCATTTAGTATGGCTGTAGATAGGTGGCACTTTCCAATGTTGAATGACAAACAAAGGAACAATGCATTTGAACGTGCAATACGAAAGAAAATTTCTCAAGGATATGACACAGTATTAGATATAGGGACTGGAACAGGGTTATTAAGTTTATATGCGCAAAATGCTGACGCTAAAAAAGTTTATGCATGCGAATATTCAGTGGCGATGATAAAAATTGCTGAGAAAGTATTTGAAAGTAACAATGCTACAGATATAATTTTATTGCCCAAATTATCCACAGATCTTACAATACCCAATGACATTACGGAAAGGTTTGTCCTTTGTTTATAGTAATCAGTTTCGCCTCAGTAATCACTTTTATTAAAGATATACATATTTTTTTACAGAGTGAAATTAATAGTCACAGAAACATTTGATGCTGGTTTATTTGGAGAACGTGTAATACCATCTTTGTTAAGTGTTCACACAAATATCTTAGATAAAAATGGTATAATAATACCAATGAGTGCTACGCTTTATGTAGCTGCAGTGGAATGCGAATATTTAAGAAACAGGTCATCTGTAGTTTTTGATCAAGTAAAAAATTCCTGTCCTTTAAATTTTGATAATATATCTATATTATTAGACGATGAATATTATGATACTGAGCATTTGAAAAATGTGAAAGTTAATTATATTACAGAACCCAAAGTTCTTCTCACCGTAGATTTTAATGATATATCGAATTTACACAAATTTAATGTGGATGGAGTAAAGAGTAAAATAAATGTAAAATGTGAATATGATGGTATTGTAGATGGTTTGGTGAGTTGGTTTAAGTTACACCTCGATGAAGAAATTACAATAGATACATCGGATAGAAAAACCTGCTGGCAAACTGCTGTTTTCCCAGAGATACCTACACTATTTAAGCAAGGAGATGTATTAACGATTCATGGAGAAATACTAAAAGGAAAATTAAGATGTTCTTATACAACAAATGCTACTTCGCATACCAATTATAATGAGAAGAAATTTTTATATCATTTACCAAAAGAAGTTATAACATTTTTAAATGACTTTGAGTATATAAAATTACTTACTGAAGTTAGTAAGTCACTGATTAACGAAGAAATCAATAGTATTTTGGATACATCTCCTTTTCCAGTTTATGGATTTATGTTACTTAAAGAAAATAAGTACAGTCAAATTTTGTATTATAAAACTGAAAATAAGGCACTTCGTCTCCTCATTGAAGAAGTTGCACAACAAAATGGCTTTAAGGACAAGATCTGCATTATAGCAAAATACAATACTATTAAAGTTTCTTTAGACACTATATTTGTTCATGATTTTGATATCAATGGAGAATTAAAAGATCGTGATCAAGAACACAGTCACGAATTCTTTAGGTATACAATTTTAAATACTTACCGTTTGTCTTGATAATAGAATTTAAAATTTTATATTGCACTTTACAGATGTATGCTTAAACCAAATGGAATTTTATTACCCGAACAAATATTCCTTGTAGGTCAACTTGTATTTTCGGAAGACTTTCCAAATATGGTTTATGTTAAAGATGAAAATTTACAAGGAGGGTCAACACTAGTATTTAATGCAACAAATTCTAAAAAGGTGTTTTTTAAGGAAAATGCACATAGTATACAAGTTGTTATGTGAGTGGTAGTATGTGAGGAAAAAGAAGTAATACAAAATTAGAATAAATTTCATATGAAATATTTATCAATTATATAATATATGCAAATGATTTGGATTCTGCTGTATCTGTTTATTATTTACCATTTTTACTTAACACTAGTATGACTACGCAGATATTACATAAATTTTTTAATCATTCAGTCTTTACCACCAATTACATAATATTCTGTATATATAAAATAATCAAATTTATTTAATGAACTCAGTTACCAATTTTCATTTTTACAGAGATTTAATACCTATCAAAATATAAGGAATGGTTTTGATAGTACAAATTCGTACGGAATTGCTCAACATATTAATGAATTTAAGGTAAAATAATGTCTACCATTGTAAAAAAAACTCTGTTTTATGAATTTGTCTATTAACTCTCTGTATATTACAGATAAATCAACTTTTTGATTTAAATTCAAGTTTATATCTACACGAACCTTTATCTGATATAAATATGTTGATAGAAATGAAAGAAAGTGAAATTACAGAACGCATAGTAAATTTTGGCAAAATAAATGCAACTACTAATAGACCATTGCCAAATGCATTAATTTGCTGGTACAAAGTTAAATTAACATTGAACTACAATTATGATACAAAAAGAAATGGGTCCTTTATGAATCACACAGCAATATTATTGGAAGATGAATTAAAAACCACTGTCCTACAAGGTAACGAAGTATACATAAAAGTTCAACAGATTGAAGGTGTTGTGCGCATAAAAGTTAAGTAATTTTATTGTTAGTAAAATGTCCCATTTTGTATGATTGTAACCTACTTAAAATGTACATTTGTTTTACACGTTTTAATACTATTCTGTACATATATATAAAAAAATGGTATAGACGATAACTTTCGCTGTTAACAAAACTAAATTGACTGTTAAATGAATTATTATGTAGTACAAAAAATTATTTTATAAAAATAAAAATTTATAATTTACTCTTCGTGTTGTTTTTTAGAACGTTATATATATGCGGTGCTACCCTTTCAGGAGAATTATTATGTACATCGTGAGTTCCTTTCACAAGAACTACATCAAATTCACTCTTGTTTTTTATTACACTTCTTGCTTTTTCTAACATGTCGTTTAGGATATCTATTCTAGATGATCTGTCTGCCACGATAATTAAGATTGGAATTGTGAACTTCTCCCAAAACTCTGCAAATATTTGCATGTTAAATATTGGACGTACCATCATTCTCAATCTGGGATCACGATTATATTTATATAAATCCCCAACTTTTGTAATTGCACGCGTAAACATAGCTTCCGCAGCATCTGTATTTAATGCCTCTTTCCTTTTATACTGTAATGCATATATTACTTCTTCTTTAGTATATAGTGCATCTCTAACATTACTATAAGCACTCAAATTATACATTTCTCGAGTAACAGAAACAGCATCCTTAACTACGAGAGGCATAAATCCATCTATAGCTATGATTCTTTCGAGTCTTCCAGGATATAATACACTAAAATAAGTTCCTATGTGCGCACCAAAACTATGTGCTAAGTAAATACAAGTTTTCCATTTTAAAGCATCCAAAACTAGTAATATTGTATAAACATAATCAAAGAATTTCAATGGTAGTCCAGAAGGAAATTGGGATGAAAATCCATGTCCTGGTAAGTCTATGCTTACATACTGGTAGTCTTGTGGAAGAAGTTCTATTAATCTGTCAAATGATCCAGCATTGTCTAAGATACCATGTACTACTAAAATTTTCTTCTCTTTTAGAGGACTATAGACTTTCGCAGCAACATGTCCCCATGGCACAGGTAATTTTACTTCTGTGAATTGCTTCCTCGATTGGCTCATGATATTATACAATATCTCTCAACTGAACACTCCAATGATTTCTTTTACTCTCCTCAGAACCACAAATGAGTGTAAGTAGTAACTTCGTTACTTTTAATAATATGAGAAGACAGCAACAGGAATAATTATATACTGAACCAAAGTTCAAAGTCTATCAAATGTTGCAACTCATGTTTCCCACTCGAGTGGCCACTGTAAAATAAATTATATAATATACAAATTATACTATATATTATTCTAGTAAACAATGTAGAATGTATCATTAAACACATTTACTATGGTTATTTGATACTAAATAATAGTAATAGATATTTTTCACCAAAATGTATAATATTACAATAAAATCGTAAGTACAATCTTTTATAAGTAAAAAGGTAATAAAAAGTATTACAGTTTTATTATGTAAAAATTTATTTTGAGCAAAGTATTATAAATTTGTATTTACAAAATTTATTTAAAGCACCAATATTAGTGATATGTATGTATACTAGGTTAGTGGTTATATTACATAGTTCACATATTAAATCTATTCCAATTTTAATTGCATCATCTGATTCACAATTTATATCAAATTTAAATATTCTCAAAAGTCGTGGTTTTTGTGACAGTTTATAAATAGCAATAAATATGGAACTACTCTACTGAAACATATACTATATATATATACATACAGCTGATTCCGGTTAATTGGGGGACATTGGGCACAGATAATTTGCTCCCCCCAACAAAGCGACTTATTGTTCCAATAGTATTGTATGTATTCTAGTTTTTGTTTCCGTTCTTCAGTATTTGTCCTATGTAAAAGACCTAACCCAGACTCTACTGTTTATACATATATATGTATATACGTAGACTTAGAAGATTTTCCTTGCAAGTACCTGCAAGTACCACAAGTACGAAAAATGCGAGTAAAATAATTCTGACATCTTATATCGCTAAATTATGTATTTACAATATATCGAAACGATGAGTGTAATTTTGGAGAACGTATAGTGAGATGATATGATGCAAATAGTAAACACTATTATTTTCTGCTATTATATTACAGCATATGCACATTTTTGTATCTGTGTTCGCGATAATTTGTACCAGCGTTTTTTTTTTTGTAAACGGTAAACATTAGAAAAAACCGAAAAGGAGGAAGTTTAATATATTTTACTACATAGTAATACTTATAATATATAGCGTATCTCTCGATTTTTTGTATTTTTACTACGCATATGACATGAACGCAACTCATTCATTGGCTAATCCCTTACGTCACCACGCTATACCGTGTGTTCGTAGCATTCAAGGAAATACATATTTAGATTTTTATTCAGCTTTTTTATTAATTTATCTATTTAGTTTTTTTATATATATATATATATATATATATATATATATATTATATATACAGATATAGATACAATAGGACTCTCGCCGTGTTGCCACATCCTTCAGCATGGCTAGCACTAGAGTAGGCTGTGCTGTAGACTGTAGAGTAATATGTGACACGTTGCGCGTGCGTGACGGGGATTTAGTGGGGCGAATGAATCATACGAATCGTTCTACAGATTATAAACATTCTTTATTATAAATAAAATGAATTGTAACATGTGTGTCACATACTTAGACCATATTGACCTAAGGTCACATATTACTCTACAGTCTACTCTCCTGAACTCCTCTGCCGCTCTGATGAGAGAGGGGGTACATCATTTCACCGTGACTCCCCTCATCTGGCGACACTGACCCCAACTAGTGTGGTGACACAGAAGAGGTGCTAAAAAAAATAATTCTATATGACTCTATATGAAAATTTCTTACAACATGATGCTATTTAAAAGTGCGTGTAACATGATTTTATTTCATTCTGAACCACTGCCTGAAACATCATTCACTTATCAGCGGACTGTGCGACGAGGCGAAGATCGCAGAGATGAATCTCAACGGTGCTGACAGTCTGTAATATGGATATAGGAATATAGGGATGGAGCATGAGCTAGCATCAGTGGCAAGGTGGTGTTCAGGATTGAGGAGGAGGCAGGGTAAAATTTACGCCTAAATTTGATTGGTGGCATTTCTGCGCATACTCTGTACCGCCAAGTATGAAATATGTTTACAGATTGCTTACAGGCTTACATATATCTGACAAGTTGAAAATAGAAAAGTGATAGTTAACCCTTTGTCCTATAATAACGTATGACACTAGCGATACGAATTATGTCCCAAATATTGTAATTAACGTTGTTAAATGATTAAAAGTGAAATAGAAAGTAGAAATCTTCTACACTTTTTGATTTTATGCAATTAATAGTTACATATTTCATGTTTATGTACAATTTCAAATAATTAATAAATCTGTAGTCTGAAAAAAATTCTAGGAGGAGGGATTAAAGAAAACTAAAATTAGAGAATATAGAAAAGAAATTAAAACGTGTAACACGAATTAAAGAACATACTAATTTTAAATAATTTATATTTTAAAGTCATTATTTTTATAAAACGAAGAGGTGTTATATATTTAATAATTAATAAGGATAAAATAAATTTTATATATTTTTTCCAATAATACAATTAAAAATAGGGTACAATAAGTTTTTGCACATAATAGGCTTATATATATGTAATCTTTATTACAGCGTTTTGTTCGTTTTACAATATTTAACAAGAGACTACTATTTCCTTTGGAAAATTTACTATCAACAAGACATTCGGATTCTGGTTCTTTACAAGGACCAGAAATCTTACAGGATCAGCCAGCTGTAGAGGAGATTAGACCTGCGGAGGTCATTCAAGAACCTCAGCTACAGGGTCCGGAGAAACAATCACTGGCTCCTGAATTACTGGAAGCTATAGGAAAGCGTTTGGATCCAGCAAGGACAATGGCATCTCCAATCCTCGATGATATTGCCATTAGATGGGCAGATATTCTCAGGCAGGGGCTTCCGAAAGAAGAGAAGAAAGAGTTAACGAGGAAGTATCCGATACCGGAGAATTGCGTAACAATGGAGCCCCCAAAACTAAATCCACAAATACAAGCTACCCTGTTGGACCACTTATCTCAAGGGATAAAAAAATTGTAGAAAAACAACAGAAAGTATCTGTTTGTTTGGCAGCATTGGGCCCAATGCTAGGTGATGTACTGAAGGGTAACATACCAAATAAGCTGTCGCTAGTTACTACCCTAAGTGATGTGAGCAGATTGTTGGTAGATTTACAACGAGATGAGTCTCAAACTAGACGTTTGCTCATTGTAAGCAAATTAAATAACGCGATGAAGGATACATTGATATCGTCCAACCTGGATGAATGGCTTTTTGGCAAGGATGCTTCAAAATGCTCGATGCTCACAGGTTATCGCTGCATACATAATGACGATTATGAAAGGGTTATTCCTTGATTGCTTTATTATGATCTATGTGTAAAGTTCTACTTATAGGAAGGTAATAAAACAAATGCAAAATATATTTAAATTCATTATAATTTTATTATTATTCTCTCTGATTATTATTAGCTTGTAGATTCTAAGAAAATTATCATGTTTTGCAATCTGTAATACAATTCAAGATAAAAACTACCAAATCCATGAAAATAACAATTTTTATAATATCTATTGTTATAATCATTGAGATTCTAAAGATGTTTTGTGGAACACTGTTGAATAAATACACCGTTGCTATTCTTATAAGACAATATAAATGATGGCTTTTAAAAAAAAAACGTACCTAAAGTCATAGCATATTTGCTTAGCTCTTCCGAAAAATAAATCATAAATAGTCACTTTGAATATCTGGTAGTTTTAGTACTATATGATTACAGTCCGCAAACGAAAATATCATATTTTTATAAAAACTTGTAAATATAGAGACAAAAAGGACACACTCGTGATACATGCAAAACTGCATACGATGCAGATTATTTGTTACAATTTATATTAAACATAAATTAATAAATATATAATAAATAAACACATAAAACACACACGTATACCCAGACACACAACACTTGGTCACACAGTATTGATATATAAATAATATAAATGAATATACAAAACTTTATGAATGTGCAAACATATCTAAACAGATGAAATGAGTACGAACCAAATAAGTCGTTTCGAACGGAAATTATTCTATAATATATGATTACTTATTTTTATAATCATCCTGACTATACAAAATATATGTTATATAATCTATCGTCCAATATTCTAATACGAATGAACTGTTACGATAAGCCTACGTACCACAATCAAAATTGACACGATTATTGTATCGATTCACTCCATTCCGCGTTTTTATAAACTATCTTATAGTACGTCATAGACTAGATTTGTTGATCATGGACTGAGATCGGGAACTCTACTAAGTTTTCCAAGTTGAACTTTTAAGTGTAAATAAAGCAAAAATAAATGAAATCGCAGTTTTGTAATTTACTTATGCGACAAATATTATTGTTGCTTGGATTAAACCGTTCGAGTTTGTTGTCCATGGCTTCGTTGACTAGATTCCACTCTTCATAATATGTTCTCTCGGAGATCAATTATTCACGCATACTTCTTATCTTATTTATCTATATTATATTTCTTTGACTAGAATTTATTTAATTATTGTCATCACTGTGCGATTCGCGTATGCGAATCTTACTTATGAAAAATTTAGTCTCTCTCTAGAATCGATGAAATTGAGATTGTGTCTGGTTTATCGACCTCGGTCGGTACGCTGTTCGACTAGGTTTCTTTACCGAATTACGGTAACCGAAATTACCATGATAAGGTTAACGTTAAAATTATTCTTAATTATTAAACACAGCCTTTTGTTTTCTTTTTTACAATATTTAATTCATTCGTATTTCTTTTTTTTCATTCTTGGACACTACATTTGTACTCTTTTGTTGGCGATTTGGTTTTACTTTAGAACGTACGTAATATTGTTCGTATACTAACTTAACAGCTCAATAGTCTGAAGTGTGATTAATTTGTTGTATATCGTGCAATAAACTGCAGTTTGTTATATTTCGGATCGCTGTCGACTGTGACCAAAATGCGCCTCAACATAAAAACCTTAAATTTTCGTTATATTGTTATCAGTTATCAGTGATCGATACAACATTTAACGTGTTAGATCGTATTAGATCTTGTAACTTATTTCTGTACAAGTAAATCTAACAGCTGCCAATGCGGACATTTCATTTGCAGAATAAGGTGTTTAAAAAGATTTTAGTACGTTAAATAATATTATGAAAATAATACAAGCTGGAAATAATTAACTTAGCTTTCGGAGTTCTTATTTTTATCGCTTGCTATACAATAATGATATTAAATGAAATACTGGCACGTTTCCCAAATAGATAGACGTCGTCATTGTGTTTATCATTTACATTGCTTCGTTTTTAGTCGATGCGGTTACTACCGCACTAACACAGAGAAACACAAGTTTTTTCCACCGATACTATTATTCAATCGTATGTAGTACAAAATAAGACACGTATACATATATGTATGGCATCTCATCCACGGACAATATTTTCTGTACATCGTACGCAACTGGGCAAAGTACTATAATACACAATTATACAAGTCACTCTATAATATAAATAAGAAATTGCATTTAGTTGTGGCCTGCATATCTGATTCCGAATATTTTAGTGGATACTTAATTAATAGGATGTAATTAGCCGAAAATAATGACTAGAAAATAGAACCGACTAGAAGATGCTCAGAATATGAAGTATTCTTAATACTTACATGCTACATCGAAGTATACTTTTGAACTTAACGGATACCGTTTTCGAGGGGTCGAAAGTACGTAACATTTTTGATTTTTGTAAAATATCAAGAAACACATGGATCCATAATTTCATCAGTCTATCTATAATATATTGAAAGAAGATTTATATATTTTCTTATTGACAAGGATTGATAACAAAAAAAAGTTGAAAGTATTCGACATTTCCAAATTTTCCAAATATTCAAATTATATTCAATAATTAGTCGAAGCAAAAAAATTTATTTCGGAGTCGATGTTAGTTTTTGCATGTAATTTTGATTTTCTTTTCAATTATTAAACAAATTGAAGGCTTACGTTACATAATTAATGTAATAATTTAGTGTGTTTAATGTGAATGTCTATAAATCTTCCCCGCGTATATAGACAATGCACAGATAAATTTTAACAAAACCTAAAAAGGAGTATTTTCGATCCCCATGCAAATGAATATTATGTTAAATATGCTAATAATACAAGCATACCGTTAATAAATACTTTCATTGGCGTTAATCTAATTTGTTAGAACTAAATTGAATTAATTTATACAACTTACTGAAAATGACTAGACCGGATACGTCGAATTATTTTACATATATTCTGTGACTAGACTAGACTAGACTTTGTTTATAATTTTTAATTTTGATTAGATCATGTTGACTAGTACCAGATGATATCGACTATAGTTGTTTTTGTAATATATTTATATTTTTATCTTTAATTTATATTTTTAATCTGCGTAACTAGATCGTTGTTTTGATTTCCTAAGATTGAAACTAAACGAAATAATTTTTCCAAACAATTCGGTATCGCTATCTTAACATTATAGATTATAAACTGAAATTACAATTGTTGTAACTTTAGAACGGCATATTGTCCCGCGCCAATTAATAGAATATACATTCCTCTAATCTAAAATAAATCTACAATAATTTAAATGACTGTTCACTAAAGATTCCATGAATATTTTTGTAAATTCCAGTTACCAAAAACTATTTTGTTAACAATAAGATAAGTGAACATTTGAAATTGAAAAAATCGTTATGGGTCCATAATACCGCTGTTTCAGTCTGATTTTCATGTCGTCTAATGCATCGAACTGTAAACAATCATTTAAAATTATACCAGAGCTTAAATAAGTACAAACTAGACGTTAAACGAACAGTAAACATAAATAAATTAGCATACCCATTCCTACAGTATCAGAAGTAAGATCTAGAATTCCATCGACGAAAATTGGAGAATGATGTTTAGCTGCCTAATCACCACTGCATACGCGAATCCCCGATGTAGTAGGTATCGCCGACATAATCGTTGTATCTGTTTGGTGGTAGTTTAGCTTGATCGATTGGTTCCTCCGATCTGATAGAGAGATCTTTACAGAATGCTCGATCGTCGGCGCGCGTATCAGGGTCTGCTGCTGCGATTATTGCTTATAACTTCGATGGAGATGATCATTTACCGAGTATGCGTTGTAGCGTTGTACTTTTAGCATCAGTACTCTACGTCTGTCTCTCTCCCTCTCTTTTTTTTTTCTTTGTCTCTATCTCTCTGCTTTTGTACAACTTAATCATACGTTTAGCGTACTATATACAGACATTTTATTTTCCCGATTTCACGATGTCTCGTGAACGATCTATTCCCTCGCCATCTTGATCGCCCTTCTTATATATTCGAAAGATCGACGTTGATCTTTTATTAACTGTACTCACGCTAACCAGCCCCCTCCGGTTCGGTATAATTCTTTCGTTGACGGGGCTTTACGAGCTGCATCGAATGGACCAAGTTGACTTCCTTCTCGGAGGCGCTCGGTTCCGTCGACGTAGCAGGGGGGCACAGTCCGCCGCTCCGCGTGGTTGCAGTCGTCCTCGAATTAGACGGAATCGTGATGTACAGTTGAGTTTCGAACGTCCGGGCGATCTTGGCTCGACGATCGTTCTCGGTGATTTCAATTCGACGCGACGACGTGTCGAATCGGGAAAGCGGGGCAGAAGGTCGCGGATCCTCGGAGATTGAAAGGACGAAGAGAGGACAGCGGAAAGTGACGACGAAAAGGAAAAGAAGGAAATGGTAGAAGTAGAAGACGAAGACAAGGAGGAAAGAGAGGGGAACAAGGAAAAAAGGAATATCCTCCGAGGATCACGCAAGCGCACACTCGCTCGTCTGCTTGCCGACTACTTGAAACTCTGCTGCGCTCCGAGATGCATATATCCCCCACCGTGACCTAGCTTATTATCTCCCACCCCTAACCCACACCATACCCCCACTCTCTCTCGCTCTCTCTCTCTCCCTCTCTCTCTCTCTCTGGAGGTGCATAAACGCACCCCACTTTCACGTTTGCGCTCAGCGACCCTTTGCCCCTTACAAAGGTATTCCCCACTGTTCCTTACCCCACTTTATCCCCCAACTCGGCCCCGTCCTATAGAAGCACGACCAAACATCATCCTGTTCTAGGATTCGCGCAAACCGCCCCACCAGCCGACCAATTTCCAAGATTTAACCCCCCCTCCCCCCGCCCAATTTGCGCGCGTGCGCACCTTTCTACGTGTTACGCCATTTGCCGAGCGTATCGCATTATTCCCAGCCCGGAGCGAGGCGAGATCGGTGATTTACCTCTCGGGGGAACCCTTTCAGTAGCGCACGCGTCGCGTCCGCTTGCTACTGGCTACTATGCTACCGAACCACGTGTTGTTCCTTTCGCGCGCGTGCCAATTCAGCGACAACCGCGAATTTCTATAATATGGTACGAACATTCGTTTCTTTTTTTTTACTTATTAAGATGACTGCAGGCACGTGGCAAGAAGAAAGTCTAGAAAGTCCAATAAAAAAATATTACGCACGACTTCATTTATTACTTCCTTGAAGAATTTTTGAAAATTTATGTTCCGAGGCTAAGGGTTTCAACAACCTTCAATAGCAACTTCAATCGTGAACCAATTACTTATCCTCAGTAATTTAATTATTTCGTTCTTGATTAATAGACTGCGCGGATCTTTATGCGAAATGAAATTTTTTGTTCGTCAATTATAAGACACAGAAGGCATATAAAAATTTCTTTCTATCTTCAACAAATTTCATAAATCGACAATGATATATGTACGTTCTAAAATTGTCTTAGTGTTTTTACCGTTTTAAATTACGTCCACCTATTTTTGTCATAAATGCATAAAATCTGCAGTCTATCGATTAAATATGTAAAAAAATAGAATTATTGAGAATACTATTTCCGGTAGATAATGTGTTAAAATATTCAGAACCATAACGTATGCTGGGGCGAAACCAGATCAAATTCCCATATTTATATAATCACTTTTATGGAAACGAAAATAAAATAAAAACATTCTTTTGGACTAAACAGTGTTGCTAGGGGCATGCTTCCGAACACCTTTTCCCAACACATGTTGCCATCGCGTGGCCTTGGTTTCTGAGATGTTCGTAAAAATTTATTTCATACTATCCGCGATCTTTTCAATGTTTCTGACGTGTTTGTTTAGGTTAGGTTTGAGTTGGATTACGGGAGTGAGAGTGCTGGATGGATGGCAAAGATCCCTTTCCACCTATGCCTTTACTTCACGATATATGTACGACTTTTAGTTATGAAATTCAGTTACAGGGCCGTGTCGTGCTATGATACAGAGAGGCGGCCGCATCAGGCGACACCGTAAGGGGCGGCATAAGCAGCGAAATCAAAATACAATTTGAACCATTCAATAATTAAAAATGTTTACGCAACGCTTTTCTATATTGGTCTATGTTATTCCGATATCGATGCATATGATTTATCGCACGCCTCTGTCTAAGCGCTTTCGATACCCTTTGATTTCGGTTTCTGGTGCTTTTTGATCTAACAGCGCGAAGCTATTATTTTTGTTTATAATATACCGCGCGGCCGTACCTAAAACCTGGGGCGGCAATTAGCACAAAAGACAATTGCACCTATTTACGTGTTGACACCTTTACGATTTCAACTTTGCGAAATCTATGACGCATTATTACAAGTAATAGAAGACGTCAACAGAGATGCAGAAACTAAAGTTAAAGCAAGAGGATTAGCAAAAAATATTAAAAATTACAAGATTATATGTATATGCGGTGTAATTCTTTGGAATGATGTTTTAATTGAAGTAAATTCAGTCTCGAAGCTATTGCAACTATTGTAACTATAAATTTGTCAGATTTTGTAAGGATGTTATCAGAAATCATACAAAAAGTAGAAAGTTATAGACAATCTGGAGATCAGATGAAAATTGATGATAATTTGCAGAGAATCTTGGATGCAGTACAGAATTTCCTGCCGAAACTGAAGTCAGAGCCAGAAGGAAAAAGCGTCAATTTGACTATGACGAAGCTGTCGATGAACCCTTACCAGAGGAGAATAAATTTAAAATAAACTTATTCAATTATATTCTGGACATTACCCTTAATTCTCTGAATGAACGATTCATGCTTCTGGAAACCCATAGCAAAAATTTTCAGTTTTTATATGACATTTTAAAACTCAAGGATACAGATGACTCCAGTTAATACTTTCGGTCGAAAATGAATCAGATATAAATGGAAATGATCTTCAAGAAGAATTACATGATGTATCCCGAATTTGGATGTTTTAAATTATTTGTGTCAAAATAACTAAAATTACTTTGTATCCGAATACTGTTGTAGCTCTCAGAATTTTATTAACACTCCCTGTCTCTGTATCTACAGTGGAAAGAGGTTTTTCCAAATTAAAATTAATAAAACACTACTTAAGAAGTTCAATAAGCCAAACAAAACTTAGAAAGCTGTCATTAATTTCTATTGAATCTACATTGGCTGCCACTCTAGACTACATATCCCTAATTAACGAATTTGCTAAAGTTAAAGTTAGAACGGTAAAACTGTAGTAGATTGTTGTAGTTGATAGTTAATATCATTATTTTAAAGTAGTTTATATTTTCAAAATAAAAATGGTACTCGTACATTTTGTGTAGATTTTTTTTTTTTATTAATTGGAACAATCCTAGATGGTGCCGTAAAAGAAATTTTTGAGAAATATTTCCGTAAAGAGTAAATAAGTGTACGATTAAATAAAAATACGTTCTTCTCCATAGTACTGCACATATGTATTAAAAATTAAGTCGATTTCACGTCGTTTATAAATGTTACGCAACATTAGTAAATGTTCCTTGGCGACTAAAATTATTGTTCTTCAATTTCTCTGTGAAACATATCGCTTTCACCGAAAATTTAAATTATCGTATCGAAATGTCCATCATTTGAAATTCTAAACTAATTATGAGGAACCAACATGGTTTTAACAACACTTGGAAGTATATTTTGAAAATTTGTATTTAAGCAAGTGAGTTTTATACATAAAATTCTTGGTCATTCTTTTTCTTTTTGGTTTTCTGTTTCTACATTGGGCTTATCAACCTGATGACGTTTAATGGATAATATAAATTGTTCACAGACGCAGTTACACTAAGTTATTCCTGAAGATGGTCTAAATTTCAGACCGAAACGTCGAAAACTAGTTGATGTAACAATTTGCAAAATTGCTTAATTAGTAACAAATGATCGTACCGGTGCGCCAATAACATTAATTTGAATTATTCAACATTGTCGATCGAAATAAAGGAAACCGTTAATTATGAGAATGTTTAAAATTGTGAGATAATTACCGTGATGTGTAAGGTTATGAGATAATTGTCTCCAGTGTCCGTGAATTAAATAGGGGTTTAGCCATGAAGTCGGAGTCTAGAACATCGTGAGCCGACCGTGAATATCAATGCCGTGCCCGCATCGATGACATTTGTCACGCTTTTGTATTGCTAATTTAACGTTTCGCCGACCGCTAAGAATGACGATATAGGTGCAACTTACGGGCGTGATTATTGCTAAACGACTAAAATTACAGTCGCGGAAAAACGAAAGTTTAAAATTCGAATTTCTCTATATGTATGTATATGAGTATTAATAACTTTAGATAGATTTTTCAAACGTTGATAACATTCGCCTAATCTTAGACATCCTCGCCACACTAGATTACGTCAAAATTCTTTTGTTTATTCGTCCGTTAACAATCCAAAAGTAAGTGTAATTCTACATTTTTGTGATCACCATTTTGATTCTTGTTTCATTTTTTTAAGTAAGCTATTTATTAATTATCTATACCCTTTGGTAGTAGTTAGTATTTCTAAGGAATGCACTGCTGCTTCGAAATAAAATTTCAGTCTGCAAAAATTGTGGTATTTATCGTATACATTACTATTCGAAATTTCCCGGTCAGCAAAATCTGGTTGTGCAGATTAAGACCAAGTGTCTGCAATCATACTTTGCGAGCAAAAGGCGGTCATTTTGGTGCCAAAACATGTTTGGAACAGGATTTGGTCCCTATTTGGTCTGAATGTACAGACCAAAACCTGTCGCCAAATACCGACTCTAATGCAGAAACAGACGGGTCCGTATTTGGCAGAAAAGTTTGGTGCAAAATTCATAACAAATCCAGAGCAGATTGATAAACTGGGATGTAATACCGCTTACAATTAGGGTAAATGTACCTATTACTGTGGGTGTACGTTTTACTGCTGTATTTTTTCCCAATGATATTAAAATACGTAAAAATACATATTTTCCCCTGAATTTTGTACAATTCAATGAGAATGTACAAACAAAATTGTCAGTCATTCTCATATTTTTATAATCTCAGGATTTGAAAAAACATTCTTCATGAAAGGTAAAAATAATACTATTTTTCGTCTATCTCGATCACTAAAGGACTGTTGTTCACATGATTGTACAATAGGGTGGTTCTTATTTACTCTTGTTAAAATTTAAAAAAAAAATTTCTTTTATGCCACCCCTAAAGTTGTTCCAAATAATTAAAAAAAATCTGTGCAAAGTTTCAACCCGATCGGATAACGGGAAAACGTGCCCCAAATCGATTTAATTGAGGCGTATTGCTTGCCTCACCCTCGCCCGGACAACGTCCCACGAATTTCATCATGTTTATTTAACGGTTCACTTTAGAAGACTTTTCTAAACGCAGTTCTCTTTATAAAACGTTGGCCCTTGACAAAGTGGAACTAAAAAATTTTGAAGACCTTAAAAACAAAAAATGCATATGTATGTAGAACCTCAGGCAAAAAAATGTGCACTTAAAAAAAAAAATAAGTTCTGCAAGTTAACAGAAAAAACACATTTTTCGTTAATGTTAATTGATAAAAGATAATGAAACCAAACTTCAATTTTCAAATTTCAGAAAAAATGTTTGGATTTTGGTCCAACGTTTTTCTCAATTTTTTCGAAAACCGTTTGTTTTACGAAAAAATTAATACGACATGAAAGACGCAGCCTATCCAGATCTACAGGTTTTGTAGAACATATTTTTCGACGCGGTAAATAGTTTAAAAGATATTCGAGAAAAACGATTTTGTGAGCATTAAATTAATCATTTTAATGTTTAGTCGATTCATTATTATTATTTAATTGATAATCAAATATAATTGACAATTAATAATATTTACAATATTAATATTATTATTATTTCATGATAAATTAGGAATAATTTCAAAACAAAGTATGATCGAAGCAGTAATCGGTACAGTTACCCTAGTGCCAGAAAGAGAGGGTATGTCATATTCTATCCTTTTCCAACGAAAGTCTATTGGCTCACTCAAGAACAATGTCGAGTGGAACAGGTACCCTGATTCGCAATACGTCGTTTGCCGTCCCGAGCCGTCGTCTTATATCGAACGAAAACGGTACTCTGTTACAGAGCAATGAGCTAGGCAAGAAACATTGCACGCAGGGAAAAGTGTTGTTCTCACAGTGAAGATTGTCGTTATTAGGGAGAATTCGGTCGGTCGATTGGCGAGATAAATGGCGTGGCAAGGGGAGCCCCTAAATTCGATACGGAACGGCGGGGGAATTCTATAACGCGTTGGCTCGTGGCACGCCTTCAAATCTGCGGACATACCGCGTGTAGTATAGTACATACTCAATACTCTATACCGAGTTCAGCAAATACATAGATCACGCGAATCCTAATCGAATTCATAGACTGGATACACGCTCACGTCCGAGAATTCTCGGGGGTAATTCGATCGAGTAGATGTCTCTGTCGGTATTAATCTTGACGACAAAGCGTTAACGCGAAGCAGGGAGGGTGATCGACGATAAGCTTTGACGGCCGCACTTTTTACGCAACATGTGCAGGAGCGCACACACTTACTTCACAGAAATTAATATCATTTTCCGTAATCTTTATTGTTATATTATACAAGCTGTTTTAGCTAATTCGATTAGGTACACCGAACTATACATTTTATGAACATTTTAAAACATATATGGTTGGGGAAGGCCTGTTTCCAGACGATACATATATTTTTGGTAAATATTTACGTTAACGATTATACTCCGATTTCGATTATTTTTTAATATGTTGTCAAGGTCATCGCATGGGGGTCGCTGTTTATAAAGAAAGTTATGGTAAAAAAAGTTTATCCAGATAGCCGAAAGACGTCTACAAGACATCTTGAATGTCCTACGAACGTCTTCCGAACGGTCTCTGAACGTCTTATGTTACAAAACTGTACGTCTTTTAAACGACTTTTAGACGTATTTAAGACATCTTGTGGAGGTCTCTAAGACGTGTTAGTGACGTCTGTTTAATGTCTAAAAAATGTCTTTTACAAACACGATTTTATTGCTTACAAAATATTTGTTCGAAAACTATACCTCGAATAATGAACAATATTTTTACTATATTTTTGTCGTAAGAACATACACCTTATCTAACTAAAACTACATCGAGACTTTAACAAATCTTTAACTTTTCTTCAAATAACCGAATCGAACAATTTTTATATTTGAATGTAACAATTTTTAACATTCCTTTGAAAATGTTGCAAAACCGCTCCCAATCTCCGGTCTACGGACACTGTTATATCGATTTGCGTTTTCAAAATAAAACTCCATCAAATTCTAGCCAGGATACCTCGTTTCGGATAGACACTACAAAAGCTCATGCGTCACGTTTACAGCTTTAAAACTACCAAGCATTAAAAAAAGTATCCGTAAATATTGCCATATAAAAATGGCAACGCAAAAAAAGAGATTGTCCATAATTTTCAATAGAATAGATGCTTGGACAAGGAAAATTTATTCCATTATTATCCATAAGTGAATTTGTACAATTTCAATAACTGCAAAACAGAAAACCGGTCATTTGACCATTGTAAGTTTAGTGTATTTACATACTTGTAAAATTTCATCTACCAATGATTAAAAAAGGTTAGAACGAAATAAATTAAAAAAACGATTAATAAACGAACGCATTAGGAATATTATCTATTGACTAAGTGTACATTAAAATAGATCTAGTTAAGGATGGTAACGCGTTATCGATTATTACTCCAACAATGTTAAAATCATTTTATAATTATATCTACTTCTCTGTTTTGTGAAAATGAAAGTAATTGACACCGTGACTTTGAATCTGGATTTGCTATTTGTTTCAAAGCATTTAATACGGTTTCTTTGTGTTTAATTCGCTTAAAAATTTTTCACAATCCGTTATTTTTCTCTTATTTTTTTAACATTTTAAAGGCGGAAAAATATTTACAAGATTGGTCATTTGAGTTCAAAATGTCGCCAATTTTTAAATAATGAAGACTAATTTATTTTGGTTCATACCATATAGCTACGGCAACAGTCAATTCATGTTGTTCGAAATATACTCTACAATAACTTATACATATACATATACAACGCATGTAATTTCGAATATTTTTACTTAAACAAAATAACTTAGTTACTCCTGTTACGAACCAGGGCTGCGAGCAGCGCGAGTAGTTGGCGAAGGGTTATTACCCTTGGAATATGGTTACAATTTGTTAGTTAGGAATGGAGTCTAGCGGAGACGAACCTGATGCGTAGTCACGTAATCAGGGTGCTGCTAGGATGCGGACGAACCTGGTGCGTAATCAGGGAGCCGCAAGGATGGTATAGTTTTCGTGGACGAACCCATTTCGAAAGTGGGGAGCCACTAGGTTGGATAAATCCCTGTTTGGACTATCGCTAGGAATGTTAGTAGGTCTCGTAACTAGTATAATTTAATTGATACAATCCGAGCGGTAAGATTGTATCGTGTGGGAACATTACTAGCTTAGGATTTTGGTAATTAATTAGGGGTTTAAGAATTGCACGAGTTACCAAATAACACAGATATATTCTGATAAAAGATGTGTGTACAGATGGTGGTGTTGCGACTGAACTTGTGAGAATTTAGTATACAGTCGGTGTGAAAAGTATTCGTACACCTTTTAAAAGCGAATAACTTTTTCAAAATTCGACCCAACAGCTTGAGTTTTTTTGAGACGTTAGAAGGACTAGTTTACTAGCTAATATGTAAATAATTTTTGTTTTTTATTGTTATTGGTCATAATTGCGAAAGAAAAAGTAAAGGGCACGATTTTTAAATTTTTTATCTGTTCCTGTAGTGAAAATTTATAAGGTGCATTTGGTAGGTATAAGTAAGTTATACATGTACAAAGTTTCATTGAAATCGGTTGACGCATAAAAAAGCTATGGGCATTGTAACATGTAAAAATCTTTGAATTTAGGGTTTTCGAATTTTTGCTATTTTCAATCATTTATATTTCGTAACAACCTCGATCGATTTCGATGAAACTTTGTACATGTATATAACTTACTTATACCTACCAAATGCACCTTATAAATTTTCACTACAGGCACAGATAAAAAATTTAAAAATCGTGACCTTTACTTTTTCTTTCGCAATTACGACCAATAACAATAAAAAAAAAAAATTATTTACATATTAGCTAGTAAACTAATACTTCTAACGTCTCAAAAAAACTCAAGCTGTTGGGTCGAATTTTGAAAAAGTTATTCGTTTTTAAAAGGTGTACGAATACTTTTCACACCGACTGTATGTAGAACTGAATATATGATTACCTAAAATGCTCGGTGTTAACGCACTGGCAATGCGGGGCCTGATAGTACTTGAAATGCCAAATAGACTGTATACCCGATTTGCGGAGTCTGTAAGATGATTAACTGTGATCGAAGGGGAACGTTAGCCCGATCTCACTAGGCGTGGACTCTAACGAATGGAGCACGACGTGACACTACTCGTGTCTGGACAAGTACTAACCAAAGAGAGTAATAATGCAGGGGTTTATAGTTTATATACCCCTGAGATGAGCGTACGGAGTCTGTCATGAACGTATGAGATCTATCATGAACAGGTAAAGTCTGTCATGAACCCTGAGTCGCATTCGTTTTGCCGTTATCTAGTTAGAAGGGGTGCATGTTTGGTTCTTAAGGGGGTCATCCCATGTGAGAGCTACTTTTCCTTGCTTTCTTTAGGAATTTTTTTTTAAGGACCCTTAAAACATACAATCTTGAAATTTTTACCACACATTTACTGACATTTTAACAGTCTCTCAGAATTTTTTCAAACCAAAAATAACGAGTTGGATCGACTTTACACCAATCGGAAGACAATCGTGTGTAAAAAAAAGTAGGTTGATGGCGACCATGATTCCGGAGGTTTCGACCATCCGATATCAAAAAATCAAACGGCATTTTAATTTGTAGATCTGCGGCTATCGCCGGTACCAAAATAATATAGAAATATCTAAAATTAAATTTTTGGCACGGTTTTAAACGTTAAGTTCCAAGTTTCGTCATTTTTTCGTCTTTTTCAGCTTAAAAGAAAAACTATAGCAGATATCAGAAATATTTTGGTACGGGCGAGAACTATAGATGTGCTGACTATACCATAAAAATTTGAGCGAAAGCTGTTCAGTAGTTTTTGAGATATCATGGTCGCCAATATGAAAAATACAGTTTTGAGAAAAGCGCGTTTAAAGATTCAAGTATGATTTGCACAAAGAAAATGTAAAGTCTCCATTAGTCTGCTATGTGGCTCGATGCTCCGAAGTGCACGTTGATTCGAATGCACTTGTTTCCAGCACAAACTAATGTCCAGCTGATTGATATGTATTTCACTGGTTATTTATTAATAGTTTAATCGTAATGAGGCAAACAGATGCTCCGTTCTACATTTATAACAGTCGAACGACTTCGAATATCGAAATATCCTTTTACCTGCATATTCTAGGAATGTTATAGAATTCGAATCTGCCACATCGGATGACCCCCTTAACTAAACAGCAAGATTTGTGGGTTTATCTAGGACGGTTCCTGTCAGAGACGATCTCCAAATACGCATAAATGTGTGTGCAAGATTTGGAAAAATAAGGGACAATGATTTGATTAAAATGATAATAGAGTACGCATTGACATTGACCATTACATTTATTTCTATAGCTGAATGTTCGATTCAGTTTATCGTAAAATTAATTGCTCGTATTAAACGTTTGAAAGTGCCCTGTAGATAAAAGAAGCGGTTGCGAATGAAAAAAAATTAGAGAATTATTAAAATATTGATTGTTCGAAAGTTTATTTTAATGTACGCGAGCGGTTGCCTTCCTTTGCGGTTATGTAATCTTCTTAACTCTTTGTGAAAGCCTCAAGTAAAAACCTAGCACGCAGTGGTAAAGTAATGTGAGTAACGATGTCTGCAACAGAATTTGCATACTGCTCGACACGATGTAGTATTCTGCGAGTTATTAACGATAATGTATTCGAGTATTTCTTCATCTGCCAATCGGATTTGGAAGCTTAGCATGTTCTCTTGTAAGCTAATCTTGAAACATGCGAAATTATACACAAGATACGGTTTAATTAACTAAGTATCCTCGAGCTGCGCCGCGCCGCGCCGTGGCGGGACACCGTTACGTCGCATTTTCCTACCCGTAATGCAATATTTCCGTTTCCCCTTGCATTCACCGTATCGCCCTCTCTTTCTCACGTTTAGGTTACGAAGCAAACAGCAGGGCCACATACAGAATCTCTAGTCACGCTAGCAAATAGAATAAGTATTATTGATGCGACAGTATTCAGTACGATCCATATTGTTCGATGGACAAAAGTCAAAAATGCAAAGTGTAAAATTTAAAAAGTATTATATCCAGCAAAATATTCTTGACGAAATGTAGTTTTTGAAACTACCCATAATTTTTGCTGAATATACTAATTTGTTGTTGAAAAACCTTAAAGTTGAATGCATACGAGTTTGTAAACAAGAAATGTGTTTCGACAATGTTTCAGTGTTTATGTCAACGGAACCCTAGTATTTACATATACATAGTACGGTAAGAACATGGTCTGCGTACGATAAGGTATGCTTTTTGGAGAATAACTCCTTCGAAGGTCATTTGAAGGACAACATATGGTTGAATTTGTCTTTTCATTAGTTATAATGTTACACTAATTAAAATGCGTCGTTCCATTAAAAAAAAAAACGACGATGACGGTTTTACGTTTTAGGTGCTCTCTATCATGCACTTGGTTTTCCTGAATTATTCTTCCAAAGTTGAAAAATCTTGAAAACATGAGTGGCACCATAGTTAGAATACCCAATCAAGAGTGATGGAATTCCTAGCTCTATTTACTTAAATAGAGACAAGAACAAGTACAAAAAAGAATTCATAAACTTCCAATATCGTAGCTTTTGAATATGATTAATAGACAGCGGATCTTTATGAAAAATAAAAATATTCTATGTGAATGACAACGAACTGAAATGAATATCTTTAATAGGTTGAAAATAATACAACAGTATTTTTAAATTCTTCTAATGACTATACCGTCCTAAATTACACCTACTAATTTTTGCCATAAATGCATAAAATCCGCTGTCTAATGATTAATGTTTTTAGTGAATGTTTTGATCTGGTAATTTCGATATGTTTTCATCGTGAGATTACCTTTGTTGGAATACAGAATTTTCGATGAAATCGACAAGTATAGAAACTATGGCTGACAGGAAGTGTCATAAGCAGACTTCTGTTATTGCACGAATAAATAAACGCGGCAGTTGGTATTCTTGTTAACAGTTAAACAAGATAAAACCAGTCTGACATTTTTTGTATGCTGCGACGGAAAATCCGTATTAATATTTTTTTTGCCTATAGCATTGTAACAGTAATACTTATCGTGTAAGGTTAATTATTTAATATTTTTTCTTTACTTATGTATCTAGAATCTATGGAAAAAAAGTAAACCCCGCAGTTAGTCGGGAAACAATACCGCAGGAGCAGCTTGTATAATTTCTCGTTGCCATTTACATAGTTCGATTTACCCTTTCAGCGAAGTACGAGTTTCTTTTTTCACATTGAAACCGTTAAGCACTGGATTCCCGTGCTGGTGTTGCACAGTAATATTTCCCACGAACAGGTGGTGCGTACCTAGGGACAGAGCACAGAGCACAGACGTCCACACTTTACCGAAGTGTCTTTTTTGTTTGACGAGTGGCTCTATCGTATCGCGCGCGATCGCTATTGTTGGCATCATATTCAGCTCCCATGGTCACACGCATGTAAACTGCCTACATCTCGAACTTGTATTATGTATTATTATCTATCGTGGGACGACGCGACGACGTGCCAGCTTTTCATCGTTCTTGCATGTCCGTCCGATATACAAAGACAGAACTTGACGCCAGCAAATAGGTGGCACTGTAGAAACTTAAGATCCTTTGAGTAACCCCTTATTTAAATGTTATACTATGGCCGCGTATGCGTCCCATAAACGATGCTTATACACGTTCAAGACACCGATTAATTATGCGTTACATGTAAGTACATACCTATATGGATCACTTCAGAAGTTTCGTCAATACAGTTTTCATTGGCAAGGAAAGAATTTTCTCAGAATCATACTAGAATTCGGCAAAGCAGCCAACTTACTTATTTCACTGTTTCTTCTGAAAACCAAACAATTTTATGATATAATGTATACCGTATGTGGTGTAAAGCATTATCCATTTATTTAGTGCTGTTAAACAGACGTTCCTTAGCTTTTTCGACGAGATTCTTAGGTAATACTGTCGAAAGTGTAATGTGCGTTTTTGGAAAAAATGTTTAATAATATATAGGTACTTTAAGAGATACAAAATGTAATATTTTCCTTTGTAACGTGTACATACATTAATAGTTTGATTTAATTAAAAGAAAATAGTTTCTGTATTTATGTTTACTGCTTCTTTAAATATGAAAGCACATTAATAGGGGCGGGCTCACTATAATAGGGATAAGTACGCTAAGAATTTTTTGAATGCTGTGCTGGCAGACAGTATGGCGACAGATCCGTTCTTATAACTATTGTGAAAGTGAGAAAGGAGGTGAGTGAGAAGGAGGGAAAAGGGAAGAGCAATAGGAGCCGATTTCTACATATAAAAATTCGTAGACCTTGAACACGTTGTTAGTTTGATCATACTGACAAGTCGTGCAGTGGTGGCTGCAACAGGTGGGCCCCTTTCGAACACTCACCGATCCCTTTATCATCTCCATTGGTTAGAAGCAATTTCAGATCACTATACCCCTACTACAGACGCTATTCGATACATATGACATTGTTTCTCAGACTTTAATTAACAATTAGTTTTTCTCTTTGTTTACATTGGAACACACAGTGCCGGACAAAAGAAACTTTCAATCGTAAGGGAGTGTCGTAAAGGTTGGGACACGTTTTATTTTTCAGCTATAAAATTTCATAGGATGAGAATTACGCAGAAAAATACAGGGTGTCCCAAAATTCCTTCAACTCCTTGAAATGAGCTGTTCCTAAGGACATTTGAAGCGACATTTTCATTTTCGAAAATGCCCGCCGCGGCTTTGTTTAGTTAGAAGTTATTAACGAGAAACACGGACAATCAGAGCGCGACCTAGACGCATGTTTACAAAGATTTTTACCGGCGAGCCGGACCATCTTATTTAAGAATTAATCCAAATAATTATAAAACAAAATAACGTATTTTCTGAAATACTTATTTCAAATAATTATAAAACACAATATCGTATTTTCTGAAATAAGTATTTCAAATAATTATAAAACAAAATATCGTATTTTCTGAAATAATTATTTCAAATAATTATAAAACAAAATAACGTATTTTCTGAAATAATTATTTCAAATAATTATAAAACAAAATGACATGTTACATATTTGAAATAGTATTTCAAGTAATGTTATTTCAAAAGTGATCACAGGTATGAAAGTAATTATAAAATAAAATTAGATTATTTTTAAAATAATGTTTCAGATGGTGTTATTTCAGAAGTGCCTAGGTCTGCTATAAAGTATCTCCCTCGCTATGGTTTTAGGAGAGACAAGGGTGTATGTGGGAAAAAGTGATCACGCGGATGTAGTCGGGTTAATTTAGTATGGATTAATATCAATTCTGAACAACTCGAGCGATGTAATAAATATTTTTACCGGTGGCTATTAATATTATGAAGTAAGAATGTAACGTCACACAAGTTTCTACCGTGTTTTCAGAGTCCGCTAATTAAGTGTAAATAATGATAGAGTAGTCACGGGTGAACTGGCGGCATCGTACAATTTACTTTAAAATAAACGTTTTAAATGGACATGTTCCCCTATGCGACAATGTTTAATAAAACTTAATAGTATCGTTTATTATTGCGTGCCCGGACAGGAACAAGAATATTAGTAACGTTTGCACACCTGTACCATATGACGTTCTTTCCGTAGTCAAGAATGTATCATAAAAGCAAACAAATTATTACTTTTACGGAAATAAAGTCCGTGTTTCATTGTGGAGGGTCTGTAATTTTCGGTGCAGCGGCGCGGCGCGGCGTGGCAGTACACATACATACGCGTCTCTCTTAAATGGTATGCGACGCTTTTGCGATCACATTCCCAGCGGACGATAATTTCGATTGAAAGGGGCCACTTATTACAAAATACAATAACAAAAGAAGAATGGAAGCGGTAATTAGTGATTCAGGTGAATAGTACAAAGAAACTGTATGTTCAGGCCTATAAACATACATTTTTTATTTGTTGTTTTGAGTAGATTTGGGTCGTGGTTTTCGAATGAAAAACTTTCGCAAATCAATTATTATTAACGAAAGCATGGCATTAACGCTTTGACTCTTGTAAAATTTATTACGCTTCGTCTACAAACATACATATAATAAATTTATTCGTTACTCATAAAATCTTAAAAACCTAGAAAATCATTGTTATTTCAACTATAGAATTAGTCGTTTCATGTTATGTATTAATGTAAAATATATTTTTTAAATGTTGGATTTTAAAATTAATAGTGTTTTATCGTGCACTTGTTCGGTTGTTCGAACTTGAGCAGCGTGTGTAAGGACACTCTTGTGCGCGCCGATTACACTATCGACTCTGACGTTAACGGAGTCGATGTAAAAAATATGAATCTTGTGGTATCAGCCTAGTTGCTTGACTGCCTTGACTTGACTGACTCTTTAAGCTCGAGTCCGTTTGGAGCTACCCTCGCTGTGAGTGGGGAGTAAGAATCCTATCTCCTAATTGGTCGGCGTCTTTTCGCGAACTCACCCCTCGAGTATGGGGGTGGTTCGAGGTGACCGCGCGGTCCCTCATTTGGTGGGCCCGGTGGGTGTTGTAAACCTGGGCCAGGTACAGTGCAGTAAACCTTGGCCCGCCTCGTTGCTTTTATTGCTAGTGCAATTGGGAGGATGGCAGACTGCGCATAGACCGAGGTCTGCCATCCGGATGTTTTTTATGCAATAAAACATCTGTTTTCGTCTTGGGACGGAACAAATAGTCTTAAATATAGCGGATTTTATACATTTATGACAAACATGAATCGGTGAAATTTAAAACGGTAACAACATTGGAAGAATTTAAATATAGCGTTATATTGTTTAAAACCTATTAATCATATTAAGAAAGAAAATAAAGGGTATAGCCGTATAAGATGGTGAAAAGTGCCCCCAAACCAAATTGATTTTTGGTCACACCATTCGATAGGGCTCCCAAAGCCAAACCTTCTGTGACAAGTTTCAAATCGGTATCCCTACCACAAGGGTAGTTACAGGGTGAGCACAGTTTAATGAAACATAACAGCACACATGACAGTGAATTATTTCATAATTTTATGTTGCAAAATCGATTTTGTTACTAATTTGTAAGGAATGTGGAATTGGGAAAAAGTTAAGAAAAAAAATAACATTTTTTTATGCAAGTTTCGTAGGTTCATCACTGCTTTTGAAATTTCATACTTTTTATTTATTTATTTGTTAATGTCTCTTGAACATTGTCATGTTCTTCAGAACCATTGTTTTTATCGATGTTCTTGTGCTCGTTTTTAAAAAGCCTACTTAAAATTATTTTTGCAGTTTTATTGTATATTTCAGATTTCGTTGAAAAGTTAAAAAAAGTGTCCTTTTTTTATGAATACTACAATCAGATTTTCTTATCTATTCTTTTAGATATTTTGTCTTTTGCATCCGTACGTTGCAAGTGCAATTCAGAACGCGCGCTTCATTGGAATTCTCGAGAAATAACAATAATTTTTGGAGAAGTGCAAAATTTAAATATTTGGCTTTTCTCGAGAAGAAACACTACTTACAGGGTTGCATAGCCGCTTAAGTTGAGAAAGTGAGGGACGGATGATGGTATATATCAGAGGTTCTTTTTATGCAAATGACGTTCGGTTTGATAATGAAAAGCGCTCGTCCCGATAGTGTATAATTTGCTTGTAAAATGAAAGAGCAGAGCAAATAGGTAGGAAAAGTTTGTTCCGATAACGCCCAAAGCTGATCTCCATCGGCAGAAAGTTTCCAAGCTGCGCATCGTACTGGTTAACCAACTTGTCGGCCGAGCCTTGCGAAGAAATAAAACCGAGCCGAGAATCTTGCTGCAACGTATTGTATTTATACGGGTTTCATCAAAAGCTTGTCGAGCGTTGCATTATTATAAGCAATTAACGATAACTTCGTGCCAAGTATAAAGTACCGTAAAACTGTTGGTCTCGACCGAGCCTAGCATGCGATCAACCAAGGCATAAAACTGCTATGAAGTTCTACAAGGTTCGAGAGAAATTTTTACAAGGTGATCCTAGGCCCCGATTACCAAGCTAATTAAACGAAACCGAGGCTGCAAGTTTTCCTTTCTCGATCGGATGACGATGACGCACACATGTAACACCTGTTTCTTACAAGTTTTACCTACTTTTTCTTCGAAAATTGTAGCAGTTCCTATCAAAAACATAATTAATAACGCGAGCAAAGCCATTCGGTAACTTTTCTACGTGCACCGATAAAAATAGTCACTCGACAACAATAATTCAAAGGGAAAATGCAACCTCAGAACTATTAACATTTTATTTTCTATAAAACCTTATCGGAATCGGAATTCATTGTATTCCTTGGGATTAGTGACTTTGTAATGAAAGTTTCTTTTCGCTGAAATAATTTAACGCAAGCGTATACATACTGCGTTATGGTAACTATGTGCATGAAAGATTACGCGAAAACAGAGTACAATTCGATTTACGACAAAGAGTTGAATGTCAGTGGAATAACGTGGAGTTAAGTTATCAGTTCAATATTATTACTATAACGAAACAATAATGTACGCTCAGAAATATTAACTTTCAAATAATACGTTTCACCTTAAAATATATTTTATACATTATAAACACATTTGAGCCAGTGGAATTGTTACTATGAATCTCACAAATGTAAAAGACATTATAAAAAAGTAATGGTAAACTTAAAATATACAGATATGCAAGATTTATTACTTTATATGCCTCCAGTATATCATAATTATTTCAATAATTTCCCAATAAACACTTCCAAATTTGATTTTACCTACTATAATGATTAAATAAAAATTTCGAACTAAACAAATTTCCATTTATTTCTGTTCACGATTCTTATATTGTAATTTATTAATGATCAAAGAACTCCATTTAGAAACATCTTTGTTCTTAACTGCGTATATTTCACAATACGATACGCAAAACTTTTAACATCTGAATAGTGGAAAACAATGGAGTTACCCCAGTTTCATAACAAACGACACAATTCTAAAACGTTTGTCTTCGTTTCGCGTTCTAGTCGTGGAAATTCCTAGAAACGAATATGCGAAAGGTCAATCCAGAAATGTTTTCTATTTCCGAAGAAAAAGAGCAGAGCAGAGTGTTGGCGTGCGAAACTGAAATCCTGTAATTCGTAATCACCTCATGGAACTTTCAAAGTACTTACATACGTATCGATCTTCTGGTAGGAGGACCAGGCACGGGCGGGTCGGGCTTGTACTTGCGATTACGATAAGAAACGGGAAAATGATCCATGATCATTCATGGAACCGCGTTATAGCTGCTGTAACTATCGGAAGCTGCAATTTTCTGGTAATCATTTATTCGCCGCAACCCCTGCCTCCTTGTCTGCGATCTACGGATACGCGTAAACATCATTTTTGCTGTTCAGACATAGATACATCGCACGCATGTTCGTCGGATGCTAGATTTTCGTTCGTCGTTGTTTCTTGGTGCAAGACTGATGATAATACTGTTACACAATTTCAAGTAAAATTCTCGTAGTTCAGGACCTAAAGTATAGATCAACACGATAAAAGAGGGCTCTGATTGACACACATCACCTACTCACCCCCTTGTTTTTATTGTTAATCTTTAATATCTTCTTCACATTCTTCATTAAATCCATTCCACTCAAAGGTTTTGTTAAACAATCTGCAGTTATACTCTCTTTTGGCACATGAAGTACTTTTAAATTTTCTCTCAAACATAACAAATATAACAACATTTTCTATTTAACAATCTAGATTTAGTTTTAAAATTTCCTCCATTCGCCAATCTAACTGCATTTAAATTATCACACTTTACAATTCTTTTTATATTATTTCCCAATCTAATCTCATGCAATACATTTTTCACCTTCACTCCGTGTACAGGGGTGTGACAGCACTCCATACATTTTTGGTGGAAAATGTAAAGAAAACATTTGGCTGCATAAGTATTTGTGAAATTTTATTGATTCTTGTGAAAGATAAGTATACAATACTTAAAAAATTTAATTTAAAGTAAAAAGATTAAGAAGGTTTGTAGAAACAAAATAATAAATTTAAGATGTATCGTCAGAATCGGAACTATTTTCATCATAAATTTCAGAGTTTACGCAAAATCGTAAATATTTTTGACAAATGTAGCAGCTCAAGCTAGTCTTGATGTCGGTGGATTAAGGGCATAGGTAGCACCTGCGTTGATCTCTTCTAGTTCTTCTGCTGGTGCTGGATTCGGCGGTTGACTCAAGTGACTGAAGTCGAAACTCGGACACGTTGTAATCAATTTTTTTGCTTGCGGATTTGATTGCCGTCTTTGCACAAGGTTATTGACGAGCTGACACGATAAATCCATTAGAAAATTCTTGCGTTCTGAAGACTTTTTTCTATGTATTGTATTGTACAGGATGAGGGACCCAAGATTTCCACCGAAAATATCTCCGTTGTTTTTAGTAATGCGTTTTTTTCTCCAGGTCATATTTTCCGATATTTCAAGGTCACTATCGTTTTTTTTTTTTAATGGAACGACGTATTTCGATTAGAGTAATATTATAGCTAATGAAAAAACAAATTCAACCATGTATAATATGTTGACCTTCAAATGACCTTCCAAGGTATTATTCTTCAAAAAGCATAACTTAACGTACTAACAATAAGACCATTGTCGAAAGTCATCTCGTGTTTACAAACTGCCGTACTGTGCAGCACTTTCTGTCATATTATATTATTATGATTTTAGTCTCAGTTTCGAAATGTCGTATTCGATCCGTGAAAAATGTGATATTGTAATCGTCTACTGCGAATGTAGACAAAATGCAGTGCAAACTCAATCACAAGATGCAACTATCAGGAGTGTCTTCAAGCTCTTTCGAGAAACTGGAAGTGTAGAGAAAAAAAACGTGTACGAAATATACCAAAAGCAAATGTAAATAATGAAATAAATATTTTAGGTTGCGTAGTTGATAATCCACACATTAGATGCAACTCGTCAAATAACAGCATTATCAAATAATTGTATGAGAGAACGTAGAGTTGCAAAAATAGCTTGCAAAATCTTATTGACGAAGATCCGAGAAGAACGTGAGAACTGTTCTCTGCGAGGTGTCTTGTAGTCGTTGCAACTTCGAAGCATAATCAGAAGAGATTACGTTACAATTTTAATTTTGACTATTAAAATGACACTACAGTAATATCGAATTGTTTGCAAACTGTGTTGAATGTTTGTTGTACAATGCGAGACTTTGAAACTTGATTCATAGTCTTTAGATTTTTCTTGGTTTTCCCAAAGGAAAATTATTAAACAGAAAAACCATTTAGGAACAGGGAATGAAAGAAATTTTGATAAAGCGGCGATATTGTATGTACTTACATACAAGCTTGCACGGGGCTGGAAAAAGTTATCGAAGGTAACGGTGACCACGTGAACGATTAAAGAGATCGAAACGATAATGGAACATGCGACCGCTTCGGAGCTACGAAAACACTTTGTAGAGCACTTATTAGTGGCCCGTTCTATCTTGAGCATGTATTGTCTCATCGCCGTTTATTCTGATAAGAATTCCGGAATTCTATTTTCACGAAATAACATTATTGTTAACGAAAATACGTACAAACTTTCCAGAATTTGATTTTCAGTGGCTAACGAAATTCATTGAAAATCAATTTCTATCTACATATCTACATATACCATATACGTACATATACATATATGAAAGAAACGTGCGGTGATGTTTGTCAAAAATTGATGAGACTGGAAATAATTTATAATTTTCTAATATAATATAATATAAATGTATATTATTATCTATTAACTTAATATTATAAATCTATAATAGTAAAGCCTTGATCTAAGAAAACGGAAACCGTAGGATCTACAAAAAACGAATATATCTTCCACTTCGGAGCATACCCCGGGAGGGGCCAAGAACTCGGGGTCGGGTATATCGGTGTGAACCACTACTAATCCAATTGTAAAACCTCTTTATTTTTACGGGACTTTCGTCAATTAATTTGTGGCATTTTTCTGATTACAATGACACTAAACACTAGTGGTTTAATTGATGGTATGTAGTGCGCCTTCGGCCGCGAAGTCACGAAGAAATAGTAGAACCACAGGATCTAAGAAACAGCACGGACCCGAGGGATTTTCTTAAATCGAGGCTTTACTGTAATACCTATGCTACGTAATATTGTATTTGCTAAACAAATCATTAAAGCATTGATGAGTAAAGTGAGAATCTGATCTCTAATTTTTGGACAAGACTGCGGATTAATATGGAACGAGTCTGTGCTAGTTCTGACGAAACAATCATCGTGGAAAGCCTTCGTGTTAGACGACAATATACCAGCAAGTATACGTAATAAGATCTCTATCGAGTGGTGGTCACGCTGGTAATTTTCATCCGAGACTCGTTTAATTGCGCGGCGCGGCGGTTCTGCGTTGCCGCGAGGGAGCTGCATTAAGAACTAATCTACTGGATTGTCGCCGAGGATAATATTCCCAGCACTTACATAGGCAGTGTAACAGTCAGAAAGTATAGAATCGTTTACGTACACGAGGTTTCATTATTATTTATGTATTTCACTTTTAACGTCGCATCTGTTACGAGGCTATTACTGGCAAAGTGGTACAAGCTTTACAAATTAAGGAATTAATTTCCTATCCCCTAACCCCCTAGGTGGACCGATCTTTTTTGGTTGTGTAACTTATAGCAGGGTTGGGCACATTTCATTTCAAATAAAATAACATTTGAAACTACAATGCTCTGTATTCTAAATACTTCATTATTCATAAATAATATAAAACATTAATTTTCATTTCACCTTTAAATCAAATAGTATTTCATTTGAATAATTTTTTTTATTAGGTAGACATTGTTCAAATAAAATAATAAATAATTTCACCTCTAGAAGAGGTTATCGAACTAACTACTAATTAATTAATAAATTCAGATTTGCTAATTTTTGTAGTTTAATTATTAAAGTTTAGCTTCTTTTCCACACTTTTATCAAAAAATGCCAGTGCTGCTGCCTCGGAAAATAAATACCATAGATGGTTACAAAATTTGTTATTGATACGTTGTTTATTTTTTCATCAATATAGCGATAAGCATGAGGTTTTTTTAAAAATTCCAAATCTTGACGTGGAGTTTCCATTGCTATTGGAGCTCGTATCCACACCTTTACATAAACAGTAACAAGAAAAATGCGTACATCACGAATTCCAAGTTCTTCTTCATTAGTTAGACTGAATTGATTTTTAAATAAATATAATTTCAAACGATATAACGCTTTCGCCATCCATCGAGCGTGGTGGAAAGCTCCTGGGTCATGGAACCTTGTATTTCCTGGGGATCCCCACCCAATAAATAATTGTTAACTCCAAAAATTCCTTATAGTTTTCTCTTGGTTGTCGTTCTTTCTGCAAAGTATCCATAGAAAATTGGATTATTTCTTGAACTTCTATTTCGTGAATTGTTTGGAGGATATTTCGGTTCAAGTCCAGTGTATAAGATTTAATTTGTCTATTGTTGGCCAAGGAACCTGAAATTTTCTAAAAAGAAAAACATTTCGATCAGATCACTTCATCATTCTGGAACGCTTCGATTGTCTGCCTCTTTTTCTTTTGCATTCGCCGCCCTCTGTCACGCATGATACTTTAAGCGCTTATTACACGAGTAATTATAATTTTGTAGCTATATCGTGATTGGTGTAATTTTAATTATAAAAACGCGACGAAAACGGTGGTAAAGTTTCATAAAGGTGAAATCTTTTGCTCCACTTGCATTAGTGCGAGTCTCACCGATACTCGACCCCTCGCTGGATCGGACGTCGAGCGTGTTTACCGCTTGACTGGTTCCCAGGGCTATCACCCCAGTGGTGGGGATAAAATTTTCACAATTACGGTAGACACCTTGGCGACAGTTACGGAGATATTACTGGGTCAAAATGATAGCACAAGCATAAAATCTACGTTACTCAGTTATACACGACCCACTAAATACAGTTAATAAAATGTATAATAATTATTTGTGAATTACATTTATTAAAAAAGACAATAGATTAATAAAAAGGGGCCGTGGAAATTAACTAAGTGCTTGTGTAATCTGTAGGTACCATATCGAAACTAAAAAATGAACAATATTATCAGTGGCACAAATATCAAACGTCACAAACAGGAGTTGTAAAGTTATGTATTTAGAAATGTTTGATGGACAAATAATTAAACGTATATGCCACAATTGCTGATGAAGATAAAATCATTTTTCAACACAAAAACGCTGTGATTCATACTGCCAAGGTAGCGAAGAAATACTTTTCCTGAAAAGAATTCAAATTTTAGATTGACCAACAAAAGTAAACTATTGGCTTTCAAAAATGCAAAAAATACGGAGGGGGTTAAATTCAAACTAGCATTCGTGGGCTATGATTTTGTCTGGCTAGAATTTTGCTAAAATGTTATTTTTTTTTCAAATAAAACTAAACAGGTTCGTGAAATCCATATCGGCACAAAAGTTTCAATGTGAAAATTTATTTGTTACTATTTGTTTGTTGGTATTATACTTAATTATTGGAGTGTACTATAGTTCTACGATTGAAGCAGAAACTTAAATTAACTTAAATAAACTTAAATTAAATTTCTGAGACGTTGTGGGTGATGGAGAAACTTTCGGGCTGTTGTTTATCGAAACGTAAAATTAGTGTTGGACAATGTCATCGTTACTGATGATTTTAACGGTCTAGCAAATCGTGCTACAAACTCTTTTCTGGCAATGACCGTGTTTACTAACATGCTGCTCCCCTACTAATATATGTATGTAGTTTCCGCTGCGTCATGTCACGGGGAAAACGGGAATCCCGAGCCTCTTTCTTCCTTTTGTAACGTGTCATAGGAGTATCAGCACGCGCGGAATGCCTATCGAGGCGCGATGGTCTTCGGGAAACTTTATAGCGTTAAAACGCATACGATATACCAGCTAATATTATATTATACAATTACGCGCACACACCTGGAGTCTCTCGTGTCTCGTGTCTCGTATCTCGTGTCTCGTGTCTCGAGTGTAGCGGAGCGTGTTATGAATAGCGTGGCGGGCAAGGAAGAAGCACGTAAAAGGATCCTCGGTGGGCACGTGCCAGGATGCGGTGTGTCTCCTCATGTACGCTACACGTTTTATCAATCAATTACTTTAGTTAGTGTACGTGCTCCGATCGGAAATATTCATTATTGCGAGAGTAAATAGATCCTTTTTATTCAATAAAAATAATAAAAATTACACGATTTATACATATATATTTTTATAGAGTACACTTCGAAAAAACACCGATGACCTTGGGGAAAAAACTGTTCTTGCCAGATATTGGTCCATTGAAGAGATATTTAGGTGGCCTTACTTAGATGGACCACATGGTAAATATCCATGGTTCTGCTATTAGTGATAATCCTGTTGATTATGTTGACGTTGGAATTGCGTTCAAATTCAAATCTGTTGCAGTTTATGAAGATATGATATTCTTGTGGCTACAGAAATGGGTTCGCGCGTAAGATTAAATAAATGATAATCATTTTAAACAACAATTATTTATATAATGACAAGACTGCGGATTTTTATGGAAAATTTTCTTCATTCGTTGGAAGAAACCAGAGCCAAATGCAAATTCAAAATTGTGTAGATTTGAAAATAATATATAGACATCCCCAAGATTTTTGTAATCTCTTCACTTTTTAAAATTTTACCTACTCATTTTTCCCATAAACGCATAAAATCCGTAGTCTAGTAACGACATCGAAAGTAAAATGTAGCTGGTCTAATAACGAAAAGTGAATATACGAAAATCTAATTTTTGAGAAAGTGTTCGGTAATGTATAATCTTCGTGAAATGTTACCGCATGCTTTCAAATTCGAATGTTTTTACGAGCCGGCTAGTGAACGTTTGGAAAAACAATCGATGGGCGCGCACAAACTCTTCCCACGGTATTGCTTGTTGGAAAAGGGGATGCCCATGGTACGCGATTCACGGTTTAACATGAGGGGGTGTAATTTCCTTGTACAGGTGGGACAAATGGATGAGTTCACGGTTTCCATTGACACAATGATGGGAACTTGCTTCCTGCGAAGTGGATCCCACCAAACATTTTATTGTGCTATTTTATCGTTGAGTGTACTATGTAATGAACCACGCCCAGTATCTATTTGCTTAAAAAAAAATTCAAATTTTATTGTAAGAATGTTTAACGATATTCAACGATGTATCTTAGAGTGTATTACGCTTACGAGTCAAATAACTTTGACAAGTGAATGTCTCTTTTGAAAATTTCCTTGTTAGAGAAATAACAATCATTTCTCGAGAAGTGCAAAATTTAAATATTTGGCTTTTCTCGAGAATTTCAATCTACATCTACGTTCTCGTTTTTTAATACAATGACGGTGTCAGGTATAGTAAGTAAACAATACAGAATACAATATAGCAGCATTACGCTTGCTTCATGATGCTTATCAATGCTTCGCCACTTTCTGTTTATATGCGAAGAATATCACTGCCAAATGGAAACTGTGTTCGGCGAACTAATCCGCGCAGTCGAGGTATTGCTTTCGCATAAAATAAATCGACCCATTCGGTATGATATCATAACTATTGAATTATGTATGCAGGTAATATGAAACATCGTAAAATCCCAATAAAGAAGTAACGAACTGTAAAGATGATCGTGTATATTCGTTTTCCAGAAGCAATAAATACTCGTACGAACGATTAAACATTGACAGAACATCCGTCCTTGAAAGAGAAACGTTTTTATTTTTTATGGAGTGCAAAAGTTTCTGAAACGCGAATCAATTAGTAAAAGGTAACATCCGTTACATATGTATACACGATGTCCCAAAAATGTCGGTGAACTTTTTCCTTTGCGAAAATGTTCTCCGCGACTTCGTTAAGGAGTTATTAACGACAAACACGGACCAATCAGAGCGCGGCTACTGCGGATGGTTCCCGACTCGCCCAATGCCAACGCCGCGCTTAGCGGGGCCTGTGCTCTGATTGGCCCGTGTTTTTTGTTAATAACTCCTTAACAGAGCCGTGGAGAAGATTTTTGCAAAGGAAAACGTCACTTCAAATTACCTCGGGAATCTCCCCTTTGAAGGAAGTTCAACACTTTGCAATTGCGTGTATCATTATTTTGGTCGATTTCCAACCACACCATGTTTTATCGCATTGTATACAATTAAACATTTTAACAGCTAAACAAATACAGTGACTAGTGTAGTGGTAACGAACGTGTTAATATTGATGATAAAAATATATAATTGTCTCTTGACTTAAAAGTAAAAATGAGTCTATTATAGCTCGTAGCCTATTTTGGTATATTTGCAACAATTAAACCCCTTGTTGTACGATTATCCCCATGGTTAGAATGATTAGAACTTCTTTGTCTGTAATAATGTGAAAGATGAGGGAAGAAAATTCATATTTATTTTACTGCTTAAAAATATCGGTTACAAAAGAATATAATTCTTTTTCATTTCACATTCATATTTACTAGTTTTTCTTTGAGGTGTTTTCTAAAGTGTTTCCGAAATCATTATTTCTTTGTTAGTACTTGAAACATTTATGCTCATCTAAAATTGTCCAGAGATTTTCAATGGAGATCTAAGGATTGAATTCTTTTTTCCCAAAAAAATTGGATGCCATCTTTGAAGTGTGATTGAGGTCAAAATCTCGCTGACAGATAAATGACACGAATCAAAGCTATTATTTTTATTCATCTGTGCAATTAGTCAATTAGGAAGTATTCACAGAAATGAAAAGAAATATCAATAAGAGTGACTATGTATTTATTAATATATTATTACAATGCAAAAGACTTTAAACTTACTTTTGTTCGCTGCACGTGTCGAACAACATGGATTGTTAACACATTATGTGAAAACAGAGGTTTGATGTGTTGAAGAATGTTATCAACAGTTGAAAAACCTATCTAAAGTTATATTAGAAATTCCATTGTTAAACTTTCTTTTGTCCGGCACCGCATGTTCCATACTTCATGTATGTAGGCCAGTGTTTTTCAACCTTTGTGGTTGACGGCCCACTAAAAATATCTGGAATTATTTGCGACACACCGGAATACAAAAAATGTAAAAGTTGTATGATACAAAAAAAAAAAACAAAACAAATTATCTTTTTACAAAATTTATTCAATGAGAGGGCTGAGCCTGTTTTGTTGAACAAATTAAATCAAAACGAGGTTCCAAAGTTCCGAGGTCCAAATACTATTTCAAAGTTACAAACCCCATGCAATTTTAATTATTTGTCAAAAACCCTTGCGGCACATTTGACAATCTCTCGTGGCACACTGGTGTGCCAGCGGCACATAGGTTGAGGAACGCTGATGTACGCAGTATGCACGAGCTATAAAAGTAACAGGCACATGTTGCCTTATAAAAATAACAAGATTTAATTTATTTAGATTTTACGCGATTGTTATTGTAATATGTGCTTTAATGAAGGTATTGAATGATCTCTTATAAAAGCATATTTATAATTTCAATAATTAAAATGAAAAGTCTAGAATCGTGACAGGTTTAGCCTCTGATGGTTCTGCCTGGGTCTATTGTGACCCGGAACATCAAAATTGTCATTGAAGTACTCAATTTTGTGGCAATTCAACCAAATGGATAGCTGTTGTATCAGAAAGACTAATGTGTCTACACGAAATATCATCATAAGTAAACTTTTCAAAATTAATAATTAGAGCTGTGAACGGTCCTAAGTGTCGTCAATTATACAGCTATAAAAATCTTCCGTTGTCCGAGGGTTAAAAGAACATGTGAACCCATAATTATGAATATGGCTCAGGTCAAAATTTAAAAAAGAAAATGAGTTTATCAGTTATTTCTAGACTGCGGTTTTTTATGCAAAATAAAAAATGTTCACATTGTTTGCAGGACACAGGTGCCAAATAAAAAATTTGTTTTTGTTTCAATTATCTTTTAATTCAATGTAATTTTTACGATATTGTGAAATATGAAATAGTGCTATTGTTATTGCAACATTATATGGAATTCATTTAGTGTTTCAAAAAATATCTCGAAACAAGAGACCACTTTCATAATTATGGGCTCGTATTTGGAAAAAATGGAAAATATTTGTTACGCGTGTAGTAGTATTTCAGCTTAAAGAAAAAAAAAGAAAAAAATAGGTAGAGGGAGCAGAGGAATGGTAGGTAAAAGAAGACAGTAAGTATCCGAGAAGAATATATCGGTGACGAATATCGTTCGCAGCATTCGTGCGGGTTCCAGAGCATGGGGCAGGGACACCGTAGAAAGTATACATGTATAGTTAGACAGGACAGGAGGCGTCCAGGAAGGAAGTGTCGTGGTCGCTCTTCCGGGCAGCTGCTCCGTATATCGGCATATAGGTACTATGGTAAAGTAATCCACTATAGGACACCGTACAAGTGCCATTACTACCGGGGGGCATCAAGGGCTTCATTTAATACCTCGTAGTTCATAATTAGGATCTGGATATTAAATATTACGTTTACAGTTTTTTCCTCTCCCTTTCTCCATCTTCTTTTTTACCGTCGGCGTCGCGGCCTCCAGTCTTCCGTTTCCTTTAAAATTGTTTTGTCTATTATATCGGTGCGCATGAAATATCGACGTCACCATGCACACACCGTAGCGACACCGTGCATATTTTTAATCTTCCATACATCAAAATGCTTATCAACAGTCATCGGTAACATGTGAAATTCGAATCTGTTGTGTACTTGGTACGAAGTATTATTTATTTATCTCCACGATAACATTACTCGACGATTGTTTCGAATAAGTTGCAGAAAATGTTGGAAATTCCGTTAAAACCTGTATACAGGGTGGCCCAAATATAAACTGTCACGAATGATTTTCTCCAAAATTGTAACGATGTGATTGTAATAAGAAGGCTGACTACAATTTTGAAGTGCTAGCGATTTTTTCAATATGGTCGTCACGGGGACAGAAGGGAATGATGTTCTTTTGTAAAATGATATTATTTACAATGGATTAAAAAAGAAGTTGTACACACACACACTCAATGAAAGAATATTGTTTGTAGATAGATTCTTGTTGTTGTTCTTCTAACATTTATACTGCTAAATGGGCAGTTGCTACACAGATTAACAATGTACACGTACGCTTTCGTCCTAGTGTTCGTTTCAATTAAGTATTCGCTTAGTGTATGGCAATTTTTGGCACATCTTGTTAGAATAACATTTCCGTAGTTCGGGCGACATCTGTGTCTATCACACGACGATTGTTTTTCTTTAAACATATCGCTATCAATAAATATTGCATTGAAATGTTTGCTTTTTTTTCTCAGTAAAAATCTGAAGAAAAACTTCTAGATGCATCTGCTATGAAATATTACTGATAATTATATTAACCAATTTGAAAATTGGGTGTTCTGATGATTGTCTAGCGGCTAGCGTTTTGTACTATTTAATTGGAAGAATACGATGATGATGATGGCTGTGTTTGAAACAAATTCTAATTATGTGGTACTGCTTATAATTAATTATTTTTGCCACACTCGGTACGAAAATAAATCAATGTATATTGTGAGTAATCAATCTTGCATCAAAACATTATCGTTCCATTATCTAAACATCATCGCGTCTGTCCAACATCGAAATTGTGATTTCATTGTATTTAAAAAATGTTGATATACGAGCACTGGGATGGAGGGCAGAGAAACGCAACAAATTGTGTTTCTGTTTGTAAGTATCGGTGAGAATTAACCTAACCCTCGCCGGACCAAAAATATTTTAGAACGAGCTAAAAATCTAAAAATTTCTATGTGAGCAAAATAATATTTTTCATCTGAGATGCCCCAAATATAAATAATATATAGTTATATATAAATAATTTAAATGAAAAAAAAAATCATAAATTAGAAATTTTGGAACCCGTCGCGTCGTTTTGATGGGGCCCGCAGTTCTGGTGTTAGTAAATCTGTACCTATGAATGGATGTGCACGTTTGCTTCATCGAATATAAATGTTTTGTAAAAATTCATCGACGATAAAGTGTAAATGTTATTTCCACAAAACGAAATGAAATTCACGACTCGAAAGAAGAGAGTTGAAAAGCATAATGGAATTTTCACAGTATTACGTGCTAGACGAAGGGTAGAAAATTGATTGATTGCGAGTCTGGTACCCTACCCCAACGTAATAATAATTATCCATTAAAAATTCATTTCAGCTGGAATTTTAATTGCAATTAGGTCGGCGTGCCTGCCACTTATCTCGTTACAAATTAAGTCGAAGATCACATTGAAAGTAGCGTACCGGATGTGAGGTACCATCGACTTTTCCACGGACGGACGGACGAACGAAAGGTTAGTAATATTCTTCTGGAAACACTTTAATATTTGATGAGAAGTCTGCCGTCCCGGTAACTTTCAATTTTGGAAGAAGGAATGAGAGAATATGAAATGACCGACCAAGGAAGGAGGCGCAGAGTAATTTTTAATACTTGCATCGGTATAACTTGATACTAATAACCGTTGGGTTATTTCCCAACATCCTCGACACTTCTGCTCTTTGTCACGTAATTACGAGATATTAGCTTCCCGACATTCTTCGCAGTTCCGTTCTCATGATCGAAATGTTTGCTCTTGCGGGAAATGCAGCTGCTTCAAATATAATCAACTCGTCTCGTTTTAGTTTCCTATCACGATATCAACGAGAAGAACAGGCATATTCGCACCATTTTAGTTTGTCCTCGATTAACAATCGATCGTTAGTACACCATGCACGCGTACATATACGTGCCTCGCAGAAAAACCGTGGCAGGCAATTTTCTCGCCTTGTAATTGATGTTGCGTACGGTTATACCAAAAGTTTTTCCGACAAATATGCAGAATGGGACATTTGAATGGGAACGCCTAAATATCTTTGTTATTCATGATTTTGTGACAAAAACCTAACTCAGACAAAGTTGTAATATTGGAGGGGGCAGATGCAGCGTTGAGGTTATTTTTCAGAGATTTCAAGGTCAACGGTACTTTTTTTAATGGAATTAGTTCGAGCAATTAGTTTACTACAAGACGCGAGAAAAAATTTTTGGAAAAATTGCAATTGGTCGGAATTACAGAATTAATTAACACTATTTATTTGAAAGTGTATCACTTGCACTGATCGAATACGCAAATGTGTTAACTGTAATGGAGAATATTTTGATCATTATTTGTATTAAAAACAATTATACAATAGAATGTCTCGGTAACTATTAGTTTTTCATTCCATATACTCTCATAGTTTTTATTATTCAGGATTCAATTCTCTCTTCAACCACAAGTTTAAAATGTATTCAATTACAATAATAAAAAAAAAATTCAAGGCTAATCTTGATAAAAAGCAAAATAGAAAAAATCTAATTATTATATTGTATGCTACCCTTCAATCCCTACAACATTCGTTTCAATCATTTTTAATCAAATATACCAAATAGTTTCATGTAATTTGCACAATTAGTCACACCCTTACAGGGAACATTACCCACGTGTAACACGCTGATTTGAATGAAATCTATTATAAAATTCAAGATCTGTTTAATGAAATTTATACAAGATATAGTTTGTTGAATAATATTTGATACGTACATTTTTTTAGCTGCTAACAGTCGCGTTAAGGGGGTAAAAATAGCCCCACAAAATTGGGGGTGAAAACCCTATTCTGACTCTCGCATAAACTTTCATAAATAGGAAAATCAATTCAATCTATTGTATATTGTATACATCATGTTGGAAAAACATATAATTATGTCTTACGGTACCTCCTTTAGCTATTGACAATTTAACTAACATATAAGTTTATGTTATAATTTACGAAACAAGTCCAAACAGTTGTCGCCCCTATGTGGTCGGAAAATGTTATACATAATATTTAATAATCATTGTTGAATGACAAAAACAAAAAAATTCCAAAAACAAGTATCCCCTATTTCGGTCCATAGATTACGTACACAAAGTTACATAAATATCGATAAACACTTAATAAGAAATATTGCAAAAAGATGAATTTTTAAACATTGCTTAAATAAATAATCTTTTTTGAAATCTTTTTATATGATTATTCTAGAAATCATTGTCCTAGACCCTCTAGTTTCCGAGATACATATTAGCAAAAATATGATTTTCACCCCCTAGATAAGGATCATTGCACATAAGAAAAATTCGTGTCAAATATTTTTCAACAAACTATATGTTTGTGTTACATTTGAGTAATGCCCCTTGTTAGATGAATCATCCTGTATAATTGAATTAACATCGGTGGTAAAGTGATGTGAATCGATACAAATTAAAGCGGGCGGGGGATGATAATCTAATATTTCATTAATAACTTAATAGAAAGCACGTATAAACGCTTTAATAGCAATTTGTAAAAACTGCTAGCGTAGCTCTCTCTCTCTCTCTCTCTCTCTCTCTCTCTCTCTCTCTCTCTCTCTCTCTCTCTCTCTCTCTCTCTCTCTCTCACACACACACAAAATTTATCCCGAAGCAATGCTGGTACTGAAACGAGGTGTAGATCCGTTGCAGTTTTCGAAATTGAAAAGACGTTCTCGAAACGTCTCGATTGGCAGCATCGAAATCGTGCCCGTATACTTACGTACTTATTCGGTTGGCAATGTAGCCGCCACATGCAAATCTCCAGAAAACTCGCATCATCTTGAAAATGTCTTGGACACATTTACCCGTATGCGATCAATGCACGCACATATTTTGAGTTGCGATGCAAGCAAGCATTTTTCTATCGTGGCCGACCGAATGCACTAACTGAAAAGAACCTTTTACGCGGGGATTCCCGCTGCGAACACCGTTCTGCGGGCTATTCGAAACTACTCGTACAGATCTATAGCATTTATAGTGGAACAACAAGTTCGTTAGGGTGTCCCAAAAGTTTCACTAATTCTGCTCACCTTGACGTTTCTTGAATTTTATAAACGTCAATGCTAACACGTCGATTGCCCCGTCGCGTCATACACATACGGGCCTTGGGTACTGTGCCGATTACTGTTTCGATCGTACTTTATTTTAATATTATTCCTAATTTATCATGAAATAATAAACTCTTGAGGAAAAAACAAAATAGAAAAAAGAATCTAATTATTACATGATCTGCTATTCTTGATACCGTACAACTTTCGTTTGAACCATTTTTTCGTATACCAAATAGTTTACAAATAATTTAGGTGGTACACTTGGCTGAATCACCCTGTATATCTGCATTCGAGTTGAACGCTTACACTACACCACTCTCCACTACAAAATAAAAAAAAATGTGTTCTCTTGCGAGTAGAATTTATTTTCAATGCATTGCATAGATCTTGTTATCATCGTTGAATACATCTCATGTGGAACAGCTTGTTTCACACTAGTTTCACAGAGCCCCTTCAAAATGACAGGTTCTATAGTATTTGTTATTTACGATTATTGATATTATAAAGATGCATTCATGAGGAATTGTTCAACAGATTTATTTCTTTGAGTATGTACTATTAAAAAATAGGCTTGTGTAAAAGGGCTAACAAGATAATGTAAATAGTCACTTTTAGTGTTAAAAATATTTAACAGCCGCTCCTGATTTTAGAACTCTATACAAAGGGATTGTCACAATACAGTTACGAGAACAGGTTCTTGCAGGTTCGGAACAGGAGCACGACTATGGAAATATTAATGCGCATACGAAATATTAATGTAAATACCTAGTTCGATAGATAGACACTGTTCACAAGAGTGAAATATAGATACACGATATACATATACAATAAATAATGTAAATGGCACCACCTCACTATAGACTACAAAAATTCTCCCAAACGATTAAAACTTGGGCACTATATCCAAATAAATGATTAGAAACATACTAGTTCAGATAATATATTATCTAATTTGGCTACACGTTATTTGAAATAATCGCGTATTATTTTATATCAACAGACGAATAACATTTCTTTAGATTATTTCGTTATTTCGAATTTATTTGAAATAACTTTTCATTTTATTTATTATTCGATCAGTTTTTCAAATAAAATCTCAAGTTAGATTTGATGTAAAATTATTTGTTATTTGAAATGAAAAATTATATTCAAATAATTCATTCGAATGGGAAGAAAAGAAATACTTCTATCGTGTTATCCATCAAATAAAAATAATAAAGTATTTGAAATAATTCATTATTTCAAATAGTTAAATCATTAATTCATTATTTCTGAATGGAAATACCTCGAATGATACATACTCGAATAACGATTAGAGAATAACATTTTATTCGAATAATGCCCAACAGTGGTTTGATTTTTGCTTTTTCATAGTCGTTTAATCTTCAATCACGACGTGAAATTTTTCCGAAGCTTAACCCTCTTATTTCATCGTTGATAGCGCTCATGAGCGTATACGCTCGACATGTGGCGAATGTATTTTCAATAATGGGACTTTCAGACTTCCCGTTGTACGTGTCTATGCGAGTCCTATTGCGTATTTACCGAGACCGAGGGATGCTGGTGGACAGATGCGTGCATGTCTGTAAGTGGATGCGCTCCTTTCGCACACACAGAGGATTTCCTTTTCAGTGATTTTCAGTAGTGGTTCGAATCGACTGTATGTATACATAGGTATTCACTCTGGCATAGGTATACATATAGTATGTATAAGTATACAGATTATTCCTGAATTGTTTCACTACAACAAAAATTAAAAATCAAGTTAAACTTAATTCTTTCCTGTATTTGCACAACATTTTTTCCGTTTAACTCCCCCTCCCCTCCCTCCAAGATTAAATCCTGAGTGCGTCACTGATTGTAATAGATACCTAGATTTCTATAATTATATTAACATTTTCTTTCGTTATTTTTCATTTCAACAGCTTGAAATATAAAGTTTAATATAATATAATTGTACAATTTTTAAGTAATTTATGAACAAATGCACCAATATTACATTGAAAATATATATTTTTAAACTACCATATAAATTTATAGAAATATTAATGATTTAACATGAGTTTTTATTTTATATTCCTTTAATTGGATAATAATAATAATATACATAATTTATAACATTTTATTATTATTTGATACTAAGTGTCATAATTGAAAATTAAATATAATTATTTATATTATAATTACATATTTATACATATGGAATAATAAATAAAATTATTTCTATTTTGAATAAAAAATTTAAAGTGTGGCATATGTGGGAGTCCTTTCTCGAACTACATCTCGTCATCATTGATGTAGAGATAATAATCTTCTTTGAGAACACAGAGCACAGTAATATATTATTGATTTGTATATAATTAATAGATTTAAGTAATCGATAATCGCTATCGAACGTTAAAAGCTTGCGTTAGAATTTCACACGGTCTTTATATGTATGTATACACATACACGAAGCTCGCGACCAATTCAACTTCCTTGCGTGCTGCGACCAGACCGTAGCCACGAGTTTCGATTATGGTTGTTTAAACTAAAAGTTACACGTAATCAGTCGCTCTTTTTTTCCACCGGCTTTGATCAAATACAATTATCGGGACACCGAATGCGATCGTTTGCCGAATCTTGAATTACAGAGGGTGGTCGCGTGCCAGTAGATAAGATATCGCCTCTTATGTGTTCAGAACAACGGCATAGATTCGGAGTAGTTTGCGTAGCAGCTCTATCGACAAACCACTATAATGTAGGTAATACACATCTATCGCATTTTCTATGTCAATCCAATTCAAAGCAAATCGTAACTTATCTATTCAAACAATTTCCTATTTTTTTACCGGTTTAATTCGCATAAAACCGCCGCGCTGAAAACCTGCCAAAACTTTGATGATATAATAATTAGAATAATAGGTAAGAATATCGGTACGAGCTATTTAATCAAAGTGTAATAAATCATTCAAAATCGATATACTCATATGTCAAACTCATATGTATATTCCCAGATTAATTTACAGGCTAAACAAATTGCCAAAAGCAAGTATATCTTCTAACATGATAATGCTGCCATTCGCAGAGCTTCAGTTGTCAAACAATGTTTTGAAGGCGAAAACACATCAGTTTTTTCATTGGCGGTACACTCTCCGGATATAAATATTATTGAAAATTATTCGGGAGGGCTCTCAGGTACTGTATATAAAAATGAGAAGAAGTATGACAATATTGAACAATTAAACCATGTTATTATGGTAAAATGGAACCGTTTGTTGCACTTAAAACACTATACGAATGCTTACTAAAATCGGAGACTCGAAATGATAGAAAGTAACGGCAAATGTGCCAGTTATATTAATTACCTGGTAAGTAATATATGTAACTTTATTTACTGTGAAAATATATGCACAAACTGTGTAAATACCTATACTATCATTTCATCTCCAGGATTTCTGTGTTTCATGCAGACATACTACATACGTAACCTTTGAGAAACTAGTGTAGCTACAAGAAAACAGTAATGCTCTATTCACAAGTAATGCATAAGCTCTTGGTGCATAATTTTCTTGAGCCCTACAATTATCGGAATGTTTTTATCGGGTGATCATTTTCTAGAAGAGAAAGAAAATTTATATTTATTGCGTGTCTATACATTTACTTCGTTACTTAAATATTGATAACATATAACGAATGAACAGAATTTTATTTCGGCTTAAAAGAAGCAGGAAATGTCATTCGTAATTAATAGATTTTGTTTGAAATGTTCATCACGAGTCCGACTCGATATATGTATGTATTAGCAAGGGGTTAATAACAAATGCTTAATAATTCGATAGTTCATTGATCACTGCGTATTATTATTCAGTTGATACCAATGTATAATGGTATAGCATTTATTTTATTGCGATGACATTTCATCGGATGTTATCGATGGGCGACAGAATGTAACATTTGAAAAATATCACTTTACGTGATGTACATAATTGAATGATTTACTACACTTTGATTAAATAGCACGTACCGATATTCTTACCTATTACTCTAATTATTATGCAATCAAAGTTTTAGAGCTTTTCGAAATAATGTTAGTCGCATTCAAATAGACACATCCAATTACAACTATTGCCTTATATTTCACGGATTGCGAGTGCAACAGCGGTACAATGCTAGTCGACATAATATTACGGACTATTTGTTAAAATTACCAAGTTAATTAACAAATATGTCAACAAACAAAATTATTTTCGCATTCGGTAAAACGGTAGAAAATATCGGTTTCATAGAATTTTGGTTCTATTGTAAATAAATTAAATTCTCGCGAAAATCACACATTACTGTATGTTCTTGTAGACAGGTATCGAATTTTAGAAATTATTTTATCGGAGCGTACGGTAAAATATAAAAGTCAATAAATAGACACGCTATTGCATAAACCAAATCTTAATAACCGATGTTTCCTGTTCGATCGATATTAACCTGAGTTTCATTGAAATCGGTCGACGCATAAAAAAGCTATGGGCATTGTAACATGTAAAAATCTTTGAATTTAGGGTTTGCGAATCATTTAAATCGCGGATTCTTACAATTTTTGTTATTTTCAATCATTTATATTTCATAACAACCTTGATCGATTTCGATGAAACTTTGTACATGTATATAACTTACTTATACCTACCAAATGCAGCTTATAAATTTTCACTACAGGCACAGATAAAAAATTTAAAAATCGTGACCTTTACTTTTTCCTTCGCAATTGCGACCAATAACAATTAAAATAAAAAATTATTTACACATTAGCTAGTAAACTAATCCTCCTAACGTCACAAAAAAACTCAAGCTGTTGGGTCGAATTTTGAAAAAGTTATTCGTTTTTAAAAGGTGTACCAATACTTTTTACACCCACTGTAGATGTCTATACAAAAATTCATTGCTGCTTTAAAATAAAGTTTCAGTTTGTCAAAATTATGGCACATTTTTTAAGGGCGAGATGCGGATATTTGGAAATCTGAAGCAGGTATTGGGAAGAGGAGGAAGGAAGGGTCTGTAGGGAAGTAGAAAGGGGGATATACATAGAGGAAGTAGTGAGCGGGAGAAATTATGAGAAGGTGGAGGGTTAGGGAAAGGGTTAGGTTAAGGAAAGTGGATAAGGAAAGAAAAAAGAAAAATTGGGGATGGGTAATGTAATGAACGAACAGGGTATAATAGGAAAACCAAAGACTAAAGAGGTGCAATAAGTAAGAGAAAGCAGTTTTACTGTATTTTATAATATACCGGACACTTGTGTACTTATTTTCAGCAAATGGTTGAAATTGATCTACAAGTTCTAATTATTCTTTTTTGCATGTTCTCTGGTGTAGTCGGTTGATCATGATATACATAATCTTTGAGTGTTCCCCAAAAAAAAATCAAGAGGAGTTAAATCGGGTGAACGAGCTGGCCATAGTATGTGTCCATTACGATTACGCTACGTGAGGAATGAGCGGGACAGCCACCGTGTTGGTACCACATTACTCGACGAATATCTAAAGGAATGCCTTCTAAAAATATAGGCAATGTTTCTTCTGAAAACGTACTTCACCTTCCGTTTACGGTATACGTGTTATGATACCTAATGCCTTCAGAAATTAAATTTCTATAGATCAATCAGTGCAGTCCAACTACACCTATTTATGAGTCCAAGGTCATTTGAAGGTCATAGTGTACCAATTCATTGAACTCTTCTTGACATCAGCTACAATCGTATAAAGTTAAAAATATATGGTGCCATTTAAAAATCATCGATGACCTTCAAAAGACCTTGAAAACGACAACAATCGGAACATTTTTTTATATCACTATATTTGCCTCCTTTAACAGTACAACTTTTCTCTCTAACGTTTTCTTCTATCTATAAGGCTAACGGAGCTATTTAAGTGTTCTGTTCCTTGTGAATCACCCGGTATATAATTATTATACAATAATATTTCAATGCAAAATAAAAAATATACGTATACAATTCCGATTAATGTTGAAAAAAAGAGATTGTGCGGTCAGTTAGAATAACAGAAGTGTGCTCAAAATGAAAACCACGCTTATGGACAGCTCTAGAAGCAAAATTGGAAAACAACTACCCCACTAAAATTTAAAAAATAAATATATTGATAAATGGAGAATAAAAGATATTTTGGTCAGATTTCTGACGTACAATTTTATGTTCTTTACATTCGAAACAATTAGTAAGTACCAGTTTTATTTCATAATATAGGTCCTTTAATAATAAAAAAATCGTCCATATCCAAATTGTATCGAAACCTAACAAAATTACAAAGCAATAAATAAATAATAATAATAATAAGAATAAGTGTCCGATAAGTGACTTACAGATAAGAGCGTATTATATTATAGGAAGTAGGTATTCTTATAAACGAATGAGAGTGATGAGTAGACAGCGGATTTTATGCATTTATGACAGATATGAATAAAAATATTAGATGAATATAGAAATACATACTACTATATTATTTGCGACCTATTCAACACATTAAGAAAGAATATAACGACCTACAAGAAAAAAATTTCTATTTCACTACAGTTTGTTGCAATTCCGACAATTTTTATTTTGCATAAAGATCCGTCTGTCTAGCGATGAGCGAGTGAATGGAGGAATGAAAAATCAAGCTAGAATTGTATTGATTAGGTTTCTGTAAACCTAATAGAATATAGTATACACATATTATATTGTTTAAATTTTCTTTTGTCGCCAGTGTATGCAGTGTTCGAGAAATGAAAAATAATAAAAAACGCTACCATTTTGTCGAGGGGTGTAGGAACTAGTTGGAATGATCCCGATGATCGAGCGTAAAAATCACGGGTCGTTTACGCGTTGGTGTGCCAAAACAAATCCTTCCGAAACGATTCGGTGCGTTCGGTGTCTCGTGCTCGAGCGGCGCGTGCTCGTTACGCTCACGTACGCCGGGCGCTGTCGTGTGTGAAAATGCACACGTGCCGGCACAGAGCGGAGAGCGCAGCGCGTGCACGGGCAGCAGCACACCGATGCGATGGAAAGAGGACGATATACCAATACCATACAGTACACACCGTGCAATGTGGAGTCCTCGGTTCTGGCAGGAGACGCGCGTCTATGTATAGGTAAATACACACACAGACTGTACGGCGTTACACGCACTGTACACATAGTAGAGAAGCGGCGTCGCGTCGCGTCGCGCCGCGGCGTCACGGCAGTCCGCCGCAAGCGTCCCAAGCCCGGTGTGTACCTAAAGTTGGGAGGGTGCACGACCCCCTCTCGAGTACACACATGCAGATAAGGCCAGGTGGTATGACGTGGCTCTCTTATGGGGGCGCGTATGGGGGTTCTTCCATGGGCAGCTGCAGCTTGATTCCGACAATGCACCAGCACAAAAAGCCTAGTGGAAAGACCACCGTGGCTTCGTAGCGTGCTTGGCACCGCGATTAGGGGGCCGGGGGTGCAACCATAGGCTTAGGTATTATAGTTTTCAATTCGGATATCTTTCCCTGGCAGCAGCCGAATTCTCTTCGAATAGCTGGCCATACTACTAATCGTCAATTATTTCCTGACGGAACTACCACGGAAAAATATTCCTGTCATCCTTCCGATTCGTTCGGATTCTACCTGAAATGAAATTTCACGCGTCATTTCTTTCCCAAGATTGTTCGAGTAAAGTGGAATTTTCTTTCCTAATTAACAGTTTATGCGCGTTATAAATTGGTGGGCTTTCACGAAAGCCGTACCATTAATATATTGCAATTTCGACAAATATCGATAATAATTCGACTGCGGATCTTTCTGCAAAATAAAAATTGTTATTGCAAGACACGGAAGCCAAATAAAAATTTCTTATTAAAATTATCTTATTAAGCTGAAACTAATAGACTGATGTCGTTAAATCTTTTTAATATGTCCACCGCTTTATATTGTACGTATCCATTTTTGTCATAAATGTATAAAATCCGCAGTCTAATAATAATTGTTGCTCCTTACTTTTTGTAGAAGGAGACAAAGCTTGTCTCTCTGTGGGTAATAATCAACGAATACTAAATAGTGGATTTTACATACATTCGTATATAAAATATTTAATTGTATAAGATACGATCAAACAAAGAATTTAAGAGATAATTTTCTTGAAATTAGAAGCAATTTTTAACATCATTTTGAAAGGCACAAATAATCCATTAGCAACGTTTGGTTTTAAAATATGCAACCCAGTAATCGTTTTACGGTTAAGTGCACGTATGCATGTCCTGTTCAATTTAACACACAGCTGTACTACGCAACGACTTGTTGCACTTGAAAAAAACAATTATTTGTTTTTCGTCTTCTTATTAATTTTTAAAAAGACCTCGGAAATTAACAATTACATGTACACGAAATAATCATTGAAATAATTTTGTTGAAACTTATCACTTCCTTAGCTAATGTTAACAGATATTTATCAAGGATATTTTCAGAGATTTCACAAGATAAGTCCAAAGTAAATGTTATATACAGTTTTCTCAGATAGTACTTTATTACGTATTTTCACTCTGTACGTTTAGAGTGGCTGCAATTAACGCTGAAGATACGTAAGATTGAATTCGGTAGAATCGGGGGCAAGAACCGTCGGGTTGGTCGTTACGCCAATGGCGTTGCCGAAGACGTCACGCATGCACCTTTAGCTCGGAGTCTCGAAGATGCGTGTGTTCGTAAGACCGGTGACGTCACCGTGTAAACGTCAGAAGGAAACAGGTTGCATTGATATCGCGGCTGGGTCGTAGCTACGGTTAAGGTGCGCTCGTAGTAAGGGGCAAGGTCCATTCACTAAGATGTATCTTCAGGGTTCAGACGCGTGCCACCGAACAATGCTCGTTTCTTAAAGGGGGCACAAAGAAACCATGGAAAGCAAACACAAAGATTATTATGTGCCCCGATCTTTGCACTTGCTCCCGAACAGAAGTCGGTGCTTACGGCCAATCATGTACAAACAAGCATTCCAAAAAACTATTTAGAAAACTATTTACAAAATACTTCTATCGAATACATGCGTGCATTAGTTGACGAATACCTTAGCGTTTTGTATTCAGTCGTGTTATGGAATGTGAAATACTTCTGTAATTTCTATTTAAGAATTCCGAATACCGAATACTTGCTCTAGTAGCAATATTTCACCCAAAATTCAAAGCTTGATGGTTGAAATATTTATCTACTACTGCACAACGGACTGTACCCATACCTTTTTTTGAAGATGTAGGTACATATGTATACTTTTTTAAAGGAAATAATTTACTGTTTATTCGGCTGTGCCACTATTAATACAAATATTTGTCAGACGTAAAACATGAAATCTATTGTATTGCCCTTTTCTTACAATATTAAACGATTACTTTCCACAAAACCGTATTGTTATTAACTTGTGGATTTTACCGATTCAACTCGTTACGATCAGATGAATTTTTAGTAGGATTTATTGCTAACTTCATAAAGTAATTTATTGCTTCAAAACAAAGCTAGACTACGGATTTTATGCATTTATGGCAAAAATAAAAAGGCGAAAGACAAAATAGAAAAAATATGAAGTGCATTTAATATTACTGGCATATTGTTTATAAACTATTGAAATTATGAAAAGAAGAAATAAATTCGTGTGTAATTATTTTTTCTGATAATTAATGCAGACAATTTTTATTTTGCATAAAGATTCGCAGTAATAACAAGGATATAGCGAATAGTCTTTACGCCGTTGCCATCGTAAAACCTCTTAAACAACTTTGCTTAATTGCACTGGTACTGTGTAATTATATTGATGGACTGCCATGAATAGGCATTAAACATTTCCCTTCGATAACATATTCGATCGTAGCGAGCCCCAACGCGGGAGTAAATATTGACTGACTAGTAAAGATTATTCTCGATCTATGTAAATACATTACGAACACTGGACGGGAATCTCAATTTATTACCGCATAATGTTACGAATCGGGTAATATCGAGCTTTGTGCGTGCGTGTGTGTGTGTAGCGCGCGCATCGTTTTCTGTATGCATACGGTACGTCTTATTTGACGATAGTTCGTGTACAATTATGATGACGTTCAATATTGTAATATGATGTTTGCGAATTAAATAAATTCATGTTTAAAATTTCAATGATCCTCGAATAGCACAGTATTTTATTTAAGAAGATTGCATGTAATGATAGAAGCTACGAAACATAAATATTTCTTACGAATAGAACACTACACTTTTGTTGATTCGAGATAATTAATTTTTTGTATTTAAAACATATATTGTTAAACGTGAACGCGACTTTAAAGCCGTAAATATGTTCGATTTTGTTGTGTAAGTGTTTTTATAAATATTGCCTAGGTGATTTTGTTCATTAGTAGAAGTTTATTAAAAAAAGTAGAACGAAAATATTTTTGAACATTTTCACCTGTCATCTGTTCCTTTTACATAATAAATAATTTTTATTTTTATTTACATTACGTTATTTTTGGTGGTACAATTTTTACACAAAACAGTTTGTTCATTCTTTGATTATAAACACTCCATTTGGGATGTATTGATTTTTAATCGGGAAAATGTAAAAAGTTTGGGAAAGCCTGCCTTAGATAATATCTTTTGAAGCATTATGGGACAATGGAGACTTCTGAAATCGAAGGTTCGTATAATCGAGGTCCTGCTGTATTTTTAAACGTTAAAGTAGTATTTACGAATTTCTGATTAATGCATCTCACTATATTAGACTGCCGATTTTATGCATTTATAACAAAAACAAGCTGGTGCAATTTAAAACAGTGCAAAGATTACAAGAATTCAAGAAACATAATATATTATTTCCAACTTATTAAGATCATTTAAAACAAAAAGAATCTTCTATGGTCTATTTTGCATAAAGATTCGCAGTCTACTCTACGATTCTGATAAATAAAATGCATTGTGCAAAATAATAGTAAATTCCTACTTTCCTTAATTAGAGAAAGTACGTTTATTCGAGTAAAAGAGAGAACGAGAGTGTGTACGTGTGTGAGAGAGAGTAGAGGGGCGGGGGGAGAGGGAGAGAGATTGTGTTCGCCTCTGTTCCATCGTAGCCCATATGGCTTATTGCTAGCGTGCACAAACGCGTGCAGCATTACGATGCTTAGCTATTAATTGATTGGATACGTATTTAGTATGCAGATAAATATGTATCTCAGTGTGATTATCGGTGTTGCCCGAGTCCCATCCGCAGCACGCACGAGCACGAATGTTTTCGATCACAGCGATCGAGCCACGGCTGCGCCAGAAACACCAAACAGGTGGTTAATTTAGAGAAGGACGAGCCTCGTCATTTCACGCTCGTAAAATGTGTTCTCCTCCGGATGATAACCGGTAATAGCTACGCGTATGAGTCAATTAACTACACGCTTTATGATTCGCACACCGGTTATTAATAGACATCAGATCTTGAGGTATTTATGGTACATGCAAGTATAGGTAACATAGTTAACCACTTCGTAGCCTTCTCTCATTTTATTTCTAGTTTGAGGAAGCCCTCAATTCGAAAATCAATTTCCTTCTTATTTTAGCTCCGATAATATTATTTCTAAAATATATCTACAAGAATATTCGCAATCTCCATGTAACTTATTAAGCATACAGTAATGTGTGATTTTTGCGAGAATTTAATTTATTTTCGACAGAACCAAAATTCTATGACACCGACATTTTCTACCGCGTTTTACCGTATGCGAAAATAATTTTGTTTGTTGATGATTTTGTTAATTAACTTGGTAATGTTAACAAATAGTCCGTCATATTATGTCGACTAGCATTGTACCGATGTTGCACTAATAATAATCCGTGAAATATAAGGCAATGATTGTAATTGGATGTGTAGTAAATATCTCGGCGAGTTTTAATAATATGAAAACGCGACTAACATAATTTCGAAAAGCTTTAAAACTTCGATGACATAATAATTCGAATAATAGGTAAGAATATCGATACGAGCTATTCAATCAAGGTGTAGTAAATCATTCAAAATCGATATACGATTTCTTGAAGGAAAAATGACTAGTCAAAATCATATATTCCCAGATTAATGTACAGACTTAACAAATTACCAAAAGCAAGTATATCTTCTAAAATGATAATGCTGCCATTCGCAGAGCTCCAGTTGTCGAACTATGTTTTGAAGGCGAAAACACAGTTTTTCCATTGGTGGTACACTCCCCGGATATAAATATTACCGAAAATTGTTGAGAAAACATGTTATATTATGGTAGAATGGAACCATATACCGATCCTTGTGAAATCAGTCTTTCTGTTTTTCTTCTGCTTCTCACCAGCAAGGTGAGCTTTATACATACTAAGCCCTCCCCCTGAAAAATGTTGATACTGTGAATTTCATTTATCATGAAAAGTATTGGAGTGTAAATATATGTATATGCAGGATATGAGTAAGAGGGAATAATTTTCAACACGTTGAATTTTATTTATTCAATTTTTCTGGATCGGAGGTCGTTTAAAGGTCATATTGTGTACATGGCTGAATTCGTTGAGATGTCGGCTACAATTATACGTGAAACAAAATATGCAATTCCATTAAAAAAAATCGTTGGTGACCTTGAAAATACCCCCAAAAAAAGGCACAAAGAAGAATAATATTATGATGGCGATGTGCGTCCTTCGATACCATTCAAATTCCCATGTCGCCGAATTTCGTATCTTTATAAATCCAACAAAGATATTCAGGTATCCTGTTTCTTCTGACTCACCCTGTATATGTCAGAAATACTGAAAATTTGCATTCCAGTGATAAATGTTTTGGAAATTGTAGACAGGTAACGATTCGTTTCCGGGGTCAATGTCGGAGAATGGGGAAAAGGAACGCAGACGGATACACTTTCTTTTATAGGGTTTTAGCAACGATATTGAAATCAGCGCAAGGGGTGAGGTTGCTAGACCGAAGAAATGAATTGGCTCGTGTCGATCTCTTTCTGGAGTGGTGGCACACGCCGCACGCCACACGCCGCACGCCACGCTGCGTCGCGCCGCGTCGCGCCGCGCCAGTCCGGACGGCCGGGACTCGGGATTCGGGGCTGCAGGAATGCATCCATTGGTGGTGGCCGTGCGCGTGCAGCCTTAGGATGCAAACAATGCCGAAAATCATGCATTGTGGCGGCTCGCATTGTAAGTCGGAAAGCTGTGACATTGAGTTCAGGCAGCTGCGCGTCACCCCTCTGCCCCTGCCCCTGTCCCTGCCCTTCCCGTCCTGTTTCTCGATCCCTCGGCATCCCCCTTTACTGGTCCTTCCGATACAAGGGTGGAATAGTGCTCGAATCCCCGCTACCGTATCTGCACGCCAAGACAAATACTTGCCGTTTGTCTAGTATCACCTTTCCGAAAACTGGTACACCACTTTAACGTTACTTTCGGTCCACTTACCGTTTTTTTTCCACGATTTTTTACTGTATTTAATCTTGCCCGCTAGTAGTCATCTGTCGATGCCTATCTGAAACCTTGTCCCCGAAGTATCAGGTTACATACATAATTGCTTCGGGATTCAAACTGACGTTTATATTTTTCAGAAATTGGTGGGATACATTTATAGGGTAAGTGGTCTAGCTGTTATTCCATTAGTTAGTAATTTTGACCGTTATTATTACTGATATTTTTTAATATTTTTCAAATGTTTTATGATATGGAGACATGCTCATTTTTATATTGTGCTCATTCGATATAATAATTTGATAGTAAATATTTATTGTTAGGGATTTTGTTGTGGAAGTAAACGAGCAACTCTGTTTTAATAACTCACACAGAAATAAATATATTTTAAATAAAAATAGGTATTAACAAAATTATAGTATATGTAAGCACGTGGTGACGAGAAACAGACAGAGCTTGTTCTAAACAATCTAAACCAACAGGTGTCGCTGTAAAACTAAAACCTAAACGAGTGTCTACGACAAAACGCGAGCATTACAAAGCGATAAAAATATAATTCCAACATTTATTTTTAAGCAATTTGCTTTCAGGAAGGCGGACTATTGGGTAGAGTTCGTTCGTTCATTCATAAGAAAAGTGACACAAGTCAAGAAAAGGAAATTTTACAGTATTTGAAAATTACCTTTTTTAATTGTATATAACCAACTTAGATATGTAAAATAATTTGTTGTTATTTAGATACTGGGTTGATTGCCATGCTCATTAGTTATAAAGTACACCACGATTTATATGTTTAGTATTATAATGTTTTTTAGAAATATAATTTTGAGTTGTGTCACTTTTCTTATGAATGGCTGATTTGTTCTAGCAGTAGTAAATACGGTACGATTTGATAAGAGAAATATGAGAACGACACAGACGGGTCAAAATGACCCAGGATGTGCATGTGTTGATTTTGCTATTCTTTTGTCACTAATTTATTAAATGAGGATATATTCCTTAGAGCAGACCCGGGGAAGATTGCTCTGGGGGTTCCTCTTCCACAGGAAAACAGCTCCCCACTGTCGCTGCAGCGAGACCTAGAACTTAGAACACAATACCGTCCGAGTCTCATAGAGTGGTACTTGAAGGAATTCACAAAGAAACCGTCTGATTGGTCACACGTATTTTCGGTATTCGCTGACTTTTCGATTACCACTGCTACTTCAGGTGTATCGCATCGCGTGATGGTGAACTTTGTTCGCCTTGTGCCGTCCCGAGTGCCACGTTACGAGACGTGGACGGTAGATAGCTGTCACCTCATTATGCAGCCGCAGACGTAGAGTTATGGGGGTGTGGTGGAAGTAGCTCAGTAGAGGGGACCCGCGTGGCCCGCGGGCCGCCAGTTCCCCAGGCCTGCCCCAGAGGATACCAGTATCCACCCTAGAGTAGATACTTCATAGTTATGTTAATTAAAGCCGTAAAAATTAAAACTGAGTCACTGTACAGAATTATAGATATGCACAAAATTCCATTGGTCCGTGTTTTTCGTTAATAACTCCTTAACAAAGCCGCGGAGAACATTTTCGCAAAGGACAAAGTGACATGAAATGTTTGGAACACTTTGTATATTGTTATATGATCTTTCTTCACACCCTACATCTTATCACGAAGAGACCGATTACGATTCTGTTACATTTTAGGAGTTTTCATCCTTTATTATTATTTATTTATTGCTTTAAACCATATAAAGTTTATATAGCATATACATTAAAAAGTAAACATTTCTTAACTGAATTGCAACAAACTGGAGAGAAATAAAGATTTATTTTCTTCTCTACTATGTTTAAATTTTTCTAATATTTTTGTTATTTTAAATTACACCTACTCATTTTTGTCATAAATGCATAAAATCCGCAGTCTAGTAATGAATTCTGTGATTTGCGATACTAACGGTAAATTGGATGTTTTCTTATGTGCTCCATATTGTGCTCATTGTGCTTATTGTGCTCCATATTGAAAATTTCGAATATTTCTTAGTAAGTATTCGAAAGATGTGAAACGACCGATTAATATATAGAAACGGTTTAACGAACCGATACAGACAAATCTGATGGACTATTCGCACACCTGGACAAATCTATTCAAGAGAATGCGTTAGCACGCGTCCGGCAGATGCGTCACTTTTAGACAACTGTTGGTGGGACGTGACCTAGGCGATTTAGCATGATTGATACGAATCAGAATAGAAACATGCGTGTTAGAGTTGTCCGTGGGGCAATTCAATTAGTTAATTGGCTTTTTGCAATACTATTGGATTGTTGTCCATGAAATGTCGCGTCTTTAAATTCGACAATTAAACTATATTTTCTTAAACAAACATGAATTTATAAAGATCTTGTGTATGAAATGTACACGAACACACAAAATCTTTAACTTGTTTATTCATAATTCGTTCAATGTTAATATTTGGATATAGGTATGGTATAGCAACTGTCACATGCTACTGTAGTCCGCCATTATTAGGATTCTCAGATGTATTGCGATATATGCAATATATGTTAGTTTAATTGTTAATTGGTATCGTTGGGTTTCCGACGACCCGAAATAATTTAGATCGTCGATCTTGCGATTGCTGGGCAATTAGATGTACTTTTCTGACATCAAATTCTGTGCTACATTCAAATATTAATTTTATTTCAAATCCTGAGCATTAATTAAATTGATACTACGTTTCGATTATATTTCTTAACGTGTCACTACACCAACTATAAGAGTTACGAATTTTAGTAATTCTAAAAGTTTAATTTTAATTTGCTCTTTATCGAAACATTACTTACCACTAAACCTACGACTGCCGGTTTTATATTTTTCATTTTACGATTATTGAAATTATGAAGTTGCTTACATGGAAATTGATCCGACAAATTTTTTTATCCAACCACATATTGAGATAAAAATTGCTCAAAATCTAAATAAATAGAGCCTTGTCATTTTTATGAGCTAAAACATTTTAATCGCTTTTAATGCTCGGTAGGTTTAGTGTTAAACAAAGTCCTCGTTTGTTTCATTAACTTTGAGTTTAACAGTAGTTAATTATTCAGAGAAGCGCACACAAGATCCGTCAAATTTTTGAAAATGTTTATAACGTATAATAATTAAAGAAAAGTTTGACCCCTTTTTTATCTGTGTGACCCGTAACCGTTACAACATGATTCGCCATCAATGTTCCAACACTGCAGAAACACGTACGATAACACGAAGGATGGAAACGTGTATGGTTTCTCACATCCGGTCATGTTACGTCTTCTTCATTCATGACTTGAGCTCACGTAAGAACGTTTACGCGTGTACGAATATAAGATGAGTATACACCCGAATACTTACGTAGGGTAACTTAAAGGCCTTCCGTGTCTTCTCTTATTTCCTTTCGATATTTGTCTTTCCATTCATTTCCTTCGAAGGGCGGGTTCATGACAGTGTCTACGACGCACAGTGTTCAATCCTATGTATAGGGCTATAGGGCATAGGGGATGTCGGGACAAAATTAATAACTCCTAAACTAATACATTTTCGATCCAAGATCCTTAATACTTCTTTAAACAGCACATGAAGATCTATAAACTGATGGAAAAAATACATTTTTATTATAGAAGTTTAAATAATTTTTCAACTTTTTACTAAATAAACAGTTTTTTGTACATTTTTTGTTATTGCAATTGGTTGTCATATAATTACCGAGTAACTTTTGTTTGAACAATTTTTTTGTCAGTTTATTGGAAATGTGTGAAAAATCGACACGACAGGAGAATGGAAAAAACATAATGACTGCTCTCTAAAGTGAAATTTATGTAAAAGAATGTTTATTAAACTTTTATATTATCACTCAGATTCAGATTCTGTGGCTTCTGACGATTCGTCGTAAAAATCCGTAAATTCTTCGCGTGTTTCGTTTCTTATTAAATATTGTTTAATTTTGTCGTAATCAACTCTTTTCATTCCGAACCATTTTGTTCGGTGAATTGATACTAACGTGCGACGTGTGTAAAACACGTAATTCTTAATAATTGTATTTGTTATCTAAACGAAATACTCTCAGGAACACGTAACTAAATTAACAAAAATTAAATAATAATTTTACACATTTGCAATATAAAGGGAAGTTATTAAATGAAAACAAAATGAAACAAAGTATTGTAGACCGAAGAGAAACGAAACCAATTATTGTTACGAAACAGACATTGTTACCAAACTTGTGCAACCGAACTTATATTTCTAGATTCATCCTCTAACGTTGATTCTGCAGGTGGAACATCGTCTTCCATCCACTCACCCCTGTTCGATCTTCTTGGGTAAGATCGCATAAGTGTACTATAAATACACATTGTTTATTGAATTAAGCAGGTTACAATATCTACGTTAGCATGGAATCTTCCCCCATTGTGTTAGAGCAAATGTCAAGCTCGTTAAATAAGTCAAATCGTATGCTAACTATTTGTGTAAAGTACGAACAAATAAGAAAAGTAACTTCTTTTCAACTAGCAGGCTTTTTAACACTAGGTAGACTTTTTGTCAAATATATTCGATATTACATGCATGCATTTCTCGAAGGCCAATAGTGTGGTATCACTATTTGTAATTTGTCCTTATTATATAACAATAATATTTTCTATGTTTTCAATTTCAAGTGTCTGAGCTATCCAAAATTTGGCCACTTTTCCACATAAAATCCAGAAGTTGATGTGAAATGCACATTTACATATGTCTAGAAGAAACAATCCCTTCGTTTCCGTTGCTCGTTGTTTTTTTTTTTTTTTGACAGATCGGTGTCGTATAAACGATTCGTATCAATCGTTCACGTGCGACAAAATTCGTGTCTTCCGCCGCTACACGACCCGACGTAGGGGACAAATTCCTTTCGACAAGTTGTTTTCGACGGAGTAAGGGTGCGCTCTCTTGAATGGAGCAAAGATTACGGGGTCCCTTTCCTTGGGGCGAGTCTTCGGTCTAGGGTTCGTCGTGTAAATAGAACCTGGTTACGCACAGCGCACAAGGTGCTACACGATGGAGCACGCGACCACCGAGAAACAGGTTTCACTGTCTTCGAGCTCGGGCAGCCCGGTGCTCGGTGCACGGTGGTAGCCTTAAGAAACGGCGAACCAAGGCTTGCCTATTATTTACGTTTCTTTGTCCCGGACCGGCGAGATAAAAGCAGAATCGAAGAACGGGCCATGTATATGCCACTTGTTTCGACTTACTTTTTTCTGTGCGCGTAATGTGCTTGGGATTCATTGTTTCAGCACCGACGCCAATATCTGCGACTTCAACATTCATTATTCGAAAAAACATTAGAAGAATTTCAAAACGCTACTCTGTATTATTTTCAATCCATCAAACATATTAAAAAAGAAAATAAATTTCTATTTCACCTCACTTTGTCGCAATTCTGGTAGCAAGTTTTTATTTTTTTGCATAAAGATCCGCAGTCTAGTAATAAATCAAAGGACTAAATAAGAAACCGTAAGACTAAACAAGAAACGCTCATCAGACTTTACAACTGGACTGCGGAGTTTTATGCAAAATAAATTTTTTTTTCGTCAATTATAAGTAGACAGCGGAGATGTTATGCATTTATGACAAAAATGAGCAGGTGTTGTGTGTTATTCAAAACAGTAAAAACATTAAAAGAATTTTAAAATACTGTTATATTATTTTCAAGCTATCCATTGTTTACAACGACAACTACTTAATCTAATGATTCCTTTTTATACTAAATAAGTATACAGGGTGATCCACTTGAATTTACTCGTACCCTATTTGTTGCACGAGAAAATGTTTCAAATAAAAATTTGTTAACTGGTGCATACAATATAACAATCGGTTTTTTTATATTTCACTTTGTTATCGTCATAATATGTTATTATCTTATATACAATGGTAATAATTACCAAGATATTCTTTAGTTAATCTTTGGTGGAAGTATGATGAAAAAACTTTCTTAGTTTTAATTATTTGTTCGCGAATCTTTTACTAATATATTTCTGACGTTTTTCTGATTGAAACGAGTCCAAACACGATACAATTTGCATCGTGTTTCTTCGTTTAATCCACGAATCGGTGGAGCCTTTATTATCCGAACACTCGCGTCTCACTACGGATGGTCGAGGTTCTATCAAATCGTGGATTAAACAAGTAAATCGTACCATGTTGTAAAGCGAACATGTTGATGGAAATTTCATTAGAAAATAATTAAAAACAAACAAGTTATCATAGAATTTGAACGAACATGCACCGAGCATTCACTGAATAATATTTCAGTAACTATTACTTTTTCACTCTGTACCTGATATAGTACTTGTAATACGATTCTTAAACTTTTAGTTCAGTTTAAGGATGAATTCTACGAATATGTATATGTACAGTTATACAATGTATATGTAACATATACGTATATGTTAATCGTGTTATACTGAAAATAAAATTTTGGTTTTTTTACCATATTTTTCACTTTCAAGGTCAATTTCGACTAAATCGGGAGTGTAGAATCGCGCTATGTTGTCGGCGACATATAATTTTGTGACACCCTGTACATTGCTTGTAAGTTAATTAGCTCTGAATAGATGTATTGAATATATTAATACATATACAGACGAAGTAAGATTCTATTTGAATTCGATAGCTCGGAGCTGGTCTATAAAAATGCAAATCCGCATAACCATGCGCAGTCTACTGCGAACACATACACAACTAAGCGGCGATCATTGTCAATGGCCACGGGCCACGCGTTTGCGAGTGGTGAGAACTGTTGAACGGGGATGGGATGGTACGTGCGCGCGCGAGCGCACAGTACTGGCGCGTGTTCGTGAATGCGTCGGAAGAATCGGTAGACGAGGAGAGAAAAAATCGCCGCACACTCCCGCAAAAACGCTATAGAAGGTGTAACGGGTTCCCTTTGGTGGACTTATGGGGTGAGTCATCACCTGGCTTCGGTCTCTACAGAAGGGAAACGGGGGGCTCATAGGAGTGCCGTGTTATAGTCGAGGGAAACACGGGTGGGGCACGAAAAGATTCAGGGTGGTTGTGCTTGTGCTGCAAAAGGCAGGTGAGAATAGGGGTTTCACCTAAACGAACGTGTACGCGCTGATACATTTTGCCGAATATATTTTTTATTATTACAAGACTTTGTACGGTGAACTGTAGGTACACTCAGGTTCAAAAAGATGGCGCAACTTGCGTTTTCTAAAGTTTTCCCTACGATTAAAATTTAATTTCAATTAGGTAGTTGAAACGTAGCAAAATTAATGTAAAGTAATTGTAAGTTAGATACTAAGGCATATTCTAACGTAATTATAAATTGTATAATCTGCAATGTATATGCTATATAAACCTTATATGGTTTAAAGCAATAATAAATAATATAATATAATATAAGAACTAGCAAGTAGTATTTCTTCCCCAGAAATTCTCGAGAAAAGCCAAATATTGACGAGAAATTATTGTTATTTCTCGAGAATTCAAATAAAGCGTTTTTTCGTTTATACTCGAATACACTTTTCATTCATTTTTTAAATATCTTGTAGTTTTGTCACGGAGTGTATCAGACAAATTACTGTTAAAATAATATCAAGTGAAATGTTAACTGAGAATTAGAGAGAAGCGAGAACAAAATAAATATTGATTGAATAAAAATTAGATTTGGATAAGCGCCACAATAAAAATTACGATAACTTCAAAATAAATGCTGGATTCGTTGGCATTGTTATTTGTAATAACCAGACTCCGGATTATATGCATTTTTAACAAAAAAGTGACGATGATTAATATATTATTTTCACTAAATTCGAATTATTAGTGAAAAATATAAATTTATATTTAGCTTCTGGCAATTGATGCGCAAACTTTTTTTGCATATACATAGATCTTTCTGCATGTATGGCTTCTAAAAATGTTTAAAAAAATGCTAGAATATAAATTTCCACAGAATTTAATAAGATTTTTATTTATTTCTGATCTATAAAGGCTACTACCACTGAAAATAAGATTCTATTTGTTCTCACTTTCTTGAAACTTGCCTACAAAATGAAAAATTGTCTAGAAATAACACACACGAACGTTTCAGCAGAAGCATCTTTATGATTCGTACTGGTCTGGTATAAGAAATCGAAAGGTTTTGACTCGAAATATCGATATTTTCGATATTTTGGATGAGCTATCTCGTTTAACGAGCGTGGTCTGTGTTTCGTAGTGGCAAGTTTTTCTGCGTGTTTCTTTCGTTCTTCTTGCATACGCGCGTATGGTGTAGTCTCAATTAACTATCGATCGATAAAATCGGCACGTGTGTTATGGGTATTAAATCGATGTGACGAGTTCCTCTCGCCTTCGATCGTCTTTGGTCGTCCTCCGTGTGTTCGTCCCTCTTGTCGCCAATGATTAAATCATGTCGAATGCACCTTCGTTTCATTCGATCGTGCACTTGAATTCTTTTCGACGGTTCTCATGCTACATACCTCAATTTCAACTGACATCGAATAAAAAATCCCGGCCTGCAAGACCAGACTTTTTAGTCCCGTGCAATCTATGAAAACTGTTTTAAAACTCCACACCAATCAACAGTAATGATATATCTGGCGAAACTTTCCTGGGATGACAATTTCAGTTATTTCAAAGCAACATCGTAAAAGTTACCCTTAACGAAGAAAAAACTCTGATCGATCACTCTGCTGTAACTGTAACATACGTATACAGATACACTACCACGTTTTTCCAATGTAATCTCCGACGAGCGAAGTGACACTATTTCTTCGTCTTGTGTCTAATCGTGTTCAATACGCGTATTTTCAATCGTTCATGCCCGTGTGTACCATTATTTTCTTAAAAACTCAATCGAATAAGCTCATTTCTGTATTTTTGAAATTTTCTAGATACGCTTCTTCTTTGATTTAATAATTTTTTTTTATACGATATTAGAGCATGCTGTACTGACATCAGTCGGTGTGATTTCATAAGGAAGGTTGTAGGATGAATGAAGTTAAATGATCTCAGAAACGGTACGTTTTTAGGACAAATGTATCTCCGTACATTTTTATTCAGAATTTATCATTCTATCGAAATCGAGCACGTAAAATACGTAATTCTGTTTAAGAAACGAATGTGACCTTGATACCTCCATGGCGCGTCCACTTGTCAAAAAATTGCTATTACTATATTATTAATTGCTTTAAATCCGATAACTTTTATTTAACACATTTTCGCACATTGTTTAAAATAACCGAAGATATTTCAGATGAAGTTCGTGGAATGACACACTGTATTTTTGTTTTTCCGGTGACTTACATACATACATACATACATACTAGGAACGAGTATCTTCATTTTTTGTATTTTAGACCAATTTTATTCGAAGAACTGGAAATATGACGGTATTCCGGATACTTAATTGTTGTGGACAGCCCTTACTGGTTCTATCACCGTGGTACAAGGGCCAGACTTTTCGAACATTTACCATATGGTGCACCTATGCATGTCGGGACTATGATTTATACAGAGCCCACTATCTCATAGGTACGCAACCGTGAGATTTTATTAATTAAGGGCTCTTCCCTATGTTTCCGCTTAATGGAATCGATTTTGTAAGCTTCACGCTTTCCACGTGTCTGCTCCCTTAACATTGCGAGGCTAGAAAAATTGTTATTCAAATAACAAGTAATTGATGAAATTTTTAAGCACCCAGTACTAGTGCGGATTTATAATTTTATAATTTTCTTGTGCTAAGTACACTTTCACATATGTTACATGTGCTTGAACACTTAATATTTAAATACATATGGATTTCAGTTTTATTGTCAAACCTCGTTTTCAGTGCAATTTATAAGGACAATTATTACTACTTGGAATTTTATCTATTGAGTTTAGTTTCTTTCACGAATTTCTCATGTTATTTTCGAATATTGATAGTACTCATAGGTGATATCGCGAAATAAAAAATTCTCTGCTTGTGCTACATTTATAAATCATAAGAGAGAGATGTGCACGATATTTATGAAAAATGTATGTCCACTACAACGGGGTATACTACCCCTTGAGAAGCCTAGAAGCTTGATCGCCGAGAAGTGTAACATGATACGAGATTAAAGATATGTACATTATATCAGTGAGACAATACTTATTCAATAACAAACATTTGTTGTTTTTCAGTATTTTTTTATGAAACTTGCACCAGCATATTTCCGATGTTTTTCTGATTAAAATGAGACCAAACGTGACATAATTCGGAGCATATTTGTTTGTTCAGTTCACGATTTAATGGAACCTCGACATACAGGGTGTCCCAAAAATGTTGTACTTCTTTGAAAGGGGCGAATCCCAAGGCCATTTGAAGTAACTTTTTCCTTAGCGAAAATGTTCTCCGCGGCTTCGTTCAAGAGTTATTAGCGAGAAACACTAACCAATCATGGCGCAGCTACAACGGACGGATTCCGGCTCGGTCAATGGCAACACCACGCTCAGCGCGACCTGTCATCGAGTCGCAATCCGCTCGCTATAGCCGCGCTCTGATTGGTCCGTGTTTTTCGTTAATAAATCTTGAACGAGGCCGTGGAGAACATTTTCGCAGTACAGTCGGAAGTACAAAATTTTTGTGACACCCTGTACATATACCTTAGCCCTAATCCTACAAGATATTATCGAAATAATTAAGTCAACTATTCGCGATCAAGGATATGTAAAGGTCATAACATAAAAGCTAGGTCATTCAATTAAAAAAAAAAAATACTGTTCGTAAGATTTCGGAAAGTATGACCTTGAGATGACCTTCGCCCAAACTGACTTGTGTCCCCCTCCAAATACGATAATTTTCTCCTCCAACATTTTTTATATCTGTATAAATAAAAAAGTTATTAAGGAAGACAGCCTGTATAATGAAGCTTATTTTGATGAAATCAATTCGTTTTCAAATAAGCTAATTTTGAAAAATTATCGTGTAATATGCGACAGCCTAACACTAGTTTCCTTCTCTGAAACATTATTTTTAGTTACTTAATCAACATTTTGGTCAAGTACATGTACTGAGTTGGTACGAAAGTTCGTAGCGTTTTGAAATTACAATTCAAACATAAAGTTCAGATATTTATTCATAGATTTATTCAATAACATATTTTCTATTCTGTTCTATTACTTTTCGACATTTTCCAGGTAACTTATCATGTTATTGAATAAATATCTTAATTTTATCTTTGAATTGTAATTTCAAAACGCCACGAACATAGTGAAATTGGTGTAACAATGCAACAACGTTAAATTTATTAATTCGGAATCATCCGTCAAAATGTATTTACGCAGCGTAAGAATAATGAAAACAGCTGGACAAAATGCAGTTGATGTCACGTGTAGTCACCGATGAATTATCGAAGGTACATCAAATCAAAGTTGCACAGACGGTACCCTAGATTAGCTTTATACCTGTCTATACCTAGATTTGCTCCAACACAATCGGAAACAATATTGTCGTTGGTGACATTTCGTGCATCGCGACGACGTATTTTCAGATTCGATCAGGATCAGCAATACTCGAGAACAAAAATAATCAATCAACCTTATTAGTTCGTCAAATAAAGAACCATTATATTTCCTCGATAGTTCTCATTATTCGATAGTAGTTTTTCGATCATTTTCGCGCAACATCCGAACAACATTCTATTAGGTCCGCGTTAATGAAAACGATCAACAGTGACTCACACAATTATTTTGTTTTAATATTTTAGGAAATCACTTTTAAGGTTCTAAAAAATGCAGTAAGAAAGAATCGGTTTTTTCACCCATTTACATGAAACAACCCCCTTCAGTTTCTCTTTACTGAACATAATCTATCAAAATAGAATAACTAAATTAACAAAGAATTAAAACCCGCATGTATACGAAATATTAGACAATATACCTATACATGGTGTTCCAAAAATGTTGTACGTCCTTGAAAGGAGTGATTCCCGGGGATATTTCAAGTAACTTTTTCCTTTGCGAAAATGTTCTCCGCGGCTTTGTTGAAGAGTTATTAACGAAAAACACGCACCAATCGGAGCGCGGCTACAGATGAGAGTGGCGTTGGCATTGGCCGAGTCGGACTCTGCCCGCAGTAGCCGTGCTCTGATTGGTCCGTGTTTTATCGTTAATAGCTCCTTAACGAAGCCTCGGAGAACATTTTCGCAAAGGAAAAAGTTACTTCAAATGACTTTAGGAATCACCCCATTCAGGGCAATACCTTTTTGGGACAGCCTGTAGTACGTTAGAACAAATGTTGAGTGCTTTCTGCTGCCTACTAGCAGAGCAAAGGAACGTAGGTACGATTGCGTTAACATCCACTGAATAAATTCGAAGTTATAAATATTTGGAATGTTCCTTCACTTTATTGACACCTTCTTCCTATTAGCTCATTGTTAATTTAGACAAATGAAATATTCCCTGCATAATCGGTGCACCAGGGATCGAATTTTGGAGCTAACAACCGCTTCACGATAACTTGGGAAAAAATAAATTGATTGCCGTTCCAAGATCGAACCTGGATACGAGGGATGTACATATTGGGCGGTGACGCAAATGGCTGCAATGAATTTGCATCGAAAGTGGCTCTTAAACGGTTTTTCCTACCGCTTATCCCCCGCGTCTTCTGCCTGGTTCGCCGTTCCGCTCCCGTACAGACTGTAAGGCAAATTTCTTACCGATTCAATATTAAATTGTGGGATGTACCTTCTGACCGTCCCACCGCACGCCTCATTATCATGACAGGCTAACTTTTTAAATAGGTGTTTTACGTCCCGCGACAAAAATATAAAACATGAAAGAAATTTATTGAAAAGTCTATTCTAGTAAGCATTCTCTTCCTACTTTATTCCTTAATGAAAATGTTTACATATACAAAAATATTTTAGGTCGCGCTAAAAATCTGAAAATTTGTATGTAGGCTAATGTGATAGTACTTAAGCCAGAAAAAATAATATTTTCATCTGGGATGCCCCACCTGGCTTTTGATGGAGTTGGACTTTTCCAATTTAGTATGTTTTATATTTTTATTGTCATTAATTTTTGTATAAAGCAATTTTGTAGACCTAAGTTGGAATCAAGACAAATCATATGTGCACATAAATATGGGACACGCTTCGAAAAATCGTGAACTAACTTCCATTTACGATACGTTTACGCCAGATCACTTTATTAGCTCTTCGAAAACTTAATATTTTAGAAAAATATTCCGAAGACAAGGAGCTTTTATAGATACCATTAAAAAAATAGTTTCTTTAATCTGAAAAACTTGTTACTAGCTAAATTGCAATTTTTCCATCCTCCCAGCGTGGCAATTTTTTTCGATAGTGGAACAATTTAAAGTCTACGACATTTTTGCGAATATCAATAACAGATACTTTCATCTTTCTGCTTCTATTTTTACATTAAACATATCAAAGTATAATGCTAAAGAAAAAATTTTTTTTTAAATCCAATTTTAAAAATTTCAAAGTTGCGAGTTTTTTCATTACAATGAGCTTGTATTTTATTTGTATATAGTTATAGAGCATGGAAAGACCACTTCAACGATATATAGAAATGCATATTCACGATGTATTATAATGGAGAAAACAGAGTTTAAAAAAAAAAATGTTCAATAGGTAATGATAATTCTATATTTCGAGTTAGGTATGCTATAAGTTTGGTACTATTTAATGTTTTAGAAATAAAGATAATAGACGTTTTAAAAAAGGCAAAAGTGAAAGAATTATTGTAGTACCAAATTTGTCGTCGTCGGATGAAGAATAGAATACTGACGGCGAAAAAATGAATTGGCATGAAGTATAGTAGAATTATGTAAATCATCGATGAAAGACGATGTGACATCTAAAACTTTGAATTCAAACTTGAATCACATAATTAGTGCAACTTCTTAATGCATTTATAGAAAAATCATGGTATGTCAAATTTAGTGAATAATCACTAAATTTTACAAAAAACTCTATAAAATCTTACCGAAACTTCTATCATCTATATTTTAGAATCGTATGATACGCGAAACCTTCAACATCTGAATAATGGAAAAAATGAAGTTAGCCCGCATTCATGATAAACGGCTCAATTGTAACTAAACATGCAAGTGACAACTGTAATGGAAACAATGTTCACAGCTAACGGCATAACTAAATATACCTCTCATTGTCAGTATAAGTAGCATTCTATGCGCGTCTACTTGTTATTATTCAAGTAAATTACGGAAAGTAGATTGTGGCAAATCGGTGTACCCGAGAGCTATTAAGTGGAGATGGCGGCGGCGGTGAAAGATGCAACAGAGCCTTTTTTTTTTCTTGGAGGATTCGACGTGAAAGGAAATTAGGTCTTATATACTTTACTCGATTTTGAAGGAAAGCCAGAACGCACCCTCCCTCATCCCCCTTAAGTGCACAGGGACTGAAAAATCTATTACGTCTTCGACACTTGGCGCCGAGCCCTAACTTATTCATGGACCTGTTGAGGCGCTCAAGATGCGTTTAGGACTGGGGAATGGGGGAGAGCACGCGCCCTTCTGTCGCAAGTAGATATAAGGGTAGTTAGCGCCCTTCCGCCATTCAAGGGATGAAATCACTACAGTGACCAAGGACTCGTAAAATTACCGTTTAAAATACAGCAGCCGCTACTACCGTGTCCCAGCATCTCTATTCGGTGTATAGTACGAGCTGGTGCCTCTATAACATCTCTTATCGATTCTTTGTGCGAAAATGTAATACGTGCGTATCTCCCCTCCTTTCATCTATTGTGTTTCAAAAGTGACAACTACGGATGTTTATGCATTTATAGCATTTATAGCATTTCAATGTATAGAAACTCACGACCAAGGCTCCATGTGCGAGCAAATCTGAAAATAATTTTATTATTTATTCTGGTTATTCTGGTATTTATATACTAACAGTTGCAATTGAAAGATAGATGTGATGCTAATACAAATGCAGTAGGCTAATAATCGGTAGCAATATAAATTTATGTAATAACAGTTTACACGTTATATCAAAAGTAGTCGAAATGTTCATTACACGTTCATTAAAATAGAGCACTAGTTTTAAACCAATCTTATCTTTTTAAACCAATGATTTTACAAAAATCTTTTTTTACATGGTCGGATTTGTAATCGATGACCACGCGATTTGCAAAAAGAAATTTTTCTACATCCTCTGCTCCTCGAGATATCTAAGAAAATGTCCTTTTGACCCCCAAATTTGAGGGTTGTTTTCACCCCTTCAACGTGGATGGTTGCCAATAAAAAAATACATGTCAAATATTGTTCCGATAACTATCTCTCTCCTAATCGTTTTGTCTAGGTTCGGTATGTTCCATTGTGAGTAACTTTACGTGACAGTCTCCGGTGCTTGAGACTCGTGCGATTTGGCTAGACCGTGCGGAGTTTTTTGAGAGTTTAGGGCAATTCAGAAATGTCTTTGGTACATTTCCGAATTTCGCCCTCTAATTGGTTTTCACCCTAAAGAAGGAGGGACGATGTTCCTCCTCTGTTCATAGTGAAGGAAGCCTCTCGTCTGGGGTGAAGCACACACGACAATACTGACGGTCAAGACTTTCCTTGATCGTGCCGTTTGGCACTGTCTCTCAACCCCAACGACAGGGTTCATGACTGTACATTAGGGTGGCTCTTATTTTCGATTTTTCCATTTCTTTTATGCGACTCCCCAAAGTTGTTCCAAATAATTAAAAAAAAATCTGTGCAAGGTCACTCGGCTAACGGGAAAACGTACCCCAAATCGATTTAACATTAAAATAATTAATTTAATGCTGATAAAATCGTTTTTCTCGAATATCTTTTAAACTATTTACCCCGTCGAAAAATAAGTTAAACAAAACCTATAGATCTGGACAGGCTGCGTCTTTTATGCAGTATTATTTTTTTTCGTAAAACAAACGGTTTTCGGAAAAATGGAGAAAAACGTTGGACATAAATCTTTTTTTCACTTGCGGAACTTATTTTTTTTTATGTGCACATTTTTTTTCCCGGATATTCTATATAATAAAACTTTAAATTCTAGTGCGCGGAATCCAAGATCTAACACAGACCTAGCGGAGCTGCTCACTAAATCATACCCGCTCCTATGTCTGGAAACCAATATGGCAGCGTTTTAACCTCTCAAACGCTCTTGAAATCGCGAGCAACTTTACTCGTGTAGAACTTTTAAACGAGTGAACTCCGCACCCTGAAACTTGGATTCCGCTCACTAGAATTTAAAGTTTTATCATTCTTTCGTCGAATTATATAATATTACATTCAGAAAAGTTGAAAATTTTTGGTCCCCTGAGTGAAAAAGTGCAGTCGACAAAAGAAATAAATTTCAAGTTGATCATTTATTTGTCATTCGAATGTGCTTTTAAATGCTTTTCGCCCATTACTGGCTCCCATAGCATTTTTAGCTGCGAAGACGTTTAGCGAATTTTTAAAAACAGGTAAGATTTAACGAGATTTTTGTGCAGACATTATGGTTCCGCAACGGAACATCGGGATTGATCGCATACCTGGCATGACGAGGCATGCGTCGCCACAATAATTATCGAGATATGCGTGTCTTTACGCACCCGGTTGGAACGGATGCGGACGCATTCAACAGTGGGGTGCCACGCGAAACTTTCGACACCATACCATACCGGCTATGATTCACCTGAGCCATCGTGTTACTATAGTTACACCGTGGCTTGTTCGTCCGCGTGGTCTTCCAAGAAACATCGAAATTTGTCTACCGTGACTTCGCAAATACCACTCGCTCAGAATCAGTCACGTGACAGCCATTTTCGCATAAAATCAAGAAGTAATTGGAACCACTATATTCGATCATTTCCATGGAAACGACCATGGCGAGAGAACGAGTTTTACAGGAGCAAATGGAAACTATACTTATTTTCGACTTTTAAATTTCATTTACGACACCCCCTGGATTTTTTCAAATTAATAAAACAAATCTGAGCAAGGTTTGAGCTCGATCGGATAACGGAAAATAATAAAGGAAATATACCTGCAAAATAATATGCAATTAAAAGAAAGTGAGTTTTGCAAGTTCAAAACAAAGAACACACATGTGTCGTTAATGTTTATTGATAAAAGATAATGAAATTACACTTTAATTTTCAAATTTCAGAAAAAATTTTTTTATTTTAGTCCAACATTTTTCTCAATCTTTTCGAAAACCGTTTCTTTTACGAAAAAAATTAATACGACATAGAAGACGCAGTCTAACCTCTAATCACTTACCTTCCCCTTCTACGACGATATATGTATTCCCCACGGCTCGGTCATGTGACGCGTTCCGCCTTTGTCGTGCGTGTGCCACAATGTCATGTGACTAATCCGACACTGGCAGAGAGAGGGTAACCTTTTCCCCTCAATTCGAGTAATTTCCCCTGATCTGACGACTGTGGACAGAACTGTAATATCCTATCGACTGCCATTTTTTGTCAAAGATATTAAAATTACTGGGGCTTCCCTTATGTTTAAACTTTGATTTGATTTCGATGTTATAATTTCAAGTATATTTACCTTTACAAATACAGCAGAGCCCCCCACTTCCGAACTAATAGAGAGACTACACTGTTCGGATAACAGAACGATCAGTGATCGGATTTTAAAAAAGTTATTCTGATTTTTAAATCAGTCGCCCTTCAGGGAGTTCGAATACATTCGTGGGCCATTTCATCAGACCTGGGCGTTTAACAAAATTGTTAGATTACTTTTCAAAGTTATTTTAAAAATAATCTATTTGTCAAATAACAAAAATTTATCATTAAGTATTTCATACGAAAATTAAATTTATTTATTATTTCTCGAAATAAATTATTTGTTATTTTTATTCTCACTGATTATATTCTCTTTTTTTGACATTTGATATTGTTTATACAGATATTATTGACATTATTTATAAATATATGTGTAGACAGTATAGTTTGATTTCATTGACATTTATTTTGAATGTTATTTCAGAGACAATTTCAGTTGTTCTTCCAAAAGATAATTCTTGATTGTTTATAGTTAAGGTCCCTCTAACATTCTCATTTTCGTCAGAATCATTATTTTTATCGACGTTGTTGTGCTCGTTTTTGAAAAGCCTACTTAAGATTATTTTTGCAGTTTTATATATTTCAGATTTCGTTGATAACTTTAAAAAAGTGTCTTTTTTGTGAATAATACAATCAGGATTTTGAAGAAATCTCATATACATATAGGAGATACAATTTTCCTATCTCATCTTTTAGATATTTCGTCTTTTGCATCCCTACGTTTCCAGTGCAAGTGCAATTCAGAACTTTATTTGATTTCTCGAGAGATAAGTGCAAAATTAAATATTTCGCTTTTCTCGAGAATTTCTCGAGAAGAAACACTAACCTATTATGTAGATTGTATACAAACATCGTCGCTAAACGCTGTTCGGATACAGGAGGTTCTAATATTTTTTGTTTGATTGTGGATATCGACAAAACGTACAATGCAATTTGGTGTTTTTGAAAAATTTGGCCATCATGGCCCGGACTTGCCCTATGCGCGAGTATGGATTAGGTTTAAGAATGACTTCATCCGTTTGACAGGGTAGCAAGAACAGGAGTACGTACGGTGAACAAATCAGTGACGATGACGGTGGGGCGATGGTGTCTAGACGTAGCCGGTGCCGTCGTCGTCGTCGTGGATGTCGTTGACGTCGTCGCACTGACTCACTCGACGCCGGCATCCAACGGTAGGGGATACGGCTAAATATTGCGTGCACGCAATGACACACGATGCTTTGAAATAGTTCTACAAGCTACTACGCGTTGATTCAGCGTTGCATCGGGCTCACTTTCGTTTCTCAGGGTCACGTGAATCGACAAACCTTTTTTCCAAAGTCGAACCGACGCCACTCTCCTTGTCGCGACACCTCCATAGCATATCCCCTCCCTCCCCCCCCAAGAAAACTTATTCGATATCAAACAACCTAATTTTCAACCCATATTTTCAATGTGGAATATATTTTCATTATTGCGAGACAGTGCAATGATAAAACTCGTCACATACATACATATAAAGATAATGAAAATGCAAATTTATTGAAGGGTTCACCATCATTTTCGTCGTTCAAAATATTAACGAGTGTTTTAACTAATGTTTTGTCACGTTACTTCAATTTCTTTATAATTTTTACACAGAGGTTCATATTATTTTATAATTAGTAGGAAGGTGAAAGAATTCACATTTTATTAATAGCTTTTATACCATATATTTGTCTAATATGCATATAGTACTATTTTTCGTATTTAGGGGAGTGCCCTAACGCAGGAACAGCACCTAACGGTAACGACAGAATCTGTTGAATGAGTATTTTTTCGTAGAGTGTATTGGTTAAATCCAATGTTTATTAAAATAAACAAATATTTCTTCGATGGGTTCACTGCCTCCTGGTACCGGACAGAACAATTTCCCCTATTGCTGGACAGTACAGATCTTATTGTCAGTCTTGTATGTTTCTTTTTGTACTACTATTTATTATTTCGGTTTGAGTGATTAAACAATACACTCAAGCAATGTGAATAGTAATAAAATAAGTTTAAGGTAAAATTTTAAAAGTAAACTTCAGATCGCTAGGACACTGGAACCGAGACATACGAACCAGAGAAGAATCTGCATAGTTTGTTTGAAGAAGATGGGATTCAATGTTTGTGACGACATTCCAGAATGTTTCGGCTATTAGATGTATTTTCGATCATTACAAATTATACTAGTAATTTTATTGCGTTTAGCACCAGGGGACACTTCACAATTTCTTAAAATAATATAACAATAGTATAATGTCAATTTAAGACAACTATTACAGAAATGTGGATTATTTTTCACTTCATTTTGGTTACTAATATTGTTAATTGATAAATGACGCAGATTATTAAGGAAATGTTGATTATTTTTCACTTTATTTTGGTTTCTAATATTGTTAACTTACAAATGACGCAGAATAAAAAAAAATAAAGTATTATTTTGTCTAATTTGTTTAAGAAAAACCGTAAGGATCCGGCAACAATCAGATCCACAATGTTCATAATTTTTTGTCAGGATTAGTGGAACAAATATTTTGTTCTTTGAGTAAGTATTCGCATTCGCAAGCGCGAGTAAACAGTACTTAATCTTTATAGAAATCTTTTCCGGAAAGATAAGGTAATTGTTCGAATACTCAGCCATTCAAGGCCAATTGTTGTCAGCCATCTTGAGCGCTGTTATTATTAATGTACTATTTTATAAAAATTTCGTACGACGAAATGGAGCTAAATATAAGTTTAAGAAAGTGTCTTTTTTGTGAATAATACAATCAGGATTTTGAAGAAATCTCATAAGAGATACAATTTTCGTATCTCTTACTTTAGATATTTCCCGCTTTATTTGAATTCTCAAGAAATAACAATAATTTCTCGAGATGTGCAACATTTAAATGTTTTGCTTTTCTCGAGAAGAAACGTTAGTAAGAACAAGTTTATTAACTGATTGTTACACTAGGTGGTTGGAACATTTGGAAAAGTTCTCTTCGGAAGAATACGGGAGGAGTGGCAGAAGTAATATTTTACAAATGAATTCTATAATTGGATGTTCAAACTTGTTTACGGTGAAGAGATCGAGTGGTCTTTGTCAGGGTCATGTATGTTCTGTGCCAAGGGACACATTCCTACACCACTGGCGTCAACCAAAATAGATTCGCCATAATAGACGCTTGAGAACTCGTCTCGTTTCTGGGACATCCGACGAAAAACGAACTCGATCGATGCATGTTTATTTACTTCATTCATATTGTTTTGTCACGTAGCGGGAAAAGTTTGTGCGCGGTGTCGCGTCCTGCGGTTTTCTAGTGTAAGCTCCAGATAAATGTACAGGATGTTTTTATCTGAAACTATCTATCTTCTCCTGATGCGATCAAAGTAGGTTCTACGTTGATATAAAACATTTTAGAGTTCGGAAATTAAAATTTACATATTAAAATTATAATTCGAATTTAAAAATAAATTAAACAATTATTAATTTACTGCGCAATAATGTTAGTTATAATATGTAACAAGAAAAATGATGTAAAAAGACTTTGAATGAATGACATGACATTCGTAAACTTAGAAAACATATAATTAAGCTATAACATCGTCATACTGGTACAAGTATTAAAACTCATATAATTCAAAAATTCTATTATTTACATAATTTCTAAGGATCACGTTATTTAAAATACTTAATTCCCTGCTTTCGGTATAAATTTATTTAAAAATCAATACGCATCCGAACGGTTGCAAAAACAGATCATTACAGTAGCGTTGTAACAAATAAAAATTTATCTTCAATTGAGATCAAATAAGAATTATGTAGTACACATAAGCAAACGAATTTTCTGTTCAACTTTATTAATAGCTTTATCCACATTTCTACATTACATTTTCTCGAGCATTGTACTCACTCCACACACTCGCGCATTATTGCTATCAAACATACATATAAATCTGTTACAAGTTATAAATATACACAATAGAACGTCGAGTATGTGAACTGCTACAGAAACAAGAATGGTTTTTCGCATAACCAACATAGTGAGATCAAATAGACAAACACGTGACAGAGTTTTCAACAATAGAATAATTTTTGAAAATGTGACAAAACACGAAGCAAGGGATTCATCAAAATTGAAAAGACCAATATACACATACGTTCTCATGAACAATGTTCTCTAAAAAAAACATTGACCTCGTCAAAATTATGTCGCAAACTTATAACACACTCAACTCAAAGAAATACATATATTTTTCACTATTTTGCAAATTTAATTTATGAACAAAGAGAATAATGCTCATAAAATTGGTCCTGTATATTTAGCATATACGGGACTAAAAAAATATTAAAAAAACGAAGATATTCTCTATACGAAATAAAATTTAAAAATCTGAAACACTTTGTTTCCGTACAAAATATAAGTTATAAGTTTTTATTACATATAAATTTATGTTGTTTCAGCAAATACTATTTCAAAAAATGACCACTGAACTATATACAACATAAATATTGACTTTTGGCTGGAAAATAGGGTTTGAATTTTTACATTTCATGCATTTTTTACGAGGCGATTACCACTTGTAATTAATGAACTTCAATTTTTCGCTCTTCATCAACCTTTTTAACTCCTTTCCCATCATTTTACCGACAAATAACAATGATGGGTTTACACTTTGTGAGAACCTAAAGAATAACACCTCATCAATATTTTGGGACACGTGAATGTCAATACATTGTGTCAACATCAAGGTGCTCTTGAAATCTCCGAATTACCTTTACCCATATAAAAAATGGTTGCATCGCAATATTAACAATAATCATCAACACCTGTTATTGTTCTTTCAATAATTGTCGATAAAAATTTCCTGTGAATAGCACTAAACTTATAATACCGTGACTGTGAACATAGTACATATAAGCAATTTGAAAATGATTTTTTACACAAAAATACATGTAAAGGGTAGGATCAAATTTGTTCATTTGAGGGTTACATTTTGATAAAATCGAGTTCGAATATTAGTTGAGCACACACGCCTCATTACATTTTTAACAAATTTCAGTTTGCGTATAATATTGATATTTCAATCTGAAGTTGGAAATAAAACGAATCTCTGCATCTCTCTGGATTACAGAAATATAAAATTACGAAACATCGTTGCTTCGTTTCCATTTCTGAGCGAAATATTGGTAACGCGCGCAGGTGCGCTCCAGTAAGCGTTACATATTCAATCGATGAACGCGTCACACTCGTCATTAGTATGAATCACCGACGAACTTTTAAACAGAAAAGTTGTTTCGGGAATTTCTTAGTCTGTGGCGTTATAATAGGCGCTGAAGTTCTATTTTATTTGCATGAAATTCTGAAAATCAAAATTCGCAAGTCGAATTTTACAGTTCTAAATTCAAGAACTATAAAAATTAACAATCTCTGTTACGTTTATATTATCAATTACAGTAGACTACATTTTTCAATAATGTTTTACTTCTCTTTCAACGCAAGTTTCTTATCTTAAGGCCAATTTATTATTATTATTATTTATTTATTGCTTTAAACCTTATAAGGTTTATATAGCATATATGTATATTACAAATTATGCAATATACGATTATGTTACAATATGACTTAGTGTCTAACTTACAATTAGTTTACATTAGTTTTTAACAATTTCTTTTTATTACATGTTTTTTTATATAGGGAGTGAGTTATTTAACATTTAAAGCTAAAATAGAAATTATTGAGTCATATTTCCTAAAACTTCAAGTTCTATTCGCATTAGGTACGTGGCTAGTAGGGTGGCTCTTATTTTCGAGATTTGTAATTTTTTGTGGCACGCCCAAGAATTGTTCCAATTAATAAAAAAAAAATTGTGCAAAGTGTGACATAATTAATGAAATGCTCATAAAATCGTTTTCCTCGAATATCATCTAAATTATTGACTGTATCGACAAATATGTTTTACAAAACTTATAGATCTGGACAGGCTGCGTCATTTATGTTTTATTACATTTTTTCGTCATACAAACGGTTTTCGCAAAAATTGAGAAAAGTGTCAGACCAAAATCAAAAAAATTTTTCTGAATTTTGAAAACTGAAGTGTGTTTTAATTATCTGTTATCAGTAGCAGTTGATGCGACATAAAACTATAAATTTTAAACAAACATTAACGAAAAAAGTGTACTTTTTTTTCTAACTTGCGCAACTTTTTCATAATTGCATATTATTTTGAAGGAAATTGTCCAAAAAATTGAGAAGTCCTCTAAAATGGACCGATGAACAATGCTGGGGGAAGAAGGGGAACCAAAAATTTTGAAAAAAATTTTCTTCACGAATAAATAAGAGCAACCCTAGTGGCTAGTGCAGGTGGAACTGAGCAGTCATCCGACAAACAGGTTAGCAGCACCATTGAGAATGATGCTGAAAATGTTGATGGTAGTTTGAAAAGATAAATTTGACATGTGATCGGTCCTGAAGTCGGAAGGAAACAGCTGACGTTGAACGTGTTGGAACCGCAATGGTTATAGTACGTGGGAATATGAGAATTTGTCTTTGACGCGCCATTAGTCCTATCGCATCGATTCGATTGTGCGACCGTTGCCGTCGGTTCGAATTCTAAACGAATTTAGGGTAACCGGGGACGCTACTGTAATTAACGCATCGATGTTCCCTCGAGGCTCCCGGCAAACAGGCAGTTGTAGTCCCGTGGGAACTATGCGTCGCGGCACGATCCCCATGCAACTTCAACTGCAGGAAGTTTACAGTTCATTTTCGAAGAAAGACCATTCGTTCGATGGATTACCGTTTCCGAAGGGACAGACAGAGAATTTTATTGTTCTGGTATTGACTGTTATTGCTCCATTTGATCTAGGCCCGACACTCGCTTTCCTTAAACGGGTACTTAAGGGACAAGGTACTTGAGGTACCTTAAGGGGTATTTCAAATTATATTTTTAAACTTTATTATTAAACGAGTTCTATATTTATTTTATAGCATATATTTTGAAAACATGTGTTTACTTCTGCCATGATTCCAGCCCTTCTGCTGACCAAAGACAAAAAAAATGACGAAGCATATTAATCAGTATGAATGTGGCTATGATCTGAACCAAGATAAATTAAAAATATTAATTATTACAGAATGGCTACGTAAAATAGTATTTTAACTCTTTGCACTCGGAGCTATTTTAACTCAAAAACGAAAGATTTTTCCATTCTGGATTATTTCTATTCTATACAATTTTTTTTCATTTTTTGCATATGAAACTGATATAATATAATATCTCATGTAATATGTAAATGTCTAGTAGTTCATTAAATACGAGCAAAAATAATTATTATTTTTCGATTCTGCTGTCGTGTGGATTTTTCACACATTTCGGAGAATTGACAAAAAAATTGCCCGAACAAAAGTTACTCAGTAATTATATGACAACCAATTGCAATAACAAAAATGTACAAAAAACTTTTTATCTAATAAAAAATTGCAATCATTTAAATTTTTCTAATAGAATTGTATTTTTTTTTTATCAACTAATAGATCTTCACATGCGCTTTAAAAAAGTATTAAGAGTCTTAGATCGAAAATGTATTGCTTTAGGAGTTATTCATTTTGTCCCAAAATTGCCTATAGGATCGAACACTGGAACGAAAGTACGAAACTTTTTTAAATTAAAATTGAATTATACAATTAAGATATTTATTCATAGGTTTGTTGAATATGTATCATGATAAGTTACCTAGAAAATGGCAAAGGTAATAGAACAGAATGGCACATATGTTATTGAATAAATCTATGAATAAACATGTTAATTTTATCTTTGAATTTTTATTTAAAAATGCTACGAACTTTTGTTCCAACCCAATACATAAAAAACATTTTAGTTTTTTAGTAGCGATAGCCTATGATAGAGTAAGTATTATACATACATATTACGAGTATTATTAGTGGACTGGCAAGTTTGCTAACAATAAGATCTAAGTATATAAGAAAAAGATCTAAAAATACCGTTGTATCATTTTTGACTCATTAGAATAATTGAAGACTGGAATTAAAAGAGGCTATAATGTGCCATTTTTTGAAAAATTGTTTTTTCCCTAAAGAACGATGTAGGTAAGTTCCCCTGACGATTCGTTAGTTTGTTGTTCCTTTTTCAAGAAAACGACAAGTGGACTTTCATTCCATTGATGTTCTAATATGTGTTTTCCTCGCTTTGCTATTTTTCCTTTTTTTTAAAGTCATATATTGTTTTCAAGATGTATTGACTACAAACTGTAATTTTTTCAATTGTCTCTGAAATAAATTGCATTCCTACAAGTTTTACATGGATTTTACAGCCCTTTTTAATTGCAGTCCTCAATCGAGAAACGAAATAAATGTCTTTATTTTGCAATTAGCGCTGACACTTTCCATCGCAATCCGCGGTCTAGTTATTAGTAGATATTGTTCTAGCCTCCTCATATTTGTTCGAGTAAACTTCCAAGAGGAGACCTATCCGCACAAAGACCACTGACTTGTCATTTATCTGCGCGTGTTGTAAACAGTAGATTGCCCTGATTCTCTAATGTCGTCACGTGCAGAGACGCATTCTATGGAATATTTAGGTTTTGCGATGATCGGCATGCACACATAATGCCCATGTACTTCTGTCAGTGACACGCGCTCATTAGAGAGCAGTTGCTTGCGTCGCCGGGGCATTGTTGGCTTTGAACCGTGCGATGTCAATGGGAAGTCTAAAAGAAAAATCCGGAATAAAGAATCCTCCCCGATTCTCGGTATGAATAGCAAACCTGCAATCAACTACCGAAATGTCTGCTAATGGGACCCGGCAGTGTCTCGATTTCTTTTCAGAGCAAAGTCTCCGGAAACGGACAAAGCTAATAGGCTACCTGTTACGATTGTCACGTTCACGTAGTGATATGTCTTTTCAAAATTCATTATATTTGTCGACCGTACTCCGCGAGTGTTTACCGATCAATTTTCGGCATGCATGCATACTAAGGTGGACCTTATTTTTCGACCAAAAAATTTTGGGAACCCCCCCCCCCCCAATATTGTTCCATGTCATGAAAAAATGATATATCGAAAATTTTAGATCAACCGAACGTCGGGAAGGCGTGTCTAATCGAGCGCGAAGTTTTGAAATACATAGAAGTAACTGCGCGATTAATGTGATGAGTATACTGAAAATTCAAGTTAAATATTTTAAACCTCCAAAAATATTATAATTCCTTACATGCACTCTAGTACAAGTGTACTTTGTACGAATTAAGATTATTTTACATTAATTAGCCTGTCTAATTTCTGTCCGCCACCTTCCCGCTAACAAGTCCGTTTTCGCGAATTTTGTCTTTTCTTTAGCTACAATGTTACACTAAGTAAAATACGTTCTATTTTAAGAAACTACGATGACCTTGAAATACCGAAAAATATGACCTAGAGCAGTAGTCGGTACACTCGGTCAAAAGAGCCAAATATTAGCAGTACAACGATTTAGATTACATTTCAGAGCCAAATTTCTTTACAAGAACCCTGCTTTTAGAAGTCTGTTAAAACTAGGTACACTGAATAAAACTAGATATTATGCTTTATAATAATCTTAAATTGCTCTTTATTTGAAATTAGATATAACAGACTGACTGATTAAAAATTGTATTAAAATACTACTGAACCAAACATTTTCTTCCCGAGACATTTTTTCGTATTACTAAAAACAAGGGAAATATTTTCTTAGGTGCCTCACCTGTACAAGCCCTATTTGGTTCAATACTTTTTTAATAGAATTTTATGTTTTATACGAATTCGTGGAGAAATATTAGGCATTCCATTTAAAAAAACTGAAGGTGACCTTCATATCTCAATAAAAAAGCAATGTCCCCATGGAAACCTTGCAACATTTGTTTGAAAAATTTGTTCGTACAACAAATAACTCACGAGTTATTTGAAGTAGTCATGTAACGAGACACCCTGTATAATCGATAAAAGTTATACCAGTCCTATCTGACTTTTTGAACGCTTTGACTACCAAACCAGCAACCTCACAAAATTCCACAGCCTCAAGGTAATCCATTTAATAAAATAAAAATTGAAAAGTTTAGATGCAACACAACTTTCTTGTATTTTGCAGATCCTAACCGAATCCGGTACACCGAATACATTAGCATAAAATTCCGTTTAAAATCTGGACAAAGCGTTGCTGCAATTTGGCGAGCACGAACCAACACATTGCTATGAAAATCGATTCCATTATAAAAGCAACAGGCTAATAACGAATTAATTCACGCGATACAATTCGAGTGTTTATACATAGATGCTTCCTGTATCGTTCCAAAATATACGCCTAAAAATTTTGGAACTTTTCGCTACATTTGTATACATATAATAACTGTGCGACAACTGATTAGTATTTCACGCTTTATGCTTTCATACGGAAAATACCGGTCTGATTTTGGTGTTAATGCGTTTATCAGAGTTTAATATATTTTGTAGAAGTAATTACTACACATTCTGCTGTAACACGACCTCGAAAAGGATCATTCCCTGAAAAAAAATCACCGTAAGACGAGGTACAACGAAATCAGTGAATGCAGAAAAGGATCGATCGAAGCCGGAAAGTTGTTATATTCCCTGAAAAACCAGAAAAAACAAGTTTAAATCCGAGACAGGATTTTAAACGAACACGGTTAACGCCGTATGTACAGCGTGGTAGACGTACAGCGCGTAACAATTCGGTAAAATTGTTTGGCATTTCGTATACAGTATACGAATACGAATAGGAATACACAACGCTGTCTCCGCTCGTCAATTTTTCTCTCTTGGCTGGTACGGTTTAAATTAGCGTGAAAACTCGTGGAGCCGGAAAAGAGCGCAGCTGCGCAACTTTGTCGACTTTTCTTCGGCGAACAGTCCGCGGCACTTGCTGTTCCCGTGTAAACGAATTACGGACGGTGTATTAGCTCCACTATTCAGAAGTTAGCGTGCACCGGGAACCCTTTCGGATTGTACGTGAATACAGTAATTAACGCGTACACTTCGGATCGAGAGAACGAGGATCTAGGGAGAGCGTGGCAAGGTGGGAGTAGGAGATGATGGGGCGCAGTCGAGCAAATATCCAGCAAATAAGCGCAGCATACGCGCGCGTTAATAAGGTTAAACGGAGAGCCGACCTCGGCGCGCGACCTCTCCTCTCCTCTTCGAAGTAACGAAGTTATTCCTTATACCTGTGTATAAGTAACTGCCATGCCGCGCCGTGCCGGACTGATCTCTCTGCATTCGGCACTCTGCACTCTGCACTCTTCACTATTCACTCTGCAGGTACAGTGATCTGTAGGATCTTTATGCTAAATAAAAATGTTCCACCTGAATTGCAACAAACTGGAGCGAAATATAAATTTATTCTCCTTCTCAACATGTATTGGAAATAAATTCTATATTTTTATATTGCCTCTTTCTATTCTTTTCTCTTTTTGTACTCTCTAGAACTAACTTCACTTCTAATCTGCATCTCAACCGATACGTGCGCGCTTATTAAAATAAAACCTGTGCAATATCAACTACAAGTCTGTGTTTAATTAAATAAGACTGATCCTGATCCCGGCTGGATATCCTGAACCACTAACTCTAACAATATGTTTAACACTATACCTACCACTGCCGGTCAAACGATTGTGAAAAACAAACAATAATCACGTTTTATCAGAGATCAGTTGATTTTCTTGCTGACAAGGAGCATCATACAAATTAGAAACTATTATATCTTGGACTTCTCTCCCCACTCTACCTCCCCTTCTAGGATGCTATTGGCCCACCATTCCACTCGGTCACGTGACGCGTTCTGTCTCTGTCGTGCATGCGTCACAATGTTACGTGACTAATCCGGTACTGGCAGAGAGGGGGTAACTGTTTCCCCTCAAGTCGTGCTCCCTCCCCTCGTCCGAGTTTAGGTGATATTTCAATTCTATTAGCTGTAACCATTAGTAATGTCGTTTCGTGACATTTATATGTATAAAATTCTATTTTTATAGGCAATAAAAATTACCACCTGAAATAACTCATTATTTATTGATTTAATAAAAAAATGTTTGAAATGAAATTTATTTCATTGTGTCGTGTACACGGTGTTCGCGATAATTTGTACCAGCGTTTTTTTCTTTAACGGTAAACATTAGAAAAAACTGAAGAGGAGGAGGTTGTAGTATATTTTACCAGCAATATGATAGCGTCTCTCAAAAACGAATGTCCAACAACAGACGTCTTTCTGCTATATGGGTTATGACTTGTGAGGAGAATTTGGGTCTTTTTTGTTGTGAAAAAAGACTACAATTTATTTGATCTTGATATTATTATATTTTCGCGAACCTTCATAAATATATTTCTTTTATTGTAGATTTCGATTAAACGTACATTACACTGACATTTTTCGAAGAGTGGGTCATCGGTAAACTGGGAATCTGTATGCATTTATGGTTTCTAAAAATTGTCAAAAAATGCTAGAATATAAAATTCCACAGAATTTAGTAGGATTTTTATTTATTCCAGAACTACAATTTTATTCCAGTGACTACTACCACTGAAAATCAGATTTTACGTGATTCCACTACCTTAAGATTTTTCGACAAAAATCGAAAATTGCATAAACATCGGCGGTCTAGTCATCAGTCTTTCACTAGCCCTAAAATTGTTGTTTGTTAATGACACGAGTAATATTATTAAATAATACGGTTTGCTATTTCTCAAAGCGGTAAATATTGACTAAATCCAATTTCGTTGCTAGCTGTATTACTCTAACTGTTATGATTAGACTCCGGATTATATGCATTTATGGCAAAAATGAGTACGTGCAATTTAGAACAGTAAAAAATTAGATGATTTTAAGAGTATTAATATATGATTTTCGTTATATTAAAATTATTAGTGAAAAATATAAATTTATATATTTAGCTCCTGTGTCTTGCAATTAATCCGGAGTCTAGTTATGACGAAACAGCACGATTTATTTCCACGCAATCTACTAGTTCCTGACTACATAATCCGAGTAAGTGAAACAGAGGGCTGAACTTCATTACGGATGATCCGAGTGAAACCAAAAGACACCAGAAACGAAAGATCGTAATAAAATTAGTGGATTCGGACCCTTTCCAATGAACCCTCGTCGACCAGAAAAGCCGGTCGAGCGATTCGAGTCACTTTGATCAAACGCGTCGAGAAGACCTAGCAATGAGACGGAAAGCACGTGTGTTTAGTTGTTACACGTTAGCGCCCTGAAACTGGTCACAGTATGTACGTGTATGCGCCTACCATTATACGTACACAGTACGTACACATTCCATCGTAAACGTGAAGGAAGACCCTCTGACAAGCTCTGTGCTTCCGGCGCGGCGCGACGCGTCGCATTCTACAGGCGACTCACAAACCGGTGATGGGCAGCGTCGAATTCTTTTCTAGAATTATTGAAATACGTGTAAAATACCGAATATCTTCATGGGAAAAATAAATTAATAAATTATCATGTTATGGAACGTGAAATACTTACTTCTGTAATTTTGTATTTGAGATTTAATATTTCATATTTTTGATCTGATAAAGATATACGGGGTGTCCCACGCAACTGTCGTCACGATTTTTCGGGCACTTCCGGTAGCCAGATAAAAAAATATTTGGAACAAAATTACTACAAAGTGTAATAGAAACAAATTCAAAAAAAGAAAGTTCGTGAAAAATGAAGTTCACCTTAATTTTTTTAAGGGGTCACACATATTTTTTAATACATAATATTATTGCTTATGTCAAGACGAGTTCAACAGCCTAGTGTACTATGGCCTCGAGTTGTTGATATTGGTCAAGATATTGATCTCTCGAAAGAAATATCATTACAGCCTTTTTTAATTCCAGTCTCCAATTCTGTGAGCATTAGTATCTTATGTATTATGAGAGTGACAGTAGTCATTGATAAAACGTCTTCAGACTGGTGTTCAGATGCAAAAAGGTCAATCTGAACACTTCTTTCGAAAATAACCAGATACTGTGCACCGAAGAAAAAACTCGCTTATAGGTTGAAAACAACTGGTTCCATATAAACGTCACCATGAGCTTCTTCATTGTACAGGGTAAATTTTAATCTTGTGATTGAAAAGAGAATTGAATTCTGAATCAAAAAATCGAAAAACTAATAGTTGTCGAGATATTCTCCATAAATGATTTTTAATGCAAGTAACGCTCAAAAATGTTCTCCATTACAATCTTTAATTGATCTTGCCATTGATTTTCCCAGCCGATCACACTAAACCCTCCATTTTTCATCATGTTTTCAGAAGTCTTTTTTCCTTAAGTGATGGTTGGATGCTTGTCAAAATGAACTTGAAAGAATACATAGAGAAAGTATTTTTGGTAATTAAATTAATCTATAAATGTATACGTTACACAGAAAATTTGCATTTTGTCAGGCTATTTTGTAACTCTTCAAGTATATTAAACATTTTTCCAAAGATGCACTTTCGACAGCTTTACCTAAACACCATGTCAAAAAAGGTGAGGAACGTTTATTCAAAAGAACTAAATAAATAGATAATTTATAGAAATATTAAATTTTGTTCTGAAACAAATTTCAATAAAAATTCAATACTACTCCTCAATAATATTAAATTTTTATACACGGCCGCCTCTAGTACGGGCAGGAATATGGTAATTTTGGCAACGCTGTCTCAGTCCGATTCTCAGTCTTTATGTATATGCTACTGCGCATATGCAGTAGCTTGATCGGACTGATGTTCTGTCTGCATGCAGTGTTGCCACATCGCTTGTTCCGGCCGTGCCATATCACGTTGCAATGAACCAATTAACACATGGTAAGCGCAACCAACGCTTCTATCACAGCGCAACAAGTTGTACCCTCAATTACAGATGCGTCAAATGTAATGTAAATCACGCTCCTGGGGACTGCGTCGTTAAAAAAGCTTCCGCTGATCCTTCCAACCCCAATGGCAGCATCCCTTTCTGCGTGGACCACTGGACACCCAGCAAAAGTTATCGAGACAGAGAAAGATTATAATTACAGAACCACAAAATAAAGCACCAGTCAAGCAATTCAGGCAGTCTCTGACTGAACCAGGAATCTCCTACATTGATATGATCTGAGGTCAATTAAACAATAGACTTCCACAATAGGATGATCCTTAGCTATACATAGGGGCCAAAATTTTTTTTTTAATTTTGATGGTCGCACCCTCCTAAATTGAGACATCTGACGAAAAAATGATATGTGCAAAATTTCAGCTCGATCGGACAATGTGAACCCGTGACGCATCGTGCTTGAAAATTTGTTGTTTTTGAAACTTGGTTTTCAATATCGTTGAATTTGCCTTTCCATGCTCTATAACTGTATGCAAATAAAATACAAGGTCATCGTAAAGAAAAAATTCGCAACTTTGAAATTTCGAAAATTGGATTTCAAAAAAAAATTTTTCTTTAGCATTATATTTACTTTGTCGAACAATACAACTTTTGTTTGACACATTTTTTCATATATTAATGAATAGATTCTGGATTTTATGCATTTATGGCAATAATGAGTACGTGCAATTCAGAACAGGAACAATATTGGAAGACTTTAAGAGTATTAATGTATTATTTTCACTATATTAAAATTATTAGTGAAAAATATAAATTTCTATATTTAGCTCCTGTGTCTTGCAATTGATGCACAAACTTTTTAGTTTGCATAAAGATCTAGAGTGTATTAAAATATTTATAAATAATAAAGGTATTTACAGAATTTACAAAGATAATGTTTACAATTATGTACATATACAATATACTGTACATTTATGTTTAAAAAATTCTGTTTTAGAATCAAGAAATACATATTTAGAGAAGAAAAAAATGAAAGCATCTTTATAATTTTTAATTTATATGTGTAGTATATGTATAGGCCCTTTCAAAACGTTCGTTAAAATATTTTATGTATCTTTTGATAATGTTTGTTTTTTGACATCAGGAAACTGTTCTCTATTTTCAGCGACAATTTATAATATGGATTGCTTTTCTTCCTCATCTTTTGTTAATATTTAATTATATTCTTGACACCACGTTCAGGTATGTCGTTTACAACTTTTAAATCTTGGACGATGCTTACCCCAATATTTAAAATTGTTCTCATATTCCCTCAAATCTGGATCTTTTTTAAAAATTCTGTGGCAAATTGAAAATCTTTCAAAGAATTTTGTTGTATGTTGGGAAATTAAATAATCAATATTTCTGTTACTGTCAATTACTACATCGTAGGGAGTAATTCTAAATCTTTTGCAAGGTTCATCAATATTCAGCGCCTCCACCATTCGCAGTTTCGTACTCTTTTCCACACTTGTATCAAAAAATGCTTGAGCTGCTGCCTCGGAAGATAAATACCATAGATGGATACAAAATTTGTTATTGATACACTGCTTATATGTATGCACGTCGCATGTTTACAAAACTGATTTGTTAGATTTTTAATACAGGCCCACGTAAAACAGTGATAAAATGCAAATATTTTGTTCGCAGTTCCGACCAATAGCAATTTTCTCAAAATTTCGAACTTCTGGAAAAATCCAAGTCGTTTGGTCCACTTTTAAAAAAGATGTTCTCTTTCAAAGAGTGTACGAATACGTGTGAGTCTCTGTATATATACATATATGTATATGTATACCGAGTGTTCGTAAACATCGGTGAATCCGAGAAATGCAGAAAATCCAAGGATGCCCTGTTATTTTGTCATGGGGTTAGTACGTAAGTTTGTAATAGTATGTATGTGTGTAACATGATCGAAGTTAGCCTCTGTTTCTCGAAACAAACAATTCGTGCGAACCCTGCCAGGTACCTCCGATACTCTGTAAAACAGTGGAATGGAATAATGGTATAATGGTGTAATGGTACATATACATATAATCGTATAGTGATAGTGGACTGGCTGTGAGTCCGCACACCATACTGTGACCTATGAGTCAGATTCTGGCCCCGTGCGATGCGATGCGATGCGATGGTACGTACTTACATATGTAGATATGCGTGCCGTCTTGTCGCGACTATTCGGCTGCACGTAAATGCGTATAATAGTAAGTCGCGGCGGTGAATCACGTAACTGTACCACCTGAATTTACTCATTACCTACTCGTTGTATAACAAAAAGTTTTCAACGAAAGCTCCTTTCTTTAGTAAAGTGATCTTGCGTTTTTCTATTATAATCTGTGATATTTAAATATGTAATTCGAAAAGGTGTTGAATGCTAAGCGAAAAAGTATTAAGGTATACACGATGAAAAAGTGATGCTGGAACTGCGTTCCGAAAAACCCTCTGAAATGAACAGTTAAATAAATATAAGCGAAATTAAATATACTATAATAAATACAAATTTTTTTCTTTTTTCTATGAAATTTTGAACGATGAATGAATTTCTAATCACTATAACCATATCTTATAGTTTTGTCGGGCTTAACAGGAACTGTTGTCAGTAAACTGCGGATCTTTACGCATAATAAAAATTGCATAAATCAATTGGAACAAATTGGAGCAAAATAAAAATTGATCTGCTCTTTTAATAGGCTTTATAGATTGAAGATAATGAAAGAATAGTTCTAAATTTTTGTAATGTATTTACTGTTTTCTGTTTCATCTACTAATTTTTGTCACGAATGCATAGAATCCGCAGTTAAGTTATCAGTTCATTCTTATCTATAATAGCTTACAATATGGCATTGAAGAATGTCTCCTCGAATAAATTCTAACACATATTACATGAGAAGAAGAAATTCATTTTTATAACCTAAATTCGTATAGTTTTTCATATAGCTTCTTATAACATATACATATTTTGGTCGCGGAGTGTAGGCCAGAGACGAGTTAGTAATTTCGTCAAAGCAAAGATGATTTGCTTTTAATATAAATATTTGACACGGTCGCGTGTATTGTAGACGCAGCAAATCTGTGTCTCATCATGAAATTGTAATTATGCGAAAAAGTACGAACGAAAGGGAGAATAATATATCTCGTGAGTTTGTCGTACGCCGGTGCCGCGCAATATTGCGCCGGTCAAGATCAGAAGTATACGAAGAGATTTCGTAAACGAGTTCCTTCCTGGATTGTTCCGGTCGGAAGCAGTCGGTATCTTTTCATCATCCGGCGAGCTCATCAGTGTCTCGCTGGCGAAGGCTATCGTGCGCTTTTCAATTCTAACGACGCTCCATTGTTTCATCGAACCGGTTCAGGCATTCAACTTTTGGTACTTTTCGATCCGTACCGGTTCCCATAGAGCCAGGGTTCCTGTGGGAACACGCTTCTCAGCGATGCGCACAACCACCGATTCCTGTGGGAAATATCTTCACCCTCCTGCGTACTACGGATCGCTATCAAAGGGGCTTCATGGTGTGCAAATTGGTTTACACGGTCGGTGTTTCGCTCTCGACAAGCGACGCACCGTTCGCGCATCCCCATAAAAAGAAAGCCACGCTCCGATTCCCGCCTAACTGACACGTGCTGTTAATATTACTGTTCAACGAAATTAAAAACTGGTGTCATCAATATGCGCCCACCATTCCATTTACGATTTACTACTTCATACTTGCTATTTCATATTTACTATTTCGTACCTACCATTTCATATTTACTATATTTACTATATTTACTATATTTACTATATTTACTATATTTACTATATTTACTATATTTACTATATTTACTATATTTACTATATTTACTATATTTACTATATTTACTATATTTACTATATTTACTATACATTTACTATATTTACTATATATTTACTATATATTTACTATATTTACTATATATTTACTATATTTACTATATTTACTATATTTACTATATTTACTACATTTACTATATTTACTATATTTACTATATTTACTATATATTTACTATATTTACTATATTTACTATATTTACAATATATTTACAATATATTTACTATATTTACTATATTTACAATATATTTACTATATTTACTATATTTACTATATTTACTATATTTACTATATTTACTATATATTTACTATATTTACTATATTTACAATATATTTACTATATTTACTATATTAACTATATTTTTAATATATTTACTATATTTACTATATTTACTATATTTACTATTTCATATTTCATATTTATTATTTCATATTTATTATTTCATACCTACCATTTCATATTTACTATTTCATATTTACTATTTTATATTTACTATTTCATAACTGCAATTTCATATTTACTAGTTACGGCCCGACTCGTTCTCTCGTTCCGTTGTTTTCTTGCGGAAAAGTCTTTTCGATCTTTTCACCGCACAGTGTTCTGTTTCCATAAAATACCAATTGAAATTTTTTCAAAAAATTTTTCTTCACGCGATGTAGCAAATCAATTGTTGTAACTTCTCAAAAAACTCCAAATCGTATGGTCAAATATTTAAAAAGTGATTGTCTTTTGAAGAGAGTCCGAATATTAATGGTTATTTTTATGCATTTATGAAAAAAATAACAGGGTGAAATATAAAAAAGTGGAAAAAAACGTCAAGAATATTCTATGTTGTTTTCAACGTAAAAATACCAGAATTTTTATTAAACTACTGCTTCCCACAATCGATGCAGAATATTTTTATTTTGCATAAAGATCCAGTCTATTTATAAATTAGTGAAACGCAAGAGGCGGAAGCTGAAAGATTAAAGAAAGGGACATGTTGCACGATGATACCAGCGATGATTAACAAGGTGACAAAGCGTAGCGTAGCGCAACCCTCGATCAAACTCGTTTTCCAATTCGTAGCGACGACGACGCGACGCTTCGTCTTCGCCTATTACGTGTATGCAGTACGCGACGACCTCCGCGGGGACACGGAGACATTCACGATTATTGTGAGTCACAATCGGTGTGCTGGCGCGGCGGCGTATAGAACATATAATACTTACGTACGCGTAGTATTTGGCTGCCTCATCATGGGAACAACAACAAGGGTACGGAACGCTGCCGCCACCGCCACCGCCGCGCCGCGCCGGAGAGCACAATGTGCCATAGAAGCTAGAAAATTTGCGATTTCGACGCGTGCACGGCACGTGTCGGGCCGACCTCCGGCTAGATTAACGAACCTTTCACTCTATCCATTGCTTTTCTTCTCCCCGCTTCGTTTTTCCCAACTGAAAATTCGCCGGGATCGTGTCAGATCGATCGTGTCCAAAGTACCGTACACGACTTAGGTTACCGAGGAAATATTTGAAGAGGTAATACAAGTATACATATACAGGGTGGGCCAAATAGATCGACTCTCTTGAATAACTCGAACCATTCGAAAGAACATTTTCGAAATTATCAACTGTATTCCATTTTTCGACTTTTCAGGATAGTAAGCCAAACATGGACAAAATTATTTATACAATTTTATATTTTAGTGTAAAATTAAACTGAAGATGCAACAAACAAATCAAGTATCTTTCTCTTTCGAACTTTCGGAAACATTCAATTTTCAACATCACTCTCTTGAGTGA